>OY997268.1:528384286-529105536 GCA_963921465.1 Triticum timopheevii
CAAGAATTTTGAAGACTTCAAACATAATCTCAACTTGATGAAGTTGTGATTAAGGGAGGGTGTTAAACAGGTAATTGCACCTGTCACGGCTGCCCAAGGAGATCCACGACCGGCTTAGAGATAGACCTGTTAGTTAGCCTTCATATTTATCTATTGTAACCATCTCTATCTCTTTCTCTCCAAGATTGTAATCTCCTGTAATATCTCAACCTCTCAACCTCTCTGTATGCGCATCAGGGTTATTGCGCCCCTGCCTATAAACACGAAGCCGTCTCCTCCAACGAGGGTAAGACATTTCCGCATCTCGCACACTGCTTGCCATGGGTTCTTACCATGCATTGGTGAAAATCTTTTTTAATAGTTTACTAATATATGTGGCTCATGTCTCGTAGTAACAGCCCGTGCCATGCGTCAGGTGTTGCAATCCGATTAGAAATTATTCTGTGGTGTTACAAACCCCACCTCCACGTTCTTTACTGATCTTTTGTTGAATTCTAAACTTATTGCTCAACTTTTTGTTACTTGCAGGCAGGAACGTGAGTGTGCATTCCTGGGAGTTGGCAAATGACATAAATTGGATGGTTGATGCTCTTAATAGATTGACCCTCTTATACAGCTGCTCACTGTCAGAAGCTAAATAAATGGCACTTCTATTTTTCTGCTTGCTGGATAAAACTAAATAAATGGTATGCTGCTGAGTATTCTATTCATTTTTCATTCATTTGTAATTTGAGAATATGGGTGACACTGATATGTTTCTTTGACTACTGAAGTGTTGTCTAGCAGTAGTTCACGGGCAAAGCTCCAGGGCCATGTGAACATGTATCTATATCTATATCTATACTACTATATAGTATACGGGTAACTTATAATATGGACCGTTGGATAATTTCAATCCAATGGCTCACATTTGTTTGTTCGGGTAGTGCTGCAATATATACCGTTGGATAAAAAGATCCTACGGCTGTCATTCCAGGGATTCGCGGTGGTGCGGCCTGCTCCTGCATGCTCACATGGCATAGCCTGGTACTGAGCATGTGATATGTGGGGCCCATCTTGCATCTTGCTAGTGAACTCCAGAGGATTACTTCTATAAAAAACTGGCAGCTACTCTGCCTGATCCTCTGCACAACCTGCAAAGGCAAGAAAAGGCCAGCTCGGTGGAAACCTCCAGAAGAAAAATATCAACCTCAAAATGCTTCAACTCTCCACAATTTGGCTGGATAATAAAAAATACACACCTACTTGCGTTGACGTGTTCGCCACAAAAAATATGTCCCGCTGGTCCATCTGCCAATATAATTTTCATTCTTATTTTTTGGATTATGTACTTCTCTAAAGTAAATTAAGTTTACTTTTCTTCTATTACATTGCTTGTCAATTTATATTTAAAGCAATATGTTCACATAGTTCAATATATGTTATTTCCACCAAAAGATATTTATATTTCATACTTTCCAAACTACGTACATCATATATACATATAATATGAATAGATGATTTTCTGTATTATCAAAATCAATAATTGAACAAATATATGTTGATTTCATTAAGGAACACATGTGTCTTAGGTAAAGTGTGAACCACATATCTGAGAACATCCCAAAATAATTTATAATCGTTTTCATGTTTAGGTTCAAGATGAGTGAGTTGTATTTATTTTAATATTTAGAATATTCTCTGTAACTATTGTCAGCATTTAGTTATGTTGAGCTTGTGTACCATTCGCATCTTTCTGAAAGGATAATCGGAAGAGTATAACACAAGTATAGGATAAAGAGTTGAATGGTTTATTTCGGCGTTTTATTGACACCGTGCGCTAACTGGGGTAAAGGGCATGTCAAAAAATCTCTAGATAAAATGACAAACAAAAAGAAATTTAACAACTAACTTAGATGGCGAATTAAGGGAAAACCTACATGTCACATCCTAAAAAGAAATTATTTTAGTAAGTTTTGTCCGTTGTCCGATTCGGATCCAGCGGCAACAACTTCACAATCCTCGCCATTTTGGTGTTGTGCTTCTTCTTTCTGGAACCATCGCCCAACATAGACCAAACAACGTACCGCTCCACCCTCTGCTCTGCACGACTCCACCTCCTCTGCTCCCTAGACCACTTTCTAAACCTTGCCAGATTCGACCGCCGGCTAGCTCGCAGCACCCCCATTGCACCTGAACCCATCAAACTATGCTTCCCCTCCACCGACAATGATGTTGTCGCATCGTCCCCAGGTTCAAGTCACTCCCGGCTCGGCCTCACCGGCATACATGTCTCGGCATCACACACTTGATGAAATCGATTGGTCCAATTTGCAATTTCACGCAACTAATAAATACCAAAATCTTTAAATTATTTATTTATCAGTTTTATTATAATAGTCGCGAACCTTTTTTTGCAATATTCATTGAAAACTGAAAATGTTGTGTGAGTCATGCCCTGCCGAGTTATTCATTATTTTTGTGCATGATTAAGTATTGACGTGCAAAGCACGTGCAACTAACTAGTATGAGTAAATAATCTTTGTGCTTCCCTGTTTTTAAATTTATTTATTAATATCCGATATGTTTCATCTTCCAACAATTTGCATCAGCCTTTTGCAGCTTAGGAGTACTTGACATCCAGTCCTAAATTGGCATCCTCTGTTTTGGTTATATGAGGACTGCGTTATATTCTCTGATGATATTTTCAGATTTTAAAGAAATGGCAAGCACATCCCACAATCTTAATGCTTATTATTTTTATCTTGGATGTTGAATCGTGGCACTAATATAGTAGTGAAATATATTCATCGTAAATACTGCAATGAATACACTTTCAAGCAATTTCTTAGTTCTGTCTATCCTCACCATTGTTATTACACTTATGTGATCTGATACTGTTATGTGGATTCAGTGGCACATTCTGCAGGAGCTTGCTTTAGCTCGAAGCTCATGTCACAACTTATGCGTATTAGATGAAGCATGACGGCAGGCAAGGTGCACAAGGCTTGAACTCTAGATCCATAGCTTCTTCCAGAAAGAAAATTGTTGGTAATTATCTAGGCAATTGGTAAGAAAATATTTTTTGATTTGTTAGCAAGAGACTTTCTGTTTTTTAGTCATGCAGCAATAAAAAGTTGTATGACTCACATAGTGATAATTAGCCCTTGCATGCTGTAATTAGGTCATTAATTACCCTGTCTATACCAATATTGATCTTGGGTTTACCAATGCTAAACCATGAAACTTTATTTCGCATGATTAGGTTAATACGTAGTTATCATGTACCTTGGAGTAACTTTTTGTGCTTATGGAGAAGGCCACACGAGAGAAGAAGAAATTCCTGTGAAGAGCAAGACAGTATTAACATCAACTATTGATGGTGCAACAACGAAATGATCAACTATTGGACTGGGAAAAGCTCCAAAAGTGAAGACCAAAAAAACTCATGTGAAGAAGAAGGTTGTAGAAAAGGCCGAGGAGAAGGTCACATAAGAGAAGAAGAAACTTCCTGTGATCTTCAGAGATCAAAGATGGAGCTTTCAGTGTTGGTGCGTGTCATGTTTTCCCACAACTCACAAGTTTCCAACCCTGAACCGCTGAACTTCTTGCGTCTCGAAGGGCTGTAAAGCTCGCAATATAAGATTGCAAGGTGATGATGTGAAGCGTATGCCTCCTGGCAGGGACGTATGCGTGTTATATAACCAACAGAAATACAAGATGCGGCGGCAGGTGGTTAAGTCTTGACCCCTAGTGCAAGCTATACATGGATATCTACTAGCACCGGTTCCTCTAACCACCTGCCTTGATACACAAGTTAACACACACGCACAGACATCTACAATCATGACGATGTCACGTTACAATGCAAGTCCATCATCTAACATCCTCCCTCAATCTGAACATGTCAAGGTTAAGATTGTTCTTGAAGACTTGCAATTGTCGAGCTTGTAAGGGCTTGGTGAAACCATCAGCCACTTGATCTCCAGTTGGTATAAACCCGATGTCCAAAACCCTCCTGGCAACTCTTTCTCTAACAAAATGAAAATCAATCTCTATGTGTTTTGTCCTTGCATGAAACACAGGATTGGCAGAAAGATATGTTGCTCCAAGATTGTCACACCATAGACAAGAAACATGTGTTCTTTCAACTCCTAGTTCATTAAGCAGGGTTTCTACCCACATTACCTCAGCAGTAGCATTTGCTAGTGACTTGTATTCAGCCTATGTGCTAGACCTGAGACAGTTGCTTGTTTCTTTGCATTCCATGAAATGAGATTAGAACCAAGAAAAACAGCAAACCCACCAGTAGATCTCCTATCATCAGGGCATCCTACCTAGTCTGCATCAGAAAAGGCACTTACTGTAGTTGATGGTGACTTACATATTTTCAGTCCTATTCCAGCACTTCCTTGGACATAACGCAGTATCCTCTCAACAACTGTCCAATGCACAGTAGTAGGAGCATGCAAAAATTGACAAACCTTATTAACAGAGAAAGATATATCAGGTCTTGTCAATGTCAGATATTGAAGTGCACCAACAACACTTCTGTACTTAGTCCCTTCTTCTGGACTTAATAGCTCCCCTTCATGTAAGGACAATTTTTCTGTAGTGGACAAAGGAGTGCTACAAGGTTTGCATCCCTTCATGCCCCCACGCCTGAGAATATCAGTGGCATACTTTTCTTGCGTCAACAAAATCCCATTAGATATCTTTTTTACTTCAATGCCTAGGAAGTAATGTAACTCTCCCAAGTCTTTAAGTGCAAACTCATTTTTCAAATTTTTTAACAATACTGAGGTGGCCTCTTGTGAGGAACTAGCAACAATTATGTCATCTACATAAATGAGCATGCAAATGATCACCTTTCCTTTCTGGAAGAAGAATAAGGAGGTATCACCTTTGGAGGGCCGAAATCCAAGTTGCTGTAACTTTGTGCTCAATCTTGAATACCAAGCCCTAGGTGCCTGTTTCAGACCATACAGGGCTTTGTCCAACTTACAAACATGTTGAGGTTGACTCTCATTGACAAAACCAGGTGGTTGCTTCATATACACCTCTTCCTCGAGAACGCCATGTAAGAACGCATTCTGAACATCCAGTTGACGAAGACTCCATCCCCTGGTGACAGCAATAGACAAAACAAGTCTAATGGTGGCAGCTTTAACAACTGGACTAAATGTGTCCTCATAATCAATGCCATAGCGTTGCTTAAAACCTTTAGCAACTAGCCTAGCTTTATATCTATCTAAAGTGCCATCAGAGTGTCGTTTAATTTTATACACCCACTTACAATCAATAATATTCCTCCCTGACTTGGGAGGAACCAAGTGCCAAGTTTGATTTTTCATAAGAGCATTGTACTCCGTTTCCATGGCACGTTGCCAATTCTTATCTCCTAGAGCTTCTGCCACATTTCTAGGCTCTTGAGTGACAGCAAGATTTGCAAATTTAAAATTTTTATCATACCTGACCGTTCCATCTTTAGGAACCAAAGGTTTTAAAATACCTTTCTGAGCTCGTGTACGAGGGCGTACAGGAGCAGAATCCGCAGAAGATCCAGGAGCCGCAGCGGATCCAGCAGGACTGGCGGCGTCCAGAGAACCAGGAGGATCCTCCTCGCCTGCTGTGCGGTCGGGCGTGGGATCACGTGCCCGCCCAGGCGACAAAACGGGCGAATCCGCCTCGGTTGCAGCACGGTCAGGCGTTGGACTGTGTGGCCGCACGGGCGACCGGGCGGGAGTCACACGCCTATGGGCCCAGCCGCCAGGGCCATCATTGCGTGGGGATGCGCCAGTGCTAGGCGACGCGCCCGCGCCAGACCCACCATGACACGTGGTGCCTGCTGAGACGCCGGCCGAGGAGATCGCGCCAGCCGACGGGGACAGCGACAGAAGATCTGCGCCTGCCGCCGCAGGTGCGCGGGATCCTGCGCCGCCAGATCTCTCGGGATCGGCAGCTGTAGCAGAATCGCCCTCGTGTTCTATGCTGGTCGGGTTTGGACTCATATGCTGCATAAAATCATGTGATGAAGTGCCTTTTTCTGCCAATTTTTTTCCACTGTTTCCTGCAGCATCATGATCCAGATTAGTAGCACCATTAATCATATGATCAACACTATTATCCCCATGATCAGTAGGATTCAAAAGATCTGGTGACAACAAGAGAATTTCGGCTCTTAGCCGTGCACCGGCATTAGGATGCAAGGTGGAAAGAGGAAAGATGTTTTCATCAAACACCACATCTCTGGAAATATAGACTCTTCCTGTGGAGATATCGAGACACTTATATCCCTTGTGGAGGTTGCTATAACCGAGAAAAGCACATTGTTTTGATCTAAATTGGAGTTTATGTGTGTTATAGGGCCTGAGATTTGGCCAACATGCACAACCAAATATGCGTAGAGAAGAATAATTGGGTGTGTCACCAAATAAACGAGTGAGAGGAGTTTCAAAATCTATAACTTTGCTTGGCATCCTATTGATTAAGTAGGTGGCAGCAAGAAAAGCCTCATCCCAAAATTTCAAGGGCATGCAGGCTTGAGCAAGTAAAGATAGCCCAACTTCAACTATGTGGCGATGTTTTCGCTCAGCTGACCCATTTTGCTGGTGAGCATGAGGACAGGAAACATGGTGAGAAATTCCTATTTTGGTAAAAAAGGAATTCAACTTTTCATACTCCCCTCCCCAATCTGTTTGGAGAGCTAGGATTTTTCGATCAAATTGTCTTTCAACAAGATTTTGGAAGTCATGAAATTTTTGGAAAACTTCAGACTTATGCTTAATGAGGTAGATCCATGTGAATTTACTGAAATCATCTATAAAACTCACATAGTATTTCTTTCTACCTACAGTTTCAACGGCAGGACCCCAAACATCAAAAAAGATAAGTGCCAAAGGAAATTTTGATTCACTCATAGACTGAGGATATGGCAGTTGGTGACTTTTGCCCTTTTGGCATGCGTCACATAAAAACTTATTTTCATCATTGCTAACACATGGGTGTTTATTCTCACTAATGATCTTCCTAACAACAATGGAAGATGGGTGACCTAAACGTCGATGCCACAAGTCTGAAGATGGCTTGGTGGCACTTAGCACATGCTTTGTGACGTTTCCCCTGATGTGTTTGAGAGGATAGAGACCTCTCCTACCCTTGCCGCGAAGTAGAACCCTCTTCGTTTCCAGATCCTTGACAAGAAAAAAATGAGGGTGAATTTCAACGAAAGTGTCATGATCAAGAGCAAGTTTACTTGCAGAGATCAAACTTTTGGTGGCCTCCGGAACATGAAGAACATTATTTAGATGAAGTTCACGATCTGGGGTATAAATAGTTGTATGACCAACATGATTAATCGCCATACCTAAACCGTTTGCGGTGTGAATCTGCTCATTGTCGGTGTACCTCTCCCGGACTGTGAGCTTCTCCAGATCACCGGTGATATGGTCAGTTGCACCACTGTCCATATACCAGTTTGTATCGACGCCGTATTGCGGAGCAGCAATGTTCGCCGAGCACTCTTCCCCTTCCTGGTAGGCGGAGTCGTACCGCTTCCAGCACTTCGAAGCAACATGCCCAACCTTGCCACAGATCTGGCACGTTGGTTTGGCGGCGGAGTTGTTGTTGAAGCCGCCACCGTTTCCTCCTGAATTGCCACGGCCACCCCCAGTTGGGCTTGTTGAAGCTCCGGCCGCGGTCACCACCGCCGCCAGCTTGTTTGTTGTTGAAGGAGCGACCGCGGTCACCACCACCGCCGCCGCCGTTGCCGTTCTGCTTGTTGTTGAAGTTGGTGAAGCGCCCGCGTGATGCAGCGTTGGCGGAGGACTGGGAGGCTCCCCCGCGAAGGTTCATGCGTGTCTCGAAGCTCAGAAGCTGCGAGTACAGCTCCGGGACTGTTACAGGTTCGACCCGTGAGCACATGGCAGAAACCACGGGATCGAATTCTTCCTCCAGCCCGACAAGGATGTGTGAAACCACATCTTCTTCGTCCACCTTTTTTCCTGAAGCCATCAACTCATCACAAAGAGTTCTGATCTTACCAACGTACTCCGTGATGGTGGAGTTGCCCTTCTGAAGATTCGCCAGTGCGATCCTGACGTTGACAGACCGTGCTCGGGTATGCGAGGTGAGCATCCCTTACACGGCGTTCCAGAGCTCCGCGGCGGTGTGGCAGGTTGCCACTTGGATGGCCATCTCACGAGGTAGCATAGTCAGCAGATAGGAAAACACCTGCTGATCACGAGCATACCAGGTGCCAAACTCAGGGTTGGCGGCCTTCGACTTGGTCTTGCCGTCGCTGCTGGTCACCTCGATCGTCGTGGGAGGCACTTCTTGCTCCAGATCGAGGAAGCCCGCCATCTGCGCCCCCCTGATGGCAGAGAGGACGGTGGCGCGCCAGAGAGCTTCGTTCCCCTTCGATAGCTTCTCTGTGGCGATGTGTGCAAAGGGAGATGAGGGGAACGTATTTGTGGATGAGCTCGCCATGGATGAATCCGAGGTAGGCTCTGATTACCATATAAGATTGCAAGGTGATGATGTGAAGCGTATGCCTCCTGGCAGGGACGTATGCGTGTTATATAACCAACAGAAATACAAGATGCGGCGGCAGGTGGTTAAGTCTTGACCCCTAGTGCAAGCTATACATGGATATCTACTAGCACCGGTTCCTCTAACCACCTGCCTTGATACACAAGTTAACACACACGCACACACATCTACAATCGTGACAATGTCACGTTACAATGCAAGTCCATCATCTAACACGCAATAGAGATGGACTTTCAGAGGTTACATGTCGAGATGGACTGCAAAGCTGTGGTGTGCATGTTAAATGACCCTGTGAAAAACTTGTCCGCTGTGGGGCCAGTGATTGAGGAGGTGAAGGAGTACTAGAATGGAGTTCAAGGGGAGCTGGGTTAGGCGATCAGCTAACAATGCACCGCATGCACTGGCTAGAGAGGATTTATGTAAGTTGTGGGCTCAAGAGCCTCCTGATTGTATTCTTCGATTTGTATCTGTTGAGATCCCCGAACTATATGAATAAATAGCACGCATGTTTTACCTTAAAAAAAGGTCAACTTATTTTGCAATCACTGGGGACTTGGGGGCTAGAGAAATGAGGTCTTCATATATGTAACTTGTATTTTGTTGGCTTGTGTGTGTAAGATCTATGGAGCTCTTATTGTCAGCTTGAACTTGTATATGTGAACACGCCAAAAGGAAATTGTTTGGTGAACCTGATGCTCAACTCAACATGGAGCATACAGTTTGCATTGTATCATTGTTTGATGAACCTGATGCTTAACTCAACATGGACAGGACAGTATCATTCTTATGCTCAACTATTTGTTAAAGCTGATGCAATCATACAATTTACATATAACTATACAATCTTGCCAGTAACAGTGCATACAAAACCATAGAAGCATCCAATCCTGATAAATTATCTTAATATCCATCACGTCTGAAAACTATGTACTGAAAAACACCACATCGCAGCTGCAGGGAACAGAGTGGAAGCAGCTACAGCTTCACTCAGCAACTCGAACAGCAGAAGCCGACTGCTGGGGACGGCAGGCTAGGCTATAGCGCGAACTGGGACAGACGGCGACTGGGGCAGGTGCTTCTTCAACTTCTTGATCACCAGCCCGAAAACCATGTAACACGGAATTTGCATCACCCCGGCCACAATATACCTACCAGCATGTGAAACGTAGTGAGAAAAGTATATTTGACTATTATAGACACAAGTTTTTTTAGATCCAAACTTTTTTGGTCCACCCAACATTACCTTACCCACTTGTCCGACTGACTATTCGAATTGGAATAGTTTTATTATTTCAATGAAATGCATTTTTTACTTTTCATCAAAAAGAAAATAAAAGTAGATACAAATGTTATTACCACAGAGGTGCAAGCTTCGATGACAAGTCCAGGAACGGATAGGGCCACCTGCGAAAGATTGAATTTGGTTATTAAGAAAAATGCAATTACCGGAGTTATGCAGGAAAGGAACACAAGCTAGAAATTTTACGTCATTACAGACGAAGCATGGACGGCCCACTGGAAAATCACGTACACACAGGTCCACAGGCAGAAGTAGGCAATCCGAAACCACGGAAAGTGCTGTAAAGGTAAGATGAATTGAATTAACTGCGCAAGCAAATCAGTAAAAAGCAATTAACCTTGCTCGGAGGAGTATCTGCTTACCATACTGTTTAGGGCCGCCTCGCCTAGAAGGAGAACAACGTTCGCAGAGTGCATCACGACGCTTAGCTGGGTTAGGAGGATCAGGTTAGTGAAATGTTTACAAAGGGAGTAGGAGATTGGATTGGATTGAAGTACTTACAAAGTCAAGATCACTGTAATGGTGGATAAGGTTGGCCGGGCAAATGATGCCCCAGAAAACAGTGTCAGTGAGCATGGCAGCACCTGCAGCTGTCTGTGGATAGATGCACGGTAATAATACTAATAATAAGAAAATAAAAGAACCAAATACACCCTATACACCATTCAATTTGCGAACCAAAGAATAACGAAATTGACGTGCACAAGAAAAACGCGGCAGAAAGCTCAAAAACAATCGAGAGCGGCCGAGAGAAAAGCTCTGGAGGCATAGAACTACAGTTCAAGGCGCTTGGAGAAAGGGGGAGGTTCTTCCGGCGGCGCGGTTGGGCGGTGGCTTTTTCCGGTGGATCCGGTGGAAACATTCGAGCATTTTTGAGGATGTAGGACTAGTCTCTTTGCCCAGTCAACAAAGTGTCCAGTTCTAAAATCAAGGTACTCCCTCCGATGAATTGGAGGGAGTATATATATAATTAACAGTTTTGCTAGAACTCATCTAGATGAGATATAATTTGGTCTCATTCATCTTTTATAGCCATTGGATGTGATGCTATAAGATGCGTGTGTGCTGACGTGGGTTGTATCTGTTCTTGTTTTCAAAGTGAATGAGACCAAACTATATCTCATCTAGATGAGTTCTAGGTACTCCCTATAATTAATCAACGATTACAATTTAACAACAATGTGTATGACACACTTAGGTTCCAGCACACCTGCAAAAGCGGTTTGCGAGGAGCACTATTTTGATCGCTATATTGTCAGTGATGGAATTGTTGTGGAAACTATTTTGGCCGAGGTGGATAGGGTAATGGGTGAAGCTTCTTTTGCGTAGGATTGAGGCATTCACGTTTTTACTGAACTTACAGGAGATCTGACATCGGTGAAGGCTGGAGCACAGACGCAGAGACCAGCGAAGAGGTTAGTGCAGGTCGCCTGCAATTGCTTCTCTTCCCTTTCGTAAAGAGTAGAGTGGCCGGTCACTAAATTTAGTGACCGTTCGAAAATTAGTAGAGTGGCCGTTCGAAAATGTAGTGCCCCGCGTAAACACGAGACATAATACACGCGGGTGTGTGCATCTTGAGGGAGTGTGGCGGTCCAGATTTCGGGAGTATTTGCATCCGGGAGCCAAAATGAATTTCTGAAAGAAAAAAAGTATTTTTTTTCGTAAGACTTTTCTGTTGTTACCTGATACACAATCTGCAGCAGGTAACCGCCAAACCCAGCGACCTTCTTTGCGTTTTCTCCGTTTGCACTCGAATCGACTACTTTCCTACACCCGTAGATGGAGATCCAACTGGCAACCTGACAAAATCGACACAGTTGATGGTTGTTCTTAGTTGCAGTGTTCTGCGGGGACTTCGTCTCAAATTGACACAGTTGATGGTTGTGCTTACCCCAAAGTAGAGCGTCACCAGTAGGAAAGTCCACCTGTACAACACATTACACATTTTGTCAGAATAACACATTTTGATCCAAAAAAGTTTTTCTTACATGAACGTTTTTCAAAATACGTGAACACTTTTTAAAAACATAAAAAATTTTAAAAGGCGTGAGTACTTTTTCAATTACATTTTTTTGTTTAAATACATGTTTTTAAAGAGCCATTGAAGACCTGCGTACTACTGCCCTTTCGAAGAGTATATGGTAGCTGATTGATTGTTTCAGCTTTTTAATCGATAAGTGTTTTTTCCTTAGAATTAGACCAACCCGCTTTGGGTGCTAATTCCCCTATGCTAGCCTTATTTGGATGGCCCAGTTTGAACTTTAGCTCTCAAATACGAAAATAAAATCAACAGATAGCATAGCCGGAGAATCTGAGAAGTCTTAATAGCTCATTTGTATTTTTAAAAACGATTACGAATTTTGAAGATGTTCACGAAATTCAAATTATTGTTCATGGAATTTAAAAAGTTCATGGATTTCAAAAACTGTTCATGAATTTTAAAAAATGTTCAGGAATTAAAAAACAATTTTCCCCTTTTCCCGGACTAAATCACCTTAAGACCGCTAATTTATATTTTTCAAATCAACAAGCAAAAATTGATTAAACCTAGGATTAGGATCATTTCTTCTTTTTTCCTCTATGTGTATTTTACATACCACGGTAATTTTCTATAGAGAATTTATTATGTCTAGTAAATATATATTATTTCTGGGAGTTCACATTTTTTTAAATAATAATTAACTGAAAAATGTTCTTGTACTGAAAAAGTATTCATGAACTTTTAAAAGTTCCCGAATTTTAAAAAAGTTAAAATAAAAGACAAGCCATAAATTAATATATAAAAATAAATGAAAAAATCGAGCAAAAAATTCAAAACTAATCGAACCGAAGTATCTAGAACTTTTTGAAACTGGTCCAAAAAAGAACACTACATGGGCCAGCCAGCTACTGTACAAGCTGCTAGGAGTGGTGTGCACTGCGTACCAAAGGGGTACCGTTGTCTCCAAAAAAATTAAAAACCATAGTGGCTGTACCATATTCCTGGGGAATTCTATTCCGCCCATACCGCTGCCTTAGCATTCGACCATACAAGTACCCCGGTTCTATATGTGCTGGCCCAGTTTAGACTTATTTATTTTATTTTTCCACCTTTTTTTATTTTCTTAAGTATGCGAACATTTTTTAAAACTCTGGTAATATGCACGAACATTTTATAAAATACTTTTAAAATTCTTAAACATTCTTACAATTTATGAAGAGTTTTTAGAAATTATGAATATTTTTTGTATGATGCATTTTACCATACTTTTAGTTTCTTTCGGGGATCATCCAACTATGAAACCGGCAGCACCAATTAATTAATCGAAGAAGGGGTAAAAAGGACACGTACTCAGTGTAGTAACAGAAGATGGTGTGGCCGCGAGATTTGACGATGATCACTGTGAACGTGGTGAAGAACAGGAAGCTCGCCATCCTATAGGCAAAAAGCCAGTAGGGGTGCACGTTGAGGTACGGCCGCCACGCCTCACCATCGTACACTGCCCCAGGGTTCCTCTCGCCGCCCTCAGCACCTGGCTGAGCTGCCTCAGTCCCGCGGTGGGCTCCCGTACCCTCGTATCGCCACAGGAGGTAGACGGACACTCCTACGCAGACCAGCATTGAGAGGAAGCATAGGCCCACCATCCTTGCCCCGGCCGTGATCGCGCCGCACGTGAGGAAGAAGAAGCCGTCTCCTGCTCCCCCTCGATTGTGAATTTAGTTTGCCGTTGTCCTATACCCAACGAGCTCCGTAAGATTAAATACCCAATTCACAACTAGTAGCTTGACTACATGATGTTAACAAGGAACCAAATCCATACTTACGGATACTCCGTAAGATCTGAACGGGTCGAAGATCCTTGCCCCGGCCGTGCTCGCGCCGCACGTGAGGAAGAAGAAGCTGTCTCCGGCTCCCCCTCGATCGTGAATTTAGTTTGCCGTTGTCCTATACCCAACGAGCTCCGTAAGATTAACTACCCAATTCACAACTAGTAGCTTGACTACATGATGTTAACAAGGAACCAAATCCATACTTACGGATACTCCGTAAGATCTGAACGGGTCGAAGATCCTTGCCCCGGCCGTGCTCGCGCCGCACGTGAGGAAGAAGAAGCTGTCTCCGGCTCCCCCTCGATCGTGAATTTAGTTTGCCGTTGTCCTATACCCAACGAGCTCCGTAAGATTAACTACCCAATTCACAACTAGTAGCTTGACTACATGATGTTAACAAGGAACCAAATCCATACTTATGGATACTCCGTAAGATCTGAACGGGTCGAAGATCCTTGCCCCGGCCGTGCTCGCGCCGCACGTGAGGAAGAAGAAGCCGTCTCCTGCTCCCCCTCGATCGTGAATTTAGTTTGCCGTTGTCCTATACCCAACGAGCTCCGTAAAATTAACTACCTAATTCACAACTAGTAGCTTGACTACATGATGTTAACAAGAACCAAATCCATACTTACGGATACCCGGTAGAGCCTGGGACGGACGGCGAAGGGAGTCCAGAACGGCGGGAGAAATGGATGGTCGATCAGCGGGTCAGAACAAAGTGCCAGACTAGCTAGACTGCTAGAGCGTCGACGGCAGCATGATCTTGCGACCACTGGCGCTGGCGCTGGACTGGAGGAGACGCACGGGATAGTGAGCGCCACGGGCGACCGAGGCCAGGACAAAGTAGGGAAGTAGTAGTAAAATGTATGGATCGGAGAGAGAGAGAGAGAGAGAGAGAGAGAGAGAGAGAGAGAGAGAGAGAGAGAGAGAGAGAGAGAGAGAGAGAGAGAGAGAGAGAGAGAGAGAGAGAGAGAGAGAGAAATATGTCCAGCTTGCACTATTGCCATGGCCATGGTTTTGCATTAGCATTTCAGTACGTACCTACTTTTACTTATCGTCTGTCGTGTGATCATCCTTTAATAGCGGGAATTTGATTGTAACGTACTTTCAGAGCATATATAGAGGTTACTTGTACGCATATCACTCTTCCTGCATTAGCATAGCACTTTTACCTCTTGTATTGCACACGCACGCATAGCACTTCTTTGCATTAGCATTAACTTACCATGCAAATATAGAGGCGCTCCGAGGAGGAGAATCGACCACTCATTTAACAGAATAATAGTACGGAGTATGGAGAAGAAGAAAAAAACTTATATGGTGGAACGGCAAGCATCTGTTGATCGAGATACTAAGTACGCTAAGCTTCCATCAAAATCGTCCTTGATGGAGGAACTTCACCGTCAGTGAGCCAAATTAAGTTGCCACGGGGCAGAGTTAGGTACCGCGGTCATGATCATCAATGTGCTCACAACTCACAAATCAGCATATCTTTACATACATATTTTCGTTTTCAGTATAGCGTGTACATATGGTGTTCTTGTGATTACTCACAAAGGATGAAGGGGCTAGCTGCCGGCTTGGCGTGCATCTCCTTTTTATTACTCACGCTTTTTCTCTTCGTCCCCATGGTTTTCCTCTCCATGGCGTTTCACTTTGCCGCACACCATCCCGCTAGTGCTAGTAGTAAGAGTATAACTATCGTTTCCGATCACCATGTTGCGTAATATCTTTTCTTCATCTCTTGCACAAGAAAATAACAATTCTTCCATTCTCAAACAATCCACAAAGTAGCTTATCACAACCTATAGGTAGAAACATAGACCCTTTCATGATCACTATTAGAATGAAACAACAAACACTCAACAGTCAACATTTACGTATAAAGCAAAGCAGGCCATTGTATAAAACAAATGTGGCTTCCTATGAAGAATAAGATGGACACATCAAGAAGATAGCACACATTTCATAGCGGCAAAACCTTGCTTGTTACAACATCCCTTTATTTCAAGAATTAATCCCCTGAGTTCCTTCAGGAAAAGACTTACCAAATCATTGTAAATATTAAGGAGGTAATGAGTGATAATGCCAAGTTATTAGCTGTTGGGGATAGGGAACCCTAAAACGCCTTCTAGGGTTTCGAGTCGTTAAGGCGGTGCAAAGTGATTGCTGCCGTAATCTCCATCCTTTTGATGCTCACGGGAGAACAAGGTCTCGGGCAGCGAAGGTTAGCGGCCATGGGGTTCGAGTTCAAGCAAGCAGGAGAATGAAAATGTGGAGAACATGCTACTCCCCCCGCCCCATAATGTAAGACGTTTTTTTACACAAAAAATGTAAGACATGATGGGACAGTGAGAGTAGAAAGGATGAATTTGATGGACAAGGAGAAGGCCATTTTGACTCTGGATGATCTTATTGAAGGTGATCAAGAGCGGATGTGGTTTTTTTAGGGAAGGAGGATCCCCCGATCTCTTCATCATTACTATTGAATATCGTGATTATTTAGGTAGTATAGGATAGCGTAGGATTTGTTTTACCCTACCTTGCACTCCAAAAAGGTCATGTACTCACTGTATATACGCCTACGAGGCTCAAGCAATAAACAGCGATTCCACCAATCTCTCTATTCCCTTCTAACATGGTATCAGGCTAACCGATCCAAACCCTAGCCGCCGCCCACCAATTCCGCCCCGCGCGCCGGCCCCGAGGCGGTCAGCCTCCATGACCGTCGTCGGGGGCCGCGCCGCCCGTATCTAGGGTTCATCCGCCGGTCATGTTGACCGGTTGCCGTAGAGAGTCTTTTTTCCTGATCCTTTGATCTGGGTTTTTCTCTTTCTTTCACATGTTACTTTGACCAGCATTTACTTTTTGGTTTTTCGATGTAAGATTGGTTTGCGTCGCCCGCTGCCGCTATCGACCCCCGCGCCTCTACTCCGACATCGGCGTCGACTCTACACCAGCCACTTTGTCATCAACCGCGCGGGAAGGATGGATGCGCCGCCCAAGGGACGCCTTCATGCGTCACTGCCGGCTGCTCATCCACGCAGTCTCCATTGCCAGTCCGTCTTTGTCATCATCACCCGGGACATCACCAACAACATTGCCATCGACTCCGATCTGTGTGTCGTCCCCACCATGGCACGTAGAGCACCGCCGTCGGTCTGATCAACCGATCACACGCCCGTCTTCGCCAAGCCCGTCCTGAAGCACGCGCCTAACGCCGATCGAGCCACAAGTTGCCGCCGCATCGTCCCTCTGGATCGTTGTGTCACTGCCCCGAGGTCATCCCGCTGGCTGCCCCGACCCATGCGTCGCTCCCACAGACGCCACTTCGAGCTGTCGCACTGCGATGCTCGGTCCACGCCGCGGCCCCAAGATCCTCCTAGTGTCGCCCCTTCGAGCTGTCACACCGCGGTACGTGGTCCACGTCACCGCCTGTCGGGCCGTCACCGGCCATTGGTTCTCCTCGCAGCTTCCCCCGACCCGCGAGCCGCCGCTACACCGCCCCTTTGGGCTATAGCGCCAAGGCGTGCGGTCCTCGCCGCCGTCCACGTGGCTGCACCAACCCACGCTTCACCGCTGTGCCGCCCCTTTGGGCCGTAGCATTGCAGCCCGCAGTCCACGGTGCTGCCCCAAGGTCTTCCCGTCGTCACATCGACCAGCCAGTTGCCGTTGCTTCGCCCCTTCAGGCTGTAGCGCCGCGGCCCGCAGTCCACTCCGACGTCCCCTCTCGTCGACTTCCCGTGGTATGTGTCGCGCCGCCTCCCTTGGCGCGGGAACGCCACCGTCCACACCGGTCTTTGTCACGCTGTCGGGTTCTTCGCCTACTTTGAGCACTGTCGCGCTCCTAACCCAGCGACTGCCGTCACCGTCAGGCGGCCACTGGCACTCTTCTTCAGCCACCGCCGCCGCTACTCCCGTAGCCGCCGCCATCGCCCATCCACCCCCTTCATCTTCGTCCAGCACCAACTTGACGTTAGCATTGCCGTCATCTTCCCTGACCACTTTGTTGATGGAAATATGCCCTAGAGGCAATAATAAAATGGTTATTATTACATTTCCTTATTCATGATAAAGGTTTATTATTCATGCTAGAATTGTATTGATCAAAAACTTAAATACATGTGTGAGTACATAAACAAATACCGTGTAACTAGTAAGCCTCTACTAGACTAGCTCGTTGATCGAAGATGGTTAAGGTTTCCTAACCATAGACATGTGTTGTCATTTGATAATGGGATCACATCATTAGGAGAATGATGTGATGGACAAGACCCATCCTTAGCTTAGCATAATGACCATTCAGTTTATTGCTATTGCTTTCTTCATGTTTTTTTGACCTTGAAGACTGCAGGGCTTACACCCCACAGCTTTCTTCATGTCAAATACATATTCATTCGACTATGAGATTATGCAACTCACAAATACCGGAGGAATGCCTTGTGTGCCATCAAACATCACAACGTAACTGGGTGATCATAAAGATGCTCTACAGGTATCTTTGAAGGTGTTTGTTGAGTTGGCACAGATCAAGATTAGGATTTGTTGCTCCGAGTATCGGAGAGGTATCTCTGGGCTCTCTCGGTAATACACATCATAAGAAGCCTTGCAAGCAAATGACTAATGAGTTAGTTACGAGATGATGTATTATGGAACGAGTAAAGAGACTTGCCGGTAACGAGATTGAACTACGTATGAAGACACCAACGATCGGATCTCGGGCAAGTAACACCGATAGACAAAGGGAATTACGTATGTTGTCATAACAGTTCGACCGATAAAGATCTTCGTAGAATATGTAGGAACCAATATGGGCATCCAGGTTCTGCTATTGGTTATTGACCGAAGAGGTGTCTCGGTCATGTATACATAGTTCTCGAGCCCATAGGGTCTGCACGCTAAACATTCGTTGATGATATAGAGTTATATGAGTTATATGATTTGGTGACTGAATGTTGTTCGGAGTCCTGGATGAGATCACGGACATGACGAGGAGTCTCGAAATGGCCGAGAGGTAAAGATCGATATATATTACGATGGTCTTCGGACACCGAAATAGTTTCGTAGTGCACCAGTTACTCATCGGGTCACCTGAAGGGGTTTCGGGCACCCCCGGCAAGTGCATGGGCCTTATGGGCCAAAGGGAGGGGGGACAGACCAGCCCACAAGGGGGCTGGTGCACCCCTTCCCTTGGATGGCCGGCCCTAGGGGAAGGAAAGGGGAGGGGTGGCCCCTCCTACCTTTCCCTCCCCAGGAGAGAAAGGAAAGGGGGGCGCCACCTCCTCCTTCCTTCCTCCCGCACTCCAAATAAGGAAAGGGGGCGCCACTTGGGGGAAGACTCCAAGTAGGATTCGGGCTACTTGGGGGCGCCTCCTAGCTGCTTCCTCCACCCCCCACCTATATATATGTGGGAGGGGGCGCCTAGCACATGACACAACATTGTCTTAGCCGTGTGCGGTGCCCCCCTCACTACTGGAAACAGCTTCTTTGCCGTCCGCCATGGCAGACGGCAAAGGCATAGATCCCGGACGGCAAACATCTTTGCCGTCTGCCAGCAGACGGCAAACTGTCTGTCTGAACAGGTGCCAGCAAAGGCCTTCTTTGCCGTCCACTTCCATGAAATGGGCGGCAAAGGATTGTGTCGTCCGCCTTCTGAGGCCAGCAGACGGCAAAGACAATAGACGGCAATGGGGTGGCGTCAGAGCCGTTAGGGCGTTAACGGCGCTCTTTGCCGTCCGCCAGCAGATGGCAACGATTCAAATGTCTTTGCTGTCAGCCAGCAGACGGCAAAGAGCTCAGTAAGGCTAGTACTGGGAAGCTGCCACGTGGCCAGCTATGCTGTCCGCCAGCAAACGGCAAAGATTCAAAGGTCTTTGCCGTCCGCCAGTAGACGACATAGTTGACCAAATAGGGAGCCAGTGCTCCCAGTTTGCACAGGTGACTGCCACGTGTCCTCTTTGCCGTCTGCTAGTGGACAACAAAGCTCTTTGCCGTCTGCTAGCGGACGGCAAAGCTCTTTGCCGTATGCTAGCAGACGTCAAAGAGGCTATATATCCCCTGTTTTCATTTATATCCATTTAATTTCACTCGAATTCACACACAGATATACATATATATATATATATATATATATATATATATATATATATATATATATATATATATATTTTCACATGCACAACAGACATATGATCTATGCAACACATATATAGCTCCATCCATGACAACATATATACATACATAAGAAACATAGTATCATCCATACATCTTACACTACTATCACAATATTCATCTAACACATTGTTCCATGCATCCATATAACAAGTTCCACATTATTCTTCGATAAAAACAAAAACAAGAACAGAGAAACAAGTACTCCATCCATGCAAGCTTCCATATAGTGAATTAAATCTGCAAAACGGGAAACAAGAAAGTTAGCAGAAGAAGAGGAAGAAAACTAGAAGAAGAAGAAGTAGTAGAAGAAGAAGAAGAAGGAGAAGAAGAAGACTAGAAGAAGGAGAAGAAGACTAGAAGAAGAAGAAGAAGTAGTAGAACTTCTTCTTCTTCTTCCTCTTTCCTTCCTATTCCTTCTTTTCTTCCTCTTCCTTGATTTTCTTCATCTTATTATGTCATTTGTGGAGTAAATAGGCTAAATTATGTCATAAATGGACTAAATAAGCTAAATAAGAAGAAAAGTGCCATTTTTGAGCTAACGTAGCAAATTATGCCATTTTTCACCTAACTAAGCTTATTGTGTCATTTTAGAGGACAACAAGCTAAGTATATGACATTTATGAGGTTAGCAAGGTTATGATGCCATTTACGAATAAAAACAAGTAAGAGGAGGAAAAGAAGAAGAAGAAGAAGAACTTCTTCTTCTTCTTCTTGTTCTTTTCTTCATATTCCCTCTTTCCTTCCTCTTCCTTGATTTTCTTCATCTTATTATGTCATTTGTGGACTAAATAGGCTAAATTATGTCATAAATAGACTAAACAGGCTAAATAAGAAGAAAAATACCGTTATCACGGAGGTGTAGGAATGGTCGGGGTTGCGCCTTTGTTAGACGGAGGTGAAGGACCGGTCGGGGTTCCGGTATTGGCAGACGCGGAAGGATTGGTCGATGCTTGTCGGGAGCCATGCTGAACCAAAGATCATTCCCAATAATGTCTTGTTAGCATGATGCAAACTGAAATGTGAATAGTAGTAACTAATAGGGACCATTCAAATCAAACTCGCTGTGCCTGCCAGAGCAATTGGGGCATCGGCGGAGCGGCCTGACCGCTTTTCTCGCACATGGTCTGCACATTTGGTTCTCACGAGTCAGTCATATTACTTAGTAATGCGAACATTACGTGCATGATTGGGATAATATGCACAAGAAACGTACCACGATGAGCTCGTATAGGTCCCGGTGATACGCATCGTTCCAGTTCCTCTCCTCCTCCAACAGCTTAGTCATCCTCTCCTCCCTCTCCCTCTCCCTCTCCGTCGCCTCCCTTTTTGCCTCCTCCAAAAGCTCCTGGATCTTCAATCTCTCTTTCTGAACCGTTGCCTGCAACACAACACTCCTTGTTAGCATTGTAATCATCGACGGACGCACACACAATGTAATGGAGGAAATGTCAGAGAGTATGTATAACTAACCGCCACGGCAAGCTCCGCAGGACGTGCACGAGGATCAGAGCTACTCTGGTGCTTCTTGATCTGTGAGAGAGTCTTAGAACAACGTAATAGTCCAGCAATGGCTTGAGAACCATGGGACCTCCCGCCACCACATATCATCACCAGCTCTGTATCAAAAGGATCCTGGCTCGGGTTAAAGTCCTCCCCTTTCCTCGTCTTCCCCTCGTCTCTGTACTTCACAAGCTTGTGGTGGGAGGAGATGTTGGTGAAGTTCTCTGGATGATCTAGGTCAGACTCCGTGAATGCCTTGGCCTTCTTGTACGGGGCCATATGGGCCATGCCATAGAGGTCCGAAACAGAAGGCACAGGCTTCTTGTGGTAGTGCGCCTAAGAGAGAGGAACAAAATATTAGTTAATTAGGGCTCAAGCTAGCATTAGGAATGATATTACTATGCAAATAGGTCACTCTGGAGCTAAGAAAGGTTATTATGTCATTTTCGAGGAAAATAAGCTAAGTTTAGGTCATTTTGGAGCTAAGAAAGGTTATTATGTCATTTTCGAGGAAAATAAGCTAATTTTAGGTCATTTTGGAGCTAAGAAAGATTATTATGCCATTTTTGACCAAAGTATGCTAATTATGTCATTATTGAGCTATCGAAGGTAGTTATGCCATTTTTTAACTAACTAAAGCATATTAAGTCATTTTATAGAGCTATCTAAAGGTTATTATGTCATTTTAGAGCTAAATATGTCATTATTGAGCTATCCAAGGTAGTTATGCTATTTTTTAGCTAACTAAAGCATATTAAGTCATTATTGAGCTAATTATGTCATTATTGAAGTATCCAAGGTAGTTATTATGTCATTTTAACTAACTAAGCATATTAAGTCATTTTGGAAAGGATAAATGCTACCATGAAGAATGAAATTGCATGAATCATGTGGCAAACAACATACCCAGTTGTCCCCGTACTCAAACAGGTTGGAGCTCCCTTGATGGTGTGGCACACCTTCCATTTGGTCGCGCTTATCCTTGGCCCTTTGATGTTCGAGCCGCCATTCAGGAGAGCATGACGCATCCACGAACGCCTCCCAACAGTCCATCTTATCGACACACCATCTCGGGGGCACCTAAGTGAGTCAAGAGAAATTTCAGCGCTACGAATCAAATCAAGAAAACTAAGTTCAAGGCCTTAAGAATAGGTATAATTACCAACAAGTACTTCTCCCTACTCAGAAACTTGCCGCGACACTTCCTCTTGGCCCTTCTAATACGCTGCGAGGCGTAGTAGTCTCAAACGGCCTGCACCCGAGCCTCGTGCCGTAAGTTCTGAAGTAGGCGCTTGCACTCGGCTTCGACAACCATAGCCGCGGCCTCCTGTTCTCCCTCTGAAACCCTGTAGAAGGTCTGCAATCAAAGAAGACAACAATGATTAGTACGATCACTAGGTAGGTAGTGTTCATTTTTAATTCTCTAAAGGAGAAATTACCCAAAACCGACGGAACACAATGTCGGCCATCGTCTCGCACGCGACACTGGTGACCATCTCCCCTGGAGGGGCTGGGGCAACAGAGTACAACTCCCAGCTCAGTGCTAGCTGTGGAACCTGACCCTCACCGGGCATCGTAACCCACCCAGGGAAGTGCTGCTGGCAAAGCGTGCCAAGGACCTGGTTGGGCCTGCGGACACTACGGTCACGGGGGTAATGCCAGCCCCTGCAGTATGACAAGGCAAACACATTAGATATTAATTTGAAGGAACATGAAGGAAAACGGTTAAAAAATAGTAAATTCACTTACTTCAACCCTTTAGGCGCAATCAACCACCTCTGGTCGGGGGTCGTCGGCACGGGCGGGAGCTTTGTACCGCCACGCTTGTAGACCTTCTTGCCCTTCTCAACAATCTCGTCCTCGCTGTAGCTATCATCTGAAAAGGTGTCCTCACTACCATCATCCGGGCCACTAGCCTCTGGAGTCTCTTGGGAAGAAGACGGCGGGACCAGAGTCTCATGGGAAGAAGATGGCGGGACCGGAGTCTTCTAGGACGAAGACCCCGTGACCGGAGTCTTCTGGGATGAAGACTCTAGGACCGGACTCACGTGGGCCGAAGGATCAGCGACCCAAGTCTGGTGGGCCGAAGGCTCATGGACCGGAGTCCGAGACGGGTCCACGTCAGACGGAGCCGTCCTATGGTCGGCTGAATCAGCTGAGGGTGGCGGCGAGGAAGGCGTAGCAGCCTTCCTACCTCTCCCGGTGCCATGTCCACCTCTACCAGCCTTCTTCGTCCTCCCCCGACCTCTCCCAGCCGAAGTAGAAGTGCCCGCCGCAGTTGTCTGCATACTATCTAGCAGCGCTCACCGGAGGGGCTAGGGTGGATTAATGGAACCACCCCTCCCAGTAGCACTCGCAGGAGGCTCAGGGCGCTCTGGACCCTTGCCCACCATCCTGTCAACACCTGCAATGACAAAAAGTAAACGAAATTAGTACAACATAAAAAAATTGGATACCTGACATGAACAAATATGTATATAATTTAAGTGTATCATCATCATGAACATAGTAAAAATACAGCCGATCAACACAAATATATATGATGTTTTTGTATCATCATCATGTCCGGGGTCGATCGAGGTGTCAGGGTGTCGGGGTGTGGTGTTAGGGTGTCGGGGGTCGGGGTCGGGGTGGGGGAGTCGGGGTGTCGATTGTCGGGGTCTCAGGGTGTCGGGGTGTCGAGGTCGGGGTCCGGGTGTTGGTGGTCGGGGTTGGGGCGTCGGTGGTCAGGGTGTCAGGTGTCGGGGTGTCGATGGTCGGGGTCGGGGTGTAGTGTCCGGGTATCAGGGTGTCGTACCGAGGTGTCGTGTTGGGGTCGGGGTGTCAGGGTGTCGGGTCGGGGTCGGGGTGCGGGTCGGGGTGTGGTGTCAGGGTGTCGGGGGTCGGGGTAAGGGTGGGTGTGGTGTCAGGGTGTCGGGGTGTCGGGGTCGGGGTGTCGTGTCGGGGTCGGGGTCGGGGTGTGGTGTCAGGGTGTCGGGGGTTGGGGTGGGGGTGGGGTCCGGATGTCGATTGTCAGGGTCTTAGGGTGTCGGGGTCGGGGTGTCGGCCGTCGGGGTCGGGGTCGGGTTGTCGGTGGTCGGGGTGTCGGTGGTAGGGGTGTCAGGTGTCGGTGGTCTTCTTCTTCTTCTCCTCTTCTCTAGCTTTCTTCTCCTCCTCCTCCTCCTCTCCTCTTTCTTCTTCTTCTTCTTCTTCTTCTTCTTCTTCTTCTTCTTCTTCTTCTTCTTCTTCTTCTTCTTCTTCTTCTTCTTCTTCTTCTTCTTCTTCTTCTTCTTCTTCTTCTTCTTCTCCTCCTCCTCCTCCTCCTCCTCCTCCTCCTCCTCCTCCTCCTCATCTTCTTCTTCTTCTTCTTCTTCTTCTTCTTCTTCTTCTTCTTCTTCTTCTTCTTCTTCTTCTTCTTCTTCTTCTTCTTCTTCTTCTTCTTCTTCTTCTTCTCCTTTTTCCTCTTCTTAAACCTAGCACTAATTAACCTAAAACAAAACAGGAAAAAACTACACCTAAACCTAGCTATTCTTCTTCTCCTCCTCTTCTTCTAATTATTCTTAGCTTTTTTTCATTACTAAACATAAACCTAAAACTAAACTAAACCTAAGACCAAACTAAAAGTAATCTAAACTAAACTAAATATAAAACCAAACAAAAAGTAATCTAAACTAACTAAATCTAAAACTAAACTAAAAGTAACCTAAACTAAAAAACAAAAAAACAAAAAGTAAAAAAAGAGGAGAAGAGGGGTGCGACCGGGGCTCACCTGCGGGAGGGCTGTCGGGCGGTGGTGGCGACAGGGCCGCATTTCCGGGGCGGCAGGGTGGTGCTGGATGGGTGGAGGAGGCGCCGGGCGATGGTGGCGACGGGGCCGCAGGGCTGCGGGGCGGTGGAGTGGTGCTGCGGCGGGGTGGGGCGGCGACAGCATCCGGGCGGCGGCGAGGCGGCGATGGCCGGGCGGAGGGGGCACCGGGCGGTGGTGACGACAGGGCCGCAAGGCTCCGGGGCGGCTGGGTGGTGCTGCGGCGGGGTGGGGCGGCGGCAGCGTCCGGCAGCGGCGGGGCGGCGATGGCCGGGCGGAGGGGGCGCCGGGCGGTGGTGGCGACGGGGCCGTAGGGCTCCGGGGCAGCGGGGTGGGGCGACGGCAGCGTTCGGGCGGCAGTGGTGCTCGACGGCGGCAGTGCGCTCGCGGGTGAGTGGGGGCGCAGGGTGGAGAGGGGGTGAGAGTGAAGGGAGAGGGCTGTTGGGGTGGGGCGGCCGTTACTATTTAGTGGGGGCACGTTCTTTGCCGTCCGATAACGGACGGCAAAGGGTGCGCATAGCAGATGAGGGAGATGGCCGTTAGCTGGGCCCTTTCTTTGCCGTCCGCCAGCGGCGGCAAAGGTCCGGCAGGCGGACGACAAAGACTTCGCTAACGGCAAATTGACTGACCTAGCCACGCCGTGCGCTGTGGGGCCCACCTGGCTCTTTGCCGTCTGCCTCCTAGCTCATTGCCGTCAGCTGGCTGACGGCAAATACACTTTTTGCCATCAGCCCTTTCTTTGCCGTCTGCATTGTGGAAGCGGACAGCAAAGAGCCTCTTTGCCGTCAGCTGGCGGACGACAAAGAAGTGGCAGACGGCAAAATGCCAGATTCCAGTAGTGCCTCCACCGTTTACACCCCCAGTCATATTTTCGTAGTGCTTGGGCGAAGCCCGGCGAAGATAACTTCACCATCATCGTCACCATGTTGCCGTGCTAGCGGAACTCATCTACTACATCGCCGTCTTGCTGGATCAAGAAGGCGTGGATGTCATCGAGCTAAACGTGTGCTGAATGCGGAGGTGTCGTACGTTTGGTACTTGATTGGTTGGATCATGAAGAAAGTTCGACTACATCAACCGCGTTGTCAAATGCTTTCGCTTACGGTCTACGAGGGTACGTAGACACACTCTCCCCTCTCGTTGCTATGCATCTCCTTGATAGATCTTCCATGTGCATAGAATTTTTTTTGTTTTCCTGCAACGTTTCCCAACATTTGTCTACTCCGACCACCAATTGTGACATCGGCCCCCACGCCGATTGTTGTCACAATCGTCATCGAGTCTCCTTCTCTGGTGGCCCCTTCGCCTCCTTGATGACCCACAAGTATAGGGGATCTATTGTAGTCCTTTCGATAAGTAAGGGTGTTGAACCCAATGGGGAGCAGAAGGAAATGACAAGCGGTTTCCAGCAAGGTATTCTCTGCAGGCACTGAAATTATCGGTAACAGATAGTTTTGTGATAAGATAATTCGTAACGGGTAACAAGTAACAAGTGTAACGAGGGTGCAGCAAGGTGGCCCAATCCTTTTTATAGCAAAGGACACGCCTGGACAAACTCCTATGTAAAGCAAAGCGCTCCCGAGGACACATGGGAATTACTATCAAGTTAGTTTTCATCATGCTCATATGATTCACGTTCGTTACTTTAATAATTTGATATGTAGGTGGACCGGTGCTTGGGTGTTGTCCTTACTTGGACAAGCCTCTCACTTATGATTAACCCCTCTCGCAAGCATCCACAACTACGAAAGAAGAATTAAGATAAATCTAACCATAGCATGAAACAAGTGGATCCAAATCAGCCCCTTACGAAGCAACACATAAACTAGAGCTTAAGCTTCTTGTTGGGAAAAGTAGCATGCAATTTCAAAAATTTCTTATGAAAACGCAAGATTTATCTAGGAGATGCATATCAATGAGAGGGGTAGAATGTGTCTACGTATCCTCGTAGAACGAAAGCGGAAGCGTTTGACGACGCGGTTGATGTAGTCAAACTTCTTCTCGTTCCGACCAATCAAGTACCGAACGTACATCACCTCTGAGTTTTGCACACGTTCAGCTCGATGACGTCCGTCGAACTCCTGATCCAGCAAAGTGTCGAGGAAGTAGATGAGTTCCGTCAGCATGACGGCATGGTGAAGGTGCTGGTGAAGTGATCCGCGCAGGGCTTCGACTAAGACCGCGAGAATATGACCGAGGGTGTAATCTATGGAGGGGGGCACCGCACACAGTTAACAAATGTTGTTGTGTGTTGTAGGCGCCCCCTCCCCATGTATATATAGGTGGGAGAGGGAGGGGAGAAGCAAGGGGGT
The DNA here is from genome assembly GCA_963921465.1 of Triticum timopheevii. Classification (NCBI taxonomy): domain Eukaryota; kingdom Viridiplantae; phylum Streptophyta; class Magnoliopsida; order Poales; family Poaceae; genus Triticum; species Triticum timopheevii. Next base: position 528,411,696 of record OY997268.1, read on the forward strand.
GCCCCAAGTAGGAGGAATCCTACTTGGGTGCCTCCCTAATTTGGCCTCCGCCCTTCCATTAGTTCCGGAGGGGGAAGGAAGGAGAGGGAGGAGGGAAGGAAGGGGGAGGTCGAATCCCTCCCCTTCATTCTCTCTTCCCCTCTTTCCTTCTCCTCTGGTTCGGCCCATGTGGGAGGCGTAGCAGCCCCTACTGGCTGGTGCATTTTCCCTCTTGGCCCAGAAGGCCCATATCTTTTGCCGGGAGTGCCCGGAACCCCTTCCGGTGACCCGATATGTACCTGATACCCTCCGGAACACTTCTGGTGTCCAAATACTATCGTCCTATATATCAATCTTACCTCTCAACCATTTTGAGACTCCTCGTCATGTCTGTGATCTCATCCAAGACTCTGAACAACATTCGGTCACCAACTCACATAACTCATATAATACAAAATTGTCATGGAACGTTAAGCGTGCGGACCCTACGGGTTCGAGAACTATGTAGACATGACCGAGACACCTCTCTGGTCAATAACCAATAGCATAACCTGGATGCTCATATTGTCTCCTACATATTCTATGAAGATTTTTATCGGTCGAACCGTTACGACAACATACGTTATTCCCTTTTTCCATCGGTATGTTACTTGCCCGATATTCGATCGTCGGTATCTTCATACCTAGTTCAATATCGTTACTAAAAAGTCTCTTTACTCGTTCCATAATACATCATCCCGCAACTAACTCATTAGTCACATTGCTCTCAAGGCTTCTTATGATGTGCATTACCGAGAGGGCCCAGAGATACCTTTCCGATACTCAGAGTGACAAATCCTAATCTCGATCTATGCCAATCCAACAAATACCTTCGGAGATACCTGTAGAGCATCTTTATAATAACCCAGTTATGTTGTGACGTTTGATAGCACACAAGGTATTCCTCTGGTATACGGGAGTTGCGTAATCTCATAGTCAAAGGAATATGTATTTGACATGTAGAAAGCAGTAGCAATAAAACTGAACAATCAATATGCTAAGCTAACGGATGGGTCTTGTCCATCACATCATTCTCCTAATGATGTGATCCCGTTATCAAATGACAACTCATGTCCATGGTTAGGAAACCTTAACCATCTTTGATCAACGAGCTAGTCAAGTAGAGGCTCACTAGGGACACAGTGTTTGTCTATGTATCATGCATGTATTAAGGTTTCCGATCAATACAATTCTAGCATGAATAATAAACATTTATCATGAATAAGGAAATATAAAGTAACAACTTTATTATTGCCTCTTGGGCATATTTCCTCCAGTCTCCCAATTCCACTAGAGTTAATAATGTAGTTCACATCGCCATGTGATTTTCACATCTTTATGTGATTAATACCCATAGTTCGCATCGCCATGTGACCAACACCCAAAGGGTTTACTAGAGTCAATAATATACTTCACATTGCTATGTGATTAACACCCAAAGAGTACTAAGGTGTGATCATGTTTTGCTTGTGAGAGAAGTTTAGTCAACGGGTCTGCCACATTCAGATATGTATGTATTTTGCAAATTTCTATGTCTACAATGCTCTGCATGGAGCTACTCTAGCTAATTGCTCCCACGTTTAATACGTATCTAGATTGAGACTTAGAGTCATCTAGATCAGTATCAAAGATTGCATCGATGTAACTCTTTACGACGAACTCTTTATCACCTCCATAACTGAGAAATATTTCTTTAGTCCTCTTAAGGTAACTAAGGATAATTTTGACTGCTGTACAGTGATCTATTCCTAGATCACTATTGTACCCCCTTGCCAAACTCACGGCAAGGTACACAGCATGGCATACTTTATAGAACCTATGGCTGAGGCATAGGGAATGACTTTCATTCTCTCTTTATCTTCTGCCGTGGTCGGGTTTTCAGTCTTTACTCAACTTCACACCTTACAATACATGCAAGAACTCCTTCTTTGACTGATCCATTTTGAACTCCCTCAAAATCTTGTCAAGGTATGTACTCATTGAGAGTCTTATCAAGCGTCTTGATCTATCTCTATAGATCTTGATGCCCAATATGTAAGCAGCTTCACCGAGGTCTTTTATTGAAAAATTCTTATTCAAATATCCTTTTATGCTATCTAGAAATTCTACATCATTTCCAATCAACAATATGTCATCCACATATAATATCAGAAATATTACAGAGCTCCCACTCACTTTCTTGTAGATACATGCTTCATTATAAGTCATAAAACCATATGCTTTGATCACCTCATCAAAGTGTATATTCCAACTCCGAGATGCTTACACCAGTCCATAGATGGATCGCTGGAGTTTGCACACTTTGTTAGCACCTTTAGGAATGACAAAACCTTTTGGTTGCATCATATACCACTCTTCTTTAAGAAATCCACTAAGGAATGCAATTTTTGACATCCATTTGCCAAATTTCATAAAATGCAGCAATTGCTAACATGATTCAGACAGACTTAAGCATCGCTATGAGTGAGAAAATCTTATCGTAAACAACACCTTGAACTTGTTGAAAACCTTTTGCGACATGTCGAGCGTTGTAGATAGTAACACTACCATTAGCATCCGTCTTCCTCTTGAAGATCCATTTATTCTCAATGGCTTGCCAATCATCGGGCAAGTCCACCAAAGTCCACACTTTGTTCTCATACATGGATCCTATCTCAGATTTCGTGGCATCAAGCCATCTGTCAGAATTTGGGCTCATCATAGCTTCTACGTAGTTCGTTGGTTCGCCATGGTCTAATAACATGAATTACATGACAGGATTACCGTACCACTCTGGTGCGGAACATTCTCTATTCGACCTACGAGGTCCAGTAGTAACTTGATCTGAAGTTTCATGATCATCATCATTAGCTTCCTCTCTAGTTGGTGTAGGCATCACCAGAACGGATTTCACTGATGTGCTACTTTCCAATTCGAGAGAAGGTACAATTACCTCATCAAGTTCTACTTTCCTCCCACTTACTTCTTTCGAGAGAAACTCCTTCTCTAGAAAGGTTCCATTATCGGCAACAAAGATCTTGCCTTTGGATCTGTGGTAGAAGGTGTACCCAATTGTTTCCTTAGGGTATCCTATGAAGATGCACTTCTCCGATTTGGGTTCGAGCTTATCAGGCTGAAGCCTTTTGACATAAGTGTCGCAACCCCAAACTTTAAGAAATGACAGCTTAGGTTTCTTGCCAAACCACAGTTCATACGGTGTTGTCTCAATGGATTTAGACGGTGCCCTTTTTAACGTGAATGCAGCTATCTCTAATGCATAACCCCAAAATGATAGTGGTAAATCGGTAAGAGACATCATAGATCGCACCATATCTAATAAAGTACGGTTACAACGTTTGGACACACCATTACGATGTGTTCCAAGTGGCGTGAGTTGTGAAACTACCAATTTGTTTTAAATGAAGGCCAAACTCGTAACTCAAATATTCACCTCCACGATCAGATTGTAGAAACTTTATTTCTTGTTACGATGATTCTCCACTTCACTCTGAAATTCCTTGAACTTTTCAAATGCTTCAGATTTGTGTTTCATTAAGTAGATATACCTATATCTGCTCAAATCATCTGTGAAGGTCAGAAAATGATGATACCCACCGCGTTCCTCAACACTCATCGGACCACATACATCGATATGTATTATATCTAATAAGTCATCAATTCACTCCAGCGTTCCAGAGAACGGAGTTTTAGTCATCTTGCCTATGAGGCATGGTTCACAAGTATGAAATGATTCACAATCAAGTGATTCCAAAAGTCCATCTGCATGGAGTTTCTTCATGCTCTTTACACCAATATGACCAAAACGGCAGTGCCACAAGTATGTTGCACTATCATTATCAAATTTGCATCTTTTGGTATCAATATTATGAATATATGTATTACTACAGTCGAGATTCAGTAAACGCCTTTACAATGGGTGTATGACCATAGACAGTTTTATTCATGTAAACAGAACAACAATTATTTTCTAACTTAAATGAATAACCGTATTGCAATAAACATGATCCAATCATATTCATGCTCAACGCAAACACCAAATAACATTTATTTAGGTTCAACACTAATCCCAAATGTAGAGGCAGTATGCGATGGTGATCTTATCAACCTTGGAATATCACTTCCAACACACATCGGCACCATGCCCTTAACTAGTCTCTATTCATTTTGCAACTCCTATTTCGAGTTACTAATCTTAGCAACTGAACCGGCATCAAATACCCAGGGGTTACTGTTGGTGTCAAAACCGGCAGATCTCGGGTAGGGGGGTAGTGGGTCCCGAACTGTGTGTTTGAGGATCAATGGTACCAAGGGACGATGGGGACACAATGTTTACCCAGGTTCTGACCCTCTTAAAGGAGGTAAAACCCTACGTCCTACTTGATTGTATTCAATGAGTATAGGGGTTACAGGAGTTGATCTACCTCAAGATTGTAATGGCTAACCTTAGCTGTCTAGCCTATGAGAATTCTGATGATCTCTATGGACTAACCCCTCCGGTTTATATACACACCGGAGAGGCCTAGGGTTGTATAGAGTCGGTTTGTAAAGGAAGGAAACATCATATCTGGACACCAAACTTGCCTTTCACGCATATATGAGTCCTACCCGGACATGGGGGGAAAGTCTTCTGCTGTTGTCCTCATGGCCCATCAGTCCGGACCATATCAAATAGCCCAGACACCTGAGGACCCCTTAATCTAGGAATCCCTCAGTAGCCCCTGAACCAGTCTTCGATGACGACTTGTTCGGCACGCGGATTGTCTTCGGCATTGCAAGGCAGCTTCCTTTTTTAAACCTTTTAGGACAACTCCCTGCACAAAGGATCTGTATAATTAATACAACCCTTAGCCTCGAAGGCAAGATATCAAAATAAAACAATGTCTTTTATTGACAACTTTTTCGGCGAAGCGTCACATTTGGCTATTTAACATTTCGAACCATTTTCACGCCTCCCATTTCGCGTTTCGAGGCATAACCTCCATTGACATGTCTTATTAAAACAGAGATCGCGCCCGCCCATTGCAGGATTCTCATCAATACGGTTTGGGTAATCCAACCGCGCCATTCGCATGATCTCTTTGGGAACAGGCGAGTTTTAAGGCTTGAGAGGGGGGGGGGGGGTCGTTTGGTATTTCACCGCCTATAAGAGGGTAAAAAATCCCTTCTTTCTTCCCACCTCTTCTTCTAGCTCCTGCCTTCCCACCTTTGAGCTCCAGCGCCCAAAACTTTAATCTTTCCCACCGCCACCAACCTCCTCAGCCATGGCCGGATCTGGTTCCAAGGCCAAGTGGGAGGCCTCCTCCATCACCGAGAAGGACATCAAGGAGCTCCGGAGGATGGGCTACCTGTCCACGGATATCGCACACAGGCTCCCTGCCAAAGATCAGGTCATCCCCACTCCGGAGCCCGGTGAGAGGGTCATATTTATTCCCCATTTCCTCTGAGGGCTAGGGTTTCCCCTCCACCCCTTTGTCCGAGGCCTCATGTTCTATTACGGGCTAGATTTCCATGATCCAGCCCTAAATTCCTTCCTCCACATATCGGCGTTCATCGTCGTTTGTGAGGCTCTTCTCCGCATCCCCCCACACTTCATCTTATGGCTCAAGGTCTTCAATCTGAAGCCGAAGGTGGTCGACAGTCAGCATGTGGACTGCAGCGGGGATATGGTAAGCAAGCTCCCCAACGCCGTCTGGCCCAAAGGGGCATTTGTTGAAATTGTCAAGGTGTGGCAGCAACAGTGGTTCTACATCATTGAACCCCGCGACGCCAAGTGGGCGGCCACACCTGACTTCAGATCCGGACTCCCCACGAGACTCACCTCATGGACCGCGAAAGGCCTTGATTGGGGGTCCCAACCGGAGGTGTTGATGTTGCAAAAGCGCATCTCCAACGTATTGGGCAAAAACACTAGTCTCACAAACGTGATCCTAGTGATGCTCTTCCACCATGTCCTTCCCTGCCAACTCTAGATCTCCCCCATGTGGGAGTTCAATCTGGAAGAACCACGGACCTTGAAGCGCTTCTTCGGCACCACGCACGAAGATATATGGAAGTAGCTATTCAAGTCCCAGAAGAGTTGGCCGATGAAGACCGAAGACACCGGACTCAACAACGAGAACCCGGCCTCAGCAGTGAGCATAATCCGTCCGAAGACTTAACCAGTTAATACTTCGGATATAACAAAGTTTGTAATATTTGTTTTCTATACAGAGCTGGACGGCGAAGGCGGAGCGAATCAACTATCCGTTACCGCTACCTGAGAACCCGGCCACACCCCAGCTAATAGAGATGCTGGTCCCGGTGCCATATCAGGCGCCGGAGAAGAAGGCCAAGAAGAAGAAGGGCAAGGAAGCCAAGGGCGGCCCCAGCCACAAAGGTCCTTCGGATGCAATGTTCGGAGAGACCGAAGCCCTCTCCTCCCACGAGGTAGATGAGGAAGAAGAGGAGGAGGAGGTGGAAAGCGACTCCCCCCGCAGGGGAAGGAAGAAGAAGAGGGTGGCCTCCGAAGAACCGGAGGGTGAGGCGCCTAAGAGGGGAAAAGTGATCCTCCAGGACAGTTCGGACTCAGAGTCCGAACTAGCCTGCAAGAAGCCTCCAAGGGCAAACCCCTGGCTGAATCATAAGTATTCAGATACTTACTGTTTATCTCCAGTTCTCCCTTTTCACTATATAAGTTATTTTGCCATGTTCCTTTCAGCCCTTCATGCGAGCTCTTGAATACTCCGCTATCGGAGGGGAACTCTCTGCCGCCCAAGATGGCAGAGAGCGAGATGCCGCCACGACCCCCCTCACCTATCACCAAGGATGACACCGAGGTGCTATCCCAAAGGACCTCTCCTGGCTGCGGAGGGGCGGATGAGGCCGACGTGAAAGCGCCCGAGGTTAATACCTCGGTCGCAGAAGACATATGGGAGGCGACCCTATGACAACTGATGATGGGGACCCCCGACAACATGGGGCCCAGCCGGACGCCATTCCGGAGACCAATGCGGCTCCGGGATCAGGTGATCAGCCCCCTTCAAAAGAGGGGGGAGCAGCATCAGCTCCGTCGGCGGTCTCCGCTAATCTAGAGGTGCCGAACGCTCTAGTGGAAGCACTGCAACATGCTTCCATCATGCAGGAGCACTTCACCTTGATGGGTGCGGTGGTGGAAAAGGTTCAGTCTGCGAAAAGCGGACTGGATGAAGCCTTCACCAGCCTACTGACAGGCTTTGAGGTATGCGACGTAATGTCCTAAACATTTTTGATTCATTAATAGAAATGTACCTATATACAGACAGTAGCCCCTGAGGCTCTGTCCAGTTTGAAAGGAACCAGACAAAGGATCCACATAGTATTCAAGAGAGCTAACACACTACTCTACTATTACAACAGGCTTCCCTACTGGCGGCGACCGCCCAGGCCGCCGAAGTTTCCAAACTCAATCGGAAGCTTCGGGTGGCCGATGAAGAAATCGACCGCATTAACAAGGGGTTCGACGAAATGCAAGGTAAATGTTTTTTTAAATGTGTATACCAAAAGTGATATATATGTTTAGAGGTTAACTCTTTTAATGCTTTGATTATGAGCATAGTTGGCACAGCCAAGGTCGATACCCTCAAAGGCGCCCTTGCCCAAGCCCAGAAAGAGGCGAAGGCAAACAAGGCAGCCGCTGACAAAAGCGGCTGCAGAACTGAAGACCGAGCAGGCCACCTGCCACCAACATGAAGCTCGGGTGGCCAAAGTCGAGCAGGTGCTGAAGGATGGCATCGGTAAATGCGAGGATTTGGAAGAAAAGACTTCGGCCCAATCATACGAACTCGCCAAAGCCCTCCAGGAGGCTAAAGAGGCGTGGGTCAAGTCACGGAGTGCTCGCGAAGAGATCCGTCAGGCAAAGCAGATAGCGGCTGGTAAGGCCTTTCTTTTGCAGAGTATTTTTGGAGGTCAAAGATATGCTTTGCTTACTCGAGTGTGGAGTTCTCCAGACGCGTTTGTGGATCTTCCGAGGAGTGCCACCGATGCCGCACAGTTCTTCCGAGCCCAGGAGGGGAACTCGACCGAGAAGTTGTTCTGGTTGGAGTTTCTTGCGCCAGAGCACCCGACGCCCCTAAACGACCAGCTGAAGCAGTTGATGGAGCTGCATAGGGTGGCCGGTTTGGCCATGAAGGATTTAATAGTCTGTCTTTGGTCGGCCGAACCAATTCCCAGTGGCTACTTCGGTTTGGTGAAGCGGCTCGTCGACGCGCTGTGTCAGATTGATGCTGTGAAGAGCTCAGCCTGCATACAAGGTGCCCGGATGGCCTTCGTCCGCGTCAAGATGCAAAGGGAAAAGATGAAGGCCGCTGACGTGGCAACCGCACGCTCACCCGAAGGTAAATATCATCGGAAGACGGAGAGATATTTCGACGACGTCCTAGAAGGGGCCCGAATAGTAGAGGGCCAATGCTAGAAGGACATTATATTTGAGTAGATGTATTCGGCTTGTAAAAACTATGTTATGAACCCATGCTTGTAATATATCTATGTTTTGCGCATTTTGTTTCAAGCGATGTTTACCTCCTGTGCGGCCGTTTCACTTATAGAAGTTGCCAGTCGTCGGCTTCAGCCCCCACGTAGATGCTATGGGGGTGTTCGTCGTGACATGTGACCATGCTTTATCCAACATCTTGGTCCGTAAAGGAGGTGTCCGCGAGGTGAACCAGGCAATCAGACTATGCGGCTTTATTACTTTCAGTTAGCCATAGGAGTTTGACGATGGGGCTAAGTACTATGTCGTTGTGCGTGTGCGGTAATCCGGACGAAGGTACCATTTCCACGCGGCTGGATGAAGACTAGCCCCTCGTATAACACGGAGTAAGTCATCGAATCGCCGACCAGCTCTAGCTTTATCCTGACAGTCAGTTTTCGGCTTTCTCTAGTGAGGTATTTGTCCGGAGAAACCAGAAATACAATCGCTGTAGTTCTCCCTTAACTACCTTAGCCGAACGAGCAAAATGTAAGGTGGTAAGCACAGGAGTCGGGCAACCCAACTATGGACCAAAGACATGGTTCGGAGCCAATGCATATAATGCAATATCTGGGATGCCAAAGAGAACCCCATAGGAGTTCGGACTTGAAAATGTGCTGGGGCGGATACAGCCCCCGGTGCTTAAGGCCGGACTAAAGAATGTGTGGCAGTCAGACGTAGGGGGGAATACAGATGATAATATAAAATAGATGAGTACCAAACAAAAGTGGTGTTCAACAGCTTCCTTTATGCCCTGATTAATACGTCGAGACGTGTCATTACAGATAATGCCCGAAGGCCAAGGCCATTTTACATGCCTAAAGTTTACACAAGGGAAAGGCTTATATTGGACTTTTTGAGAAAATAGTGTCTTGAAGGTCCTAATGATGCCCTGCTGCATGTCTACGCCGTTTCTCCTTGGTTAGAAATCCTTTGAGAGGAGGAGTCGATGGTCGCCTATAAAAAAGGGGAGCTTAGAAAGGAGCCCATGTACGACCGTAGAGTAGGTAGATTTTTAGTGAACCTGTAGTGAAAAAAAAGAAAAAGGAAAAAGTTTAAGGTCCGAATAGGGTCAAGCCGCACTATAGACCTTTTCTTTAGTATGCCTCTGGCGCTGCCCTAGGTATTATAAGTGCATAATTATGCGCACATGCTACCTCTTGAGCTTGCATTGGTTTCTCCCTTGAAGAGGAAAGGGTGATGCGGCAAAGTAGCGTAAGTATTTCCCTCAGTTTTTGAGAACCAAGGTATCAATCCAGTAGGAGACGACGCACAAGTCACCTAGAACCTGCACAAACAATCAAGAACCTTGCAACCAACGCGACAAAGGGGTTTTCAATCCCTTCATGGTCACTCGCAAAAGTGAGATCTAATAGAGATAATAAAGTAAATATTTTTGGTATTTTTGTTGTAAAGATTGAAAAGTAAAGATTGTAAAATAGTAAACAAGATTTAAAGATATGCAATATAATGGAAAAGAGACCCGGGGGCCATAGGTTTCACTAGTGGCTTCTCCCAAGATAGCATGTATTATGGTGGGTGAACAAATTACTGCCGAGCAATTGATAGAAAAGCGCATAATTATGAAGACATCTAAGGCAATGATCATGAACATAGGCATCACTTCCGTGGCAAGTAGACCAAAATGATTCTGCATCTACTACTATTACTCCACACATCGACCGCTATCCAGCATGCATCTTGAGTAGTAAGTTCATAAGAACGGAGTAACGCATTAAGCAAGATGACATGATGTAGAGGGATAAACTTAAGCAATATGATATAAACTCATCTTTTTATCCTCGATGGCAACAATACAATACGTGCCTTGCTACCCCTACTGTCACTGGGAAAGGACACCGCAAGATTGAACCCAAAGCTAAGCACTTCTCCCATGGCAAGAAAGATCAATCTAGTAGGCCAAACTAAACTGCTAATTCGAAGAGACTTGCAAAGATATCAAATCATGCATATAAGAATTTAGAGAAGAACCAAATAATATTCATAGATAATCTTGTTCATAAATCCACAATTCATCGGATCTCGGCAAACACACCGCAAAAGAGTATTACATCGAATAGATCTCCAAGAACATCGAGGAGAACTTTATATTGAAAATCAAAGAGAGAGAAGAAGTCATCTAGCTAATAACTATGGACCCGAAGGTCTGTGGTAAACTACTCACGCTTCATCGGAGAGGCAATGGTGTTGATGTAGAATCCCTCCGTGATCGATTCCCCCTCCGGCAGATCGCCAGAAAAGTCCCCAAGATGGGATCTCACAGCTATAGAAGGTTGCAGTGGTGGAAACGTGGTTTCGTGTCTCCCCCTGATGTCTCTAGGGTATAAGAGTATATATAGGTGAAAACAGTACGTCGGTGGAGCTACGAGGGGCCGACGAGGGTGGGGACGCGCCTACCCCTTGGGTGCGCCCTCCTGCCTCGTGGACACTGAGGGAGTTCTGGATTAAGGGGTCCTCGGGCAACCAGACTATATGCGTATACCGGACTGTTGGACTTTGAAGATACAAGATAGAAGACTTCGTCCCGTGTCCGGATGGGACTCTCCTTTGCGTGGAAGGCAAGCTTGTCGATTCGGATGTGAAGATTCCTTCTCTGTAACCGACTCTATGTAACCCTAGCCCCCTCCGGTGTCTATATGAACCAGAGGGTTTAGTCCGTAGGACAACAACAATCATAACCATAGGCTAGCTTCTAGGGTTTAGCATCTTCGATCTCGTGGTAGATCAACTCTTGTAATATTCATATCATCAAGATCAATCAAGTAGGAATTAGGGTATTACCTCCATCGAGAGGGCCTGAACCTGGGTAAACATTGTGTCCCCTGCCTCATGTTAGCATTAGCCTTTCACGCACAGTTCGGGACCCCCTACCCGAGATCCGCCGGTTTTGACACCGACATTGGTGCTTTCATTGAGAGTTCCACTGTGTCGTCACGGTAAGGCTTGATGGCTCCTTCAATCATCAAAAAAGCAGTCCAGGGTGAAATTTTTCTCCCCGGACAGATCTTCGTACTCGGCGGCTTCGCACTGCGGGCCAACTCGCTTGGCCATCTGGAGCAGATCGACAGCTATGCCCCTGGCCATCAGGTCAGGTTTGGAAGCTTGAACTACACCGTCGACGTCCGCGGAGACTTGATCTTCGATGGATTCAAGCCTATGACAACTGCACCCCGCCACCACGATGAACATGACCTAAATCTGTCATCGGATGGTGTGCGGGAGATTGCACCTGTAACCGCGCTGGCCCTAGATCCGGAGCAGAGCACGCCATTCGAGGGCGGGAAGCTCAACCTCGCCATGGAAGCGGCAAAACTCAACGGCGCTAGAGCCGAACACAGATCTGGCCTCCAATGAGGCCTGGGTTATCGGAACCTCGGACTCGGCTCCGGCCATAGGCCCCGAACCGCGTGTATCCGCACCCATCGAATCCGACCGGGCGCCGATCTTAGAGTTTAGCTCCACGGACTCACCCTTAGGCGATGTGTTAAACTCATTAAAGTCCCTCTCCTTGTCAGAAGATTCTTGGCTGAACTATGTCCGGTAGGAGTGGCAAGCGGACGACGAAGAACTTCGTCACCCACCCACCACCCACTTGATAGCCACTATCGACGATTTGACCGACATGCTTGATTTCAACTCCGAAGACATCGACGGTATGGACGACGATGCTGGAGAAGAATAGGAACCACTGACCACAGGGCGCTGGATAGCCAACTCTTCATATGACGTATACATGGTGGATACACCCAAAGAAGACAACGACGACAACAAAAAGGACCCAGTCGAGGATAAAACTCCTGGAAAGCAGCCAAAGCGCCAACGTCAGAGGCACCGCTCAAAACCATGCCAGGGTAAAAATAGTGATACCGGCACAAGAGGGAATAACACCCCAGACGACGCCGAAGACAATAAAGAAACCGTGGACCCAGCAATGGAGCCGGATGAGAAATGTGATGGCAAACACAGTCCGGGGCCCCTGGACGATCACAGTGATGCCGAAGACTCCTACCAACCTGTCTCCGAAGAGGAGAGCGGTCAGGGTGACGATGCATTCATCGTCCCAGAAGAACAATTGGAACAAGAGCACCTCCAGAGACTTATTGCCACCGCGAGGAGCTTAAAAAAGCAGAAGCAACGACTTAAAGCTACACAGGATACGCTCAATGATAAATGGAACGAAGTGCTCGACATTGAGGAAAAATACGACGGTAATCGCCAAACAAATAGCTACCCCAAACGCAAACTGCTGCCCGAATTCGACGAGGATGCTATCACGCCCATACTGCCGAATAACAATACGGCTGATCAGCCAGGCCGACCACCCCGTAATCGAGGCAGAGCGGCCAACAACGCTGCACACAACATCGCACCACCTACCCATAAAGGAAAGGAGGTCGTAGCCCAGAACTAGAAAAATGATTTACGTGAAGACCTGGATAAAAGAGCTGGCAGAACCAGGTCCATTTATGGATCCAGGGAACGCGTTCCCGCACAGGATCAGGCCAATCAAACCAAATATCCAGGTAACTTACCAGTTCGGAACCAACACCAAACACTGCAACCGGGGTGCGGCACACCCCTTGTGTTTCACCGATGAGGTGTTGGATCATGGATTTCTAGAAGGGTTTAAACCCGTGAGCATCAAGGCATACGACGGAACGACAGACCCTGCGGTCTGGATAGAAGATTTTATTCGTGACATCCATATGGCTCGCAGAGACGGTCTCCACGCCATCAAATACCTACCCCTCAAGCTAAAAGGATCAGCTCAGCTCTGGCTAAAAAGCCTCCCCAAAATTCCATTGGAAGCTGGGAAGAACTTGAGGACGCTTTCAGGGCCAATTTTAAAGGGACCTATGTCCGACCTCCGGATGCAGATGATCTAAGTCACATAACCCAACAACCCGGAGAGTCAGCCCGTAAGCTTTGGAACCGGTTTCTCACCAAGAAGAACCAAATCGTCGATTGTCCGGACGCCGAAGCCTTAGCAGCTTTTAAACACAGTGTTCGGGACGAATGGCTGGCCAGACACCTAGGCCAGGAAAAGCCAAGGATAATGGCAGCCCTAACTACACTCATGACCCGCTTTTGCGCGGGAGAGGACAGCTGGTTGGCCCATAGAAGAACCAGCGACCCTGACACATCCGAAGTCAGAGACGGCAATGGAAAGCCACAACAAAAAAAACATCGGCACAACGGAGAAAGACCGGACAATATAGCGGTAAACGCCGGATTCAGGGGCTCCAGACCCGGTCAACGGAAAAAGTCACTTAAAGGCAGTAGAAATGGTCCATGTAGTCTTGATAAAATTCTCGAAAGGTCCTGCCAAATTCATGGCACCCCTGACAAACCAGCTAATCATACCAACAAAGAGTGTTGGGTCTTCAAGCAGGCTGGCAAGCTCAACGCCAAACACAAGGGGAAGGCACCACAAAGCAAAGACGAGGACGAATCTCGCCAGCCAAATATGGGGGGACAAAAGAAATTTCCACCGTAGGTCAAAACAGTGAACATAATTTATTTCACTCATATCCCAAAGTGGGAGCGCAAACGCGCACTCCAGGACGCATACGCTATAGAGCCTGTCGCCCCCAAATTCAACCCATGGTCGGCCTGTCCGATCACTTTCGATCGCAGAGATCATCCAACTAGTATCTGTCATGGGGGCTCGGCTGCCTTAGTGCTCGACCCAATAATCGACGGATACCACCTCACCCTAGTTCTCATGGACGGCGGCAGTAGCCTGAATCTGATATATCAGGACACTGTCCGCAAGATGGGGATAGACCCGTCAAGAATCAAGCAAAGTAGCACCACCTTTAAAGGAGTAATACTAGGTGTAGAGGCCCGCTGCACTGGCACCCTAACACTGGACGTCGTCTTCGGCTCCCCCGACAACTTTTGCGAGGAGCTAATCTTTGACATTTCTCCATTCCGAAGTGGCTATCATGCACTACTCGGACGAACGGCCTTCGCCCATTTCAATGCAGTTCTGCACTACGCTTGTCTTAAGCTCAAGATGCCTGGACCACATGGCGTTATCACGGTGGGCGGAAGCACTGAGCGTTCTCTTCGTACAAAAGAATACGCGGCGGCTCTAGTAGCCGAAGCACGAAGCGGCCCTTTTAGGCCAAACAGCTCATCGGTCCTCAAGACCGCGGACATAGCCAAACGTGTTCGGTGTACACCTACGTGTAAAAGCTCAGATAAACCTGCGCTTGTTTAGCAGCCCTGCCCCAGCATAGATCGCCCCATAAGAAGACTATATACATTTTCCTGTATATATAAATACACACTCAAAACTCCTTGGGTAGCGCTGGGGGCACCCTGCACGTAATAAGTCCATAGTTTGGCTCGACCCTATTCGGACTCAAGAAGCTACAGTTCACGGTTCATCTAAACCAACAAATTATATCCACAGCCATACCAGATTTTTTTCACCTGGTTTTTTCTTTTTACAGATAGGCCATCATGATATACCCTTCAAGGACACGACATAACGGAGACAAAGGTGCAGACGTGCAGCAGGGCCCCGTTTCAAGGTTTCTGTTTAGATTAAGACCCTGTGGAAACCTTCTTTATTATTTTCATCTCTTGTTGTTATATACCCTCTTGGCATATAAAACGCCCTGGATATGGGCAGTACTTGTGAACTTACGATTCGCCGCACTGAAATGGATGTGATAGAAGTAGACAAGCAGTGTGTTTTGAGAACTATATTCTCACCACAGGCGCTCTCTCCTCACATCGGGTCGTAGCACGTGCCTTAAATTTAGGGTTCATTACCGGGGGCTGTACCCAGCCCGACACATATTGAAAAGTCCGAACACCTTTGGGAGTGTTCGGCGTCGTGAGTTTTGGCCTTATATGCATCAGCTCTGAATCATGTCTTGGGTCAATAGTTGGGTTTGCCCGGCTCCTGTGCTTGCTACCTTACGTTCCGTTCTATCGGCTAAGGCGACCAAAGGAGAACTACTGCGATTGTGCCCTCGTTCATCCGGATGAGCACCTTAGTAGAGAAAGCCGAAAACTGACTGTCATGATAAGGCGAGAGCTGGTCAACCACTCGATGACTCAACGGAATCTTCGCGATTCCTCCGCATTAACGAAGGACCGATTTCCTGGTCATGTATGTAAACGCACCGTATTCGGATAAACCCGGACATACCAAGGGCTATATAGTAGCCCCACCGTCAAACTCCTATGGCTAAGTGAAAGTGTTAAAGCTCTATAGTCTGATTGCCTAGTTCGACGCACTAACACCTCCTTAAACGGACCAAGACATTGGGTCAAGTGTGATGAAGTGCTTTTCTGAACACCCCCGTGTTATACGTGAGGGGGCTGAAGCCGACGACTGCAAACTTTTAGGTTACATACATATATACATACACGGCCGCACAGGAGGCACTAACATACTTTACGGGCAAAAGTATAAACATAGCCTTCATTATCATAAGCATTGCTTTTACAATTCGGATACGTGTTACTCGAACATAACATTCTTTGAGCACTGACCCTCTATCAAGCGGGCACCCTCTAGTACTTCTTCAAGAATATTGATTTGGCATGTCCTTACCCCCGGGCGGACCCCTCGTTGCAATATCGGTGGCCTTCATGTTCGCCCAATACATCTTCATGCGGGCAAGGGCCATCCGTGCACCTTCTATGCACGTTGATCGCTTGACAGGGTCGATATGCGACACCGCACAAACAAGTTGCTGCACTAAACCAAAATAAATGTTTGTAGTTGCTCCCCCAGGCCACAGCCGGTCCACGACAACCTTCATGGCAAGTCCGGATATCCCGTGGAGCTCGGCCCATTCGGCCATCTGCTCATTCAACAGCAGCGGACGCCTTGGCATGCTAAACCGTGACCAGAAAAGTCGTTCCGCTTCATGGCCTTCTTGGGCCTGGAAAAACTGCGTCGCATCAGAGGCACTCTTCGACAAGTCCAAATATGCATCCGGAGAGCTCCACATTTGATCAAGCAGGGAATACTTCGGATCGCCGAACTTAGTTTGCAATAAAAAGGGCTTCCCAGCCGCGATCTCCCCGGCTTGCCGGATCTCCTCCCGTGCCGCCCTAGCCTCTGACCGGGTTTCCTTTGCCGCTTGTAAGGCCTTCCCAAGGTCAGCCTCTTTTTCTTTGGTCTCTTTCTCGAGAAGCGCATATTTGTTAGTAGCGTCCCTTAGCTCAAGCGCCATGTTGGATATTTTCTCCCCACTCAGGCGATGAGCAGCCTATTCGGCCTTTAATTCACCAACTACCTTCTCGGCAGCCGCATTGCTTATCCTGGCCTGCTCATTGGCTCGGGCAAGCTCAGTCTGAAGGGTCTCCACGACGGTAGCTCCATCTGTAGTCAAGCACACTATAAATTCCAGCATCATGCTCTAATTTATACGCACTGACCGCCCAAAATACATACCTTGCGCCTCATCAAGCCGCTTGTTCACGAGCGTGATGTCATCATCTGCCACATCAAGTTGTCGCTTCAGTTCGGCAAATTGAGCAGCCCGGGCAGTGTCCGGGGCTGCAGCCGCCTGTGTACAAATTAGCAA
Organism: Triticum timopheevii; assembly: GCA_963921465.1. Taxonomy (NCBI): domain Eukaryota; kingdom Viridiplantae; phylum Streptophyta; class Magnoliopsida; order Poales; family Poaceae; genus Triticum; species Triticum timopheevii. Next base: position 528,428,778 of record OY997268.1, read on the forward strand.
AATTATTACGTGAACATATTCATTTGATCCTCTGGTCGTCCCGTTCGGAAGACAACTAGAGTCTCAGGGGCTACTATCTACACACAGTGCACATTGCGTTTATGGCACAAAAAAAGGCTAAATTACGTACCTCAAAGCCTCTCAGTAGGCTCCTAAAGGCTTCATTCAATCCGCCTTTTGCGGATGAAGTTCTTTCAATCACCGTGCCCATTAAGGTACATGTTCCTCTGAGATAGGTGCTTGCTGCAGAAGACCCATCCATATGTCTGGCTGTACATCAGACGATCCGGGAATTTTATTGTCGGTCTCTCTAGGAGCCGAACACCCCGGACCTCGGGCAACCGAAGAGTCATCTTCTGGCCTGGCGCTCCTTCGTGGGTCAGGAGAGGTCCTCCGGGACAACACCTCGAGGTCGTCCGCCTTATGGGGCGGGGAAGTCTGGGGCGGCGTTTTGCTCTCCATCATCTCCGGAAGAAGATCCCCCAAAGACGAAGATTGTTGAGGGAGGCTGTAGGCCGGACTGCAAAACATACGTTGCAAAATGTTTCCCTCACAAACGGGAAAATAACGGGATATGCTTATTAAACACCTTTGTTCACTTACGATTCGGCTAGAGGCTGGTCCCCTTGTGGGCACTGTGCGGCAATATTGCCTGCCGAACTCGGGACCCCTTATAGGGATTTCCTCCCTCGCTTGGAGGCCTCTACCTATAGGTCTTCGGGAGCGGCTCTTTTCTTCCCATGAGGAGTGGGAAGGTTAGATTCTCCTCCCCATTCACCCTTTGGCACGGGAGTTATGACTTCCTCGGATACGGTGTGTGATGCACCTTCGGTATGAAGGCCGCTTTGGGCCTATCCACTCCTCTCCTTTCCTTCCCTCAAAGGCACTTGATATGGTGCCAAAGCCAGCATCCTGGTTAACACTGGGTCCGCTGAGTTTTCGGGAAGAGGGGCCCAACACCAGATCCTCTCTGCCTTCCTCACCCAGCCCTGGCAGAGTATGGTTTTCTCAGTTTTGTTATGAGAAACTTAAAACTTAAAATGTGTTCGGAAATAGAGTACTTACTGGGGAATCCAGATGGTTGCAATCGAGGCCTGCGTCCTCTGTGGTGTCCGAACACCTTTTTCGTGATCCGAAGACTAATTCATACATCCCTTCGAGCGTTGTGCCAAAGAAGCGCTGAATAGTTCACGGTCCTTCCGGATTGAATTCCCACATACGGAGAGGTCGGCACTGGCATGGCAGGACCCGACGGACTAGCATAACTTGAATCACCTTGACAAGGTCGATGTCCTTCTTAATCAGGTCTCGAATGCGGCTTTGCATTATTTGAACTTCATCTAGCAATCCCTAGTCCAGCCCCTTGTTGACCCATGATGCAAGTTGTGGTCGAGGGCCAGATCGGAAGGCGGGTGAAGCCACCCATTTATTGCTGCGAGGCTCCATGATATAAAACCACCCCGTTGCCATAGGCCGGAAGTTGTGGTGAAGGAACCCTTTGGCCAGACGATGTCGGCCGATTTGCTTATCAGGGCACCTCCGCACTCTGCGTGTCTTCCATCTATTATCCTCGACCTTATATCAAAGGTGTTGATCCACAAGCCAAAGTGTGGAGGGATACGGAGGAAAGCCTCACATACGATAATAAATGATTAGATGTGAAGGAGTGAGTCCGGGGCTAGATCATGGAAATCTAGTCTGTAGTAAAACATGAGCCCTCGAACAAAGGATTGAGAGAGAAACCTAGCCCCCGAAGGAAGTGAGGGATAAATACAACCCTCTCATTAGTCCTAGGAGTAGGGATAACTTGCCCTGGTGCAGGAAGCCTGTGAAGGATTTCCGCGGTCAGGTACCTCACCTCCCTGAGCTTCGTGATATCCTCCTCAGTGACAGAGGAGGCCGTCCACGAAAACTGGATCCGGACATGGTCTAAGGATCGAAGTGACGGGTTGAGCCTTGGGTGTTGGAGCTCGAGGTGAGAGGAGGAGGGAGTAGCGTAGAGGAAAAAGGCGGGTCTCGGCCTCCTTATAAAGATGATGAATATCAAATGTCACCTACGTGGCCTTAAACATGCCTATTCCCAAGGAATCATACCAACGGGACGGTTGGGTTACCCCCGCCCGTGTTGATGAGAATCCCGTAATAAGGGGCCACGATCTCCGCATCGACAAGACGTGCCAATAAAACGGACTCGCGAAACGTGGATTAGCAGGCCGGAAAAGCGATTCGAAATAATGACTGAACGATGACGTAATGTCATGTTGTAAAAGATGTCAGCGGATAGGACTCGTGAAAACATTATACTCTCTATGGTGGCATATGGAATTTCTTTTGCAGAGCTGGACATGATTCTTGTCTTCAAGATCTACTTTGAAGTATTCGGAGAAGGAACCCACCTTGCAATGCCAAAGACAATCTGCGCGTCAGACTCATCGTAATTGAAGCCTGGTTTAGGTGCTACTGAGGGAGTCCTGGATTAAGGGGTCCTCGGACAGCCGGACTGTATGCGTATACCGGACTGTTGGACTATGAAGATACAAGATAGAAGACTTCATCCCGTGTCCGGATGGGACTCTCCTTTGCGTGGAAGGCAAGCTTGGCGATTCGGCTGTGAACATTCCTTTCTCTGTAACCGACTCTGTGTAACCCTAGCCCCCGCCGGTGTCTATATAAACCAGAGGGTTTAGTCCGTAGGACAACAACAATCATAACCATAGGCTAGCTTCTAGGGTTTAGCCTCTTTGAACTCGTGGTAGATCAACTCTTGTAATACTCATATCATCAAGATCAATCAAGCAGGAAGTAGAGTATTACCTTCATCAAGAGGGCCCGAACCTGGGTAAACATTGTGCCCCTGCCTCCTGTTACCATTAGCCTTAGACGCATAGTTCGGGACCCCCTACCCGAGATCCGCCGATTTTGACCCCGACAGACGCCTCGTGGCATTTCTGATTTCAACTCCAAGTATTGTGGTTTGCTTTCAGTCCAAGAAAGATCATTGTGAAGGTTTCATTCCATTTGGACTCCGTTTGGTATTCCTTTTCTGCAAAACTCTAAAATAGGCAAAAAACAGAAACCGACACTGGGCCTCCGGTTAATAGGTTAGTCCCAAAATTAATATAAAAGAGCATATTAAAGCCCATTGAACATCCAAAACAGATAATATAATAGCATGGAACAATAAAAATTATAGATACGTTGGAGACGTATCAAACATCCCCAAGCTTAATTTCTGCTCGTCCTCGAGTAGGTAAATGATAAAAATAGAATTTTTGATGTGGAATGCTACCTAACATATTTATCAATGCAATTTTCTTTATTGTGGCATGAATGTTCAGATCCCAAATATTCAAGACAAAAGTTTAATATTGACATAAAAATAATAATACTTCAAGCATACTAACAAAGCAATCATGTCTTCTCAAAATAACATGGCCAAAGAAAGCTATCCCTACAAAATCATATAGTCTGGTTATGCTCTATCTTCATCTCACAAAGTATTTAATCATGCACAACCCCGATGACAAGACAAGCAATTGTTTCATACTTTTGATGTTCTCAAACTTTTTTCAATCTTCACGAAATACATGAGCGTGATCCATGGACATAGGACTATAAGTGGAATAGAATGGTGGTTGTGGATAAGACAAAAAAGGAGAAGATAGTCTCACATCAACTAGGCGTATCAACGGGCTATGGAGATGCCCATCAATAGATATCAATGTGAGTGAGTCGGGATTGCCATGCAACGGATGCACTAGAGCTATAAGTGTATAAAAGCTCAACAAAAGAAACTAAGTGGGTGTGCATCCAACTTGCTTGCTCACGAAGACCTAGGGCACTTTTGAGGAAGCCCATCATTGTAATATACAAGCCAAGTTCTATAATGAAAAATTCCCACTAGTACATGAAAGTGACAACATAGGAGACTCTCTATCATGAAGATCATGGTGCTACTTTGAAGCACAAGTGTGGTAAAAGGATAGTAGTATTGCCCCTTCCCTCTTTTTCTCTCATTTTTTTAATTTTTTTATTTGGGCCTTTTCTCTTTTTATGGCCTCTTTTTTCTTTTTCTTTTTTTTAGTCCGGAGTCTCATCCCGACTTGTGGGGGAATCATAGTCTCCATCATCCTTTCCTCACTGGGACAATGCTCTAATAATGAAGATCATCACACTTTTATTGACTTTACAACTCAAGAATTACAACTCGATACTTAGAACAAAATATGACTCTATGTGAATGCCTCCGGCGGTGTACTGGGATGTGCAATGATTCAAGAGTGACATGTATGAAAAATTATGAACTGTGACTTTGGCACAAATACGATGTCAACTACATGATCATGCAAGGCAATATGACAATAATGAAGCGTGTCATAATAAATGGAACGGTGGAAAGTTGCATGGCAATATATCTCGGTATGGCTATGGAAATGCCATAATAGGTAGGTATAGTGGCTGTTTTGAGGAAGGTATATGGTGGGTGTATGGTACCGGCGAAAGTTGCGCGGTACTAGAGAGGCTAGCAATGGTGGAAGTGTGAGAGTGCGTATAATCCATGGACTCAACATTAGTCATAAAGAACTCACATACTTATTGCAAAAATTTATTAGTTATCGAAACGAAGTACTACGCGCATGCTCCGAGGGGGATAGTGTCACGCCCAATATGCGACCCTATCCAAAAGGAACTCGAAGGTCCCACTAAGGATAGACCCGCATATTGAAATGCTTTGCAAGGTGGATATCATTACATCAACATTACATAATAGATGGGGATACAAACAAGAGGCATAAAATGCCACACGAATACAACATCATCTTACATACGAGCACCATCCGACTACGGATGAAACACAAATAGAAACTCAAACGACATCCACCCTGCTAGCCCAGGCTGCCGACGTGGAACCTATCCCCTGATCGAAGAAGAAGCAGAAGAAGAACTCCAAAACAAGCAAACATCACTCTCGCGTCATGATCATCGCATAACCTGTACCTGCAACTGTTGTTGTAGTAAACTGTGAGCCACGAGGACTCAGCAATCCCATTACCATGGGTATCAAGACTAGCAAAGCTTAATGGGAAAGGAAGGGGTAAAGTAGTGAGGTTGCAGCAGCGACTAAGCATATATGGTGGCTAACATACGCAAATGAGAGCAAGAAGAGAAACAAAGGAACGGTCGTCAACTAGCAATGATCAAGAGGTGATCCTGAACACCTACTTACGTCAAACATAACCCAGAAACCGTGTTCACTTCCCGGACTCTGTCGAGAAGAGACCATCACGGCTACACACGCGGTTGATGCGTTTTATTTCGGATCTGGTGTCAAGTTATCTACAACCGGACATTAACAAATTTCCATCTGCCACATAACCGTGGGCACGGCTCTCGAAAGTTTATACCCTGCAGGGGTGTCCCAACTTAGCCCATGACCAGCTCTCGCGATCAACAAAGGAATAGACCTTCTCCCAGGAAGACCCGATCAGTCTCGGAATCCCGGTTTACAAGACATGTCGACAATGGTAAAACAAGACCAGCAAAGCCGCCCGATGCACCGACAATCCCGATAGGAGCTGCACATATCTCGTTCTCAGGGCAACACCGCATGAGCACTCCGTACAACTAAAACCAGACCTCAAGTTTCCTTGAGGGGGCGCTGCAAAGGACTCTAGTTCGGACCAGCACTTAGACAAGCACTGGCCCGGGGGGGGCTAAAATAAAGATGACCCTCGGGTTGGCCGACCCAAGGGAAAGGTATAGGTGGTGGTGAGGCAAATGGTAAAACCAAGGTTGGGCCTTGCTGGACAAGTTTTATTCAAAGCGAACTGTCAGGGGGTCCCATAAATCACCCGACCGCGTAAGGAACGCAAAATCCGGGAACATAACACCGGTATGACCGAAACTAGGGCGGCAAGAGTGGAACAAAACACCAGGCATAAGGCCGAGCCTTCCACCCTTTACCAAATATATAGATGCATTAATAATATAAGAGATATTGTGATATCCCAACATAACCCTGTCCACCATGGAGAAATCTTCAACTTCACCTGCAACTAGCAACGCTATAAGAGGGGCTGAGCAAAGCGGTAACATAGCCAAGCAACGGTTTGCTAGGAATGGTGTCAAAGGTTAGAGGTTCATGGCAATTTGGGAGGCTTGATGAGCAAAAGATAGGTAATGCAGCATAGCGATAGAACGAAGCAACTAGCATAGCAATGATAGTAGTGAGATCCAGGGTAGCGGTCATCTTGCCTGAGATCCCGCTAGGAAGAAGAACGAGTCCATGAAGAAGATGAACGGACGTAGTCGAACGAATCCTCACAATCGCAACATTACCAGAACTAGGAAGCAACACCGGAAAGAAAACAAACAACATGGTAAATGAACAAGCATAAACATGGCATGATGCACAAAAAAGTATGATGCATGTCCGGTTTAATGAGGCATGGCATGGCGAAGTGCAACAAACAATACTACAAGTTAAGTGGAGCTCAATATGCAACGAGTTGCATATTGATGAAACACCACATCCGAGTTATTTAGTTCGCTCTCGTTTAGGTACACAACAATGTTAAATGTTGTTAAACATGGCAAGGGGTGTAACCAAAGTAAACTAACTATTTAGGCAAGTTTAAATGAGGCCGGAACAACAAACAACATTTCCGGAAAATCCTCATATGCAATTTATGAATTTGCTACTGTTCTGCCCTAAAACATATTTTAAAGTTGTTAAACAATAAAACAAAGTGCACCATGTTAAACTAGGCATTTTTCCACCCCGTTTACATATAAAGTTTATTTAAAACGGAGCAACGGTTATTTAGTTATGAAATAAATCATTTTAACATGGCATTTGAGAAAATTTAATCAAACAGCATTTAAACATTTCAAACATGGATGAAAGTGGGATATTATTAATCTACACAAAATTCTAAGCATTTTACATGTTTACAGCATTTTATTCCGATGCACCATTCATGAGTTATTATATGCATGAAGTTTAGGGTCCAATCTATAATTCTGTAATACAATTGATAATGTTAAATTCACACCAGTAAAAAAACACATGCGGGCTGAATTAGAGCACAGGCCGAAAAAGGACATGGGCGCTGGGGGAGGTTCTCACCATGGGCCTCGGCCCAGCTGGTGGAGAGGCCTGGCAGGCCGGATGAGGAGCTGGAGCAGGCTGGGCCTTGCCAGCGAGGCAGAGAGGCACTAGCGAGCGGGCGGTCAACGCGGCTGCATTTATGGTCGTCTCGCTCGACCACGGGCGAAGCAGAGGACTTGGAAGCGGCGGGGCTGCATCCTCCGGCGACAGGGATGGCGCGGAGGCGAGCAGATCCTTGCGGCGGCGACCATGGACAGCCGGCGGCCATGGCTTCGGTTCCCTGTGGAGAGAAGCGAGAGAGAAGAGAGATCCTGAGAGAGAGCGTTGCCGGTGATCTAGAAGAAAACAGAGGGGAGGCTGGAGAGGAAGGGCACGGTCCTGCTGGTCCGGTGCTGCTCCGATCCGGCAGAGGCGAGGCAGAGCAGATTCGGGAGGAGGCTGTGGAGGTCGCGGCTTGCGGCGGGGGCTGCTGAATGAGGTCGAGGACGGGGTACAGCGGCGAGGCGACAGGGACTTGGCAGCTCGAGCAGGACAGCAGCAGAGCTTGCCGTGAACGAAGAAGACGGGCGGCGGTGCTGCAGAATCAGGCGGGGATGGGCGCGAAGTCGACGGCAGCGACGCGGTCGTCGAGCAGGGGAGGCCATGGCATGGTGCTTGCCTCCTGCAGTTTCTTGGAGATGACAGAGATCAAGTGAGAGAGGGAAAACGGAGGGAACGGGAGAAGGAGAAGCAACGAGGGGTGCGGGTCCAGTGACCGGTTTTGGAGACGAGATGGGGCGGCGAGGAGGAGGTCCTAAAGGTGAGGGTCGTCGCTGGTTGCTCCGGCGAGAGTCGCGAGGCAGCGGGGTCGAGCCCTGGCTCTCTCTTGCGGGTGTCCCTGGTAGGAGGGGATGGATCGATGGAATTGGTAGGTTGTGGTTGGCCCGATCTGGAAAACGAGGAGGAAGGTGGCGGCTTCGGTTGGTGGTTTGGATCGGGAGGGGATCCCAAGGAGGAGGAGACAGTGGGCTGGCGGCGGCGGAGGATGGGACAAGTCCCTAGAAGTTAGGGTTAGGCAGGTTATATAGGTAGGTTGGTTAGCTTAGGGCAAAACGGACCCTCCGATTAAAATCGAACGGTCGAAAACAAACAGGTTAGGGAGTCTAATTAAGAAAAGGGAGATGTTTTATAGATGTTTGGGGATGATCCGGACCCATCGGTAACGACAGCCTGAGTCGGGTTCGGGGGAGTTTCGGACGCGCGCGTGAGGGGGCTGCGAGCTGGCAAGAGAGATTAGGTGGTCACGGTCAAGAGGGAAGCAAAACCCGGTTGGTCTGGAACGGTCAGCGCGGGCAAGGCGATCCGAGGGAAGGTGATGAAGGCAAAGGGAGAAACGGCAACGACGAACGAATGCAAGTTTTTAAAATATGACGGCAATGGAGTGCCGATGCAACGCGAATGATGCGATGATGAAATGCAAGACATGAACAAAATGCAAAACAAAAACAACAAAAACAAACAAAAAAAACAAAATCCCAACCACGGAGGAAAGTAACATATGGCATCTCCGGAAAAGGCAAGAGTTGGAGTTACGGATATGGAAAGTTACATCCGGGGCGTTACAACACTCCACCACTACGAGAGGATCTCGTCCCAAGATCTAGGATGGCACTAGAGGGAAAAGGAAGAGAAAGATAAGAGGTAAACTAAGTTGCTTCTTCGACAAACGAGGGAAACCATGAACCTTGAGATGTTGAGCAAAATGAAAGGAAGAAAGCAACGAAGATGAGGAAAGTTGAAAACACTCCGGTTAAAACTAGATAGAGAAGGAATAAGATTGATATAATTTGGACAGCACTCCGACTCTAAATGGAAGGAATTGAACATGAACTTGCCAAGATGAGAGTATACTTGATGAAATCAACAACACACTGCCTCCAGAACTATTGAAAGAATGGCACAATGGGTAAGAAGGATTTCAGACAGCACTCAGGTTGAAAAGAGAAGCAAAACTTGATAAGATGAAAGAACTTGAATGAGGACACAACACTCCGGTTAAATGGATAAGCACGAAAAGAACATGATCCTCACAATTCGAGATGATGAGTGAAAAGAGCAACATCACAATGCCTTCGGAAGAAAGAATAGAAGATAAATCATTGGAATAACAGAATGGAGAAGAAAATGCCAACTTCTGCCACAAATGAGCTTGGAAAGCATCCTTGCAAAGAAGAATTGAACGGAGTTGTTGGAAAACCAACTACGAAACGAATAAGCTTGTAGTGGGCTTATTGAAACATCTCAACACTTGAGGTGAAATTCTGCCACTAACGAAAAATAATTGCTTGCTTGAGATCAAAGAAGAGATGAAAATTTCTTCACCGAGATGAGAAGGAGAAAAAAAGGATCATTGATAAGCACCACAAATAGCTACAACCCTTAAGGAAGAGCTTTAGGTGAAATCTGACACAAGATAACTCCAACGAAGAAGTTGATGGTTGAAAAGATCTCTTGAACAAAGAGAAAATGATGGATTTAACTATGTCACTCTTGAGAACTTGTGAATCATGAAACGCGAAGGGAAATTGTCAAGAATGATATAACACCATCTCAAAAGATATGGTAGTAAGAATTGCACTTTGGAATGCAAGATGAAGAATACTTGAGCTCCTCAAAACAAAAACATGTGTTGAGCACCATGTTTATTTTAGAGAATAGCTTGACGGATCATAACTTCGAGAGAAATCTTGAAAAACAATTGAAGAGTGAAAAGAATCCTTGATGAACCATCATGTAGAGCCTCCATGAAGAACTCCGGTAATAAAAGGAAGATGAGAAGAAAAGAAGTTGAAAACACAAGGTGAAGGCTTGCAATGATTTAGATGGAGCTTCGCGACGATGTAACCGAGAAAACTTGGAACTCCAAAAAAAGGAAAAGATGAAACACTAGAACCGTGAATTACTTCATCATGAACAATCCCCGGAAGAAAAGAATTGAATCACCTCGAGGAAATAAGAATAAGATTTATTATATGCTTATCCTTCATCAAATGAAATTGATGACAAGCAATGGATTTGGCATACTACTTATTCTTCTTGAGGGATTAAGGATAGAGATAGTGCAAACTTGAGAGGGTATTCAACGAACCACCGGTAGGATTTGGAAACAATGAATGAATTGATATGATAACAAAGGAAGTGAAATCTCGAACGAACCACCGTAAAAATTGGAGAAGAGAGTAGCAAGGGCACAATTCACCGGAAAGAATTTGAAAACAAATGAGGATACTTGAAGGAATTTAGATACATGAGAACGAAGAGATCATGAACCGATTAGAGGATATTTGAACGATGCACCGGTAAGATTTGGAGAACGATAGCTACACACTGAGAATGAAGAATTATGGCATGATGGCCTTCGGAGGAAAGAAATGGAAACAACTCATGAAATGCTCCAGATGGTAAGAAAAGAATTGTCACAATCAAAACAATTATGAGGATAGCATGAAGCTTGACCCATGAATATTCAAGAGAATGGACCAAGATTTAAGAGAAATCCTTCTTCGGTCTTCAAATGTTGAGAATGATGATGAGAAGCACCATGAATTGTTGAGATACTCCGGGAGAATTAAAAGAGGAAAGGTTGAGCCAAAGATGAAAAGAATTTGAAAACAACCTTGGAGAAGGCATGTGACTGATGAAAATTCATTCTTACGTCAAACTTGGAAATGAATTTGAGAATCGCTCTTGATAATTCGAAGAGTCAGGCAAGATCCTGGGAAAAGACCTGTGGGTTAGGCCCACTCAAAAGAAATATCGTTGAAGGATTGCTTGAAATAAAGATTGCACCAGTAGAATTAAATAGCTTGAATGAGATAACAACCTCGAAATATCTTGAACGGATTGAGAATGGAAACACAAGTCTTGTGATATATCTTCAGCACTCCAGAACAAATGAATAGGAAGAAGTGAATGATTAAGAGGTGCATCGGCATGAGAAAGCATTAGAAACGAGGAAAGGAATATGGTGAATATTGAAAGCTTGAATTGGATCCACCGGAGAAGAAAAAAAGAACGAAGGATGAACTTGAATCTCGTGAGCATCTTCATGAGGGATCACCGGATAAGAACATCGAAAGAAAAGAATGAAGAGACTTCCCACAAATAAAAGGATACATGATTAAGAAATCTGAGTCCTTGAAGAAAAGGGTGGGAGGGTGGGGAAAACAAAGGCAACTTGGGATGAACGAAACAAACACCGTTGAGAAAACTTAGAATTGATCTTGCGGATGGGAAAAATGATGGGATCATCTCGAAGAGAAGCGCACCGATTGGAAAGAATTAACATGACAACCTCAATGATCGAAAAGGATTAGTATTCACATAGCAATATGAGAACACCATTTAGGAAAGGTATGGATTCAACATTTGACTTCGAAGCAACTCGAATACCACAAATAAAACAAAACAAAGGATTTGGCTTGCAGAGTAAGCCGGAACAAATACATATGATAGAGATTTACCCAATCCCATATCATGCATCTGTCGGAAAGATATTCTAGGAGCTACTTGAATTCCCACCTATAAACTCCCGAAACTTTCTGGTTATGCAATCTGGTGTTGGGGATATAGGGGAAGCAATATATCTCACCCAAACTAACAGTCCCTACATCCAGCTGTATCCATCCGTCAACACATAACCAAGAAAACTCCGGAAATCATGTACCTCAACCTTCGAAAAGCATCCGTTATACGAGTTATGGCAATACTCCCGAACTCCCAAGTACTGGGTGATGTCGAGGTTATCTCACCAACAACTGCATAAAAGAGATTTTCGATGTCGGCAAAACTCAGGTATTCCAGAACTGCAACGATAAAATTATGACGACAACACCTCGGAGCTCAACTCCCCGGGACACTGCCACAACCCCTAAATGTCAGGAGGCACCAAGAACAATGTTCTCGTCATAAGAATATCGGAACGATTCCAAGATACCCGCGTGATCCTAATTTTTTTTAGTGAAATTGGAGGAGAGGAAAGACAAAACATCTACGTCAGGAGTCCTCACCAGAGCGACGAAGGGGGCTGAGGAGTAAAAAGAATTCCTACTCTCCGATATATATAATCCTAAGACTCAAAATAGTTTTTTTTCTAGACTCAACAACGGACAACAAACAAGGGGGCTCCTATGGACGGTCGAGGCTCTGATACCAACTTCTCACGCCCAATATGCGACCCTATCCAAAAGGAACTCGAAGGTCCCACTAAGGATAGACCCGCATATTGAAACGCTTTGCAAGGTGGATATCATTACATCAACATTACATAATAGATGGGGACACAAACAAGAGGCATACAATGCCACACGAATACAACATCATCTTACATACGAGCACCATCCGACTACGGATGAAACACAAACAGAAACTCAAACGACATCCACCCTGCTAGCCCAGGCTGCCGACCTGGAACCTATCCCCTGATCAAAGAAGAAGCAGAAGAAGAACTCCAAAACAAGCAAACATCGCTCTCGCGTCATGATCATCGCATAACCTGTACCTGCAACTGTTGTTGTAGTAAACTGTGAGCCACGAGGACTCAGCAATCCCATTACCATGGGTATCAAGACTAGCAAAGCTTAATGGGAAAGGAAGGGGTAAAGTGGTGAGGTTGCAGCAGCGACTAAGCATATATGGTGGCTAACATACGCAAATGAGAGCGAGAAGAGAAACAAAGGAACGGTCGTCAACTAGCAATGATCAAGAGGTGATCCTGAACACCTACTTACGTCAAACATAACCCAGAAACCGTGTTCACTTCCCGGACTCTGCCGAGAAGAGACCATCATGGCTACACACGCGGTTGATGCGTTTTATTTCGGATCTGGTGTCAAGTTATCTACAACCAGACATTAACAAATTCCCATCTGCCACATAACCGTGGGCACGGCTCTCGAAAGTTTATACCCTGCAGGGGTGTCCCAACTTAGCCCATGACAAGCTCTCGCGATCAACGAAGGAATAGACCTTCTCCCAGGAAGACCCGATCAGTCTCGGAATCCCGGTTTACAAGACATTTCGACAATGGTAAAACAAGACCAGCAAAGCCGCCCGATGCACCGACAATCCCGATAGGACCTGCACATATCTCGTTCTCAGGGCAACACCGCATGAGCACTCCGTACAACTAAAACCAGACCTCAAGTTTCCTTGATGGGGCGCTGTAAAGGACTCTAGTTCGGACCAGCACTTAGACAAGCACTGGCCCGGGGGGGCTAAAATAAAGATGACCCTCGGGTTGGCCGACCCAAGGGAAAGGTATAGGTGGTGGTGAGGCAAATGGTAAAACCAAGGTTGGGCCTTGCTGGACAAGTTTTATTCAAAGCGAACTGTCAGGGGGGTCCCATAAATCACCCGACCGCGTAAGGAACACAAAATCCGGGAACATAACACTGGTATGACCGAAACTAGGGCGGCAAGAGTGGAACAAAACACCAGGCATAAGGCCGAGCCTTCCACCCTTTACCAAATATATAGATGCATTAATAATATAAGAGATATTGTGATATCCCAACATAACCCTGTCCACCATGGAGAAATCTTCAACTTCACCTGCAACTAGCAACGCTATAAGAGGGGCTGAGCAAAGCGGTAACATAGCCAAGCAACGGTTTGCTAGGAATGGTGTTAAAGGTTAGAGGTTCATGGCAATTTGGGAGGCTTGATGAGCAAAAGATAGGCAATGCAGCATAGCGATAGAACGAAGCAACTAGCATAGCAATGGTAGTAGTGAGATCCAGGGTAGCGGTCATCTTGCCTGAGATCCCGCTAGGAAGAAGAACGAGTCCATGAAGAAGATGAACGGGCGTAGTCGAACGAATCCTCACAATCGCAACATTACCGGAACTAGGAAGCAACACCGGAAAGAAAACAAACGACATGGTAAATGAACAAGAATAAACATGGAATGATGCACAAACAAGTATGATGCATGTCCGGTTTAATGAGGCATGGCATGGCGAAGTGCAACAAACAATACTACAAGTTAAGTGGAGCTCAATATGCAACGAGTTGCATATTGATGAAACACCACATCCGAGTTATTTAGTTCGCTCTCGTTTAGGTACACAACAATGTTAAATGTTGTTAAACATGGCAAGGGGTGTAACCAAAGTAAACTAACTATTTAGGCAAGTTTAAATGAGGCCGGAACAACAAATAACATTTCCGGAAAATCCTCATATGCAATTTAGGAATTTGCTACTGTTCTGCCCTAAAACATATTTTAAAGTTGTTAAACAATAAAACAAAGTGCACCATGTTAAACTAGGCATTTTTGACCCCGTTTACATATAATGTTTATTTAACACGGAGCAACGGTTATTTAGTTATGAAATAAATCATTTTAACATGGCATTTGAGCAAATTTAATCAAACAGCATTTTAAACATTTCAAACATGGATGAAAGTGGGATATTATTAATCTACACAAAACTCTAAGCATTTTACATGTTTACAACATTTTAATCCGATGCACCATTCATGAGTTATTATATGCATGAAGTTTAGGGTCCAATCTGCAAATCTGTAATACAATGGATAATGTTAAATTCGCAGTAGTAAAAAAACACATGCGGGCTGAATTAGAGCACAGGCCGAAACAAGACATGGGCGCTGGGGGAGGTTCTCACCATGGGCCTCGGCCCAGCTGGTGGAGAGGCCTGGCAGGCCGGATGAGGAGCTGGAGCAGGCTGGGCCTTGCCAGCGAGGCAGAGAGGCACTAGCGAGCGGGCGGTCAACGCGGCTGCATTTATGGTCGTCTCGCTCGACCACGGGCGAAGCAGAGGACTTGGAAGCGGCGGGGCTGCATCCTCCGGCGACAGGGATGGCGCGGAGGCGAGCAGATCCTTGCGGCGGCGACCATGGACAGCCGGTGGCCATGGCTTCGGTTCCCTGTGGAGAGAAGCGAGAGAGAAGAGAGATCCTGAGAGAGAGCGTTGCCGGTGATCTAGAAGAAAACAAAGGGGAGGCTGGAGAGGAAGGGCACGGTCCTGCTGGTCCGGTGCTGCTCCGATCCGGCAGAGGCGAGGCGGAGCAGATTCGGGAGGAGGCTGTGGAGGTCGCGGCTTGCGGCGGGGGCTGCTGAATGAGGTCGAGGACGGGGTACAGCGGCGAGGCGACAGGGACTTGGCAGCTCGAGCAAGACAGCAGCAGAGCTTGCCGTGAACGAAGAAGACGGGCGGCGGCGCTGCAGAATCAGGCGGGGATGGGCGCGAAGTCGACGGCAGCGACGCGGTCGTCGAGCAGGGGAGGCCATGGCATGGTGCTTGCCTCCTGCAGTTTCCTGGAGATGACAGAGAGCAAGTGAGAGAGGGAAAACGCAGGGGACGGGAGAAGGAGAAGCAACGAGGGGTGCGGGTCCAGTGACCGGTTTTGGAGACGAGATGGGGCGGCGAGGAGGAGGTCCTAGAGGTGAGGGTCGTCGCTGGTTGCTCCGGCGAGTGTCGCGAGGCGGTGGGGTCGAGCCCTGGCTCTCTCTTGCGGGTGTCCCTGGTAGGAGGGGATGGATCGATGGAATTGGTAGGTTGTGGTTGGCCTGATCTGGAAAACGAGGAGGAAGGTGGCGGCTTCGGTTGGTGGTTTGGATCGGGAGGGGATCCCAAGGAGGAGGAGACAGTGGGCTGGCGGCGGCGGAGGATGGGACAAGTCCCTAGAAGTTAGGGTTAGGCAGGTTATATAGGTAGGTTGGTTAGCTTAGGGCAAAACGGACCCTCCGATTAAAATCGAACGATCGAAAACAAACAGGTTAGGGAGTCCAATTAAGAAAACGGAGATGTTTTATAGATGTTTGGGGATGATCCGGACCCATCGGTAACGACAGCCTGAGTCGGGTTCGGGGGAGTTTCGGACGCGCGCGCGAGGGGCTGCGAGCTGGCAAGAGAGGTTAGGTGGTCACGGTCAAGAGGGAAGCAAAACCCGGTTGGTCTGGAACGGTCAGCGCAGGCAAGGCGATCCGAGGGAAGGTGATGAAGGCAAAGTGAGAAACGGCAACGACGAACGAATGCAAGTTTTTAAAATATGACGGCAACGGAGTGCCGATGCAATGCGAATGATGCGCTGATGAAATGCAAGACATGAACAAAATGCAAAACAAAACAACAAAAACAAAAAAAAACAAAAGCCCAACCACGGAGGAAAATAACATATGGCATCTCCGGAAAAGGCAAGAGTTGGAGTTATGGATATGGAAAGTTACATCCGGGGCGTTACAGATAGATTGGTAGAAAAAGACCATCGCTCGTCCCCGACCGCCACTCATAAGGAAGACAATCAATAAATAAACCATGCTCCAACTTCATCACATAACGGTTCACCATACGTGCATGCTACAGGAATCACAAACGTTAACACAAGTATCTCTCAAATTCACAACTACTCTACTAGAATGACTCTAATATCACCATCTTCATACGTCAAAAACAATCATAAAGAATCAAACTTCTCATAGTATTCAATGCACTTTATATGAAAGTTTTTATTATACCCATCTTGGATGCCCATCATATTATGACTAATTTTATAACCAAAGTAAACTATCATGATGTTCAAAAAGACTCTCAAAATAATATAAGTGAAGCATGAGAGATTAATAATTTCTATAAAATAAAACCACCGCCGTGCTCTAAAAAGATATAAGCGAATCACTAGAGCAATATTATCTAGCTCAAAAGATATAAGTGAAGCACATAGAGTATTCTAATAAATTCTGATTCATGCGTGTCTCTCCAAAAAGGTGTGTAAATCAAGTATGATTGTGTTAAACTAAAAAGCAAATACTGAAATCATACAATACGCTCCAAGCAAAACACATATCATGTGGTGAATAAAAATATAGCCTCAAGTAAAGTTACCGATAGATGAAGATGAAAGAGGGAATGCCTTCCGGGGCATCCCCAAGCTCAGGCTTTTGGTTGTCCTTGAATTTTATCTTGCGGTGCCTTGGGCATCCCCAAGCTTAGGCTCTTGCCACTCCTTATTCCAAAATCCATCAAATATTTACCAAAAAACTTGAAAACTTCACAACACAAAACTTCAACAGAAAATCTCATGAGCTCCGTTAGTATAAGAAAATAAACCACCACTTTAAGGTACTGTAATGAACTCATTCTTTATTTATGTTGGTGTTAAACCTACTGTATTCCAACTTCTCTATGGTTCATACCGCCCGATACTACTCATAGATTCATCAAAATAAGCAAACAACACACAAAAAATAGAATCTGTCAAAAGCAGAACAGTTTGTAGCAATCTGTAACTTTAGAATACTTCTATAACTCTAAAAATTCTTAAATAAATTTTTGGACGTGAGGAATTTTCTTTGTTAATCATCTGCAAAAATAATCAACCTAAAATCACTCTTCTGTAAAACATGACGGCTATTCTCGTGAGCACAAAAGTTTCTGTTTTTTCAGCAAGATCGCAAAGACTTTACCCAAGTCTTACCAAAGGTTCTACTTGGCACAAACACTAAGTAAAACATAAAACCACATCTAAACAGAGGCTAGATGAATTATTTATTACTAAACAGGAGCAAAAAGCAAAGAACAAAAATAAAATTGAGTTGCCTCCCAACAAGCGCTATCGTTTAACGCCCCTAGCTAGGCATAAAAACACGAATAGATCTAGGTATTGCCATCTTTGGTATGCAATCCATAAGTGGCTCTCATAATAGATTCATAAGGCAATGTAGATTTCTTCCTAGGAAAGTTTTCCATACCCTTCCTTAATGGAAATTGGAATCTAATGTTTCCTTCTTTCATATCAATCGTTCTAAGGAAAGTCTACCAAGAATAATAGGACATGTAGGATTGCAATCTATATCAAGAACAATGATATCTACGGGCATATAATTCCTATTTGCAACAATAAGAACATCATTAATCCTTCCCATAGGTTTCTTAATGGTGGAATCCGCAAGATGCAAATTTAAAGAACAATCATCAAATTCACGGAAACCTAGCACATCACATAAAGTTTTTGGAATCGTGGAAACACTAGCATCCAAATCACACAAAGCATAACATTCATAATCTTTAATCTTCATTTTAATAGTAGGTTCCCACTCATCATAAAGTTTTCTAGGGATAGAAACTTCTAGTTCAAGCTTTTCTTCATAAGATTGCATCAAAGCATGAACGATATGTTTAGTAAAATCTTTATTTTGATTATAAGCATGAGGAGAATTTAGCATGGATTGCAACAAGGAAATACAATCTATTAAAGAACAATTATCATAATTAAATCCTTTGAAATACAAAATAGTGGGTTCATTGCTACTTAAAGTTTTGACCTCTTCCATCCCACTTCTATCAAATTTTGCATCTAGATCTCAAAACTCTAAATCATTGGGACGCCTTTTAACTAAAGTTGACTCATCTCCAGTTCCATATTTACCAAGATTCAAATTGGAAAACAAAGATTTAAAAGGAGTCACATCAATCACTTTTAGATCTTCATCATTATTATCACGAAAATTAGAAGAACATGCTTTCACAAACCATCTTTTTTAGCACGCACCCAGCGGTTCTTTCTTTGCACTCATCAATGGAAATTCTCATGGATTTGACAGACTCATTGATATCATGCTTAGGTGGAATACATCTAAGTTTCAAGGAAACAACATCAAGAGAAATTCTATCAACGTTCCTAGCTAACTCATCAATCTTAAGCAATTTTTCTTCAATCAAAGCATTGAAAATCTTTTGCAAACTCATAAATTCTTTAACACTATTCTCAAAATCAGAGGGCACCTTATTAAAATTTCCATAAGAGTTATTGTAGGAATTACCATAAATATTAGAGGAATTACTAGGGAACAACCTAGGATTAAAATTTCCTCTATACGCGTTGTTACCAAAATTGTTCCTACCAACAAAATTCACTATAGATTCATTATTAATCTCAATCAAAGTGGACAAAGGCATATCATTAGGATCATAAGAAACACTTTTATTAGCAAACAATTTCATAAGTTCATCCATCTTTCCACTCAAAACATTAATTTCTTCAATCGCGTGAAATTTTTTACTAGTGGATATTTTAGTGTGCCATTGAGAATAATTAACCATAATATTATCTAGGAGCTTAGTAGCCTCTCCTAAAGTGATTTCCATAAAAGTGCCTCCTGCGGCCGAATCTAAAAGATTTGTAGAAGCAAAATTCAATCCGGCATATTTTTTTTGTATAATCATCCACAAATTCAAACCATGTGTAGGGCAATTACGTATCATTAATTTCATCCTCTCCCAAGATTGTGCAACATGCTCATGATCAAGTTGCTTAAAATTCATAATATCGTTCCTAAGGGAGATGATCTTAGTGGTAGGAAAATACTTAGAGATAAAAGCAACTTTGCACTTTTTCCATGAATCAATACTATTTTTAGGCAAAGACGAGAACCAAGTTTTAGCACGATCTCTAAGCGAAAATGGAATTAGCTTCAATTTAACAATATCATTATCCACATCTTTCTTCTTTTGCATATCACACAAATCAATGAACTTGTTTAGATGGGTAGCAGCATCTTCACTAGGAAGGCCAGAAAATTGATCTTTCATAACAAGATTCAACAAAGCGGTATTAATTTCACAAGATTAAGCATCGGTAGTAGGAGTAATCTGAGTGCTAATAAAATCATTGTTGTTGGTATTGGAAAATTCACACAATTTAGTATTATCTTGAGCCATCGTGACAAGCAATCAATTCAACACACAAGCACACAAAAGTAAGCGAAAAGATATGAACGGAAGAGGGGCGAAGAAAAGGCAAAGGTTCTCAAAAATCGTTTTAGAAGTGGGGGAGAGGAAAACAAGAGGCGAATGGCAAATAATGTAATGCGAGGGATAAGGGTTTATGATGGGTACTTGGTATGGCTTGACTTGGCGTAGATCTCCCCGGCAACGGCGCCAGAAATCCTTCTTGCTACCTCTTGAGCTTGCATTGGTTTTTCCCTTGAAGAGGAAAGGGTGATGCAGCAAAGTAGCGTAAGTATTTCCCTCGGTTTTTGAGAACCAAGGTATCAATCCAGTAGGAGATGACGCATAAGTCACCTAGTACCTGCACAAACAATCAAGAACCTTGTAACTAACGCGATAAAGGGGTTGTCAATCCCTTCACGGTCACTCGCAAAAGTGAGATCTATTAGATATAATAAAGTAAATATTTTTGGTATTTTTGTTGTATATATTGAAAAGTAAAGATTGAAAAATAGTAACGAGATTTAGAGATATGCAATATAATGGAAAAGAGACCCGGGGGCCATAGGTTTCACTAGTGGCTTCACTCAAGATAGCATGTATTACGGTGGTTGAACAAATTACTGCCGAGCAATTGATAGAAAAGCGCATAATTATGAAGACATCTAAGGCAATGATCATGAACATAGGCATCACGTCCGTGTGAAGTAGACCGAAACGATTCTGCATCTACCACTATTACTCCACACATCGACGCTATCCAGCATGCATCTAGAGTATTAAGTTCATAAGAACGGAGTAACGCATTAAGCAAGATGACATGATGCAGAGGGATAAACTCAAGCAATATGATATAAAACCCATCTTTTTATCCTCGATGGCAACAATACAATACATGCCTTGTTGCCCCTACTGTCAATGGCAAATGACACCGCAAGATTGAACCCAAAGCTAAACAATTCTCCCATGGCAAGAAAGATCAATCTAGTAGGCCAAACTAAACTGATAATTCGAAGAGACTTACAAAGATATCAAATCATGCATATAAGAGTTCAGAGAAGAACCAAATAATATTCATAGATAATCTTGTTCATAAATCCACAATTCATCGGATCTCGGCAAGCACACCGCAAAAGAGTATTACATCGGATAGATCTCCAAGAACGTCGAGGAGAACTTTTTATTGAGAATCAAAGAGAGAGAAGAAGCTATCTAGCTAATAACTATGGACCCGAAGGTCTGTGGTAAACTACTCACGCTTCATCGGAGAGGCAATGGTGTTAATGTAGTACCCCTCCATGATCGATTCCCCCTCCAGCAAATCGCCGAAAAAGGCCCCAAGATGGGATCTCACAGGTACAGGAGGTCGCGGCGGTGAAAAAGTGGCTTCATGGCTCCCTCTGATGTTTCTAGGGTATAAGAGTATATATAGGCAAAACAAGTACGTCGGTGGAGCTACGAGGGGCCCGCGAGGGTGGGGGCGCGCCTACCCCCAAGGGCGCACCCTCCTGCCTCGTGGACGCCTCATGGTGTTTCTGACTTCAACTCCAAGTCTTCTGTTTTGCTTTCGGTCCAAGAAATATCATCGCGAAGGTTTCATTCCGTTTGGACTCCGTTTTTTTGGGGAACGTAGTAATTTCAAAATTTTCCTACACACACGCAAGATCATGGTGATGCATAGCAACGAGAGGCGAGAGTGTTGTCCACGTACCCTCGTAGACCGTAAGCGGAAGCGTTATGACAACGCGGTTGATGTAGTCGTACGTCTTCATGATCCGACCGATTCAAGTACCGAACGTACGGCACCTCCGAGTTCAGCACACGTTCAGCTCGATGATGATCCCCGGACTCCGATCCAGCAGGGTGTCGGGGATGAGTTCCATCAGCACGACGGCGTGGTGACGATGATGATGTTCTACCGACGCAGGGCTTCGCCTAAGCACCCCTACGATATGACCGAGGTGGAATATGATGGAGGGGGGCACCGCACACGGCTAAGGAACGATCATGAAGATCAACTTGTGTGTCATGGGGTGCCCCCCTACCCCCGTATATAAAGGAGCCAAGGGGGAGGGGGCGGCCGGCCAAGGAGGGCACGCCAAGGGGAGTCCTACTCCCACCGGGAGTAGGACTCCTTCTTTCCTAGTCCAACTAGGAGAAGGGGGGAAAGGAGGGGAGTGGAGAAGGAAGGGAGAGGGGGGCCGCGCCCCAAACCCTTTGTCCAATTCGGACTGGGCTTGGGAGGGGCGCGCGCCACCTCCTGGCTTCTTCCCACTAAGGTCCATTAAGGCCCAATACTCTTCCCCGTATTCCCGTAACTCCCCGGTACTCCGAAAAATACCCGAATCACTCGGAACCTTTCCGATGTCCGAATATAGTCGTCTAATATATCGATCTTTACGTCTCGACCATTTCGAGACTCCTCGTCATGTCCCCGATCTCATCCGGGACTCCGAACTCCTTCGGTACATCAAAACTCATAAACTCATAATAAAACTGTCATCGAGACCTTAAGCGTGCGGAACCTACGGGTTCGAGAATAATGTAGACATGACCGAGACACGTTTCCGGTCAATAACCAATAGCGGAACCTGGATGCTCATATTGGCTCCTACATATTCTATGAAGATCTTTATCGGTCAAACCGCATAACAACATACGTTGTTCCCTTTGTCATCGGTATGTTACTTGCCCGAGATTCGATCGTCGGTATCTCAATACCTAGTTCGATCTCGTTACCGGCAAGTCTCTTTACTCGTTACGTAATGCATCATTCCGTAACTAACTCATTAGTTACATTGCTTGCAAGGCTTATAGTGATGTGCATTACCGAGAGGGCCCAGAGATACCTCTCCGATAATCGGAGTGACAAATCCTAATCTCGAAATACGCCAACCCAACATGTACCTTCGGAGACACCTGTAGAGCTCCTTTATAATCACCCAATGACGTTGTGACGTTTGGTAGCACACAAAGTGTTCCTCTGGTAAATGGGAGTTGCATAATCTCATAGTTGTAGGAACATGTATAAGTCATGAAGAAAGCAATAGCAACATACTAAACGATCAAGTGCTAAGCTAACGGAATGGGTCAAGTCAATCACATCATTCTCCTAATGATGTGATCCCGTTAGTCAAATGACAACTCATGTCTATGGCTAGGAAACTTAACCATCTTCGATTCACGAGCTAGTCAAGTAGAGGCATAGTAGTGACACTATGTTTGTCTATGTATTCACACATGTATTATGTTTCCGGTTAATACAATTCTAGCATGAATAATAAACATTTATCTTGAAATAAGGAAATAAATAATAACTTTATTATTGCCTCTAGGGCATACTTCCTTCACATTTGGTATTCCTTTTCTGCAAAACTCTAACATAGGCAAAAAACAGAAACTGGCACTGGGCCTCTGGTTAATAGGTTAGTCCCAAAAATAATATAAAAGAGCATATTAAAACCCATTAAACATCCAAAACAGATAATATAATAGCATGGAACATTCAAAAATTATAGATACGATGGAGATGTATCAGCGCGCGGAACATATGCCGCAACCTTATGGAGCTAGTCAAGTAGAGGCATACTAGTGACACTATGTTTGTCTATGTATTCATACATGTATTATGTTTCCGGTTAATACAATTCTAGCATGAATAATAAACGTTTATCATGAAATAAGGAAATAAATAATAACTTTATTACTGCCTCTAGGGCATATTTCCTTCAGTCTCCCACTTGCACTAGAGTCAATAACCTAGTTCACATCGCCATGTGATTTAACACCAATATTCACATTTGGATGTGATTAATACCCATAGTTCACATCGTCATGTGATCAACACCCAAAGGGTTACTAGAGTCAATAATCTAGTTCACATCGTTATGTGATTAACAACCAAAGAGTACTAAGGTATGATCATGTTTTGCTCGTGAGAGAAGTTTAGTCACCGGGTCTGTCACATTCAGAGCCGTATGTATTTTGCAAATATTCTATGTCTACAACACTCTGCACGGAGCTACTCTAGCTAATTGCTCCCACTTTCAACATGTATCCAGATTAAGATTTAGAGTCATCTGGATCAGTGCCAAAACTTGTATCGACGTAACCCTTTACGACGAACCTTTTGTCACCTCCATAATCGAGAAACATATCCTTATTCCACTAAGGATAATTTTGACCAATGTCTAGTGATCTACTCCTAGATCACTATTGTACTCCCTTGCCAAACCAGGGCAGAGTATACAATAGGTCTGGTCCATAGCATGGCATAGTTTTGTAGAATCTATGACTGAGGCATAGGGAATGACTTTCATTCTCTTTTCTATTTTCTGCTGTGGTCGGGATTTGAGTCTTACTCAATTTCACACCTTTGAAACACAGGCAAGAACTGTTTCTTTGACTGTTCCATTTTGAACTACTTCAAAAATCTTGACAAGGTATGTACTTATTGAAAAACTTATCAAGCGTCTTGATCTATCTCAATAGATTTTGATGCTCAATATGTAAGTAGCTTTACTGTGGTCTTTCTTTTAAAGAACTCCTTTCAAATACTCCTTTATGCTTTCCAGAAAAAAATTCTACATCATTTCTGATCAACAATATGTTACTCACATATATTTATCAGCAAGGCGGTAGTGCTCCCACTCACTTTATTGTAAATACAGGCTTTACCGCAAGTCTGTATAAAACTCTAGGGTTTGATCAACTTATCAAAGCGTATATTCCAATTCCGAGATGCTTGCACCAGTCCATAGATGGATCGCTGGAGCTTGCACATTTTGTTAGCACCTTTAGGATTGACAAAACCTTCTGGTTGCATCATATACAACTCTTCTTTAAGAAAACCATTAAGGAATGCAGTTTTGACATCCATTTGCCAGATTTCCTGAAATGTGGCAATTGCTAACATGATTCGGACAGACTTAAGCATCGCTACAGTTGAGAAAATCTTATTTTAGTCAACACCTTGAACTTGTCGAAAACCTTTTGCGACAAGTCGAGCTTTGTAGATAGTAACACTACTATCAGCGTCTATCTTCCTCTTGAAGATCCATTTATACAATATGGCTTGCCGATCATCGGGCAACTCCACCAAAGTCCACACTTTGTTCTCATACATGGATCCCATCTCAGATTTCATGGCCTCAAGCCATTTCGCGGAATCTGGGCTCATCATCGCTTCCTCATAGTTCGTAGATTCATCATGGTCTAGTAACATGACTTTCAGAACAGGATTACCGTACCACTCTGGTGCGGACTGTACTTTGGAAGACCTACGAGGTTTTGTAGTAACTGAATCTGAAGTTTCATGATCATCATCATTAGCTTCCTCACTAATTGGTGTAGGAATCACTGGAACTGATTTCTGTGATGAACTACTTTCCAATTCGGGAGAAGGTACAAATTACCTTATCAAGCTCTACTTTCCTCCCACTCACTTCTTTTGAGAGAAACTCCTTCTCTAGAAAGGATCCATTCTTAGCAACGAATGTTTTGCCTTTGGATCTGTGATAGAAGGTGTACCCAACAGTTTCTTTTGGGTATTCTATGAAGACACACTTCTCCGATTTGGGTTCGAGCTTATTAGGTTGAAACCTTTTTTTTACATAAGCATCGCAATCCAAACTTTAAGAAACGACAGCTTAGGTTTACTGCTAAACCATAGTTCATACAGTGTCGTCTCAACGGATTTAGATGGTGCCCTATTTAAAGTGAATGCAGCTATCTCTAATGCATAACCCCAAAACGATAGTGGTAAATCGATAATATACATCATAGATCGCACCATATCCAATAAAGTGCGGTTACGATGTTCGGACACACCATAACACTGTGGTGTTCCAGGTGGCGTGAGCTGTGAAACTATTCCACATTGTTTTATATGAAGGCCAAACTCGTAACTCAAATATTCTTCTCTACAATCAGATTGTAGTAACTTTATTTTCCTGTTACGATGATTCTCCACTTCACTCTGAAATTCTTTGAACTTTTCAAATGTTTCAGACTTGTGCTTCATTAAGTAGATATATGCATATCTGCTCAAATCATCTGTGAAGGTCAGAAAATAACGACACCCGCCACGAGCATCAACACTCATTGGACCGCATAAATCGGTATGTATTATTTCCAACAAGTTAGTAGCTCGTTCCATTGTTCCGGAGAACGGAGTTTTAGTCATCTTGCCAAAAAGGCACGGTTCGCAAGCATCAAATGATTCATAACCAAGTGATCCTGAAAATCCATCTTTATGGAGTTTCTTCATGCGCTTTACACCGATATGACCCAAACGGCAGTGCCACAAATAAGTTGCACTATCATTATTAACTTTGCATCTTTTGGCATCAACGTTATGAATATGTGTATCACTATGATCAAGATTCAATAAACCATCACCATTGGGTGAATGACCATAGAAGGTTTTATTCATGTAAACAGAATAACAATTTATTCTCTATCTTAGATGAATAATCGTATCACAATAAACATGATCTTATCATATTTATGCTCAATGCAAACACCAAATAACATTTATTTAGGTTTAACACTAATCTCGAAAATATAGGGAGTGTGTGATGATGATCATATCAATCTTGGAACTACTTCCAACACTCATCGTCACTTCCCTTTCAACTAGTCTCTGTTTATTCTGTAACTCCTGTTTCGAGTTACTAATCACAGCAACCGAACAAGTATCAAATACTCAGGGGCTACTATAAACACTAGTAAGGCACACATCAATAACCTATATATTAAATATACCCTTGTTCAATTTGCCATTCTTCTTATCCACCAAATATTCAGGGCATTTCCGCTTCCAGTGACCATTTCCTTTGTAGTGTAAGCACTCAGTTTCAGGCTATGGTCCAGCTTTGGGCTTCTTCGCAGAAGTGACAACTTGCTTGTCATTATATTTGAAGTTCCCTTTCTTTCCCTTTGCCCTTTTCTTGAAACTAGTGGTCTTATTAATCATCAACACTTGATGCTCTTTCTTGATTTCTACCTTCGTCGATTTCAACATCATGAAGAGCCCGGGAATCGTTTTCGTCATCCCATGCATACTATAGTTCATCACGAAGTTCGAGTAACTTGGTGATGGTGACTAGAGAACTCTGTCAATCACTATCTTATCTGGAAGATTAACTCCCACTTGATTCAAGCAATTGTAGTACCCAGACAATCTGAGCACATGCTCACTAGTTGAGCAATTCTCCTCCATCTTTTAGCTGTAGAACTTGTTGAAGACTTCATATCTCTCAACTCGGGTATTTGCTTGAAATATTAACTTCAATTCCTGGAACATCTCATATGGTCCATGACGTTCAAAACGTCTTTGAAGTCCCGATTCTAAGCTGTTAAGCATTGTCGGAGTAATGGGCCACGGGTAGGCCAACCCAAGTCCCAGAACCTTTCAAGACATCGGGGCAGGCTGCGCCCCGCGAGTCCAGAGGCGACTCCAAGATGAGCCGAGTCCAGAGGCAACTCCATGATGAGCCGAGTCCTCAGAGGCGACTCCCAGTTGAGCCAGGTCCTCAGAGGCGACTCCCAATTAAGCCGAGTCCCAGAGGTGACTCCCAGATAAGCCGAGTCCCAGAGGCGACTCCAAGGAAGCCGACTATGGGGAGTCGGCCCGCGACTCCAACCACCCCGATAATTAAAGGCAGGCATGGCCACAGTGCGCCATACCCACGGAGATCTCCGCCCGGCGCGGCACTGTTGCCATGCAAGCCCTGACATCAGCCCTTGGGGAGGGGCCCTGTACCCACGACGGCCTGTCTGTACGACCCGGAGACGGCGGGGCCTACTAGTCAGCGGGAGTACTGAAGACGGCGAGAGCGCCACGAGTCGGACCCGTTGGGAGTCGGCCCCCAGGAGTCAGCCAGCCCCTCCCACGGGCCCCAGGCGCCATTAACCAGACGCGACGGGGGAATGGCAACAGTGATCGCCCGTCAGGCGGCGGCACTGTTGCCATGACCCCATGACCAAGCCCGCGTCATTAGAAGCATGGCTACAGTAATCTGCAGCCGGCAAGACCCGCCCGTAGCGGACGCGGGCTGACGCCCTCGTACCAGGCCAGTCGGCGGGACCCACCAGTCGGCGGGCCCCAGGAGTTGGTGGAGAAGACGGTGGCCTGAGAGACAGATGGCTGGGACCCGCACCCAGCCGGTTTTACCATTGTACCCCTGGGGGGTAGGCCTATATAAACCCCCAGGGCACCCATGCAAAGGGTTCGAACCCATCTAGCATTAGACAAACCATACGGGGAGGAGAAAGCTAGCCTTGCCTTCTCCTACCTCCAGAAACAGCTCTAGGAGCAACCTTGTATTCAATGTGCCTTAGTGACCATGCGGAGACCCCGCAGAGCAGCAATAGGGGTGTTATCTCCTCGGAGAGCCCTGAAGCTGGGTAAGATCCGCCGACGTGCATGTCTTCGCCTCATCCCGTTTCTAGGCACCGGCGACATTCTACTCGCCCCCACCATGATAAGCCATCCTTTGGCATATGTCGCACCCAACCCCCGACATTTGGCGCCCACCGTGGGGCAAGGTGCACCATCGTCCGGAGATCTGTTCTGGACGGGAACCGTTTTTCTCCCTAGCGAGCGCAGCCAGCCAGGCTCGCCAGACGGAGTCTGCATCGATGTGTTGCGCGGCACTGAGGTCGGTTGCACAGCCAGCTGCCTCATCGAACTTGTCGGCGAGGTTCGCCTCTCCGACGAGCCTGCATCCGAAGTAGGCACGGGTGGCCCCGAGAACCTCCTGGCGGGCCTCCTCAACCAACTCCACGTCACCGGCGAGCCTGCCGTGGACTTGGAGTCCGTAGGCTCCACCGACCCGATGCTGGTCGACTCTGACGCCGCGTCGCTCGACGTGTTCCCCTCCAATGTGGTGGTATACGACGAGCCACTCCCTCAAGAGGAGAGCGGCGGAAGTGCCGTTATGGAGGTGCTCGTCATCGGTCATGATGAGCGTTCCGGCGAAGGAGCTCAAGACCCACTCGACGCGGCTTTGCTAGACCTGAATGTGCCCATCCCAGAGGATGCAGACGCCGAGACGCCGGAGGCACGCCGCCTTCAGATCATCGAAGGCGCCAAGAAGCTGGCAAGCATGAGGCGCTTGTCAGAAGCCTACCAGCGCGAGATGGATCGCGCTGTGGGCGGTTCGCCGACTCCGACTGGGCCTAGCTGCCAAGGCGCGGTCCGGCAGCGCAGCGCGACCAGCGCCAACTTGTTCGGGGCCAATCACCCTGTGTACGCCATGCCTGCAGAGAATATCCGCGCCGCCCAGGTGGCGACAGACGAGCTGAAGAACTTTGAAGGCGAAGAGCACCGCATGATGACGGAGCGAGTCCAGCAGCTCCTCGACGCGGTTGCCACGCAGAATGCAGCCGGCGGCCGCACGGAGGCGCCGCGATGGCCAAACGACGACTTGCCTCCCTGCCGAGATCAAGGCGCGACGTCTCGGACGCCGACTGGTGGAGTCCACGGAAGAAAATACAAAGAGCCGGCTGTCAGTCACAGTCGGACTCGCATCACCATCGAGCGCGACCAAGACGGCCGTCCGAGAGCAGTGGAACGGCAGGGCGACTACCTGCCTCCCCCACCGAGAAGAGAACAGTGAGTTTCCCCACCGCCTGTTGAGCATCCGACTCTCGGTGGCCGCCTTGGTCGCCGAGAGGGAGTCAGAGAAAATGACGCCCGCCACTGGATCGACCGACTCCACCAATCCCTGGCGCTGGAAGAAGAAGATGAGTTGGGTCCGCCTTGCTTCGGACCCCGCATCTGAGACGAGCCTTTTCCAAAGGGTTCACGCTCCCCCGAGATACACCCAAATATACCGGCTCTGTGAAGCCGGAGGACTAGCTAGTTGACTACTCCACGGCCGTCAACATAGCGAACGGCAACAAGCGAGTTGCCGTGAAGTATGTTCCACTCATGCTCCAGGGCACGGCCCGGACATGGTTGAACAGTCTGAAACCCCATAGCATCAATAGCTGGGTCGACTTCACCGAGGCCTTCATCCGCAACTTCACAATCACGTACAAGCGACCTCCCAAGCCACGCCAGCTTTCCTTGTGCGTACAAGGCCCTGACGAGTCGACACGCGACTACCTCATGCGCTGGGGCGAGCTCTGGAACTCCTGCGAGGGCGTGCACAAGGTGCAGGCTATCGAGTACTTCACCTCCAGGTGCCGAGAAGGCACCCTCCTCAAGCACAGGCTACTCTGCGACGAGCCGGAGACCCTCGACGAGCTGCTGATCATAGCGGACAAGTACGCCACAGCCGACTCCTCCATGAAGACGGAAATTCAAGTTAACGCGACTCGCAAAGTGGCCCCTCAGGCTCCCAGAACCCCAGCTGGAGACGCCAGTCGGCGACAACAACAGAACGACAATAAGCGCAAGGCCCCGCAGCCGACTTCCAGAAGTCGGCAGGTTGCAACAGTCGAAGATCAACAGCCGGAGGGTCTGCCTCCGGCCAAGCGACAGAAAGGCGGCAAATCCAACTGGCTGCCGGCCTTCTCTTACGAGCAGACTCTAGACGGTCCCTGCAAGTTCCACAGCGGCACGAAGCCGTCAAACCATACCACCCGAAAGTGCCACTGGCTTACAAGAATCGCCAAGGGAGACGGCCTCCTTCCTCCCCCGCCTTCTGGGCCGCTGCCTCCGCCGCCGCCCCAGCAGCCGGCTGCCAGGCCAGTCGGCGCAGTACGAGATGAGTACCCAGAGGAGCATGGAGCCTATGTAGTGTTCACCAGTATGGCTGATGATCGACGCAGCAGGCGGCTGCAGCAGCAAGAAGTAAATGCAGTAGCATCAGATGCCCCATAGTTTATGCATTGGTCCGAGAAGCCTATCAGTTGGAGCAGGGCAGATCACCCAGAGGTGATGCCGAATCCGGGCTCCTATGCCCTGGTCCTGAGTGCCACCTTGGCCACTGATAGGCGGGACGCTCGCTTCTCGCGAGTGCTGATAGACGGAGGCAGTAGCATCAATATCCTGTACAAGGACACCATGGAGAAGCTAGAAATCAAGCAAAGAGAGCTGCAGAGCAGCCGGACTGTGTTCCACGGCATCGTACCTGGCCTTTCCTGCTCACCAATCGGCAAGATCCTAATAGACGTCCTCTTCGGAGACAAAGATCATTTCCGCCGAGAGCCAGTCTAGTTTGAAGTGGTGGACCTCGAAAGCCCCTAACATGCATTACTTGGCCGACCTGCTTTGGCCAAGTTCATGGCAGTACCCCACTACGCCTACCTCAAGATGAAGATGCCGAGTTCCAAGGGAATTCTGACCGTAGCCGGCGACTATAGGAAGTCGTCCGCCTGTGCAGCTGAGAGAAGTCGGCTGGCCGAGTCTCTGGTGATCGCGGCTGAGAAGCGGCTTCTTGATCGGGTTGTGGTGATGGCCGGCAAGCAGCCAGAGATGTCGCCCGACCCCAAGGAATCGGAAGCAGAGGGCTCGTTCAAGCCGACCAAAGAGACCAAGATGATACCCTTGGACCCGGAGCACCCAGAGAGGTACACTGTCATAGGTGTGAACCTTGACAGCAAATAGGAAGGTGAGCTCATCAATTTCCTCCGTGAGAATAGGGACATCTTTGCATGGTCCCCTAAAGACATGCCAGGTGTATCGACGGAATTCGCCGAGCACAAGTTACACGTCCGACCTGATGTGAAGCCCGTCAGGCAGCCTCTGCGCCGACTATCAGAAGAGAAAAGAAGAGTCGTAGGAGAAGAGATAGCCCGGCTCCTAGCCGCCGGCTTCATTATGGAAGTATTTTTTCCAGAATGGTTGGCAAACCCGGTCCTGGTGTTGAAGAAGAACAAGTAGTGGCGGATGTGTATTGACTACACAAGCCTCAACAAAGCATGCCCGAAGGACCCATTTGCCCTGCCGAGAATTGATCAGGTGATAGAATCCACAGCCGGATGCGAGCTGTTGAGCTTCTTGGATGCATACTCGGGGTATCACCAGATCAAGTTGAGCCCGGCAGACAGACTGAAGACCGCCTTCATCACGCCATTCGGAGCCTTCTACTACCTGACCATGACGTTCGGTTTGAGGAATGCCGGCGCCACCTTTCAGCGTTGCATGCAGAAGTGCCTCCTCAAGCAACTCGGCAGAAACGCCCACGTCTACGTGGATGATGTAGTGGTGAAGACGCAGAAGCGTGGGACACTGATGCAAGACCTCAAAGAAACCTTTGAAAACCTGCACCGATTCCAGATCAAGCTCAACCCTGAAAAGTGCGTCTTTGGAGTACCAGCCGGCCAGCTCCTTGGCTTCCTGGTCTCTGAACGCGGCATAGAGTGCAACCCTGTGAAGATCAAGGCCATCGAGAGGATGGAGGTACCCAGCCGACTGTTTGATGTGCAGAAGTTCACCGGCTGCTTGGCATCCATCAGCCGATTCATCAGTCGGCTGGGCGAGAAGGCTCTCCCTTTGTACCAACTGATGAAGAAGACCACCTTTTTTGAGTGGAACCACAAGGCGGATGAAGCATTTCTCCAGCTGAAGAAGATGTTGACTACTGCCCCTATGCTGGCGGCTCCAACTCCTAAAGAGCCCATGCTCCTATACATCGCTGCCACCAGCCGAGTAGTGAGCACAGTCATTGTAGTCGAACGAAAAGAGCAAGGCAAGGCGCTCCCTGTCTAGAGACCGGTATATTACCTGAGCGAGGTACTGTCGACCTCCAAGCAGAACTACCCTCACTACCAGAAGATGTGCTACGGCATGCATTTTGCCACCAAGAAGCTGAAGCCTTATTTTCAAGAGCATCCAATCACCATGGTCTGCACAGCCCGTTGGCCGAGATCATCAGGAGCTGAGACGCTTCTGGCCGAGTAGCCAAATGGGCCATAGAGTTGGCTCCCTGCACCATCTACTACCAGCCCCGCACCGCCATCAATTCGCAAGCACTAGCCGACTTCCTCGTCGACTGGGCTGAGACCCAGTACCTACCGCCAGCGCCCGACTCCACACACTGGAGGATGCATTTCGATAGCTCCAAAATGCGCACCGGCTTGGGAGCCGGCGTCATCCTCACCTCCCCTAAAGGCGACAAGCTCAAGTATGCGCTGCAGATCCACCTCGCCGCCTCCAACAACGTTGCCGAATACGAGGCGCTCATTCACGGGCTCCAGCTTGCCAAAGAACTCGGCATTCACCGGATCCTGTGCTACAGCGACTCCGATTTGGTGGTCCAGAAGTCATCTGGCGACTGGGACGCCAAGGATGCAAACATGGCGAGCTACCGCTTCCTGGTGCAGCAACTCAGCGGATACTTCGAGGGGTGCAAGTTCCTTCACGTGCCAAGAAATGACAACGACCAAGCAGATACCTTGGCACGAGTCGGCTCCACCAGCCAAGCAATACCGTCCGGCGTCGCTCTTCAGCGCCTCCTTAAGCCATCTATCAAGCCTTCACCAGAATCAGACTCCATCTTTGTGCCGGCTCCCCCCGAAGAAGTCAGACCCGACTCAAAAGCCCCAGCAGACGGCCCCAAGAAAATCACAGCCGAAGCCGGCCGGGGGACTTCAGAACCTGGCCCGGGGACTGCGGCAACCGGCCCAAAGACTTCAGAACCCGGCCTGGGGACTGCGCCAGTCGGCCCGGGGACTGCGCCAATCGGCCCGGGGACTTCGTCAATCTAGCAAGCGGTCGCAGATTCCAGCCCGCCACCTCCCAGCCCAGCCGCCCTTGTCCAAGTCGCAATGGTGGCGGTTGAAGAAATAGCAGCACCCTCATGGGCGCAGCCCATCCTCAAGTTTCTAGTGAACAGAGAGCTGCCAACTGATGAAATCTTGACTCGGCAAGTGCAACGCCAAGCGGCAGCCTACACCATAATCAACAGAGAGCTGGTCAGGCGCAGCGTCACTGGTGTCTATCAGCGCTGCGTGGAGCCAGAGCAAGGCCAAGCAATTCTCAGAGACATCCATCAGGGCGAGTGCGGCCACCATGCGGCTTCAAGAGCACTCGTCGCCAAAGCCTTTCGGCAAGGTTTCTTCTGGCCAACTGCCCTAGAAGAGGCCAAAGAATTAGTCCAAAAATGCAAGGGGTGCCAGAACTTCCGCTCCAAGCCGCTCCAGCCGGCCTCCGCACTGAAGACAAGCCCCATCGCCTGGCCCTTTGTAGTTTGGGGCCTAGACATGGTGGGACCGTTCAAGACGGCCCGAGGCGGCCTGACTCACTTACTCGTTGCAGTGGACAAGTTCACCAAGTGGATAGAAGCAAAGCCCATCAAGAAGTTGAACGGTCCGACTGTAGTGACTTTCATCGCCGATATCACGGTGCGGTACGGCATACCACACAGCATCATCACCGACAATGGCATAAATTTTGCCAAAGGCGCCTTGGCCCGTTTCTGCGCGACACAGGGCATCCGACTGGACTTAGCGTCCGTTGCCCATCCGCAGTCAAACGGCCAAGTGGAGCGAGCAAACGGCCTCATCCTGTCCAACATCAAGCCTCGACTGGTCGAACCACTTGAGCGTTCGGCTGGCTGTTGGCTTGAGGAACTGCCAGCCGTCCTCTGGAGTCTACGCACGACTCCAAACAAGTCAACCGGCTTCACGCCCTTCTTCCTCGTCTATGGTGCCGAAGCCGTCCTCCCGACGGACATAGAGTTCGACTCTCCACGAGTCACCATGTACATCAAAGAGGAAGCAGAAGAAGCACGTCAAGACGGCGTCGACCTGCTGGAAGAGGGCCGGCTGTTGGCGCTCAGCCGGTCCAGCATCTACCAGCAGAGTCTGCACCGATACTACAATAGGAAGGTCAGGCCGAGATCTTTCCAAGAGGGCAACCTTGTGCTCCGACTGATCCAACGAACAGCCGGCCAGCACAAGTTGTCGGCGCCTTGGGAAGGCCCCTTCATCATCAGCAAAGTGCTGGACAACGACTCCTACTACCTAATCGACGCCCAGAAGCCCCGAGCATGCAAGAGGGACGACTCCGGCAAAGAGTCGGAACGGCCATGGAACGCAAATCTTCTCCGAAGATTTTACAGTTAATGCAGTATGTACCACGCTATCCTTTGTATTAAAGTACCGAGACTTTGGGCCCCCCAAGACGAGCTCGGGGACTGCCCCTTTTGTTGTTATCTATATGATAAGAATTATGCCTTCGAGTATGCTACTCTTGGTTATGCCGCTTGGCATCGGGTTCGACTAAGTTGGCCCGGGGACTCGCCGTCTTGTGCTATAAAGTGCTTCCTGTAGTCGGACAAGTAGCATGCGGCGCTTAAGCCGCCTCCTGTCAGAAGGCACAGCTCGCAGAGCGACTGTTGGTGGGCAGAGAGTAAGGAAGAATGAGCACCCACACGAAAAATGGCTAAGGACTCAAAGCACACGCATAGCACAAGCCGGCTTCCAGCCCCTTTTCGCAGAGCCGACTCCCGAATAGTCGGCTTGCCGCCTTCTATCCAACTTGTTAAAAGACTCTAAAAAGGCCAAGTACTTGCCTTTCCTAAGGGAGCCAAGCATTTGAACCAGCGGCAGTCCGTAGAGAGGTTGTCCGTCTGGCAAAGCAGCGACTGTGGGAAGGCGGCAAAGGAAAAAGCCAAAAAAGAGCGACGAGCAAGGAAAGATAGAAGCCGGATAGATATTTACATAACATAGGCCTCCGGCCAAGTTCGAAATACACCCCACGGGTGGAATTGTGCGAATTGACAAGTTCTTTCAAAGATTACTAAGGCAGGAAAAATAAAGGCAAGACGGCAGCCTAAGAAGTGGTAGACGGGTTTGGAGGGTCGTTGGAGACGGCGGTATGAGGCACCGGAGCGGTCGGTTGGACAGTCTCGGCTTGATCATCTTCGGCGGCAGCCTGCCCGGTCGGACGCGGCTCGTTGCTGGAGGCGCGGTCGAGCTGAGGCTGGTCGTCCGCTCCGTCTTCTGGCGCCTCCGTCTCGCCTCCGTCCCCCGCCTCGTCTACCTCCTCGGTGCTGGAGCCGATCACCTCCGCCGAGTCCTTGTCGTAGTCCGGGTTCATCCCGAACCACTCCGGCGGCACCTCTTCACCGTTCGCGGCCGCACGCTCGACGAGGGCGCCTTCCATAGCCACCAGCTCCGCCTGGGCCTCTGACCGGAACGCGGCAAGTCGGTCCAGATCCAGCCCTGGATACCAAGCCTTGACGAATTCCAAGGCCCGGCGCGCTCCAGCCCGGGCCGAGGAACTCTTCCAAGCCTCAAGACGGCTGGCTGCGACCTCCAGCCAGTCGGCAGTCCGACTAGGAGTACGCAGAACCGGCATGCCCAACCACAGGGCGGCGATCGCTTGAGCACCAGCGTGTTGAAGCCGGCGCAACAGCTGGTGGGCCGGCCGCAGACGAGTCTCGATGCTCAGGAGCTGCTCGTCGACGGTCAGGGGGGCGTTGGCGGCGATCTCCTCGCCATTCCCCCTCCGCACCTCGCGATCAGCCTCAATGGCTTGGGTGTCCGCCTGCGAGTGGCCAGGGAAGAAGTCAGCCCAAACAAAAAGAAGCAAAGGAAAGAATCAGCAGTCGGCCTGACTTGCAGTCGGCAGCTCGAAGAAAGAAAGCAAAGAATCTTACCGTCGACAATGTCTTCAATCTTGTGGAAGCCGGAAGTCAGCATCGCCTCCTTATCAGTCCAGGAGGAGCACTCGCTCTCGAACTCGGCCAGGAGAGCGGTCTCTTTCTTCTCCGCCTCATCCTGAGCCGCCTTAAGCAACTCTTTCTGCTCCGCCAACTGCGCGGCCAGCAAGTCGCGCTCTGTGGCGAGCTTGCCGCACTCCTCTTCCTTGGCGTGTAGGGCAGTGCTGACCTCCCCCAACCGTTCCTGAAGAACGACATTGGCCTCTGAAGAACCAAAAGGACGCTAAGTCGTCAATAAAGAAGGTCGCCGGAAAGATCGGGCCCGACTGCTCAGCAGTCGGCCCGAATCTCGGGGACTACAGCCCGCAGGTGCGCTAGCGCACCCCCGCGAAAAAAGAAGAAGGACTTACTCCGGCTCTCCGACAAGTCGGCCGTCCGCTTCCCCAGCTGCTCAACATTGCGGTTGAAGGCAGTGACGCGGAGGTTGTGATACTCCTGTGATAAGAATCAGACAACGGTGAATATTCGGACTCGCCAGATGGAGTTCCGGGCCGCCTGCTCAGCAGCCGGCCCAAAACTCGGGGACTACACCCAGTGGGTGCACTGGCGCGCCCCCACAGAAAAGAACGAGAAAAAATAAAGTTAAAGACAGAAAGTGTACCCGGATAGATGCTCGCGACGCCAGATGCGCCTTGGTGTAGCCCTGGATGGCTTCGCCCTCAGCTCGCAGTTTCGCCTGCATGTCCAGGAGCGCCTAGTTTAGCGGACCGTCGCCGCCTCCTCGCACCCACCCACTGGGCGCGGCGCTTGTCTCCTCAGCATCTGGGATGGCCGAGCTGGCGGCGCCGGCCTCCAAGGGGCGCGGTGCTGAAACCGCCTTCTTGAGGCGGCAGTGCGCTGGTGAGGCAACTTGAAGGAGCAGCCTTGCCACCACCTCGTCTTCAGTCGGCGGCATTGGCGGGCCTGCCGGCTGCTTGCCGTGCACGCTCCCAGACGGCGGTGGAGGCGGCGGTGGTGGCGTGGCCGTGCCCGACGCGGAGGCCTCGCCACTGTCCTTCTCCATGATGGAGTGCTCCCTGCCGACTTCTCTACTCTGCCCCGTGAACTCCGGGGGCGGTGGCGCGGAGTTCAGCAGGACGACAAGCAACGCCGATTGGCGGCGCGCGGTCTCCTCTACCTGCTTTCTTGCTGCTGCGGCCGCTTCGGCTTCCTCCAGTTTCTTCTGGGCGGAGGCCGCCGCTTTCTCGGCCTCCGACTTCTCCAGACGGTCGGCCTCCTCCTCGTCGCGCTTCTCCCGCGCATTGTGCTCCGTCGCCTCCTAGAGGTCAGCGGTGGGGTCAATCCGCCGAGTATTGGTGGACGTCTCGGCCGACCCCATGACAGAGGGGACGGCGACCCTCTCAAGAGAAAGAGGGGCCCTAAAGCAAAAGAAGGAGTGAAAAAGACTCGGAAAAGATTCATCAAAGAAAACAAGGCAAAAGCAGAAAGCGCTTACGCAGAGACTAGCGGCGGTTTCTTCACTGCCTTACGAAAGCGGTTGGCCTTCGCGACCGCCTCCTCTCGTTTGGTCATGGCGGCCGCCCCCTTGAACTTCTTCGGCCGACCGCCGAGCGAACTCGGCGCGGCCCGGCGCTTCTTTGCGCCGACTTGACCGGCCAAGCCGGCGGAGGAACTCGCGCCTGGATGGCCGGTTTTCGGTTGGCGGCGCGGGACGACTTCCCCTTCGGCGTCATCTTCTGGCCAGTCGACGAAGGTCGCCGAGGGCCGGAAGCCGCCTTCCGCTCCTCCTCCTCCGCCTTCGGTGTCGGCCTCCATCGCCACCGCCCCCAAGTCGGGGTCTTCGACGTCGCTCTCCGCTCGATCTGGAGCGAACTCGCGGGGCTGTCCCATGGCGCCGGCTGCAGGCTGGATGAGGGGGTTCTGACTCAAAAAACCAAGAAGATCAGAAGTCGGATTCGGCTACAAAGAAAAACAGAAGGGCAAAATGTACGACTTACCACAGGCTGAGGGTTGGCACGCGAGTACGGCTCCTTGCCGAACTCCCAATCTTCCGTGAGCTCGCAGTTCACGATGTGATTCACCATGTTCACCACCTCCGCGTGGGGCATTTCCCAGGTGCACATCCGACTTGGGTCTCGGCGGTCGCTCATCTGACAAATCAGATGAGGACGGCCTTGGAGAGGGAGGACTCGGCGCACCACGAAGGCGGCAAGCAAGTCGGCCCCGACCAGGCCTTACGACTGCGTCAGCACTCGGAGTCGCGTGACGGCGGCGGCACCTGCGGGAGTCAGCGTCTTGGCCCGATGGGACCAGCTGGGAAGCCTCCCAGCCGGCGCGCTGGTCTCGTAGGGCGGCAGGTTGACCCAGTCGCCTTCCGTGGCGACGTTCTTCACATAGAAGTACGACCGCTGCCACATCTTTACCGACTTGATTAGCGCGATGGAGGGGAACGGGTTGTCGGCGGTCGACCTGCGCATCGCGATGAAGGCGCCGCATTGAGCCGGCACGCCAGCGACATGCGTGCCGAGCTTGGATTGAAAGAACTCTCCCCATAGTTTGATGGTGGGGAGAACGCCAAGGAAACCCTCGCACAGGGTGGCGAAGGCGGCCAGCAGCACCACCGTGTTCAGAGTTAGGTGGTGCGGCTGGAGTCCATTGAACTCCAAGAAGGAGCGGAGGAAGCCGCTCGCCGGCAGGCCCAAGCCACGCATGAGGTGCGAGCGGAATATGACCCGCTCGCCCTCCTCTGGCGCCGGCCTTATTTCCCCCGCCGGTGTGGCGCGGGCTTGCACCAGGTTCGCGCCGGGGAGCCGGCGCGTCTTGCGGAGGTGCTCGATGATGTCGTCGTCCACCGTAGAGCCGTCCCACACGCCGGAGCGCATGGCAGGAGCCGCGGTGGTGGAGGAGGAGCTCATCGCTGCGGGTGCGGCGAGGCTTGGTGCGGCAAGGGAAAGAAGAAAAAGAGGCAGGAGGAAGCGGGGGAGCAGGGAGGAATGAGCGCGCGTGCTTCGCCGTCCCGCTCCCCCCACCTACTTATAAGCCCGAAGGCTGAGAAGCCGATGGGGCGGCGTGGGATTAACTGCGCGCGAGACCCCACGCCCCCCACGATTTACCCCACAAAGTTACTGCGTGCAGTAACGACGTGGGGAACCCAACCGTCTGCACGGCCGCAACGGATCCGTTCGCGTGCCGAGGGGCGATAGTGGCGGGCCCCGCCGGATGGCCTGTCCCATCGCGCGTGTGGGTAGGCAGACTGCCCCTGCCACGTGGCGCCGCGCGACGGGGCCATGACGGGCGACCGCGGGAAGCGTATCAGGCATGTCGCCTGGTTCCCGCTGCGGCTTTCAAACTCCTTTGGGGGCAAGACGGCCCTCAGTGAATCCGACTTCGGCTAGTCGGTTCGGAGCAAGACAGCCCTCAGTGAATCCGACTCCAGCTAGTCGGTTCGGAGCAAGACAACCCTCAGTAAATCTGACTCCAGCTAGTCGGCTTGAAGCAAGACGGCCCACTGTGGATCCGAATCCCGCCAGTCGGCTTGAAGGAAGACAACTAGCAAGGCCTGAATTCCCCCACTAGAAGAATGAAACTGTTGAGGCCCGCGACGTATCACCCTCGGAGCCTCACCAGCTTCGGGGACTACTGTCGGAGTAATGGGCCACGGGTAGGCCAACCCGAGTCCCAGAACCTTTCAAGACATCGGGGCAGGCTGCGCCCCGCGAGTCCAGAGGCGACTCCAAGATGAGCCGAGTCCAGAGGCAACTCCATGATGAGCCGAGTCCTCAGAGGCGACTCCCAGTTGAGCTGGGTCCTCAGAGGCGACTCCCAATTAAGCCGAGTCCCAGAGGCGACTCCCAGATAAGCCGAGTCCCAGAGGCGACTCCAAGGAAGCCGACTATGGGGAGTCGGCCCGCGACTCCAACCACCCCGATAATTAAAGGCAGGCATGGCCCTAGTGTGCCATACCCACGGAGATCTCCGCCCGGCGCGGCACTGTTGCCATGCCAGCCCTGACATTAGCCCTTGGGCGGGGCCCTGTACCCACGACGGCCTGTCTGTACGGCCCGGAGACGGCGGGGCCTACCAGTCAGCAGGAGTACTGAAGACGGCGAGAGCGCCACGAGTCAGACCCGTCGGGAGTCGGCCCCCAGGAGTCGGCCGGCCCCTCCCACGGTCCCCACGCGCCATTAACCAGACGCGACGGGGGAATGGCAACAGTGATCGCCCCGTCAGGCGGCAGCACTGTTGCCATGACCCCATGACCAAGCCCGCGTCATTAGAAGCACGGTTGCAGTAATCTGCAGCCGGCAAGACCCGCCCGTGGCGGACGCGGGCTGACGCCCTCGTACCAGGCCAGTCGGCGGGACCCACGAGTCGGCAGGACCCAGGAGTCGGCAGAGAAGATGGTTGCCTGAGAGACAGACAGCTGGGACCCGCACCCAGCCGGTTTTACCATTGTACCCCTAGGGGGTAGGCCTATATAAACCCCCCAAGGCACCCATGCAAAGGGTTCGAACCCATCTAGCATTAGACAAACCATACGAGAAGGAGAAAGCTAGCCTTGCCTTCTCCTACCTCCAGAAACAGCTGTAGGAGCAACCCTGTATTCACTGTGCCTTAGTGACCATGCGGAGACCCCGCAGAGCAGCAATAGGGGTGTTATCTCCTCGGAGAGCCCTAAAGCTGGGTAAAATCCGCTGGCGTGCATGTCCTCACCTCATCCCATTTCTAGGCACCGGCGACGTTCTACTCGCCCCCACCATGATAAGCCATCCTTTGGCATATGTCGCACCCAACCCCCGACAAGCATGGTGCACTAAACTATCAAGTAGTCATCATATTGAGCCAGCCAAACGCTCTTAACGTCTGCATCTGCTCCTGCAATAGGTCTGTCACCTAGCGGTGCATTAAGGACATAATTCTTCTGTGCAGCAATGAGGATAAACCTCAGATCATGGATCCAATCCACATCATTGCTACTAACATCTTTGAACACAATTTTCTCTAGGAACATATCGAAATAAACATATGAAAGCAACAACACGAGCTATTGATCTACAACATAATTCGCAAAATACTACCAGGACTAAGTTCATGATAAATTTAAGTTCAATTAATCATATTACTTAAGAACTCCCACTTAGACAGACATCTCTCTAGTCATCTAAGTGATCACGTGATCCAAATCAACTAAACCATGTCCGATCATCACGTGAGATGGAGTAGTTTTCAATGGTGAACATCACTATGTTGATCATATCTACTATATGATTCACGCTCGACCTTTTGGTCTCCGTGTTCCGAGGCCATATCTGTATATGCTTGGCTCGTCAATTTTAACCTGAGTATTCTGCGTGTGCAACTGTTTTGCACCCGTTGTATTTGAACGTAGAGCCTATCACACCCGACCGTCACGTGGTGTCTCAGCACGAAGAACTTTCACAACGGTGCATACTCAGGGAGAACACTTCTTGATAATTAGTGATAGATCATCTTAAAATGCTACCGTCAATCAAAGCAAGATAAGATGCATAAAGGATAAACATCACATGCAATCAATATAAGGGATATGATATGGCCATCATCATCTTGTGCTTGTGATCTCCATCTCCGAAGCACCGTCGTGATCACCATCATCACCGGCGCGACACCTTGATCTCCATTGTAGCATCGTTGTCATTATGCCATTTATTGCTTCTACGACTATCGCTACCGCTTAGTGATAAAGTAAAGCAATTACAGGGCGTTTGCATTTCATACAATAAAGCGACAACCATATGGCTCCTGCCAGTTGCCGATAACTTCGGTTACAAAACATGATCATCTCATAGAACAAAATATAGCATCACGTCTTGACCATATCACATCACAACATGCCCTGCAAAAACAAGTTAGACGTCCTCTACTTTGTTGTTGCAAACTTTACGTGGCTGCTACGGGCTGAGCAAGAACCGTTCTTACCTACACATCGAAACCACAACGATAGTTCGTCAAGTTAGTGTGGTTTTAACCTTCACAAGGACCGGGCGTAGCCACACTTGGTTCAACTAAAGTGAGAGAGACAGACACCCGCCAGTCACCTTTAAGCACGAGTGCTCGTAACGGTGAAACCAGTCTCGCGTAAGCGTACGCGTAATGTCGGTCCGGGCCGCTTCATCTCACAATACCGCTGAACCAAAGTATGACATGCTGGTAAGCAGTATGACTTGTATCGCCCACAACTCACTTGTGTTCTACTCATGCATATGACATCTAAGCATAAAACCAGGCTCGGATACCACTGTTGGGGAAAGTAGTAATTTCAAAATTTTCCTACGCACACGCAAGATCATGGTGATGCATAGCAATGAGAGGGGAGAGTGTTGTCCACGTACCCTCGTAGACCGTAAGCGGAAGCGTTATGACAACGCGGTTGATGTAGTCGTACGTCTTCACGATTCGACCGGTCCAAGTACCGAACGTACGGCACCTCCGAGTTCAGCACACGTTCAGCTCGATAATGATCCCCGGACTCCGATCCAGCAGGCTGTCAGGGATGAGTTCCGTCAGCACGCCGGCGTGGTGACGATGATGATGTTCTACCGACGCAGGGCTTCGCCTAAGCACCCCTACGATATGACCGAGGTGGAATATGGTGGAGGGGGGCACCGCACACGGCTAAGGAACAATCACGAAGATCAACTTGTGTGTCATGGGGTGCCCCCCTGCCCCCGTATATAAAGGAGCCAAGGGGGAGGGGTGGCCGGCCAAGGAGGGCGCGCCAAGGGGAGTCCTACTCCCACTGGGAGTAGGACTCCTTCTTTCCTAGTCCAACTAGGAGAAGGGGGGAAAGGAGGGGAGTGGAGAAGGAAGGGAGAGGGGGGCCGCGCCCTAAACCCTTTGTCCAATTCGGACTTGGCTTGGGAGGGGCGCGCGCCACCTCCTGGCTCCTTCCCACTAAGGCCCATTAAGGCCGAATACTCTTCCCCGTATTCCCGTAACTCCCCGGTACTCCGAAAAATACCCGAATCACTCGGAACCTTTCCGATGTCTGAATATAGTCGTCCAATATATCAATCTTTACATATCGACCATTTCGACACTCCTCGTCATGTCTCCGATCTCATCCGGGACTCCGAACTCCTTCGGTACATCAAAACTCATAAACTCACAATAAAACTGTCATCGAAACCTTAAGCGTGCGGACC
This sequence comes from Triticum timopheevii, assembly GCA_963921465.1. Classification (NCBI taxonomy): domain Eukaryota; kingdom Viridiplantae; phylum Streptophyta; class Magnoliopsida; order Poales; family Poaceae; genus Triticum; species Triticum timopheevii. The sequence goes on from OY997268.1 coordinate 528,472,369, forward strand.
CTACGGGTTCGAGAATAATGTAGACATGACCGAGACACGTTTCCGGTCAATAACCAATAGAGGAACCTGGATGCTCATATTGGCTCCTACATATTCTACGAAGATCTTTATCGATCAAACCGCATAACAACATACGTTGTTCCCTTTGTCATCGGTATGTTACTTGCCCGAGATTCGATCGTCGGTATCTCAATACCTAGTTCAATCTCGTTACTGGCAAGTCTCTTTACTCGTTACGTAATGCATCATTCCATAACTAACTCATTAGTTACATTGCTTGCAAGGCTTATAGTGATGTGCATTACCGAGAGGGCCTAGAGATACCTCTCCGATAATCGGAGTGACAAATCCTAATCTCGAAATATGCCAACCCAACATGTACCTTCGGAGACACCTGTAGAGCTCCTTTATAATCACCCAGTTACGTTGTGACGTTTGGTAGCACACAAAGTGTTCCTCCGGTAAACGGGAGTTGCATAATCTCATAGTTGTAGGAACATGTATAAGTCATGAAGAAAGCAATAGCAACATACTAAACGATCAAGTGCTAAGCTAACAAAATGGGTCAAGTCAATCACATCATTCTCCTAATGATGTGATACCGTTAATCAAATGACAACTCATGTCTATGGCTAGGAAACTTAACCATCTTCGATTCACGAGCTAGTCAAGTAGAGGCATACTAGTGACACTATGTTTGTCTATGTATTCACACATGTATTATGTTTCCGGTTAATACAATTCTAGCATGAATAATAAACATTTATCATGAAATAAGGAAATAAATAATAACTTTATTATTGCCTCTAGGGCATATTTCCTTCACATTTGGTATTCCTTTTCTGCAAAACTCTAACATAGGCAAAAAAACAGAAACTGGCACTGGTCCTCTGGTTAATAGGTTAGTCCCAAAAATAATATAAAAGAGCATATTAAAGCCCATTAAACATCCAAAACAGATAATATAATAGCATGGAACATTCAAAATTATAGATACGATGGAGATGTATCAGCGCGCGGTACATATGCCGCAACCTTATGGGGCGATCAGCGGAGGCTGAACTGTTATTTAAGTTCCGGATCCGCTGAGCTGTCATGTTGTAATGTGGATCGGACTCGCTTAGCGGTGTCGTGTGCTGTAATGACCGTTGAGCTGTTTGGCTTGATGAGTCCGTTCTGTACCTCGGCTGCTAGGGTCACGGTGTGCTCCTCAGTACAGAGGGAGCGCTCCATATTTCCATTGAGTGTGATGACGCCGTGCAGTCCGGGCATTTTTGAGCTTTAAATAAGCATAATGTGAGACTGCATTAAAGCGGGCGAAAGCAGTTCATCTAAGCAACGCGTGATAACCACTGTGGAAAGGGACGATATTGAAGATCAATTCTTCGCTTCAAAAGTTATCTGGAGAGCGGAATACTACTTCCAGTGTTAAGGAGACCGTGCAGCGGGCCTCCATGCCGGGTATCACTCCTTTAAAGGTGATGTTACTAGGCTTGATTCTTGACGGGTCAATACCATCTTACGGATGGTATCTTGATAAATCAAGTTAAGACTGCTGCCACCGTCCATAAGGACTCTAGTGAGATGGTATCTGTCGATGCTGGGATCGAGTACCAGGGCCGTTGAACCTCCGTGACGGATACTGGTTGGGTGGTCCCTGCGATCGAAGGTGATCGGACAAGCCGACCATGGGTTAAATTTTGGGGCAATGGGCTCTACGGTGTAGACGTCCCTTAGTGCGCGCTTGCGCTCCCTCTTGGGGATGTGTGTGACATATATCATATTCACTGTTTTCACCTCGGGGGGGGGGGACTTTTTCTGTCCCCCGCTGTTTGGAGGGCGGGGCTCATCATCATCCTCACTTTGAGGTCCTTTTCCCTTATGTTCGGTATTTAATTTAAATGTTTGTTTAAAAACCCAGCAGATTCTATTGGTGTGGTTGGCAGGCTTGTCGGGGATGCCGTGAATCTGATAGGGCCTATCCAGTATTTTGTCCAAGTTGGATGGGCCATCTCTATTTCCTTTGAACGGCTTCTTCCGCTGACCGGGTTTAGAGCCGCTCAATCCGGCGTTAACCGTCGTATCCTCGGTTTCTTCATTGTTGTTCCGACGCTTATTTTTGTCATGTCGTGGCCTTCCATTGCCATAACTGACTTCTGAGGTGCCAGGGTCACTGGTACTGTTGCTTCTACGACCCAACTAGCTATCTTTGCCCGCATAGAAGTGGGTCATAAGTGCAGTGAGAGCTGCCATAGTCTTTGGCTTTTCCTGACCGAGGTGTCGGGCAAGCCATTCATCACGGACGCTATGTTTAAATGCCGCTAAGGCTTCAGCGTTCGGACAATCGATGATTTGGTTCTTCTTAATTAAGAATCGAGTCCAGAGTTTGCGGCTGACTCTCCAGGTTCCTGGACTATGTGAGTCAGGTCATCAGCGTCCGGTGGTAGGACATAGGTGCCCTCGAAATTGTCCCGGAAAGCATCCTCTAAGTCCTCCCAACTGCCAGAGGAGTTATCTGGGAGGCTATTCAACCAGTGCCATGCTAGTCCTTTTAGCTTTAGGGGGAGGTATTTGATGGCGTGGAGATCATCTCCGCGAGCCATGTGAATGTGGAGAAGAAAATCTTCAATCCATACAACGGGATCTATCGTGCCATCATAAAGCTCGATATTCACGGGTTTAAACCCTTCCGGAAACTGGTGCCGCATTACCTCATCGGTAAAGCACAAGGGGTGTGTGGCACCTCTATACCGGGCGACATCGCGATGGATCTCGGAGGGCATCTATGTTCGGGGCTGACCCCGGGTTTGGTTGTGTTTGTCGTGCCAGGCCTGCTGGCCGTCATCTCGCGCTGGAGCGCATCCTCTTGATCCATAGATTGATCTCGTCTGGCCAGCTCTATTATCCAGGTCCTGGCGTAGGTCCTACGTATAGCCCAGAGCCGCTGTCTCCTTGCCTCTACGGCGAGGGGGCGCGGGCTGGTATTTGGCGTAATTAATCGCTTTGTCCCGTCCACGTGGTGGTCGGTCTGGTTGATCAGCATGATTATATTTTGACGGTATTGGCTCAGGGGCCTGATGACCCACAAGTATAGGGGATCAATTGTAGCTCTTTTCGATAAGTAAGAGTGTCGAACCCAACGAGGAGCAGAAGGAAATGACAAGTGGTTTTCAGCAAGGATATTGTCTGCAAGTGCTGAAATTGTGAGTAATAGAGTAGTTTGATAGCAACATAACTTGTAATTATCAAGTAATGATTGTAGTAACAAAAGTGCATCAAGGTAGCCGAATCCTTTCTAGGCAAAGGACATGCCAAAATGGTCTCTTATTGTAACCAAAGCATTCTTGAGGGTACACGAAAATTTCATCTAGTCACTTTCATCATGTTGATTCGATTTGTGTTCGCTACTTTGATAATTTGATATGCGGGTGGACCAGTGCTTAGGTGTTGTTCTTACTTGAACAAGCCTCCTACTTATGATTAACCCCCTCGCAAGCACCCGCAACTACGAGAAAAGTATTAAGAATAAATTCTAACCATAGCATTGAACTTTTGGATCCAATCGGTCCCTTACGGAATAGCGCATAAACTAGGGTTTAAGCTTCTGTCAATGTCAACCCATCATCTAATAACTGCTCCACAATGCATTCTCTTAGGCCCAAATATGGTGAAGTGTCATGTAGTCGACGTTCACATGACACCACTAAGGGAATCACAACATACATACTATCAAAATATCAAACACATATCAAGTTCACATGATTACTTGCAACATGATTTCTCCCGTGACCTCAAGAACAAAAGTAACTACTCACAAATGATAATCATGCTCAAGATCAGAGGGGTATTCAATAGCATATAGGATCTGAACGTATAATCTTCCACCAAATAAACCATATAGTAAGCAACTACAAAGATGTAATCAACACTACTAGTCACCCACAAGCTTCAATCTATAGTTTTGGTACAAAGATTGAACACAAGAGATGAACTAGGGTATGAGAGGAGATGGTGCTATTGAAGATGTTGATGGGGATTGCCCTCCCCAAGATGGGAGAGTTGTTGGTGATGATGATGACAATGATTTCCCCCTCCAGGAGGGAAGTTCCCCGGGCGGAATCGCTCCGCCGGAGGCAAAAGTGCTCCTGCCCAAGTACCGCCTTGAGACGGCGGCGCTCCGTCCTGAAAGTCCTCTCATTTTTTTTCTAGGTTAAAATGACTTATATACCAGAAGATGGGCACTGAAGGTGGGACGGGGTGAGCACAACCCACTAGGGTGCGCTTGGGCTCCCTGGCACGCCCAGGTGGGCTGTGCCCACCTGGTGGGGCGCCTCTGGTACTTATTGGCTCCAATATTCCTCAAATATTCCATAAAAAATCTCCGTTGAGTTTTAGCTTGTTTGGAGTTGTGCAGAATAGGTGGCCTGACGTAGCTTTTCCAGGTCCAGATTTCTAGCTGCCATAATTCTCCCTCTTTGTGTGTACCTTGCATATTATGAGAGAAAAGGCATTAGAATTACTCCAAAAAGCATTATTATGCATAAAACATCATAAATAACAGTAGGAAAACATGATGCAAAATGGATGTATCATCTCCCCCAAGCTTAGACCTCTATTGTCCTCAAGCGAAAACCAAAATCGAAAAACATGTCCACATATTTAGAGAGAGAGGTGTCGATAAAAACAAAATACGGACATAGAAGCATCATGTAAATTATTATAATGGCAACAAAATTAAACATAAAACTTTTATCATAGACTTCCCATGAACAAGTGACAATTCATCACACAATTGAAGTATAAAGCATAAATTCTATTAGGAACCAACAAACTATGTTCTCAGTCAACTTTGCAACTACAATTCATCATCTTTTTTGGAAGGGTCACGTATCGAAGCCTTTAGGCAAGTCCACATACTCAACCATCATATAGTCTTCTATGATTGCTAACACTCACCGCATACACATGAGCAAAATGTTTCAATCGGACACATAGAAAGATAGGGGTTTATAGTTTCGCCTCCCAACGTATTCACCTCAGGGGTGATGTCAACAATAATAACTTATGCCACCCATATTCAAGTGGACATATGTGCATAGATCTTTCATCACCATATGATGATTGCCAAGAGAGAAAAATAAAAGGAATTGAGAGAAAAACTTTGACTCTTGGCATAAAAGTAAAAGATATGCCCTTAGCAGAGGGAAGGAGAGGTTGCCATGCGCTTATTTGTTTGTATACTCAACCCCTTAGTGCAAAAGAAAGTCACGTTGTATTGCCCCTTGTGATGGCAACCTTTATTATGCAGTCTGTCGCTTTTTTTCTTCACCATCACAAGTTCGTACTACGCTCAATTTTCTCTTACACTAAATGATCTCACACTTTTAGAAGCAATTTTATCACCTTATTTCACCGATGACAACTTACTTGAGGGATCTTGCTCAATCCCTAGGTAGGTATGGTGGACTCTTGAAAGTAAGATTTGGGTTTAAGGGTTTTTGGATGCCCTAGTAGCATCTCTACTTAGTGCGGAATTTTTGGCTACCAAAGATAGGGAGCAAGCACCACATGTTGAAGGATCTATGACAATATAACTTCCGTGTGAATCTGAACATACATAAATCATTACATTGTCTTCCTTGCCAACATCAACAATTTTGGCGTATAATATTTTGATGGGGGATCACAATCACAAAAGATTTCTAGGATGGTGTATTTATATGTGAATCTTCTCTTCCCTTATTAATTCTTTCATGAGTTGCATCACTGACCAATGCTATGTTTATCAATCTCTAATAAATTTTCCTACTTATACTTTTCCTTATGTGGTGCCATCACCTACGATAAGATTAGCATATGATATTTTTAATTTATTTCCTTTCTTTTATTGCAGCAAGAAAGTAAAGAAAGCAAAAACTCAAACTAAACTTTATTATATATCTCGCACACAGTTACAAGTATAGATCACTAAGCAAGCTCTCGAAAAGAAAGGATCGAACTAAACTTTTATTCATCTAAAGCAAAAGATAGCTATGGATCGAAATAAAATAAGTAAAGGCAAAATATAGTGGGGATGATACGATATCGGGGCACCTCCCCCAAGCTTGGCAGAAGCCAAGGGGAGTGCCCATACTCGATACTCAATTTTCTTTGGTGATGAAGAAGAAGGTGGTGGTGATACAACTCACAATATTTCCATGAGTGTCTCCTTTATGCCCTGAATCTCATGAAGAGCTTTATGAAGCAACTCGGCATTTTTCTTCACCTCAGCCATGATATGCTTATTCTCCGGCCCCCAAGAACTTGCTCCTGCATCACTTTCTCTTGGACGGGATATGTCCTGATTGGATGGTATGTGCATACGAGGAGTATTTTGGAACCCATAACTATGAATCAAGTTGTGAAAATTGTTACGATGTAACCTATGTAAAGGCCTCCTTAGTGGGAGTTCTTCTTGCACTTCCAAGCTTGCTTGATTGTTTGATGATCTCATGGCTTGATGAGGGTTAGGAAGAGTAGAGATACCAGCTAGTGTCCCTCTTTCAGAAGCCGGGGCGTACTCCAAAGGAATCCCCTTAATCTTCCTCCATGGTAACTTCCTGAACTTCGTCCCCCTCTAGCTCCTCCTGCATTAACCCTGCATCGTCTTCTCCATTGTAGGGAGAGGGGGAAGACCTGACGCCTGGCTTAACAAATCTGACCAAAAACAGCAAGAAAAGATAACAGAATATTTCTCCGTGATACGGTGGTCAATAGGTTCGGGGGGTATATAAAGATTTTTTATCTTGGGAAGAAGCGAACAGAAGGAAAAACGGAGTCTGGAAGGTGCCCCAGGTGGGCACAACCCACCTGGGCGCACCTGGAAAGCCATGCGCGCCCTGGTGTCTTGTGCCCACCAGGGTACGCTTCCTGGAAGTTTATTATTTTCCTAATTTTCTAAATATTCCAAAACTAACAAAAAATATTTTTGCGGATTTTTCGGAGTCCGTTTACTTACCGTATCATGTACCTCCTTATTTTCATGATTCTGGAGTGTTCTGGAACGAGTCTTTTATGTGTTCTTCCGGTGTCATAGTTTGGATAATATTGCTTTCAACATTAATGGGCGTACCTGAGATATAATGTTTTATTTGTTGCCCATTGACAACCTTCGGGTTAGTACCTTCGGCATTATTTATTTTGATAGCTCCAGACCAATAGACCTCCTCGATAACATAGGGTCCTTCCCATTTGGAGAGGAGTTTTCCTGCAAAGAACCTGAAACGAGAGTTGTACAAAAGAACATATTCTCCGACTTTGAACTCACGCTTTTAGATTCTTTTATCATGCCATCTTTTAACCTTTTCTTTAAATAATTTGGCATTTTCATAAACTTGGGTTCTCCATTCATCTAGTGAGCTAATATCAAACAACCTATTTTCACCGGCAAGTTTGAAATCATAGTTGAGTTCTTTAATTGCCAATATGCTTTATGTTCTAACTCAATAGGCCAATGACAAGCTTTTCCATAAACCATTTTATAAGGAGACATACCCATAGGATTTTTATATGTTGTTCTATAAGCCCAAAGTGCATCATCTAATTTCTTAGACCAATTCTTCTAGGACCTATTGACGGTATTTTGCAAAATTAATTTTATTTCTCTATTGCTAAGTTCGACTTGACCACTAGACTAATGATGATAGGGTGATGCAATTCTATGGTTAACATCATCCTTGGCAAGCATTTTGCGGAAAGCACCATGAATATAGTGTGAACCACCATCAGTCAGTAAATATCTAGGGACTCCAAACCTGGGAAAAATAACTTCCTTAAGCATTTTAATAGAGGTGTTGTGATCAGCACTACTGGTTGGAATAGCTTCTACCCATTTCGTAACATAATCAACAACAACCAAAATATGTGTATACCCATTAGAGGAAGGAAAAGGTCCCATGTAATCAAATCCCCAAACATCAAATGGTTCAACAGCAAGTGAATAATGCATAGGCATTTCTTGACGCTTACGGATATTACCTATTCTTTGACATTCATCACAAGATAAGACGAACTTACGAGCATCCTTGAAGAGAGTAGGCCAATAAATTCCAGATTGTAATACCTTGTGAGAAGTTTTGTCTCTAGCATGATGCCCTCCATAAGCTTTAGAGTGACATTTCCATAGGATTTGTCCCTGTTCATGCTCAGGTACACAACGTCTAATAATACCATCCACTCCTTTATAAAGATGTGGGCCATCCCAAAAGTAGTGCTTAAACCATAGAATTGTTGGTAAGTAAAGCTAGGTGGTAAATATTTAGCAACAATGTAATTATCATAATCAGCATACCATGGAGCGTTATTAGAAACATTTATTGTAGCTAGCTACTCATCAGGAAAACTATCATCAATAGGTAGTGGGTCATCAAGCACATTTTCAAGCCTAGACAAGTTCTCAGCCACTGGGTTCTTAGCTCCTTTCCTATCAGTAATATGTAAATCAAATTCATGTAGTAAGAGAACCCATCGAATAAGTCTAGGTTTAGCATCTTTATTTTCCATAAGATATTTAATAGCAGCATGGTCGGTGTGAACGATAACTTGAGAATCAACAATGTAAGATCTAAATTTATCACAAGCAAACACCACTGCTAGAAATTCTTTTTCAGTAGTTACATAATTCCGTTGTGCACTGTCTAGAGTTTTACTAGCATAATGAATAACATTTAGTTTCTTATCAAATATTTGTCCTAGAACAGCACCAACAGCATGATCACTAGTATCACACATAATTTCAAAAGGAAAGTTCCAATCAGGTGGTTGAACAATAGGTGCAGAAATTAAGGATTTCTTGAGTGTTTCGAAGGCTTCTAAACAATCATAATAAAAAAAGATTTGTAAGGGGCCTAGAAATTTTAGAAAAGTCTTTGATAAATCTCCTATAGAAACCAACATGACCTAGGATACTACGAATACCTTTGATATCCTTAGGACATGGCATTTTCTCAATTGCATCAACCTTAGCTTTGTCCACTTCAATACATCTTTCAGAAATTTTATGGCCCAAAATAATACCTTCATTAACCATAAAGTGGCACTTCTCCCAATTCAAGACAAGATTTGTTTGCTCGCATCTCTGCAAAACTCGATCAAGATTGCTTAAACAATCATCAAAAGACTTCCCATAAATAGAGAAGTCATCCATGAAAACCTCAAAAATCTTTTCAGAAAAATTAGAGAATATAGCAGTCATACATCTTTGATAGGTAGCAGGTGCATTACATAAACCGAAAGGCATACGTCTATAACCATAAGTTCCAAAGGGGCAAGTGAAAGTGGTCTTCTCTTGATCAGGTTTAGAAACAGGTATTTGTGAAAAACCAGAATATCCATCAAGAAAGAAAAAGTGTGTGTGCTTAGATAATCTTTCTAGCATTTGATCAATAAAAGGCAGATGGTAATGATCTTTTCTAGTTGCTTTCTTTAATTTTCTAAAATCAATTACCATTCTATAGCCTGTAACAATTCTCTGTGGAATAAGTTCATTCTTATCATTAGAAACAATAGTGATACCTCCTTTCTTAGGAACACAATGAATAGGGCTTACCCATCTACTATCATCTATAGGATAGATTATACTTGATTCCAGAAGTTTTAATATCTCCGTTCTTACCACTTATTTCATCTTCGAATTTAACCAACGTTGATGATCAACAACAGGTTTAGCATCAGGTTCCATATTAATCTTGTGCTGACGGAGAGTGGGACTAATGCCCTTTAAATCATCAAGAGTATATCCAATAGCAGCTCGGTGCTTCCTTAGAACTTTCAATAATATTTCTTCTTCATGTTCTGAAAGGTTAGCACTAATAATAATAGGATATATCTTCTTTTCATCAAGATAAGCGTATTTCAGAGTGTCTGTCAATTTTTTTTAATTCAAACACAGGATCACCTTTAGGTGGAGGAGGACCTCCTAGAGTATCAATAGGCAAACTGTGTTTAAGCACAGGACGTTGTTCAAAGAAAATATTATCTATTTCATTTCTTTCATGCATATGTAAATCATTTTCATGGTCTAGCAGATATTGTTCTAGTGGATCAATGGGAGGCACAACAATAGAAGCAAGACCAATTATTCCATCCTTACCAGGCAGTTCTGTTTAATGAAGCTTTCTACTAAACTTGGAAAAATTAAACTCATGAGACTCATCACCAAAACTAACATCGATAGTTTGTTTCTCACGATCTATGTTAGCGTTAATGGTTTTCAAGAAAGGTCTACCAAAGATAATGGTACAGAAGTCATCTTGTGGGGAACCAAGAACGAGAAAATCAGTAGGGTATTTTATTTTCCCACACAAGACTTCAACATCTCTAACAATCCCAATTGCTGATATAGTATCTCTATTAGCAAATTTAATAGTAACATCTATGTCTTCTATCTCTACGGGTGCTATGTCATACATAATTTCTTGATATAAGGTGTAAGGAATAGCACTACGCTAGCACCTATGTCACATAAACCATGATAACAGTGATCTCCTATTTTAACTGAGACAACGGGCATGCCAACAACTGGTCTGTGTTTATCCTTTTTATCAGGTTTGGCAATTCTAGCAGCTTCTTCATAGAAGTAAATAACATGCCCATCTACATTTTCTTCCAAGAGATCCTTAACCATAGCAATACTTTGCTCTACTTTAATTTGTTCATCAAGTTTAGGTGTTCTAATATAACTTTTGTTCACCACAGTTGAAACTTTAGCATGTTCCTTTATCCTAACAGGGAAAGGTGGTTTCTCAATATAAGGAGTAGGAACACCTGGATCCACATTACAAAGTATAGTTTCTTATTTAGCTAGTACCGGTTCTTTAATTTCTTCTTTAACAGGTGGGTGATATTTAAACCACTTCTCTTTAGGGAGATCAACATGAGTAGCAAATGATTCACAAAAGGAGGCTACTATCTTAGAGTCAAGTCCATATTTATGGATAAACTTTTGAAAAGCATCAGTATTCATAGAAGATTTAACAAAATCATACTTAAGCTTAATACCTGACTCTTTACCTTCGTCGAGTTCCCAATCTTCAGAGTCGCGTTTAATTCTTTCCAAAAGATCCCATCGAAATTCAATAGTCTTCTTCATAAAAGAACCAGCACAAGAAGTATCAAGCATGGATCGATCATTATGAGAAAGCCGAGCATAAAATTTTGAATAATAATTCCTCTTGAGAGCTCATGATTAGGGCATGAATATAACATTGACTTAAGCCTCCCCCAAGCTAGAGTGATACTTTCTCCTTTACGAGGCCAAAAATTATATATGTAATTCCGATCACGATGAACTAGATGCATGGGTTAAATTTTTTGGTGAAACTCCAATTTCAATTGATTCCAATTCCAAGATCCAATATCATTGCATAGCCTATACCATGCCAATGATTTTCCCTTCAAAGATAAAGGGAAAACGTTCTTCTTAACTTCATCTTCGGGTAAACTTGCAAGCTTAAACAATTCACAAATTTGTTCCACATATATCAAGTGCATATCAGGATGTTCGGTTCTGTCTCCTGCATAAGGATTAGCTAGCAATTGTTCTATCATACCCGAAGGAATTTCCTATTCAATATTTTCAGTAGGTGCAGTAGGTTGAGAGGTAGCTAATTGTGGTTCTGGTCGAGGTGAAGATACCCTGAATAAACCCCTCAAAGGATTGTTTTCCATAGTAACAAGTGACAATAAATTTCAGCACACTATATAAATGTTTCCTTACCAAATTCCACATACCAAAGGCGCATCACTCCCTGGCAACGGCACCAAAAAATAGCCTTGATGACCCACAAGTATAGGGGATCAATTGTAGCTCTTTTCGATAAGTAAGACTGTTGAACCCAATGAGGAGCAGAAGGAAATGACAAGTGGTTTTCAGTAAGGTAATGTCTGCAAGTGCTGAAATTGTGAGTAATAGAGTAGTTTGATAGCAAGATAATTTGTAATGAGCAAGTAATGATAGTAGTAACCAAAGTGCAGCAAGGTAGCCCAATCCTTTTGAGGCGAAGGACAAGCCAAAATGGTCTCTTATAGTAAGCAAAGCATTCTTGAGGGCACACGGGAATTCCACCTAGTCACTTTCATCATGTTGATTCGATTTGTGTTCGCTACTTTGAGAATTTGATATGTGGGTGGACCGGTGCTTAGGTGGTGTTCTTACTTGAACAAGCCTCCTACGTATGATTAACCCCCTCTCAAGCATCCGCAACTACGAGAAAAGTATTAAGAATAAATTCTAACCATAGCATTAAATTTGTGGATCCAATCGGTCCCTTACGGAATAGCGCATGAACTAGGGTTTAAGCTTCTGTCACTCTCGCAACCCATCATCTAGTAACTACTCCACAATACATTCCCTTAGGCCCAAATATGGTGAAGTGTCATGTAGTCAACGTTCACATGACACCACTAAGGGAATCACAACATACATACTATCAAAATATCGAACACATATCAAGTTCACATGATTACTTGCAACATGATATCTCCCTTGACCTCAGGAACAAAAGTAACTACTCAGAAATGATAATAATGATCAAGATCAGAGGGGTATAAAATAGCATATTGGATCTGAACATATAATCTTCCACCAAATAAACCATACAGTAACCAACTACAAGATGTAATCAACACTACTAGTCACCCACAAGCACCAATCTATAGTTCCGGTACAAAGATTGAACACAAGAGAAGAACTAGGGTTTGAGGGGAGATGGTGATGTTGAAGATGTTGATGGAGATTGCCCTCCCCAAGATGGTAGTGTTGTTGGTTATGATGATGACGATGGTTCCCCCCTCCGGGAGGGAAGCTCCCCCGGCAGAATCGCTCCACAGGAGGGCAAAAGTGCTCCTGCCCAAGTTCCGCCTCGAGACAGCGGCACTCTATCCCAAAAGTTTTCTCCTTATTTTTGTAGGTCAAAATGACTTATGTACCCGAAGATGGGCACCAGAGGTGGGCCTGGGTCAGCACAACCCACCAGGGCGCGCCGGGGCTCCCTGGCGCGCCCAGGTGGGTTGTGCCCACCTGGTGGGCCCCCTCCGGTACTTATTGGCTCCAATATTCCATTAAAAATCTACGTAGAGTTTCAGCTTGTTTGGAGTTGTGGAGAATAGGTGGCCTGGCGTAGCTTTTCCAGCTCCGGAATTCTCCCTCTTTGGGTGTACCTTGCATATTATGAGAGAAAGGGCATTAGAATTACTCCAAAAAGCATTATTATGCATAAAAACATCTTAAATAACAGTAGGAAAACATGATGCAAAATGGACGTATCAGGGCCTTGTCGTTGAATTATGGCAGCAGCCTATGTTTGGGGTAACTTTTTGTTGGGCACTCAACGATGTATCCTTCTTCGGCGGCCAGGACCTGGGTCCATCTGTTGTTGAGCGTATCATGTTCGGCTTGGAGCTTCTGTTGTTTCTTTTTCAGGCTCCTCGCGGTGGCGATGAGCTGTCGCTTGAAGCGGTCTTGTTCAAGGGGTTCCTCTGGAACGATGAAATCTGCATTACCGAGGCTAACATCCTCTTCGGAGGCTGGTAAATAGTTACTATCTTCCGAATCTTCGTGATCGATAAGTTCGTCGGGGTTGACTTGTCCCTCTTCCCTCTCGTCCTGCTCGAACGCAGGTTCCATGGGATGATCGGGGTCTTCGGCATTGTCTGGAGTGTCGTTATCTCCGGTGTCGGTGTTGCTGTCCCTCGCCCGATGCGATCGAGAGCGGCACTGCTGGCGCTGACGCTTTGGTGGTTCATCGATGGGCTTATCCTCATCTGGGTCTTGAGTGCCGCCGTCGTCCTTCTTCTCGGGTGTGTCCACAATGTATACATCATAGGTAGAAGTGGCCGTCCGGTGCCCAGTGATAGGAGGGCTTTGACCTGGTTCGGCTCCAGCATCGTTGTCCATACCATCGATGTATTCAGAGGCGTAGTCTAGCATGTTGGTTAGATCCTCGACAGTGGATATTAAGTGGGTGGTGGGTGGGACATAAAATTCCCTCCTCTAGCCCCCAGTTTAGGTTGGGTGTAGTTCAGAGGTGATACTTCTGTGATGGCGAGGGATTGCATTAGGTCCAGTTTCTCGTTTAGGAGCGAAAGCCGGACGGGCATATGAGGATCTATGGAGCTTGGTTCGGTAATGACCACTTGACCAAGCCCGATGGATGCAGACCTCGAGAGTTCGGAGTTGACGTCCAGAGGCAAGTCTGGCTTCCCGATGACAGGAAGAGTCACGTTTGACTCTGGGTCTGCTGACATCATAGTCGCCTCTAGGTCTCCGGCCGGAGGCTCCGTAATGGGAGGGAGTCCGGAGGGGTTTATCCTCCCGTCTTCAGACAGAGCGGTCCGCTCTGGATATAAGGTCAGGGCAGGCATGAGAGTCGATCCTTGAGCGGAATCTGATGATGGATCCGACGGGCTTCCTTCATGTGGATGAAGAGTGGTGGCCAAGGCCGAGAATCCTTCGAAGACCAAGTCTCCTCGGATATCAATGATGTAGTTAGAGCTTCCAAACCCGATCTGGTGACTAGGGGCGTAGATGTCGATCTGCTCGAGGTGACCAATTGAATTGGCACGCAGAGCAAAGCCGCCAAACACAAAGAGTTGGCCAGGGAGAAAAGTCTCGCCGGAAATAGCATCGTCATCGATGACAAGTTGAGCCATCAATCCTTCTGTCAATGACACAGTGGAACTCTCAATGAAAGCACCAATGTCGGTGTCAAAACTTGCAGATCTCGGGTAGGGGGTCCCTAACTATGCGTTTGAGGATCAATGGTAACAAGGGACGACGGGGACACAATGTTTACCCAGGTTCCGGCCCTCTTAAATGAGGTAAAACCCTACGTCCTGCTTGATTGCATTCAATGAGTATAGGGGTTACAGGAGTTGATCTACCTCGAGATTGTAATGGCTAAACCCTAGTTGTCCATCCTATGAGAATTCTGATGATCTCTACGAACTAACCCCTTCAGTTTATATACACACTGGAGAGTCCTAGGGTTGTACAGAGTTAGTTTGTAAGGGAAGGAAACATCATATCCGGACACCAAACTTGCCTTCACGCATATAGGAGTCCTACCCGGACACGGGGGCAAAGTCTTCTGCTTTTTTCTTCACGGCCCATCAGTCCGGCCCATATCAAATAGCCCGGACACCCGAGGACCCCTTAATCCAGGACTCCCTCGGTTACTATGAACACTAATAAAGTACACATCAATAACAGGTATATCAAATATACCTTTGTTCTCTTTGCCATCCTTCTTATCCGCCAAGTATTTGGGGTAGTTCCGCTTCCAGTGACTATTTCCTTTGCAGTAGAAGCACTCAGTTTCAGGCTTGGGTCTAGCTTTTGGGCTTCTTCATGGGAGTGGCAACTTGCTTGCCATTCATCACAAAGTTCTAGTAGCTTGGTGATAGTGACTAGAGAACTCTGTCAATCACTATCTTATCTGGAAGATTAACTCCCACTTGATTCAAGCGATTGTAGTGGCCAAACATTCTGAGCACATGCTCACTAGCTGAGCTATTCTCCTCCATCTTGTAGGCAAAGTACTTGTCAGAGCTCTCATACCTCTTGACATGGGCATGAGTCTGAAATACCAATTTCAGCTCTTGAAACATCTCATATGCTTTGTGGCGTTCAAAAACATTATTGAAGTCCCGGTTCTAAGCCGTAAAGCATGGTGCACTAAACTATCAAGTATTCATCATACTGAGCTTGTCAAATGTTCATAACGTCTGCATCTGCTCCTGCAATAGGTCTGTCACCTAGCGGTGCTTCAAGGACATAATTCTTCTGTGCAGCAACAAGGATAATCCTCAGATCATGGACCCAGTCCGCATCATTACTACTTTCATCTTTCAACTTAGTTTTCTCTAGGAACATATCAAAAACATAGGGGAGCTACAACGCCAACTATTGATCTACAACATAATTTGCAAATACTATCAGGTCTAAGTTCATGATAAATTAAAATTCAATTAATCAAATTTCTTAAGAACTCCCACTTAAATAGGCATCCCTCAAGTCATCTAAGTGATATGTGATCCAAATAAACTAAACCATGTCTGATCATTGATACATCTCTGTCGTATCTATAATTTTTGATTGTTCCATGCCAATATTCTACAACTTTCATATACTTTTGGCAACTTTTTATATTATTTTTGGGACTAACATATTGATCCAGTGCCCAGTGCCAATTCCTGTTTGTTGCATGTTTTATGTTTCACAGAAAACCCATATCAAATGGAGTCCAAACGGGATAAAAATGGATGGAGAATATTTTTGGAATATTTGTTAGATTTGGGAGGAAGAATCAACACGAGACGGTGCCCTAGGGGGGCACGAGGCAGGGGGCGCGCCCCAGGGGGCAGGCGCGCCCCTGACCCTCGTGGGCACCCCGTAAGGTGGTTGCTACTCTTCTTTGGCCGCAAGAAAGATAATTTTAGGGGGGGAAAACTTGGCGAAGGTTTCAATCCAATTGGAGTTACGGATGTTCGAATATATAAGAAACGATGAAAGGGCAGAATACTAGAACGCAGAAATAGAGAAAGACATAGAGATAGATCCAATCTCGGAGGGGCTCCCTCCCACGCCATGGGAGCCAAGGACCAGAGGGGAAACCCTACTCCCATCTAGGGAGAAGGTCAAGGAAGAAGAAGAAGAAGAAGGGGGCTCTCTCCCCCTCTCTTTCGGAGGCGCTGGAACGCCGCCGGGGGCCATCATCATCACCGCGATCTACACCAACAACTCCACCGCCCTCATCACTAAATCTTCCCTCCTCTATGCAGTGGTGTAACCTCTCCTTTACCCTCTGTAATCTCTACTTAAACATGGTGCTCAACGCTATATATTGTTTCCCAATGATGTATGGCTATCCTATGATGTTTGAGTAGATCTGTTTTGTCCTATGGGTTAATTGATGATCGTGATTGGTTTGAGTTGCATGTTTTATTATTGGTGCTGTCCTATGGTGCTCTCTGTGTCACGCAATCATGAGGGATTCCCTCTGTAGGGTGTTGCAATATGTTCATGATTCGCTTATAGTGGGTTGCTTGAGTGACAGAAGCATAAACCCGAGTAAGGGGGTTGTTGCGTATGGGATAAAGGGGACTTGATGCTTTAATGCTATGGTTGGGTTTTACCTTAATGATCTTTAGTAGTTGTAGATGCTTGCTAGAGTTCCAATCATAAGTGCATATGATCCAAGAAGAGAAAATATGTTAGCTTATGCCTCTCCCTCAAATAAAATTGCAATAGTGATTACCAGTCTAGTTATCGATTGCCTAGGGACAAATAAGTTTCTCATGACAAAAAGTTCTCTACTAAACTAACTTAGTGGTGTCTTCATCTAAACAGCCCCTACCTTTTATTTATGTGCTCTTCATTATCTTGCAAACCTATCCAACAACACCTACAAAGTACTTCTAGTTTCATACTTGTTCTAGGTAAAGCAAACGCTAAGCATGCGTAGACTTGTATCGGTGGTCGATAGAACTTGAGGGAATATTTGTTCCACCTTTAGCTTCTCGTTGGGTTCGACACTCTTACTGATCGAAAGAGGCTACAATTGATCCCCTATACTTGTGGGTTATCAAGACCTTTTTCTGGCGCCGTTGCCAGGGAGTCATAGCGTGGGGTGAATGTTCTCGTGTGTGCTTGTTTGCTTTATCACTAAGTAATTTTTATTTGCTGTTCTAAGTTGTTCTCTATCTTTAGTTATGGATATGGAACATGAAATACTAAAATAATTAGGTTTACTTGCTACTCATGGAGATGGGGAACCTCCTAAAACCCTCGATGCTGGTTATGTGAAAAATATTATGTACTACTTTAATAATCCTGAGAAAACCCCATTCAATTATGTAATGGGAGCCACGTTGGATCAACGTGAATACTTTAGGGATTATTGCTTGACACAAAAAGGGAAACTATTATGGGATCAAATTCATATGTTGCATTGGTATGCTCGGGAACTATGCTTGAGATATGATTATACTTGTTGCTCTAGGATGAAGGCTCCACAACTTCCCTTTTCATGCAAATTTAATGATGATAAAACCTTGGCTTCTTATGCTAATGGTATATATGATTACTATGATGTGGAACAAATAGAAGAATTCGTTGCTTTTATGGGTGCTTATGAAATTGAATCTTTGTTTAAAGAGTGTGAAAATCTTGATGATGCTGTTTACAGACCTGAAATTTTTTCTATACTTAAATATTGCTATGAGAATTATGAATTCAGTTCCGATATTGATGCTTTTATTGAGAGAGTCTCCGCTGTCCAAGAAGAGACTAACATTTTGCAGGAGTCTATGGAAGAAGAAATTGATGAAACTGTGAGCTCATTGGATGAAAAAGATGAGGAGGAGAGCGAAGAACAAAAGGAGGAAGAGCGGATTGATCACCCATGCCCACCTTCTAATGAGAGTAACTCTTCAACTCATAAATTGTTTAATTTTGCTTCGTGCTTACTGAAGGATGATTGCTATGCTGATTGTTATGATCCCGTTGATTCTCTTAAAATACCCCTTTTTGATTATGCTTGCTATGCTTGTGGCCATGATGCCAATATGAATTATGCTTATGGAGATGAACTTGCTATAGTTCCTTATGTTAAACACGAAATTGTTTCTATTGCACCCACACATGATAGTCCTATTATCCTTTTGAATCCTCCAAACTACACTAT
This sequence comes from Triticum timopheevii, assembly GCA_963921465.1. NCBI lineage: Eukaryota > Viridiplantae > Streptophyta > Magnoliopsida > Poales > Poaceae > Triticum > Triticum timopheevii. Next base: position 528,491,091 of record OY997268.1, read on the forward strand.
ATCAGAGAAGTTTGTGCTTATTAAGGATTATATTGATGCGTTGCATTTTACTATTACACATGATGATTTTGATAGATATAATATGCATGTGCTTGCTGCTCCTACTTGCAATTATTATGAGAGAGGAACTATATCTCCACCTCTCTATGTTTCCAATATGATAAAATTGCAAGAAACTGCTTATACTAGGCATTGGCCTTTACTTGGTGTGCATGAATTGTTCTTTTATGACATGCCGATGCATAGGAAGAGAGTTAGACTTCGTCATTTCACGATATATGTTACTTTGTGCTCACTACTAAATCACTAGTCATTGTTAATAAAAAATGGCTTTGATATACCTTGGGATCCGAGTGGATTCATTACTTGAGGACTATATGCCTAGCTTAATGGCTTTAAAGAAAGCGCTGCCAGGGAGACAACCCGGAAGTTTTAGAGAGTCATTTATTTCTGTTGAGTGCTTTTATATAGTTTAAAAACAAAAAAAATAAAGAGGGGAACCATAACTTTTCAAAAAGGAAAGTGAAAATGAGAGAGACAAGCATTGTTGAAGTGGGGGAGCTCCTTGAACTTTGCTCATGCTCACAGAAACTTTGTGCATCTTGATTACAGAAACTTTTCATCAAAAACAATTATCCCCTTGTACAATTCCATTGTATTATAAAACTAATGTGCCAAGGTTTGCCTTTAGGATGTTTAGAATGCTTGTTGGTTTGTGCGGTGCAGGACAGAAACTTTGGCTGTAGTGCACGATTTTACATTTTTTACTGGAACGTCAAACGGTTCTAAAACGTTTTGCACTGTCTTGCTATACAAATTTTTTATTTTTACAAATTTTGGTAGAATATGTGGGGTAACAGAAGTAAGGTGAATGTTCAGATTGCTACAGACTATTCTGTTTTTGACAGATTCTATTTTTGATGCATAGTTTGCTATTTTGATGAAACTATCAATTTCTAGCAGTGGATTAAGCCATGGAAAAGTTATATTACAGTAGACACAATGCAAAAACAAAATATGAATTGGTTTGCAACAGTACTTAGAGTAGTGATTTGCTTTATTATACTACCGGATCTTACCGAGTTTTCTGTTGAAGTTTTGTGTGGATGAAGTGTTTGATCGAGAAGGTCTCGATATGAGGAAAAGGAGGAGAGGCAAGAGCTTAAACTTGGGGATGCCCCGGAAGGCATCCCCTCTTTCTTCAACAAGTATCGGTATGTTTTCGGATTCGTTTCGTTCATGCGATATGTGCAAATCTTGGAGTGTCTTTTGCATTTAGTTTTCACTTTTCTTTTATGCACCATGCTGGTATGAGATAGTCCATTGTTGATTTATAGAATGATCATTGCACTTCACTTATATCTTTTGAGTATGGCTTTATAGAATGCTTCATGTGCTTCACTTATATTATTTGAAGTTTGGATTGCTTGTTTCTCTTCGCATGGAAAACCGCCATTTGTAGAATGCTCTTTTGCTTCACTTAAATTTGTTAGAGCGTGGGAATATCTTTTGTAGAAAGAATTAAACTCTCTTGCTTCACTTATATCTATTTAGAGAGATGACAGGAATTGGTCATTCACATGGTTAGTCATAAAATCCTACATAAACTTGTAGATCACTAAATATGATATGTTTGATTCCTTGCAATAGTTTTGCGATATAAAGGTGGTGATATTAGAGTCATGCTAGTGAGTAGTTGTGGATTAGTAGAAACACTTGTGTTGAGGTGTGTGATTCCCGAAGCATGCACGTATGGTGACCGTTATGTGATGAAGTCGGAGCATGATTTATTTATTGATTTTCTTCCTTATGAGTGGAGGTCGGGGATGAGTGATGGTCTTTTCCTACCAATCTATCCCCCTAGGAGCATGCGCGTAGTACTTTCTTTCGATGACTAATAGATTTTTGCGATAAGTATGTGAGTTCTTTATGACTAATGTTGAGTCCATGGATTATATGCACTCTCACCTTCCATCATTGCTAGCCTCTTCGGTACCGTGCATTGCCCTTTCTCACCTCGAGAGCTGGTGCAAAATTCGTCGGTGCATCCAAACCCCGTGATACGATACGCTCTATCACACATAAGCCTCCTTATATCTTCCTCAAAACAGCCACCATACCTATCTATCATGGCATTTCCATAGCCATTCCGAGATATATTGCCATGCAACTTTCATCATCATCATATACATGACTTGAGCATTCATTGTCATATTGCTTTGCATGATCGTAAGATAGCTAGCATGATGTTTTCATGGCTTGTCCATTTTTTAGATGCCATTGCTATGCTAGATCATTGCACATCCTGGTACACCGCCGGAGGCATTCATATAGAGTCATATATTTTGTTCTAGTATCGAGTTGTAATATTGAGTTGTAAGTAAGTAAAAGTGTGTTGATCATCATTATTAGAGCATTGCCCCAGTGATGAAATGATGATGGAGACTATGATTCCCCCACAAGTTGGGATGAGACTCCGGACTTTATGAAAAATAAAAGTGGCCAAAGAAGCCCAAATAAAAAAAAGGCCAAAGAAGCCCACAAAAAAACTAAAAAAATAAAAATGAGAAAATAAAAAAATGAGAAAAAGAGAGAAGGGGCAATGTTACTATCCTTCTACCACATTTGTGCTTCAGAGTAGCACCATGTTCTTCATATAGAGAGTCTCTTGAGTTATCACTTTCATATACTAGTGGGAATATTCATTATAGAACTTGGCTTGTATATTCCGATGATGGACTTCCTCAAATGCCCGAGGTCTTCATGAGCAAGCAATTTGGATGCACACCCACTTAGTTTCCAGTTTGAGCTTTCATACACTTATAGATCTTAGTGCATCCGTTGCATGGCAATCCCTACTCCTCACATTGACATCAATTGATGGGCATCTCCATAGCCCGTAGATTAGCCGCGTCGATGTGAGACTTTCTCCCTTTTTGTCTTCTCCACACAACCTCCACCATCATATTCTATTCCACCTATAGTGCTATGTCCATGGCTCACGCTCATGTATAGTGTGAAAGTTGAAAAGGTTTGAGAACGTCAAAAGTATGAAACAATTGCTTGGCTTGTCATCGGGGTTGTGCATGATTTGAATATTTGTGTGGTGAAGATGGAGCATAGCCAGACTATATGATTTTGTAGGGATAAATTTCTTTAGCCATGTTGTTTTGAAACGACATGATTGCTTTATTAGTACTAGTATTATTGTCTTAATGTAAAATGATAGGCTATTGCTTTGAATCACTCGTGTCTTAATATTCATGCCATGATTAGATATATGATCAAGATTATGCTAGGTAGCATACCACATCAAAAATTATCTTTTTATCATTTACCTACTCAAGGACGAGCAGGAATTAAGCTTGGGGATGCTGATACATCTCCGTCGTATGTATAATTTTTTATTGTTCCACGCCAATATTCTACAACTTTCATATACTTTTGGCAAATTTTTATATTATTTTTGGGACTAACATATTGATCCAGTGCCCAGTGCCAGTTCCTGTTTGTTGCATGTTTTATGTTTCGCAGAAAACCCATATGAAATGGAGTCCAAACAGGATGAAAACGGATAGAGATTATTTTTGGAATATTTGTGAGATTTGGGAGGAAGAATCAACACGAGACGGTGCCCGAGGGGGGCACGAGGCAGGGGGCACGCCCCTGACCCTCGTGGGCACCCCGTAAGGCGGTTGCTACTCTTCTTTGGCCGCAAGAAAGCTATTTTTTGGAGAAAAAAAAGTCTTGGCAAAGGTTTCAATCCAAACGGAGTTAGGGATCTCCGGATATACAAGAAACGGTGAAAGGGCATAATACCAGAACACAGAAACAGAGAGAGACAGAGAGACAGATCCAATCTCGGAGGGGCTCCCGTCCCTCCCACGCCATGGGAGCCAAGGACCAGACGGGAAACCCTTCTCCCATCTAGGGAGAACGTCAAGGAAGAAGAGGAAGAATAAGAATGGGGGCTCTCTCCCCATCGCTTCCGGTGGCGCCGGAACGCCGCCGGGGGCCATCATCATCACCCCGATCTACACCAACAAATTCACCACCCTCATCACCAACTCTTCCCTCCTCTATGCAGTGGTGTAACCTCTCCTTTACCCACTGTAATCTCTACTTAAACATGGTGCTCAATGCTATATATTATTTCCCAATGATGTATAGCTATCCTATGATGTTTGAGTAGATCGGTTTGTCCTATGGGTTAATTAATGATCGTGATTGGTTTGACTTGCATGTTTTATTATTGGTGTTGTCCTATGGTGCTCTCCGTGTCGCGAAAGCATGAGGGATTCCCGTTGTAGGGTGTTGCAATACGTTCATGATTTGCTTATTGTGGGTTGCTTGAGTGACAGAAGCATAAACCCGAGTAAGGGGGTTGTTGCGTATGGGATAAAGGGGACTTGATGCTTTAATGCTATGGTTTGCTTTTACCTTAATGAATTTAGTAGTTGCGGATGCTTGCTAGAGTTCCAATCATAAGTGCATATGATCCAAGAAGAGAAAGTATGTTAGCTTATGCCTCTCCCTCAAATAAAATTGCAATAGTGATTACCGGTCTAGTTATCGATTGCCTAGGGACAAATAAGTTTCTCGTGACAAAAAGTTCTCTACTAAACTAACTTAGTTGTGTATTCATCTAAACAGCCCCTGCCTTTTTTACATGATCTTTATTATCTTGCAAACCTATCCAACAACACCTACAAAGTACTTCTAGTTTCATACTTGTTCTAGGTAAAGCGAACGCTAAGCGTGCGTAGAGTTGTATCGGGTCGATAGAACTTGAGGGAATATTTGTTCAACCTTTAGATCCTCATTGGGTTCGACACTCTTACTTATCGAAAGAGGCTACAATTGATCCCCTATACTTGTGGGTTATCAATCATCACGTGAGATGGAGTAGTCATCAATGGTGAACATCTCTATGTTGATCATAACTACTATATGATTCACGTTCGACCTCTCGGTCTACAGTGTTCCGAGGCCATGTCTGTACATGCTAGGCTCGTCTAGTTTAACCCGAGTATTCTGCATGTGCAAAACTGTCTTGCACCCGTTGTATGTGAACGTAGAGTCTACCACACCCGATCATCACGTGGTGTCTCAACACGACGAACTGTCGCAACAGTGCATACTCAGGGAGAACACTTATACCTTGAAATTTAGTTAAGGGGTCTCTTCTAATGCTATCGCCGTACTAAGCAAAATAAGATGCATAAAAGATAAACATCACATGCAATCAAAATATGTGACATGATATGGCCATCATCATCTTGTGCTTTTGATCTCCATCTCCAGAGCATCATCATGATCTCCATAGTCACCGACTCGACACCTTGATCTCTATCATTCCATCATGGTCGTCTCGCCAACTATTGCTTCTACAACTATCGCTAACGCATAGTGATAAAGTAAAGCAATTACATGGTGTTTGCATTTCATACAATAAAGAGACCACCATAAGGCTCCTGCCGGTTGCCGATAACTTTAACAAAACATGATTATCTCATACAATAACGTCTATCACATCATGTATTGACCATATCAGATCACAACATGCCCTGCAAAAACAAGTTAGACGTCCTCTACTTTGTTGTTGCAAGTTTTACATGGCTGCTACTGGCTTCTAGCAAGAACTGTTCTTACCTACGCATCAAAACTACAGCGATGTCTCGTCAAGTTTGCTGTTTTAACCTTCTTCAAGGACTGGCCGTAGTCAAATTTGATTTACCTAAAGTAGGATAAACAGACACCCGCCAGCCACCTTTATGCAAAACTAGTTGCATGTCTGTCGGTGGAACTGGTCTCATGAACGTGGTCATGTAAGGTTGGTCCGGGCCGCTTTATCCAACAATACTGCCGAATCAAAATAAGACATTGGTGGTTGATGACCCACAAGTATATGGGGTCAATTGTAGCCTTTTCGATAAGAGTGTTGAAACCAACGAGGAGCAGAAGGAAATGACAAGTGGTTTTCAGCAAAGTAATGTCTACAAGTGCTAAAATTGTAAGTAGTGGAGTAGTTTGATAGCAAGATAATTTGTAACGAGCAAGTAACAATAGTAGTAACAAACGTGCGGCAAGGTAGCCCAATTCTTTTGAGGCAAAGGACAGGCCAAAACGGTCTCTTATGATAAGCAAACTATTCTCGAGGATACACGGGAATTTCATCTAGTCACTTTCATCATGTTGGCTTAATTCGTGTTCGGTACTTTGATAATTTGATATGTGGGTGGACCGGTGCTTAGCTGCGGTTATTAGTTGAACAAACCTCCTACTTATGATTAACCATCTCGCAAGCATCCTCAACTACGAGAAACGTATTAAGAATAAATTCTAACCATAGCATTAAACGTTTGGATCCAATCGGTCCCTTATGGAATAGCGCATACACTGGGGTTTAAGCTTCTGTCACTCTCGCAACCCACCATCTAATAACTACTCCACAATGCAATCTCTTAGGCCCAAATATGGTGAAGTGTCGTGTAGTCGACGTTCACATGACACCACTAAGGGAATGACAACATACATATCATCAGAATATCGAACACATATCAAGTTCACATGATTACTTGCAACATGATTACTCCCGTGAACTCAAGAACAAAAGTAACTACTCACAAATGATAAGCATGCTCAAGATCAAACGAGTATTAAATAGCATAATGGATCTGAACATATAATCTTCCACCAAATAAACCATATAGTAATCAACTACAAGATGTAATCAACACTACTAGTCACCCACAAGCACCAATCTATAGTTTTGATACAAAGATTGAACACAAGAGATGAACTAGGGTTTGAGAGGAGTTGGTGTCGTTGAAGATGTTGATGAAGATAGCCCTCCCCAAGATGGGAGAGTTGGTGGTGATGATGATGACGATGATTTCCCCATCCGAGAGAGAAGTTCCCCCGGCGGAATCGCTCCGTCGGAGGGAAAAATTTCTCCTACCCAGCTTCTGCCTCGAGGAGCGGCGCTTCGTCCCAAAAGTCCTCCCCTTAATTTTTCTAGGTCAAAATGACCTATATACCAGAAGATGGGCACGGGAGGTGGGCCGAGGAGGTCAGCACCCACTAGGGCGCGCCTGAGCCTCCTGGCGCGCCCAGGTGGGTTGTGCCCACCTGGTGCCCCCCTATGGCACTTATTTGCTCCAAAGGTTCTTAAATATTCCATAAAAAATCCTCGGGAAGTTTTAGCTCATTTGGAGTTGTGCAGAATAGGTAGCTTGACATAGCTTTTTCAGGTCCAGATTTCCAGCTTCCAGAATTCTCCCCCTTGGTGCATACCTTGCATATTATTTGATAAAAGGCATTAGAATTACTCCAAAAAGCATTGTTATACAATAAAACAACATAAATAACAGTAGGAAAACATGATGCAAAATGGACGTATCAACTCCCCCAAGCTTAGACCTCGCTTGTCCTCAAGCGAAAACCGAAATCAAAAAACATGTCCACATGCTTAGAGAGAGAGGTGTCGCTAAAAACAAAAATACGGACATAGCAGCATCGTGTGACTTATTATAACAGCAACAAACTTTAACATAAAACTTTTATCATAGAATTTTCATGAACAAGTGACAATTCATCACAACATCGAAGTATAAAGCATCAACTTTATTGGAAACCAACAAACTATGTTCTCAGTCAACTTTGCAACTACAATTCATCATCTTTTCAGAAAGGGTCACGTATCGAAGCCTTTAGGCAAGTCCACATACTCAACCATCATTTAGTCTTCTCTAATTGCTAACACTCACCGCGTACACATGAGCAAAATGTTTTAACCAGACACATAGAAAGGTAGGGGCTTATAGTTTCGCCTCCCAACACACTCACCTCAAGGGTGATGTCAACAATAATAACTCATGCTACCCATATTCAACTAGATATATGTGCCTAGATCTTTCTGTAACATCCCAAAATTCTAAATTTGGAATGTTATAATAAATAGATAGTTTTGATCGATTGTTTGATTGCTTGTGTGAAATTGAGTGATTCGAAACTTTTTGAAAGTTAAATGAGAGGGAATAAAAGGACTTTCCCAAACTTTCATTTTGCTTTTATGATCTTCGTGAATTCAAATTCTATTCATCACAAAACCCTGGAGAGAAGATGACATGACTTCTTCCATTTATTTAAATGACAAGGGGTGTTGAAAATATTTGAATTTCATTTGAAATTATTTCCAATTCATAAACTTCAAGCAGCTCAATGATTTTCATGAGAGAAGATAAAATGACTTCTTCAAAATATATGAAATATGAGTTGGGAGTTTCAAAGAATTAAATTCGAAGTTCTTTTGAATTTATTTTTTTTAATTTGGAGTTATTTGAGTATTATTCAAATTATTTTTCTCCAAAAATAAAATATATGGAAAATAGGGTAACATGCTTCCCTACATCAAAAAAAACTAGAGAGAAATAAATTTGGATTAATTTTGGTATTTTTATAAAATGATTTGTACTGGATTTTATTAGGGCAGAAGCACTCTTTGCTTTATTTGAATTTGTGTGTATTGTATTTGACTTTAGAAAAATGTTCATCTCATAGAAAATCTTTTTCTGAAAATTTTGATATATTATATGCCTATATAATATTTTATTTATTTGGTCTTTATTATTTTTAGCTGCGTGGTAAAATGTTTATTTAAAAAAAATCTCTCCGCCGAACTGGGCCGGCCCAGCTCCCAGCCAGGCCACGGCCCAGCCCGACGCCCGCGCGTCCCTGAGATCCAGCAGGACTCCCGCCGCCGCACGGCATCGCCGCCGCCGTACGCCGCCCGGACTCTGCGTCCGCCTCGCGACCCCTCCTCCACGCAACCCCGTGCCGCCTCTCCGCCCCTCCATAAATACCAGAGCGCCGCCCCGAGTCCGTTCCTCTCCTCGCAGCCGCGCTGTGCTCTCGCCGGAGCTAACTGCCGCCGCCGGAGATCCACGACGCCGCACCGCTCCGCCCCGCCACTCCCGATCGACGCCGCCCCCTCCACCCTCTCCACCACGCCGCGCCGAGCTCCCTCGCACCCTCGCCGCCGCTGGAGAGCGACCGGAGCCGCCTCCCCGCTCGCAGCCGACGCCGCCGCCGCCGTCTTCCTCGCCGAAGAACGCCGTCACCGCCGCCGCCGGTTCCCCCCCTCCCGAACCGGTATAACCCGAGAAAACCTCCTGGTTTTTATTTTAAATCGGTTTTTCTGAAAACCCTAGACTAGATCGGTTTTCTTCTGGTTTTATTAAACAGCGAACGTCCACTGTTTATAGCTTATAAACGAACGTTCATTATTTAGTTCTTTTCTTTTAATTTATTTTCGGTCAGGGACCCGTCTGTGAATATTTTATTTACAGATTAGCCCCTGGACTTCAAACACCCACAACTTTTTATTCGTTTATCCAAATCCAACGAAACCAACGCCCACTTCTTCATTATGATCCCCTCTATCCAGTAAAACAACTTAAACATGTTTTTGAAAGTTTAAAATTTGAATTAGATCAGATTTGAATTTGAACTTTGTTTGATCATAACTTGAGTTTTATAACTCCGTTTGAACTGATTCTTTTTGCAAATCGAAGCTCTTGACCTAAACTTTCTGATAAGGCCAAATTCACATAATTTTGGTACTGTTAGAAATTGTTTTATGTTGCAAGAGTTATTTGCTTGGTTTTGATGTTTTCCGAATCGTCTTCTTCGTTCTTTCTGGTCTTTTGAGTGATTGCTTATGTGTGGTTACTATTGATTGCTTACGATAGATTGACGGGAGTGTGACGAGTAGACCTATCAAGAGTTTTGAGTGCGAATCATCTTCATCAACATTGCAGGCAAGTTCACACATTGATCATACTCTTTTCATACCCAGTTTTTATGCATTAGTTTCAATCCTCATACATTGCATGATTAGGATGCCTTTAACATGTGGGTATTGGGAAGTAGTTGATGAGGTAGAACCTATTGCCCTGTTTATTATCAAACCCTTGGGAGTTACTTCTACGTTATGCTTATATTTCCATGCTATGCTCGTAGATGTGGATTGGGTTTGAGTGATATCCATGACAGATGTGAGATTGATAATTAATGGTTTACTTAAGGTGGCAACTTTAAAACACATCTGGGTGGATTGAGGCACCTGGGGTTACCAGTGATTGCCTGTTTTAATTTTGGAAATCCCGGGGTTACCGTGTGATTCTCCTATGGACCGCCACCCAGGCTCAAAGGGAACTGAGTCTATTCATGCTAGAAACTTTCGTGTGCAGCCGCAAGCTATTATGGGCTCTAGCATAGTTTGAGTAAGTTGCGTGAAGCTCTTGAAGAGGTGGATCAGTAGGTAGTGGGTTTGTAGGTTTGGTATGGTCTGCCCGAAGTAGAGAGTTAATGCTTCTGAAAGACTGTGTCTCGGTCATCCATCTCTCAAACACCCTGCAGTGCGAGAATCAACGGAGGCGATCGAGTCTTGCGGGGAAAAGTGCGCAAACCTCTGCAGAGTGTACAATCTAATCATGGTTAGCCATGTCCCCGGTTATGCACAATTCTGAGTATCTAGTACTTGAGTATTCACATGTATCTCAACACTCTTAATTAATATTGTTGGGTTGGTAATGACTGTAATTTGGGATTGAGAGGGGGTTTACCTTCTCAATATTTTTATAATTGGGATCATTGAGTTGGGGTTACCTTCTCAAATGATGTTTCAACCAACACTAGTGCAGAACCGGGCAATAGCACCGATTCGTAAGGCCCTTTAGTGCCGGTTACATAACCGGCACTAAATTGTGGTCACTAAAGGCCCCCCCTTTAGTACCGGTTCAGCACGAACCGGTGCTAAAGGGCAACCACGTGGCACGAGCCAGCTCCGGGGGCCTGGAGCCCTTTAGTACCGGTTGGTAACACCAACCGGTACTATAAGGTTTGGTGGGTTTTTAGTTTTATGATTTCTTTTTCATTTAATTTTGTGTTTCCATTTTAATTCTTTTTCGTTTGCTGGTATTTTACGATACTACACATTGTACACGTTATGCATATATATATATATAAATAGAATTTCTAGTAAAACCAATCATCGAGTTCAACATGATTGTCATGATATTATAAGCGTTCATATATAACACCACAAAAGCAAATCACTTAAGTTCAGAACGAAGAACACAGACATGAAAGGACAAGTACTAATTAAGAGCAGCATGAAGAACTAGCTGAATCACTCCTGCTAGCTACTCTCTCTCTGGTAAAATAGCATAGAACATGTATAGCTCTCCTGATTGATCATACTGGAGCATGCCGATGAACCTATCTCCTAATCGTGGGTTGCGCTTCTTATTGCTGCCCCCTAGTACTTCTCTGCGATCATTAACAATTTTCCTCCAATCTTTCACTCTTAAGCATTCATCGCTTCTAGAAATCCTGAATGCATTCATGTGCAATGCAGGATATCTTGGCCGTAAGCTAACAATTGACATCTGAACTTTAGTCTCGATTCCCTGAGGCACAACTGTCATCGGGAGTCCCTGTTGAAGAACATCGTATAGTACTTAATTAATATACTTAGCAATGAAAGTTTAGCAAAAAAAATATGTATGCAAAATATGCACTGAGGACAAATAGTAAATATCTTTCCATCATTCCTAAATAGATGTGACCGTAGTTCAATACCATCACTATTGGTCGCACGTTTTTAGTACTAACATTTCTAAGTGCAGGAAGAAAATTTTTCTTGACAGTATGAAGATCCTCAAGCCATGAAACATAATGACTTATCTCCTCGCAGTTTAGTTCAGCTCCGGGACAGTAGTAGGTCCTGTCTACCAAGCGCCGGACATGTTTGGTTGAATGGAGGTAAGCTGTCAATAGAAATTAGTTGTCAGTTATTTTTGAAATAAGCAATATCAAAGACAAAAATATAGTTGAGAAGAACTCACATAATGGTAGAACTGGAGGCGTCTGCACATCGACCCATATGTCTCTATTACCTTCAATATCATCTTCTGGACGAATATCAAAGGTGATAACCATACCAGACTCAAATGCATAAGCCTTGCATAGTGCTTGCCAAGTTTTGCATTCAAAATAGGTGTACGTGTGTGTATTGTATACTTTGACGTTGAAAGTATAACCATCATGCTCAGTTTTCAGGTAAGCTCTCTTTACCTCCATAGTTTCCATATCTTTGAAACCTATCTTATCCAAGACAAAAATTCTTGCATGGCAGGGGATGCGCTAGTAGAATAGTGAAAATTAAAAATTATAAGTCAGGCAAATGAAGCATATATAAGTCATGCTTAATTACAAAAACAGACTTGTCATTGTGACTTACTATATCAAATTCGAAAGTCTCATCCAGCTTGATGCTGAATCGCCTACCATCAACAAGGAAATTTCTGTCGCACTGGCCGCGCTGGTCTTCACAGTATTGGCACATAATGAAATTTTTTCCGTCGTCAGACGACATTTCCTATGTTCATATTAGGCGAAACATTAAACACTTACTAATTCAATTAATTCAACTACTTCTATTAATTCAACTAAGCATTTACTTAAAATAAACTAGTTATATTAATTCAACTAGTTCAAAGTAAGCATTTACTAAAAATAAACTAGTTCTATATATTAATTCAACTAGTTCAACTAAACATTTACTAAAAATAAACTAGTTATATTAATTCAACTAGTTCAAAGTAAGCATTTACTAAAAATAAACTAGTTCTATATATTAATTCAACTAGTTCAACTAAACATTTACTAAAAATAAACTAGTTATATTAATTCAACTAGTTCAAAGTAAGCATTTACTAAAAATAAACTAGTTCTATATATTAATTCAACTAGTTCAACTAAACATTTACTAAAAATAAACTAGTTATATTAATTCAACTAGTTCAAAGTAAGCATTTACTAAAAATAAACTAGTTCTATATATTAATTCAACTAGTTCAACTAAGCATTTACTAAAAAAAAACTAGTTCTATATATTAATTCAACTAGTTCAACTAAGCATTTACTAAAAATAAACTAGTTATATTAATTCAACTAGTTCAACTAAGCATTTACTAAAAACAAACTAGTTATATATATTAATTCAACTAGTTCAACTAAGCTTTTACTAAAAATAAACTAGTTCGTTCTATATATTAATTCACTAGTTCAAACTAAACATTAACATATTTCAAATTCATCGATGATAACATTTCTAACATTCTAAAAATAAACTAGATAGTTCTAATTCATCTAAACATTATATATAGAAAACAGAAAATAAGTAAAAAAAAAGTATATGTGTGTGTATACGTGTGTGTATGTGTGTGTGTGTAGTGTACGTGTAGTGTGTGTGTGTGTGTGTGTTTGTGTGTGTCTGTGTGTATGTGTGTGTGTATGCGTGTGTGTGTGTATAGTGTGTGTGTATGCGTGTGTGTGTGTGTGTGTGTCTGTGTGTGTGTAGTGTGTGTGTGTGTGTGTTTGTGTGTGTGTGTGTGTGTGTGTATGCGTGTGTGCGTGTACGTATATATATGGAGTGGGACACCGGGCGCGTACGGGTGGCGACGACGACGGGCGGCGGGGGCACGCGGCGAGACGGGTCGGCGGCGGCCGGGATCGATATGGCGACGAGACGGGCGGCGGGGGCGCGCGGCGACGACGACGGGCGGCGGGGCGGCGACGATGACGGGCGGCGGGGGCGCGCGGCGACGACGACGGGCGGCGGGGGCGCGCGGCGACGACGACGGGCGGCGGGGGCGGCAACGACGACGGGCGGCGGGGGCGCGCGGCGACGACGACGATGGGCGGCGGGGGCGGCGAGGGCGACGACACGACGGCGGCGCCAGAGACTGCGATAGATCGAGAGGCCCCGAGAAGTGGAACGAAGTGCGACGAGATAACTGAATTTTCGTAAGTGCTATATATATAGGAGGGGTCTTTCGTACCGGTTGGAGCCACCAACCGGTACTAAAGGCCAATTTTGGCCAGCCCAAGCGGCGGGAAACGAGGGCCTTTAGTACCGGTTGGTGGCTCCAACCAGTACTAAAGAGTACACATTAGTACCGGTTGGAGCCACCAACCGGTACTAAAGGCCGTGCGCTGCCACCGCAGTGCGCTATGTTTAGTCCCACCTCGCCGAGCGAAGGGCAGACGCACTGGTTTATAAACCCAGCCGCGGCTGCCCTTTCGAACTCCTCTATTTAGCAGGCTTCTGGGCCTAACTAGGGCGCGCTGCCCTGTGAGTCTGCTGGCCCTACTGGGCATGTATTTGCACACCCAAGGTCTGGCAGGCCCACAGGGCAGCGCCCCAACAATTTTTTTCTTTTCTGCATTATTTTCTTCTATTTATTTTTGAGTAATTTTTTATATAGTTATTTCTTTTCTGCTTTATTTTTTTCTTCTATTTATTTATGAGTAGTTTTTTGCCGTATTTAGTTTCTTTGTGAATATTTTTGCTTTATATAATTGTTTTTGTTTTCTGCATTATTTATTTTCTTCTATTTATTTTTGAGTAATTTTTTTATATAGTTATTTCTTTTCTGCTTTATTTTTTTCTTCTATTTATTTATGAGTAGTTTTTTGCCGTATTTAGTTTCTTTGTGAATATTTTTGCTTTATATAATTGTTTTTCTTTTCTGCATTATTTATTTTCTTCTATTTATTTTTGAGTAATTTTTTATATAGTTATTTCTTTTCTGCTTTATTTTTTTCTTCTATTTATTTCTGAGTAGTTTTTTTGCCGTATTTAGTTTCTTTGTGAATATATTTGCTTTATATTAATTTTTTTCTTTTCTGCATTATTTATTTTCTTCTATTTATTTTTGAGTAATTTTTTTATATAGTTATTTCTTTTCTGCTTTATTTCCTTCTTCTTCTTCTTCTTCTTCTTCTCCTTCTTGTTCCTCTTCTTATTCTTCTCCTCCTTCTCCTTCTTCTTCTTCTTCTTCTTCTTCTTCTTCTTCTTCTTCTTCTTCTCCTCCTTCTTCTTCTTCTTCTTCTTCTTCTTCTTCTCCTTCTTCTTCCTCTTCTTATTCTTCTTCTCCTTCTTCTTCCTCTTCTTCTTCTTCTTCTTCTTCTTCTTCTTCTTCTTCTTCTTCTCCTTCTTCTTCCTCTTCTTCTTCTTCTTCTTATTATTATTATTATTATTATTATTATTATTATTATTATTATTATTATTATTATTATTCTCCTTCTTCTCCTTCTTCTTCCTCTTCTTCTTCTTCCTCTTCTTCTTCTTCTTCTTCTTCTCCTTCTTCTTCTTCTTTTCTGCTATTTTTTCTTTTCTGCAAAACTTGATGGTCAAAGTCTGGAGTTATAACTTAAAAAAAAGAAATGACGACGTGCAATTAGTTTTTGCCATAACAGAAGAAGTCCGGAGTTGTAATAAGTTATTAAAAATAAAAAAGAGGTGCAATGCTCGTTAATTTGCTTCAAGCCTTTCGGAATAGTGTAAACTGCACTGCGCATAGCTCCGTGCAATCTACCATATTCCTAAAGGCTTGAAGCTAAGCAACGTGAGCATTGAGCCTCTTCTTCATCGTCTCTGCACTCAGGGCTTATAAACCGCTCCTAGTCCCTCTCTCTTGGCGAGGTGGGACTAAAAAACAGCTTACCCTTTAGTACCGGTTTGATCCACCAACCGGTACTAAAGGTGGTGCGCGCTGCCTGCACAAAATTTAATTCGTGTCATTTAGCTCAAAACAAATCATTAAAAGCATGAAAAATATCAAATGAAGGCAGAAATGGTTGAAAGTTGATGGCGTCGCTTTGAATGATGCATACTGAATGCACAAAAAGTCTGGAGTTGTAATAAGTTTAAAAAAATGAAATGCCTTTGTAACAGATGAGTTTAATTTCGTCAGAAACTTGAATACTTCGAAAGAGATTGTCTAGTTTGTAAACGAAGTGCATCCAGTTTTTGCTGTAACCCTCTCTACTTTTTTGAACAATCTATGTGGGTGAAATGATGATACCATGCCAAGTTTCAACTTTTTCAGAGTTCATTTGTAGTGCTTTTCAATTTCCAGGTCATTTAGTTCTCAAAACAAATCATTGAATGCATGAAAAATAGCAAATGAAGACAGAAATGGTTGAAAGTTGATGGCGTCGCTTTGAATGATGCATACTGAATGCACAAAATGTCTGGAGTTGTAATAAGTTTAAAAAAATGAAATGCCTTTGTAACAGATGAGTTTAATTTTGTCAGAAACCTGAATACTTCGAAAGAGATTGTCCAGTTTGTAAACGAAGTGCATCCAGTTTTTGCCGTAACCCTCTCTACTTTTTTGAACAATCTATGTGGGTGAAATGATGATACCATGCCAAGTTTCAACTTTTTCAGAGTTCATTTGTAGTGCTTTTCAATTTCTAGGTCATTTAGTTCTCAAAACAAATCATTGAATGCATGAAAAATAGCAAATGAAGGCAGAAATGGTTGAAAGTTGATGGCGTCGCTTTGAATGATGCATACTGAATGCACAAAAAGTCTGGAGTTGTAATAAGTTTAAAAAAATGAAATGCCTTTGTAACAGATGAGTTTAATTTCGTCAGAAACGTGAATACTTCGAAAGAGATTGTCCAGTTTGTAAACGAAGTGCATCCAATTTTTGCCGTAACCCTCTCTACTTTTTTGAACAATCTATGTGGGTGAAATGATGATACCATGCCAAGTTTCAACTTTTTCAGAGTTCATTTGTAGTGCTTTTCAATTTCCAGGTCATTTAGTTCTCAAAACAAATCATTGAATGCATGAAAAATAGCAAATGAAGGCAGAAATGGTTGAAAGTTGATGGCGTCGCTTTGAATGATGCATACTGAATGCACAAAAAGTCTGGAGTTGTAATAAGTTTAAAAAAATGAAATGCCTTTGTAACAGATGAGTTTAATTTTGTCAGAAACCTGAATACTTCGAAAGAGATTGTCCAGTTTGTAAACGAAGTGCATCCAGTTTTTGCCGTAACCCTCTCTACTTTTTTGAACAATCTATGTGGGTGAAATGATGATACCATGCCAAGTTTCAACTTTTTCAGAGTTCATTTGTAGTGCTTTTCAATTTCTAGGTCATTTAGTTCTCAAAACAAATCATTGAATGCATGAAAAATAGCAAATGAAGGCAGAAATGGTTGAAAGTTGATGGCGTCGCTTTGAATGATGCATACTGAATGCACAAAAAGTCTGGAGTTGTAATAAGTTTAAAAAAATGAAATGCCTTTGTAACAGATGAGTTTAATTTCGTTAGAAACCTGAATACTTCGAAAGAGATGGTCAAGTTTGTAAACGAAGTGCATCCAATTTTTGCCGTAACCCTCTCTACTTTTTTGAACAATCTATGTGGGTGAAATGATGATACCATGCCAAGTTTCAACTTTTTCAGAGTTCATTTGTAGTGCTTTTCTATTTCCAGGTCATTTAGTTCTCAAAACAAATCATTGAATGCATGAAAAATAGCAAATGAAGGCAGAAATGGTTGAAAGTTGATGGCGTCGCTTTGAATGATGCATACTGAATGCACAAAAAGTCTGGAGTTGTAATAAGTTTAAAAAAATGAAATGCCTTTGTAACAGATGAGTTTAATTTCGTCAAAAACCTGAATACTTCGAAAGAGATTGTCCAGTTTGTAAACGAAGTGCATCCAGTTTTTGCCGTAACCCTCTCTACTTTTTTGAACAATCTATGTGGGTGAAATGATGATACCATGCCAAGTTTCAACGTTTTCAGAGTTCATTTGTAGTGCTTTTCAATTTCTAGGTCATTTAGTTCTCAAAACAAATCATTGAATGCATGAAAAATAGCAAATGAAGGCAGAAATGGTTGAAAGTTGATGGCGTCGCTTTGAATGATGCATACTGAATGCACAAAAAGTCTGGAGTTGTAATAAGTTTAAAAAAATGAAATGCCTTTGTAACAGATGAGTTTAATTTCGTTAGAAACCTGAATACTTCGAAAGAGATTGTCAAGTTTGTAAACGAAGTGCATCCAATTTTTGCCGTAACCCTCTCTACTTTTTTGAACAATCTATGTGGGTGAAATGATGATACCATGCCAAGTTTCAACTTTTTCAGAGTTCATTTGTAGTGCTTTTCTATTTCCAGGTCATTTAGTTCTCAAAACAAATCATTGAATGCATGAAAAATAGCAAATGAAGGCAGAAATGGTTGAAAGTTGATGGCGTCGCTTTGAATGATGCATACTGAATGCACAAAAAGTCTGGAGTTGTAATAAGTTTTAAAAAATGAAATGCCTTTGTAACAGATGAGTTTAATTTCGTCAAAAACCTGAATACTTCGAAAGAGATTGTCCAGTTTGTAAACGAAGTGCATCCAGTTTTTGCCGTAACCCTCTCTACTTTTTTGAACAATCTATGTGGGTGAAATGATGATACCATGCCAAGTTTCAACTTTTTCAGAGTTCATTTGTAGTGCTTTTCAATTTCTAGGTCATTTAGTTCTCAAAACAAATCATTGAATGCATGAAAAATAGCAAATGAAGGCAGAAATGGTTGAAAGTTGATGGCGTCGCTTTGAATGATGCATACTGAATGCACAAAAAGTCTGGAGTTGTAATAAGTTTAAAAAAATGAAATGCCTTTGTAACAGATGAGTTTAATTTCGTCAGAAACCTGAATACTTCGAAAGAGATTGTCCAGTTTGTAAACGAAGTGCATCCAATTTTTGCCGTAACCCTCTCTACTTTTTTGAACAATCTATGTGGGTGAAATGATGATACCATGCCAAGTTTCAACTTTTTCAGAGTTCATTTGTAGTGCTTTTCTATTTCCAGGTCATTTAGTTCTCAAAACAAATCATTGAATGCATGAAAAATAGCAAATGAAGGCAGAAATGGTTGAAAGTTGATGGCGTCGCTTTGAATGATGCATACTGAATGCACAAAAAGTCTGGAGTTGTAATAAGTTTAAAAAAATGAAATGCCTTTGTAACAGATGAGTTTAATTTCGTTAGAAACCTGAATACTTCGAAAGAGATTGTCAAGTTTGTAAACGAAGTGCATCCAATTTTTGCCGTAACCCTCTCTACTTTTTTGAACAATCTATGTGGGTGAAATGATGATACCATGCCAAGTTTCAACTTTTTCAGAGTTCATTTGTAGTGCTTTTCAATTTCCAGGTCATTTAGTTCTCAAAACAAATCATTGAATGCATGAAAAATAGCAAATGAAGACAGAAATGGTTGAAAGTTGATGGCGTCGCTTTGAATGATGCATACTGAATGCACAAAAAGTCTGGAGTTGTAATAAGTTTTAAAAAATGAAATGCCTTTGTAACATATGAGTTTAATTTCGTCAAAAACCTGAATACTTCGAAAGAGATTGTCCAGTTTGTAAACGAAGTGCATCCAGTTTTTGCCGTAACCCTCTCTACTTTTTTGAACAATCTATGTGGGTGAAATGATGATACCATGCCAAGTTTCAACTTTTTCAGAGTTCATTTGTAGTGCTTTTCTATTTCCAGGTCATTTAGTTCTCAAAACAAATCATTGAATGCATGAAAAATAGCAAATGAAGGCAGAAATGGTTGAAAGTTGATGGCGTCGCTTTGAATGATGCATACTGAATGCACAAAAAGTCTGGAGTTGTAATAAGTTTAAAAAAATGAAATGCCTTTGTAACAGATGAGTTTAATTTCGTCAGAAACCTGAATACTTCGAAAGAGATTGTCCAGTTTGTAAACGAAGTGCATCCAATTTTTGCATTAACCCTCTCTACTTTTTTGAACAATCTATGTGGGTGAAATCATGATACCATGCCAAGTTTCAACTTTTTCAGAGTTCATTTGTAGTGCTTTTCTATTTCCAGGTCATTTAGTTCTCAAAACAATTCATTGAATGCATGAAAAATAGCAAATGAAGGCAGAAATGGTTGAAAGTTGATGGCGTCGCTTTGAATGATGCATACTGAATGCACAAAAAGTCTGGAGTTGTAATAAGTTTAAAAAAATGAAATGCCTTTGTAACAGATGAGTTTAATTTCGTCAGAAACCTGAATACTTCGAAAGAGATTGTCCAGTTTGTAAACGAAGTGCATCCAATTTTTGCCGTAACCCTCTCTACTTTTTTGAACAATCTATGTGGGTGAAATGATGATACCATGCCAAGTTTCAACTTTTTCAGAGTTCATTTGTAGTGCTTTTCTATTTCCAGGTCATTTAGTTCTCAAAACAATTCATTGAATGCATGAAAAATAGCAAATGAAGGCAGAAATGGTTGAAAGTTGATGGCGTCGCTTTGAATGATGCATACTGAGTGCACAAAAAGTCTGGAGTTGTAATAAGTTTAAAAAAATGAAATGCCTTTGTAACAGATGAGTTTAATTTCGTCAAAAACCTGAATACTTCGAAAGAGATTGTCCAGTTTGTAAACGAAGTGCATCCAGTTTTTGCCGTAACCCTCTCTACTTTTTTGAACAATCTATGTGGGTGAAATGATGATACCATGCCAAGTTTCAACTTTTTCAGAGTTCATTTGTAGTGCTTTTCAATTTCCAGGTCATTTAATTCTCAAAACAAATCATTGAATGCATGAAAAATAGCAAATGAAGGCAGAAATGGTTGAAAGTTGATGGCGTCGCTTTGAATGGTGCATATTGAACGCAAAAAATATAAGAGCATTTACATCATGATCTTATATTTCTTTACAGTCTAAACTGTCAATATGATCTTATAACATCAAAAATACTTTGATCATCAATGATCTTTGTGTGTACAATCTGAATTGTCAATATGAGTCATCAACGATTTATAAACCGATGAAGACTCATATTGCGGCCACAAATTCTACACATAGAGTTCAATGAAGACCAAGTGCTTGTGATAGTTTGAGAAATAACATATTTAAGGTGGTAAAAGGCTTGTTAGGGGAGCGAGGTGGGACTAAAAACAGCTTGGCATAACCTCATTAGTACCGGTTCGTGGTACGAACCGGCACTAAATGGTGATGGTGGGGCCATAGCCTGACCGCAGGCTGACACATCCCCTTTAGTACCGGTTCGTGGCATGAACCGGTACTAAAGGTTCGCCACGAACCGGTGCTATTGATCGCCGCCACGAACCGGTGCTATTGTACACATTAGTGCCGGCTGAAATTCAAACCGGCACTATAGTGCTTCACGTTTGACCCTTTTTCTACTAGTGCAACATGATAGTTAAATTAAAACTTATTCCTTTGTAGTAGGGAAAAATTGGCTTTTCGCAAAACATTATAACCGTAGAGCTTTTCCACCAGCCAAATATGCATGTAGTGATAGCCTTTATTCATCATTGCTCTATGGTGTGAATTTGCCAGTACATTCAATGTACTGACCCTCTGTGGTTGCATCGTCTCATGTTGCAGGATCTTACGACGAGTAAGTGATACGTTAGGGTTACGATTTCCTATACTCAACTTTGTCGTTGGTGTTGATGGGAATCCACAACCTTGTTACTTCCGCTATATTTGGATTGAGGTAATGGTATTTACGTTATTTTATACATGTGATTTACCTCTGTTATAAATCCTTCGAAGTACTGTGTGTGTCAGCATACCGATCCAGGGATGACACCTAAGCACAGAGACTTGACCGTCTGAGGTTGGGTCGCTACAAGATGGTATCAGAGCACATGTTGACTGTAGGACGTGACCCTAGAAACTGGCAAGCCCATAGGAAAGATTTTTCTCTACAACTTTCTTTTCAAAAGGATCTTTTACCTCTCTTCTCTTCTGAGCTTATTCAAATATTCCCTTTTAGTGAGACCATACCCCTTTTTCCTTTTGACCACTCGAAGATTCGACTGATGAGACCACTCCAAGAAGTACAAGATATGGGACAGCTAAGACCATTTGGAATGAAGAGGATTTTACCATGCATTACCATGACGGAAACTACAACGGTGAAGACTCCGAAGACTAGGAGAATTTGAAGGCTTTGAAGAATTTTCGGATTTGTATGACCTAGGAAGACACCCCTTATGGAACTTGGCAGATTATGAAAGATGTCAATACCCGAGATTAAGGTGTATCGAATAAAGACCGGAACATGGAGCATTAGAACTCAAAGTTTTGTGTCATAGTGCGGAGTTAAGCATGCATATGCATGGAAGGATTGGATGGTAGAAGGCTGATGGATCATCTATCAGCAAAGGATGCAGTTTTAACCTTAGCTGGTGTATCACCAGGATCTGGAGTATTACATGAAGAAGTTTAAGGTGGATCTGCAGGAAGCCGTATTTGACAAGGAGCATTTCGTGAAGAATTCAGGATCCAGAAACTGAAAGTAGCCAAGCTGGAGGAGCAAAACCTCGAGATACCGGAGATTCGTCAGGAACTGCAGAACAGTAGTAACATGGTTCATGCCAAGGATGTTGAAACCCGGAAGTTTGGAACGCAACTCCAAAAATGTTAAAGGACGTCATGATAGACTTTGCGTCAACAGAGATGATTTGGCAAAAGAATTTGAGAAGGACAAGCATGATCAGAAGGAGCCATCGGAGACATGACCAAGACTTGAAGAGTTTGGTGACGTTGAGGTTTATTGACCACTAGAAGACCAAACCCTGTTACATACTTACGTTAGATGCGATGTTTGTGAGCTGTCATTGTTTGTTGTTTTTCTGACAGCCACAACAAAACCTGTCTTTTCAAAACTATTGTTTGTACTGTGTGCATCCCTCTCGATCTCTCTTATCCCACCCCAAACCCATGGACCCAATAGAGGATGAATGGAGATGAGCTTATATTTTCTGGACCGATGAGTAAAATTGGAGATGGACCAATGGATTCAGAACATGGAGGATCATATGGAGAGTGACCCTATAGCCGGAAAGGATATGACCCAGCATACTCTATAGTGCTTTGAAAAGAAGTGCTACTACTTGGTGGAGGATGTACCGAAACCTCAATGGATGGCAAGGAGTAACCACTTGGAAGGAAATTAGGTTGACTCTGCAAAGATCTCGGCTTGTGTCCCAGAAGTTGAAGCCTTATGGAAAGGATATGAAGAAACCTTGTGCAAACAAGCTTTGTGGATAAATATGACACAACCATAAACAAAACAAGGACGAATACCCTCATAAGCGGAGGATTTCCAAAGGAGTTAGCCGAGGATCTCAGGGAACTTCGGTTGGAGATTGTTCCCAAAGGTTTTGTTGCAGCAATGGAAGTTCAGTTTACCTTGGTGGGAAAGATCCGTGAAGCTCAGAAGGATGACAAAGAGATTGCTGAGATAAAAGAAAGGATGAGCAAAGGAAAGGCCAAAGGTTTTCATAAGGATGAGCACGACACCTTATGGTTTGAGGATAGGGTACATGTACCCAATAATGCAAGGATCAGGAAGTAAATACTTCAAGAGGCTCATGACTCACCATACTCGATTCGCCCTGGAAACACCAAGATGTATTGGGATTTGAAGGAGTGTTTCTAGTGGACTGGTATGAAGAAGGATATTGCGGAGTATGTAGTCGTAGGTGATGTATGCCAGAGAGAGTAAAAGCATAGCATCAAAATCCAGTAGGATTAATACAGCCTATGCCGATACCCGAATGGAAGTGGGATAAGCTTGGCATGGATTTCATTACCGGATTTCCCAGAACCCGAACGGGACATGATTCTATCTGGTTAGTAGTTGATTTGCTTGACCAAAGTGGCTCACTTTATCCTAGTGAAAACCACCTATACAAGTGCGAAGTTGGCCAAGATATATTTGACCAGGATCTATGTCTGCATGGAGTTCCGAGGACCATCGATAGAGGAACACAGTTTACCTCAAAGTTTTGGAATCAGTTGCACCAGACTTTGGGTACTAGGCTAGAGTTCAGTACAGCCTTTCATCCGCAGACAGATGGATAAATCGAGAAAGTCAATCAGATTCTGGAGTACAGGTTGAGAGCGTATACGCTAGATTATGGATCTAGTAGGGATGATAATCTACCTTACGCGGACTTCTCAGACAACAACAGTTACCAAGCCAGTTTGAAGATGTCCCCTTTTGGCACTTTGTATGGGAGAAGGATGCCAGACACCGTTGATGTGGGATGAAGTTGGAGACCATCAGTTGTTTGGACCAAATGTGATCAAGGATTCAGAAGCGAATGTTAAGTTGAATTGAGATAGACTGAAGGTAGCTCAGACCAGGCAGAAGAGTTATGCGGACTCAAAAATGCAAGGAGGTAGTCTATGAAATTGGAGACAGAGCATGTCTTCGTGTGTCCCCTCTGCGAGGAGTTAAACGATTTGGAGTTAAGGGAAAGTTAGCCCGAGATTCGTAGGACCATACCGAGTTTAGAGCGTATGGGAGAAGTGGCCAACAAGTTGGAGTCACCCGAAGGACTGTCAGGAGTTCATGATGTGTTTCACGTTTCCCAGTTGAAGAAGTGCCATGCGGAGATGGCCAATATTCCCCTGTAAGGACGCTTGACCCTGGAAAGGATAATGATGTTCCACGAAGTGGAGTATGGACTTCATAAGTATAAGTTTTATCTCGGTATGTGGGATATCCCACGAGGATGAAGAGAAGAATTACTATTGGATATAAAGGAGGTATGATGTTGGAACTATGGATCAATGGAAATTCCATGATGAGTCTGAGTAATCACGTCTTAGTTTGGTGCCAATAGAAGGAAGGAAGACAGTACAATTGGATGGATTTAAGAATACTAGGAAGTTGGAAGTTGGAATAACGATCAGTTGCCCAGAGGATGAGTTCAAGGTTTACAAGTGATGAGATGGGCCATAACCCATAGGCCCCAGGGCCTGCCAAAGAGCAAGCACGCTCTTGCTGAAGGAAAACCCTTGGAAGAGGATACGCCTTTACCCACCGACGATTTTATAGGAGTAATGCTAAACCTGAGAGTTGTTAAGGAACGATAGATGTTTGTTTGGCTTGCAGAATCCATGGATTTATCCGAACTTGGTTCGTTGACAAGAGAAATTCTGCAATGCTTGTGAGGATGACCGAGTGTTAGCATGCGAGATTCGCTAAACCATATACAAGATAATGATTTGGGTGCGGGATGGATTGATCACCATACCGACTTACTCTTATTATTCGCCTTGCTATATGGGATGGTAAATCTGAGTGACTTACCTATAGTAGAGAGACGACGATCAAAACCTTGTTTAAACCTTAGAAAGGTATAAGTATTTTTTTCCCTTGTACAAGGCAGTTGTTGCCAAACGTAGGTCATACGGCGAGGTTCAGCCCAGACCCATTTCCTGCAGGAGAAACCATAAATTGTTGACCACCAGGAGATATCGATAGTCGTTTAGTATTGGCGCCAGACCCGTCAGCTAAGAAGACCCAGTCTCGGAATAACCTTACCAGGATGAAATGGATACAGAAATTAAGAAAAAGGTTATGCCACCACCGGAAGAGCCCAGAGAAGGAATTTTCCCGAGATCTGAGAAAACCGACACTGTCAACAAAAAGGATGGAGTATATGAGTTTTGATGGAACCGTATCAATGTTTCTAAGGGTGGTAGCACCCAAGACCCCATGAGACGATCGTTGGATTGTGAAGACCCCTACCCTAACCTATTTCTTGCTAGCCTCTCCGAATCTCGAGGACGAGATTCATTTTAAGGGTGGTAGGTTTGTAACATCCCAAAATTCTAAATTTTGGAATGTTATAATAAATAGATAGTTTTGATTGATTGTTTGATTGCTTGTGTGAAATTGAGTGATTCGAAACTTTTTGAAAGTTAAATGAGAGGGAATAAAAGGACTTTCCCAAACTTTCATTTTACTTTTATGATCTTCATGAATTCAAATTCTATTCATCACAAAACCCTGGAGAGAAGATGACATGACTTCTTCCATTTATTTAAATGACAAGGGGTGTTGAAAATATTTGAATTTCATTTGAAATTATTTCCAATTCATAAACTTCAAGCAGCTCAATGATTTTCATGAGAGAAGATAAAATGACTTCTTCAAAATATATGAAATATGAGTTGGGAGTTTCAAAGAATTGAATTCAAAGTTCTTTTGAATTTATTTTTTTTAATTTGGAGTTATTTGAGTATTATTCAAATTATTTTTCTCCAAAAATAAAATATATGGAAAATAGGGTAACATGATTCCCTACATAAAAAAAACTGGAGAGAAATAAATTTGAATTAATTTTGGTATTTTTAAAATGATTTTTACTGGATTTTATTAGGGCAGAAGCACTCTTTGCTTTATTTGAATTTCTGTGTATTGTATTTGACTTTAGAAAAATGTTCATCTCGTAGAAAATCTTTTTCTGAACATTTTGATATATTATATGCCTATATAATATTTTATTTATTTGGTCTTTATTATTTTTAGTTGCGTGGTAAAATGTTTATTTCAAAAAAAAATCTCTCCGCCGAACTGGGCCAGGCCACGGCCTAGCCCAACGCCCGCGCGTCCCCGAGATCCAGCAGGACTCCCGCTGCCGCACGGCATCGCCGCCGCCGTAAGCCGCCCGAACTCCGCGTCTGCCCCGCGCCCCCTCCTCCACGCAACCCCGTGCCGCCTCTCTGCCCCTCCATAAATACCAGAGCGCCGCCCCGAGCCCGTTCCTCTCCTCGCAGCCGCGCCGTGCTCTCGCCGGAGTTAACCGCCGCCGCCGGAGATCCACGACGCCACACCGCTCCGCCCCGCCACTCCCGACCGACGCCGCCCCCTCCACCCTCTCCACCACGCCGCGCCGAGCTCCCTCGCACCCTCGCCGCCGCCGGAGAGCGACCGGAGCCGCCTCCCCGCTTGCAGCCGACGCTGCCGCTGCCGTCTTCCTCGCCGGAGAACGCCGTCACCGCCGCCGCCGGTTTCCCCCCCTCCCGAACCGGTATAACCCGAGAAAACCGCCCGGTTTTTATTTTAAATCGGTTTTTCTGAAAACCCTACACTAGATCTGTTTTCTTCTGGTTTTATTAAACAGCGAACGTCCACTGTTTATAGCTTATAAATGAACGTTCGTTATTTAGTTCTTTTATTTTATTTTATTTTCGGTCAGGGACCCGTCTGTGAATATTTTATTTATAGATTAGGCCCTGGACTTCAAACACCCATAACTTTTTATTCGTTTATCCAAATCCAACGAAACCAACGCCCACTTCTTCGTTATGATCCCCTCTATCCAGTAAAACAATTAAACATGTTTTTGAAAGTTTAAATTTTGAATTAGATAAGATTTGAATTTGAACTTTGTTTGATCATAACTTGAGTTTTATAACTCTGTTTGAACTGATTCTTTTTGCAAATCGAAGCTCTTGACCTAAACTTTCTGATAAGGCCAAATTCACATAATTTTGGTACTGTTAGAAATTGTTTTATGTTGCAAGAGTTATTTGCTTGGTTTTGATGTTTTCCGAATCGTCTTCTTCGTTCTTTCTGGTCTTTTGAGTGATTTCTTATGTGTGGTTACTATTGATTGCTTACGATAGATTGACGGGAGTGTGACGAGTAGACCTATCAAGAGTTTTGAGTGCGAATCATCTTCATCAACATTGCAGGCAAGTTCACACATTGATCATACTCTTTTCATACCCAGTTTTTATGCATTAGTTTCAATCCTCAAACATTGCATGATTAGGATGCCTTTAACATGTGGGTATTGGGAAGTAGTTGATGAGGTAGAACCTATTGCCCTGTTTATTATCAAACCCTTGGGAGTTACTTCTACGTTATGCTTATATTTCCATGCTATGCTCGTAGACGTGGATTGGGTTTGAGTGATATCCATGACAGATGTGAGATTGATAATTAATGGTTTACTTAAGGTGGCAACTTTAAAACACATCTGGGTGGATTGAGGCACCTGGGGTTACCAGTGATTGTCTGTTTTAATTTTGGAAATCCCGGGGTTACCGTGTGATTCTCCTATGGACCGCCACCCAGGCTCAAAGGGAACTGAGTCTATTCATGCTAGAAACTTTCGTGTGCAGCCGCAAGCTATTATGGGCTCTAGCATAGTTTGAGTAAGTTGCGTGAAGCTCTTGAAGAGGTGGATCAGTAGGTAGTGGGTTTGTAGGTTTGGTATGGTCTTCCCGAAGTAGAGAGTTAATGCTTCTGAAAGACTGTGTCTCGGTCATCCATCTCTCAAACACCCTGCAGTGCGAGAATCAACGGAGGCGATCGAGTCTTGCGGGGAAAAGTGCGCAAACCTCTGCAGAGTGTACAATCTAATCATGGTTAGCCATGTCCCCGGTTATGCACAATTCTGAGTATCTAGTACTTGAGTATTCACATGTATCTCAACACTCTTAATTAATATTGTTGGGTTGTTAATGACTGTATTTTGGGATTGAGAGGGGGTTTACCTTCTCAATATTTTTATAATTGGGATCATTGAGTTGGGGTTACCTTCTCAAATGATGTTTCAACCAACATGATAGTTAAATTAAAACTTATTCCTTTGTAGTAGGGAAAAATTGGCTTTTCGCAAAACATTATAACCGCAGAGCTTTTCCACCAGCCAAATATGCATGTAGTGATAGCCTTTATTCATCATTGCTCTATGGTGTGAATTTGCCAGTACATTCAATGTACTGACCCTCTGTGGCTGCAACGTCTCATGTTGCAGGATCTTACGAGGAGTAAGTGATACGTTAGGGTTACGATTTCCTATACTCAACTTTGCCGTTGGTGTTGATGGGAATCCACAACCTTGTTACTTCCGCTATATTTGGATTGAGGTAATGGTATTTACGTTATTTTATACATGTGATTTACCTCTGTTATAAATCCTTCGAAATATTGTGTGTGTCAGCATACCGATCCAGGGATGACACCTAAGCACGGAGACTTGCCCGTCTGAGGTCGGGTCGCTACACTTTCCTCACCACATGATGCTTGCCAAAGGAGAAAACTAAAAGGAATAGAGAGAAAAACTTTGACTCTTGCATGAAAGTAAATACATGAAAGTAAAAGATAGGCCCTTCGCGGAGGGAAGCAGAGGTTGCCATGCGCTTCTTGTTTGTATGCTCAACCCCTAAGTGCAAGAGAACGTCACGTTATATTGCCCCGTGTGATGGCAACCTTTATTATGCAGTCTGTCGCTTTTATGCTTCACCATCACAAGTTCGTACAACGCTCAATTTTCCCTTACACTAAGTGATCTCACACTTTTAGAAGCAATTTTTATTGCCCTTTTTGCACCGATGACAACTTACTTGAAGGATCTTACTCAATCCATAGGTAGGTATGGTGGACTCTCAAACAAGATAGGGTTTAAGGATTTTGGATGCACAAGTAGTATCTCTACTTAGTGCGGAATTTTTGGCTAGCAAAGATAGGGGCAAACACCACATGTTGAAGGATCTATGACAGTATAACTTCTATGTGAATATGAACAAACATAAATGTAACATCTCAAATTTTCAATTTGGAATGTTATACATAGATCATCATTGCATATCATATTTTTGTTGCATTGTTGGCTCGATCCTAGAAATTCTACGCAACTCAAGGACCCACGGAGAGAGTTGGGGATTTCGTTATTTTCATAATTGAGTTTTCTCAAATTTTGAAAATAGGATCATTTGATTTTATTTATTTTATCTTCAATTATTTCTACTATCAAAATTTGAGAGAATAGGGAATAAAATGACTTTCCCAAAATAAAGAAATAATGAAGATTTAATTAAAAAAATCAAATAAGATTTTATTTTGGAGTTTTTCGCCTTTTTATTTGATTTATGAAAAATGCGCGTTTTTCAAAATTGCACTTAGGCCCCAAATAAATGTTCATCTTGTCCGGCTTGATTTTAGAAGCCGGGGGAAATTTATTTCGGGATTTTTGGAGTCTGTTTAGTATTTCTTTCGTTTTATTTTCTGCGCGACATTATTTAAAAAAACGAATCGACCTACGGGCCGTACCCGAGCGGGACTCCGCCCGGGGGCAGCCTATATAAAGCGCCGCCCCGAGCCGCCAGCCCACCCCGCCAGCCCACCACCGCCCCAAACCCTAGCCGCGCCGCTGCCTCGAGCGCCGCGCCGCCGCCGCCCGCCGCCGCCGACCTCGCCGGAGCCGCCGCCGCCACCTCGCCGATCCCGCCGCCCGAGGTTTGCCGCGCCTCAAAATCCGTGCCGTCGGTTTTTTTAAAAAAACGATCGGTTTTCTTTGGTTTTGTCGGTTTATTTTTTTAGTTTCGGTTTATTTTATTAGATCGGTTTTTTCGGTTTAGGTTAAATAGCGAGCGTTCGCTCGTTCGTTTGTTTTAACGAACGTGTTCGTCAGATTAGATCTAGTTAACGAACGTTCGTTTGTTAACCTGTTCATCGTTTTTCTTTTTCTCGGTTTTAATCTGCGATTTTTCTGATCGCGATTTCTGATCCAATTTTCGTTTTAGTATAACTTTTCGCTCGTTTGTCGGAATCAGGCGATTCAAGCGCCTGGAGTTTCACCTCGAAATCCTCTTTCCGAATAACCAACTTAAACAAGTTTTTACTTCTGTAAAATTTGACTTAGATCCAGATTAGTAAAACGGAGCTCTTTTCTTTCGCCGTTTGACTTCCGTTGCTTCGTTTGTTTTGATTTCTTTTTGCAAACCGGAGTTCTTAAGTTGAACTTTCTGGTTAGATCTTTTATTCGAATTTTACCTGTGCATTAGATGAGTACTTATTGTATGCTTGTTTGTTTGTCTGCGATAGCATACCCGAAGTGCGCCACCTGTTACTTCGAGTCTCTAGGTTTCGCGGATCATCAGCAAGGCAAGTAACACTTTGATCATACCTTTTCTACTGCCCAGTTTTTATGCATTAGATCAATCCTCACACATTGCATGATTAGGACTGAATTAAATTGTGGGTTTTGGGAAGTAGATGAGGTAGTACCTATTACCTATTTTATTATCAAACCCTTGGGAGTTACTTCTACATTTGCTTATTATGCCATGCTATGCTAGTAGACGTGGATTGGGTGAGTGTATCCATGAAAGATGTGAGTTTGTTAATTAATGGTTTATTTAAGGTGGCAACTTAAACACACATCTGGGTGGATTGAGGTACCTGGTTTCCAGGACTTGCCTGTTTTTCTTCGGACCGCCACCCAGGCTCAAAGGGATCATGAGATTATTCATGCTAGAAACTTCCGTGTGCAGCCACATGCTACTATGGGCTCTAGCATAGTTGATTAAGTTGAGTGAACTCTTTCAGTGGTAGACTAGCTGATGTAGGGGTTGTAGGTTGGTACGGTCTACCCGTTACGTAAGGTGCAAGCGCTTCTGAAAGACTATGTTTCGGTCATCCGTTTCTCAAACACCATGTAGTGCAAGAAACCAAACGGAGGAGATTGAGTCATGTGGGGAAAAGTGCACAAACCTCTGCAAAGTGCAACAAACTAATCATGGTTAGCCGTGTCCCCGGTTATGGACATCTTGAGTATCTAGTATTTGGATATCAGGTGAATCTCATCATGTTACTTTAATTAATATTGTTGGGTTGTTAATGAGTACTTTTAATTGGGATTGAGAATGCTATCAACCATTCTCAATGTTTAACAACCACAATGATAGTTAAGTAAATTTATTCCTTTCCAGTAGGGAAAAATTGGCTTTACGCAAAATTGTAACCATAGAGCTTTCCATCAACCAAATATGCATGTAGTATAGCTTATTCCATCATATTTCTCTATGTGTTACATTGCCAGCATATTCCATGTGCTGACCCGTTTTCGGGCTGCAACGTTTCATGTTGCAGACTTTTCAGACGACGAGTAAGGTGCTTAGGTCGTGGTTCTATACTTAGTGATGATGTTGGACTTGATGGACTCGCTTATTCTTCCAAGCCTTCCGTTGTTATCATATTTAGATGGCCTTAAGCCATATTTATTTTAATAAGTTCTCTCTTGAGACTTTTGATGTAATAAGTGTGTGATTGCTACTCTGTTATAAATCCTTCGAGTACTATGTGGTGTCAGCATTACTGATCCAGGGATGACACCTGAGCACAGAGATCAGACTGTTTGAGGTCTGGTCGCTACAAAGATGGTATCAGAGCACACGCTGACTGTAGGACACGGCCACTAAGCTAAAGCCCTAGATCACTACTCTTTCTTCTCATTTCTGACTCCTCATCTTTTCTATTCTTTAGGATGGCGGATGCAAGGAACAAGTTGACACAACCAGATGAAGACTCACCTTTTGGATATCACTTGAAGGAAGTCACTAGATACCTGAACATAGGAGTACCAAGCTTCACCGGGACCTTCAACGCCACTTTACCTGAAGAGGAGCGCTGGATGATTCAAGTCCACATTCCAGGGAGGACATTTGCACCAGTCACAGAGCCCATAGAGTTTTCCTTTGATGCACCAACATGGAGCCTAGGAAAGAGCATGGCAGCCCACATCGCCATGGGACGAATTGGAGAAGTTTACCACAACGATCTCAAGAATACTATCTACCAGATTTGTGGGCGCCGAGATGAGCATTGGGAGATGATCAACACCAGGAAGGATAGATCAATCGCAGCTTATATCCAAGAATTAAACCAACACATCCGACGCCAGGAGAATCAGATGTGTGCAGACATGGAGGATCTGCAGAAGGCTATGACCAAGATCAAGGCTCCACGTAAAGACTATATGGAAGAAATCGTCGCTCTAGTAAGACAGAACGGCGACCTTAAGGAGAAGATTGGAGTATTCATGGGAGGTTCAGCACCCAGAGGAGAAGATGACCAATCCACTTGTCCGGATAATTATATCATCATCGACGACACCGACTCGGATCCCGACGATAGTGATGATGACTATGTTGATGAAGCTGGAGCAGATATCATGGAATCTTCATCGGAGCAGTTTTTCTAGTTGACCACCATAACAGTAGTAGAATTTTCCCCATTAAAAATTAGTTTTAGTCCCAGCACTTTTGTAACGATAGTTAGACCGTTGTATGCCCTTGTTTGAATTGATTGGAGTGATATTGTGTGCTTTTGTCTCATGTGCATATGGGTAGTGTTATCTCACTAGACCTCATTCTATTCTTAATTCTCGTCTCTTCTATAAACCCTCAGATGCCTCCGAGATGCGACCCCGAATTTGTTTTCCCGTCGGAGATCACTCAGTTGATTCAGCAGCAGAATGCCTTGATTCAAACATTGGTACAGAACCAAGGCAACAACAACAACGACAAACCACCACCACCACCACCTGTTGACCATTTGACTTGTTTCTTAAGGATGAATCTGCCGGTGTTTTCCAGTAGCACCGAACCGATAGTAGCAGATGATTGGCTCCGTAAGATAGGGAGGGAGTTGATCACTGCAGGACGTATAGATGGGGAAAAGGTGAAGTTTGCCACACATTAGCTCGAAGGACCCGCAGCAGCATGGTGGGAGAATTTTACAGCCACTTACCCTATAGATACTGTCACATGGGATCAGTTTCAGCAAGCTTTCCGTACTGCCCATGTTTCAGCAGGAGCTATGGCCATGAAGAAGCATGAGTTTCGCAACTTACGCCAAGGAGGACGGATAGTTGGCCAGTATGTGGATGACTTCAGTAAGCTAGCACATTATGCCCCAGATGACGTTGCTACGGATGCAGCTAAGCAGGAGAAGTTTCTAGAAGGACTGAATGATGAGCTGAGCATGCAGTTGATGGTAGCCACCTTCAATAACTACTAGGAGTTAGTAGACCATGCACTTATGATTGAAGGGAAGCAGCAGCAGATTGACAATTGCAAGAGGAAGTATGAACAGGGGAAGAACAATTCTGGAGCTCAGAAGAAACTACGCTTTACCCCGAAGCCAGGAGGGCAATTTCAGCATACTCACGGAGGAGGCAGCTCGCACAATCATAATGGCACAAAGAATGGAAACAGGAATGGAGGAAGCAATGGAAAAAACCACACCAACCCGTCAACACCATCCAAGGTAGACCGGAGCCATATCACTTGTTATAAGTGCCGTAAGACTGGGCATTATGCAAATGAATGTCCAGAAGCCCAAAATGGTAATGGCAATGGAAGCTCAGGAAAGAAGCCAAACCCTTTTAACAGGGGACAGGTGAACCACGTTACCGTGGAGGAGGTTGAAGCTCAGCCAGACGCAGTAATAGGTAAGGTTTTGGTTAAGACATTTACTGTAGTTGTTCTTTTTGATACTGGTGCATCGCATTCATACATATCAAGGGGATTTGTGGATAAATATAAATTACCAACCCAAGCCCTTAGGTCACCCATGCTAGTAACCTCACCCGGAGCAGAGTATCTGGCTAGTATATGGTGTGATCGACTGCCATTAAGGATTGGACACTATGTATTTCCCTCGGACCTGATAGTTCTGGAATCGCAAGGATTGGATGTGATATTAGGCATGGATTGGTTATCAAAGTATGGAGGGAATATAGATTGCGCCAGTAAGTCGATTTTGCTTACCACCCCTGAAGGAAGGAGAATCAAGTATGTATCACGGCATGAGCCGAGGAGAGCACATGTAAATTCCTTATCAGGAGTTGTGTAGGAGGAAGTACCAGTGGTACGGGATTATCCGGACGTGTTTCCGGAAGAGTTGCCAGGCATGCCGCCGGACAGAGACATTGAGTTTCTGATTGAACTACTGCCAGGCACTGGGACGATATCTAAGAGACCGTATAGGATGCCAGCCCAAGATTTGGAGGAAATTAAGAAGCAGATTAAGGAGTTGCTGGACAAAGGTTTTATTCGCCCAAGTTTTTCGCCTTGGGGATCGCCAGTACTTCTAGTGGAGAAAAAGGATGGAGCATTAAGAATGGTTGTTGATTATCGAGGATTGAATGAAGTGACCATTAAGAACAAGTACCCGTTGCCGATGATCGACGACTTGTTTGACCAATTGCAAGGAGCTAAGGTATTTTCCAAGATCGATTTGTGATCAGGATACCATCAGTTGAAGATTCGGGAGCAGGATATACCTAAGACGGCTTTTACCACCAGGTACGAGCTGTATGAGTATACCGTTATGTCATTTGGTCTGACTAACGCCCCAGCCTATTTTATGAACATGATGAACAAGGTGTTTATGGAGTTTTTGGATAAGTTCGTCGTGGTATTCATTGATGATATTTTGGTTTACTCGAAGAATGAAGAGGAACATAAGGAACACTTGCATTTGGTACTTGAGAAGCTCAGAGAACATTAGTTGTATGCCAAGTTCAGTAAATGTGAGTTTTGGTTGAAGGAAGTTGGATTTCTCGGACATGTTATATCCGGAGACGGTATAGAAGTAGACCCCACTAAAGTTGCCACTGTGACAAACTGGGAAGCACCAACAACAGTTGGAGAGATCTGGAGTTTCCTTGGACTCGCAGGATACTACCGGAGATTCATTGAGAATTTCTCGAGGATCGTGAAGCCTATGACAGAATTGTTGAAGAAGGATACCAAGTTCATATGGACAGAGGAGTGTGAGGCTAGTTTCCAAGAGTTGAAGAAGCGTTTGGTTACCTCACTAGTGTTAATTCTACCAGATCAAAGCAAGGATTACAAAGTATATTGCGATGCTTCACGCCGAGGACTTGGAGCAGTGCTTATGCAGGAGGGAAGAGTTGTTTCGTATGCTTCACGACAACTTCAGCCTCATGAGTTAAACTATGATACTCATGATTTGGAGTTAGCAGCCATAGTGCACGCACTGAAAACTTGGAGACATTTTCTTATTGGAAACCACTGTGAGGTGTACACGGATCACAAGAGTTTGAAGTACATCTTCACGTAGAAGGAGTTAAATCTCAGGCAGAGGAGATGGTTGGAGCTTATTAAAGATTATGATATGAGATTGCATTATCACCCCGGAAAGGCTAACGTTGTAGCAGACGCGTTGAGCCGCAGGAGCCATGTCAACACCCTAATGGCCGGAGGTTTACCAAAAGAATTAGCAGAGGAATTCCGGGAGCTGTGTTTGGAAATAGTTCCTAGAGGCTATGTAGCAGCGTTGGAGATTCAGTCTACTTTGATGGATAAAATCAGAGAAGCTCAAAAGACAGATAAGGAAGTTTCTTCTATTAAGGAGAGGATGAACAAGGGAAAAGCTAAGGGATTTCGTGAGGATGAACACGATACCTTATGGTTTGAGGACCGCATTTACGTGCCAAGTGATCCGGAGATCAGGAAGTTGATTTTGCAAGAGGCACATGATTCGCCGTATTCGATCCACCCCAGAAATACCAAGATGTATTTGGATTTGAAGGAAACTTTCTAGTGGACCGGAATGAAGAAGGATATTGCAAAGTATGTAGCAGTTTGTGATGTATGTCAGAGAGTGAAGGCAGAACATCAGAAGCCAGCAGGATTGCTACAGTCATTGCCTATACCCGAATGGAAGTGGGATAAACTAGGTATGGATTTCATCACGGGATTGCCCAGGACCCGTTCAGGCTATGACTCGATCTGGGTTGTAGTCGATCATTTGACGAAGGTAGCTCATTTCATCCCAGTAAAGACTACCTACAGCAGTGCCAAATTGGCTAAGATATACATGACCAAGATTGTATGCTTGCATGGAGTTCCAAGGAGTATCGTATCAGATAGAGGGACCCAATTCACCTCAAAGTTTTGGAAGCAGTTGCACGAAACATTGGGAACCAGACTAGAGTTTTGTACAGCTTTTCATCCATAGACAGATGGACAAACCGAGAGAGTTAACCAGATTTTGGACGATATGCTGAGAGCATGTGCCTTGGATTATGGATCCAGTTGGGATGACAACTTGCCATATGTGGAGTTTTCTTATAACAACAGCTACCAAACCAGTTTGAAGATGGCACCCTTCGAAGCCTTGTACGGAAGGAGGTGCAGGACCCCGTTGTTGTGGGATGAGGTTGGAGACCGCCAGTTGTTTGGACCAGATTTGATTAAAGAGTCTGAACGGAAGGTAAAGTTGATTCGCGATAGGCTCAAGGTAGCCCAGTCAAGGCAGAAGAGTTATGCGGATTCAAAACGCAAGGAGGCAGAATATGAAGTCAGAGACAGAGTTTATCTTCGAGTATCTCCGCTTCGAGGAGTTAAGCGTTTTGGAGTTAAAGGAAAGCTAGCGCCATGTTTTGTGGGGCTATACAAAGTTTTGGAGCGCATGGGAGAAGTTGCGTACAACTTGGAATTACCCGATGGATTGTCAGGTGTTCACGATGTGTTCCATGTTTCTCAGTTGAAGAAGTGTCACGCAGAGATGGCGGATATACCACTAAGAGATACTGTGCCACTAGAAGTGATTCAGTTGAACAATGATCTGACCTATGAAGAGAAACCAGTTAAGATTCTGGAGTATGCTAGCCGAGTCACCCGCAGCAAGGTCATCAAGTTTTGCAAAGTTCAGTGGAGCCACGATACCGAGGAAGAAGCCACCTGGGAGAGAGAGGAAGATCTGCTCAAGGCCCACCCTCACCTATTTGCTAGCCAACCCGAATCTCGAGGGCGACATTCATCTTAAGGGGGGAAGGTTTGTAACATCCCAAATTTTCAATTTGGAATGTTATACATAGATCATCATTGCATATCATATTTTTGTTGCATTGTTGGCTCGATCCTAGAAATTCTACGCAACTCAAGGACCCACAGAGAGAGTTGGGGATTTCGTTATTTTCATAATTGAGTTTCTCAAATTTTGAAAATAGGATAATTTGATTTTATTTATTTTATCTTCAATTCTATCAAAATTTGAGAGAGGGAATAAAATGACTTTCCCAAAATAAAGAAATAATGAAGATTTAATAAAAAATCAAATAAGATTTTATTTGGAGGTTTTCGCCTTTTTATTTGATTTAGGAAAAATGCGCGTTTTTCAAAATTACATTTAGGCCCCAAATAAATGTTCATCTTGTCCGGCTTGATTTTAGAAGCCGGGGGAAGTTTATTTCGGGATTTTTGGAGTCCGTTTAGTATTTCTTTTGTTTGATTTTCTGCACGAAATTATTTAAAAAAAAAAAGAACCGACCTACGGGCCGTACCCGAGCGGGACTCCGCCCAGGGGCAGCCTATATAAAGCGCCGCCCCGAGCCGCCAGCCCACCCCGCCAGCCCACCGCCGCCCCAAACCCTAGCCGCGCCGCCGCCTCGAGCCCCGCGCCGCGCCGCCGCCGCCACCCGCCGCCGCTGCTGCCGGAGCCGCCGACCTCGCCGGAGCTGCCGCCGCCGCCTCACCGATCCCGCCGCCCGAGGTTCGCCGCGCCTCGAAATCCGTGCCGTCGGTTTTTTTAGAAACCGATCGGTTTTGTCGGTTTATTTTTTTAGTTTTGGTTTATTTTATTAGATTGGTTTTTTTTGGTTTAGGTTAAATAGCGAGCATTCGCTCGTTCATTCATTTTTAACGAACGTGTTCGTCAGATTAGATCTAGTTAACGAACGTTCATTCGTTAACCTGTTCGTCGTTTTTCTTTCTCTCGGATTTAATCCGCGATTTTTCTGATCGCGATTTCTGATCCGATTTTCGTTTTAGTATAACTTTTCGCTCGTTTATCGGAATCAGGCGATTCAAGCGCCTGGAGTTTCGTCTCGAAATCCTCTTTCCGAATAACCAACTTAAACAAGTTTTTGCTTCTGTAAAATTTGACTTAGATCCAGATTAGTAAAATGGAGCTGTTTTCTTTCGCCGTTTGACTTCCGTTGCTTCGTTTGTTTTGATTTCTTTTTTCAAACCGGAGTTCTCAAGTTGAACTTTCTGGTTAGATCTTTTATTCGAATTTTACATGTGCATTAGATGAGTACTTATTGTATGCTTGTTTGTTTGTCTGCAATAGAATACCCGGAGTGCGCCGCCTGTTACTTCGAGTCTCTAGGTTTCGCGGATCATCAGCATGGCAAGTAACACTTTGATCATACCTTTTCTACTACCCAGTTTTTATGCATTAGATCAATCCTCAAACATTGCATGATTAGGATCTGAATTAAATTGTGGGTTTTGGGAAGTAGATGAGGTACTACCTATTACCTGTTTTATTATCAAACCCTTGGGAGTTA
Organism: Triticum timopheevii; assembly: GCA_963921465.1. Taxonomy (NCBI): domain Eukaryota; kingdom Viridiplantae; phylum Streptophyta; class Magnoliopsida; order Poales; family Poaceae; genus Triticum; species Triticum timopheevii. The sequence goes on from OY997268.1 coordinate 528,529,939, forward strand.
CTTCTACGTTTGCTTATTATGCCATGCTATGCTAGTAGACGTGGGTTGGGTGAGTGTATCCATGACAGATGTGAGTTTGTTAATTAATGGTTTATTTAAGGTGGCAACTTAAACATACATCTGGGTGGATTGAGGTACCTGGTTTCCAGGACTTGCCTGTTTTTCTTCGGACCGCCACCCAGGCTCAAAGGGATCATGAGATTATTCATGCTAGAAACTTCCGTGTGCAGCCACATGCTACTATGGGCTCTAGCATAGTTGATTAAGTTGAGAGAACTCTTATAGTGGTAGACTAGCTGATGTAGGGGTTGTAGGTTGGTACGGTCTACCCGTTATGTAAGGTGCAAGCGCTTCTGAAAGACTATGTCTCGGTCATCCGTTTCTCAAACACCATGTAGTGCGAGAAACCAAATGGAGGAGATCGAGTCATGTGGGGAAAAGTGCACAAACCTCTGCAAAGTGCAACAAACTAATCATGGTTAGCCATGTCCCCGGTTATGGACATCTTGAGTATCTAGTATTTGGATATCATGTGAATCTCATCATGTTACTTTAATTAATATTGTTGGGTTGTTAATGAGTACTTTTAATTGGGATTGAGAATGCTGTCAACCATTCTCAATGTTTAACAACCACCATGATAGTTAAATAAATTTATTCCTTTGCAGTAGGGAAAAATTGGCTTTACGCAAAACTGTAACCATAGAGCTTTCCATCAGCCAAATATGCATGTAGTATAGCTTATTCCATCATATTTCTCTATGTGTTACATTGCCAGCATATTCCATGTGTTGACCCGTTTTCGGGCTGCAAAGTTTCATGTTGCAGACTTTTCAGATGACGAGTAAGGTGCTTAGGTCGTGGTTCTATACTCAGTGATGCCGTTGGAGTTGATGGACTCGCTTATTCTTCCAAGCCTTCCGATGTTATCATATTTAGATGGCCTTAAGCCATATTTATTTTAATAAGTTCTCTCTTGAGACTTTCGATGTAATAAGTGTGTGATTGCTACTCTGTTATAAATCCTTCGATTACTGTGTGGTGTCAGCATTACTGATCCAGGGATGACACCTGAGCACAGAGATCAGCCTGTTTGAGGTCTGGTCGCTACAATAAATCATTAAGTTGTCTTCCTTGTCCAATGTCAACAATTGTGGCATATAATATTTTGATGGGTCCTCACAATCATAAAAGATTTCCATGATAGTATATTTATCTGTGAATCTTATCTTCCCTTATTAATTCTCTCATGAGTTGCATCATTGACCAATGCTATGTTTATCAATCTACAATAAAATTTTCTACTTATACTTTTCCTTGTGTAATATCATCACTTGCCATAAGATTAGCATATGATCTTTTTCTTTATTTCCTTTCTTTTTATTGCAATAAGAAAGTAAAGAAGGAAAAACTCAAACTAAACCTTATTATATATCTCGCACACGATTACAAGGATTGATCACTAAGCAAACTCACAAAAAGAAAGGATCGAACTAAACTTTTATTCATCTAAAAGCAAAAAATAACCATGGATCGAACTAAGAAAGTAAAGGCAAAATATAGTGGAGATTATACGATTCCGGGGCACCTCCCCCAAGCTTGGAGGAAGACAAGGGGAGTGCCCATACCCAATACTCGGTTTTCTTTTGGTGGTGAAGAAGGAGGTGGTGGTGATGAAGTAGAAGCAATCCAGTCTTTAAGGACCAAGAGACTCTCCAATCTTTGGATGACTCTCCGTAGGGAAGCGATGTGCTCCATATGCAGAATATTTTCACGAGTGAGATACTTATTTTGTATACGAACCGTTTCAATGATCCTGAAGGCTGCAATCTCAGTGGGGGTAAGATGAGCATAGTAGGGTTTAAGGATATCTTCCTCTTCCTCATAAGCAGGCAAGGCTTGCTCGTCCATCGGTACGTGGTCTCCGGTGGCCTCCTTGTCTTGTCCTCCTTAGCTACTCCAACAGGGTCTTCTCTCTTCATCTCGATCTTCATCAACCAAGCATCCTCTTCCATATGATCAGAAGGAGAAGAAGACATGATGCCTGGCTCAACAGATCTGGCAGAATACAGCAAGAAAACAAAACAGGAAATTTCTCCGCGATACGGAGGTTAACAGGTTCGTGAGGTATATATAGATTTGTTTATCTTGACAAGTAGAATGGAAGAAAAACGGAATCCAGAAAGCACCCGAGGTGGACACAACCCACTTGGGCGCGCCAGGCATGCTTGGTGTGCCCTGGTGTATTGTGCCCACCAGGATCACTTTCCTGGAAGTTTCTTATTTTCCTAATTTTCTAAATATTCCAAAATTGACAAAAAATATTTTTGTGGATTTTTCGGAGTCCTTTTATATCATGTACCTCCCTTTTTTCATGATTCTGGAGTGTTCCGGAAGGTAACTTACTATATCATGTACCTCCCTTTTTTCATGATTCTGGAGTGTTCCGGAAGGTTCCCTTCATGTATTCTTCTGGTGTCAAAGTTTGGATAATATTGCTTTCAATATTAATCGGCGTACCTGAGATATAATGTTTTTATTCATTGCCCATTGACAACCTTCGGGTTAGTACCTTTGGCATTATTTATTTTGATAGCTCCGAATCGATAGACCTCCTCGATGACATAGGGTCCTTCCCATTTGGAGAGGAGTTCTCCTGCAAAGAATCGGAAACGGGAGTTTTACAAAAGAACATATTCTCCAACTTTGAACTCACGCTTTTGGATTCTTTTGTCATGCCATCTTTTAACTCTTTCTCTGAATAACTTTGCAATTTCATATGCCTGGGTTCTCCATTCATCTAATGAGCTAATATCAAATAACCTCTTTTCACCAGCAAGTTTGAAATCATAATTGAGTTCTTTAATTGCCAAAAATGCTTTGTGTTCTAACTCAAGAGGTAAATGACAAGCTTTTCCATAAACCATTTTATATGGAGACATACCCATAGGATTTTTATAAGTTGTTCTATAAGCCCAAAGTGCATCATCTAATTTGTTATACCAATTCTTCCTGGACCTATTGACAGTCTTTTGTAAGATTAGTTTTATTTCTCTATTTCTAAGTTCAACTTGACCAATAGACTGAGGATGATACGGTTATGCAATTCTATGGTTAACATCATACTTACCATGCATTTTATGGAAAGCACCATGAATAGTGTGAACCACCATCAGTCATTAAATATCTAGGGACTCCAAACCTTGGGAAAATAACTTCCTTAAGCATTTTAATAGAGGTGTTGTGATCAACACTATTGGTTGGAGTAGCTTCTACCCACTTAGTAAAATAATCAAAGAGCAACCAAAATATTTGTACACCTATTAGAGGAAGGAAAAGGTCCCATTAAATCAAATCCCCAAACATCAAATGGTTCAACAGCAAGTGAATAATTCATTGGCATTTCTTGATGCTTACTAATATTACCTATTCTTTGGCATTCATCACAAGATGAGACAAACTTACGGGCATCCTTGAAGAGAGTAGGGCAATAAAAACCAGATTGCAATACCTTATGAGCAGTTATGTCTCCCGCATGATGTCTTCCATAAGCTTTGGAATGGTATTTCCATAGGATTTGTTCATGTTCATGCTCAGGTACACAACGTGTAATAATACCATCTACTCCTTTATAAAGATGTGGGTCATCCCAAAAGTAATGTCTTAAATCATTGAAGAATTTTTTCTTTTGTTGGTATGTGAAACTAGGTGGTATGTATTTAGCAACAATATAATTAGCATAGTCAGCACACCAAGGTGTACTATTAGAAACATTTATTGCAGCTAGTTGTTCATCAGGAAAGCTATCATCAATAGGTTGTGGGTCATCAAGAATATTTTCAAGTCTAGACAAGTTATTGGCTACGGGGTTCTCTGCTCCTTTCCTATCAGTGATATGCAAATCAAATTCTTGTAGCAGAAGAACCCACCTAATGAGTCTAAGTTTAGCATCTTTCTTTTCCATAAGATATTTTATAGCAGCATGATTGATGTGAACAATTACCTTAGAATCAACAATGTAAGATCTGAATTTATCACAAGCAAAGACCACTGCTAAGAATTCTTTTTCAGTAGTAGCATAGTTTCGTTGAGCACTGTCTAGAGTTTTACTAGCATAATGAATAACATTCAGTTTCTTATCAACTCTTTGTCCTAGAACAGCACCAATAGCATAATCACTAGCATCACGCATAATCTCAAAAGGCAAGTTCCAATCAGGTGGTTGAACAACAGGTGTAGTAATTAAGGCTTTCTTTAGTGTTTCAAAGGCTTCCATACAATCATCATCAAACACAAAGGGAATATCCTTTAGCAAAAGATTCGTAAGAGGCCTAGAAATTTTAGTAAAGTCTTTGATAAACCTCCTATAGAAACCAGCATGACCAAGGAAACTACGAATACCTTTGATATCTTTAGGACATGGCATTTTCTCAATTGCATCAACCTTGTCTTTGTCCACCTCAATGCCTCTCTCAGAAATTTTATGGCCCAAGACAATACCTTCATTAACCATAAAGTGGCACTTCTCCCAATTCAAGACAAGAATTTTTTGTTCACATATCTGCAAAACTCGATCAAGATTGCTTAAACAATCATCAAAAGACTTCCCATAAACAGAAAAGTCATCCATAAAAACCTCAACAATCTTTTCACAAAAATCAGAGAATATAGCAGTCATACATCTTTGAAAGGTAGCAGGTGCATTACACAAACCAAAAGGCATATGTCTATAGGCAAAGGTTCCAAAAGGACAAGTGAAATTGGTCTTTTCTTGATCAGGTTGTAAAACAGGTATTTGTGAAAAACCAAAATATCCATCAAGGAAGCAAAAAATGTGTGTGCTTGGATAATCTTTCTAACATTTGATCAATGAAAGGCAGAGGGTAATGATCTTTTCTAGTTTCTTTGTTTAATTTTCTAAAATCAATTACCATTCTATAGCCTGTGACAATTCTTTGTGGAATGAGCTCATTCTTATCATTAGGAACAACAGTAATACCTCCCTTCTTAGGAACACAATGAACAGGACTTACCCATCTACTATCAGCTATAGGATAGATTATACCTGCTTCCAGAAGTTTCAATATTTCCCCACTTCTTTCATCTTGGGATTTAACCGACGTTGGTGATCAAAAACGGGTTTAGCATCAGATTCCATATTAATCTTGTGCTGACATAGAGTGGGACTAATGCCCTTAAGATCATCAAGAGTATATCCAATAGCAGCTCCGTGCTTCCTTAGAACTTTCAATAATATTTCTTGATCATGTTCTGAAAGGTTAGCACTAATAATAAAAAGGAGATATCTTTTTCTCATCAAGATAAGCATATTTCAAAGTGTCTGGCAATTGTTTTAATTCAAACACATGATCACCTTTAGGTGGAGGAGGACCACCTAGAGCTTCAATAGGCAAATTGTGTTTAAGAAGAGGTTGTTGTCCACAAAAATTTCTATCTATTTCATTTCTTTCATGCATATGCAAATCATTTTCATGGTCTAGCAAATATTGTTTCAAATGATCAGTAGGAGGCACAGCAATAGAGCAAGACCAATAATTTCATCCTTACTAGGCAAATCTTTCTTATGAAGTTGTCTGCTAAACTTCAAAAAAATAAATTCATGAGATTCATCACCAAAGCTAACACCGACAGTTTGTTTCTCACAGTCTATTTTAGCATTGACGGTGTTCAAGAAAGGTCTACCAAAGATAATGGGACAAAAGTCATCTTGTGGGGAGCTAAGAACAAGAAAATCAATAGGGTATTTTATTTTACACACAAAACTTCAACATCTCTAAGAATCCCAATTGGTGATATAGTATCTCTATTAGCAAGTTTAATAGTGACATCTATGCCTTCTATTTCAGCAGGTGCTATTTCATCTTTAATTTCTTGATATAAGGAGAAAGGAATAGCACTCACACTAGCACCTAGGTCACATAACCCATGATAACAATGATCTCCTATCTTAACTGAGACAACAGGCATGACAACAACTGGTCTATGTTTATCTTTTCCTTCAGTTTTGGCAATTCTAGAAGCTTCACCACAGAAGTAAATAACATTCCCATCAATATTATCAACTAAGAGATGTTTAACCATAGCAACACTAGGTTCAACTCTGAGTTGTTCAGGTCGTTTGGGTTTTCTAACATAACTTTTGTTAACCACAGTTGAAGCTTTAGCATGTTCCTTCATCCTAACAGGGAAAGGTGGTTTTTCAATATAAGCAGTGGGAACAACAGGATCAACATTGTAAATGATAGTTTCTTCTTTAGCTTTTACCAGTTCTTTAACTTCTTCTTTAATTGGTGGATGATATTTAAACCACTTCTCCTTAGGGAGATCAACATGAGTAACAAAATATTCACAAAAGGAAGCTACTATCTCAGAGTCAAGTCCATATTTAGTGCTAAACTTTTGGAAAGCATCGGTATTCATAAAAGATTTAACACAATCAAACTTAGGTTCAATACCTGACTCTTTACCTTCGTTGATTTCCCAATCTTCAGAGTTGCGTTTAATTCTTTCTAAAATATCCCACCGGAATTCAATAGTCTTCTTCATAAAAGAACCAGTATAGGAACTATCGAGCATGGATTGATCATTACGAGAAAGCCGAGAATAAAAATTTTGAATAATAATTTCTCTTGAGAGCTCATGATTGGGGCATGAATATAACATTGACTTAAGCCTGCCCCAAGCTAGAGCGATGCTTTCTCCTTCACAAGGCCAAAAATTATATATATAATTCCGATCACGATGAACTAGATGCATAGGAAATTTTTTTGATGAAATTCCAATCTCAAACGATTCCAGTTCCAAGATCCAATATCATCGCATAGCCTATACCATGTCAATGCTTTTCCCTTCAAAGATAAAGGGAAAACATTCTTCTTAGCTTCATCTCCGGGCAAACCTGCAAGCTAAAACAATCCATAAATTTCATCCACATATATCAAGTGCATATCAGGATGTTCGGTTCCATCTCCTACATAAGGATTAGCTAGCAGTTGTTCTAACATACCCGAAGGAATTTCATATTCAATATTTTCAGTAGGTGCAATAGGTCGAGGGGCAACTGATTGTGGTTCCTTTTGAGGTGAAGATACCCCGAACAAACCCCCCAAAGGATTGTTTTCCATAATAGCAAGTGACAGTACATTTTAGACCGTGGTAATAATGTTTCCATACCAATTTCCATTTACCAAAAGCGCTTCACTCCTCGGCAACGGCGCCAGAAAATAGCCTTGATGACCCACAAGTATATGGGGTCAATTGTAGCCTTTTCGATAAGTAAGAGTGTCGAACCCAATGAGGAGTAGAAGTAAATGACAAGTGGTTTTCAGCAAGAGAATGTCTACAAGTGCTAAAATTGTAAGTAGCAGGGTAGTTTGATAGCAAGATAATTTGTAATGAGCAAGTAACGATAGTAGTAACAAAAATTCAGCAAGGTAGCCCAATCCTTTTGAGGCAAAGGACATGCCAAAACGGTCTCTTATAATAAGCAAAGTGTTCTTGAGGGTACACGGGAATTTCATCTAGTCACTTTCATCATGTTGGCTTAATTCGTGATCGGTACTTTGATAATTTGGTATGTGGGTGGACCGGTGCTTTGGTGTTGTTCTTCCTTGAACAAACCTCCTACTTATGATTAACCCTCTCGCAAGCATCCGCAACTACAAGAAAAGTATTAAGAATAAATTCTAACCATAGCATTAAACTTTTGGATCCAATCGGTCCCTTACGGAATAGCGCATAAACTGGGGTTTAAGCTTCTGTCACTCTCGCAACCCACCATCTAATAACTACTCCACAATGCATTCCCTTAGGCCCAAATATGGTGAAGTGTCATGTAGTCGACATTCACATGACACCACTAAGAGAGTGACGACATGGATATCATCAAAATATCAAACACATATCAAGTTCACATGATTACTTGCAACATTATTACTCCCGTGACCGCAACAACGAAAGTAACTATTCACAAATGATAAGCATGCTCAAGATCAGAGGGGTATTAAATAGCATAATGGATCTGAACATACTTCCACCAAATAAGCCATATAGTAATCAACTACAAGATGTAATCAACACTACTAGTCACCCACAAGCACCAATCTATAGTTTTGATACAAAGATTGAACACAAGAGATGAACTATGGTTTGAGAGGAGTTGGTGTTGTTGAAGATGTTGATGAAGATGGCCCTCCCCAAGATGGGAGAGTTGTTGGTGATGATGATGACGATGATTTCCCCCTCCGGGAGGGAAGTTCTCCCAGTGGAATCGCTCCGTCGGAGGGCAAAAGTGCTCCTGCCCAAGTTCCGCCTCGAGGCAGAGGCGCTTCATCCCAAAAGTCCTCCCCTTAATTTTTCTAGGTCAAAATGGCTTATATACCAGAAGATGGGCACCAAAGGTGGGCCGAGGAGGGCAGCACCCACCAGGGCACGCCTGGGCCTCCTGGCGCACCCAGGTGGGTTGTGCCCACCTGGTGGCCCCCTCTGGCACTTTATTGCTATAATAATTCTTAAATATTCCATAAAAAATCCTCAGGAAGTTTCAGCTCATTTGGAGTTATGCAAAATAGGTAGCTTGACGTAGCTTTTCCAGGTCCAGATTTCCAGCTGCCAGAATTCTCCCCCTTGGTGCATACCTTGCATATTATGAGAGAAAAGGCACTAGAATTACTCCAAAAAGCATTATTATACAATAAAACAACATAAATAACAGTAGGAAAACATGATGCAAAATGGATGTATCAATGGTAAGCAGTATGATGATCATGGCCCACAACTCTTTGTGTTCTACTCGTGCATATCATCTACGCGTAGGCCTGGCTCGGATGCCACTGTTGGGAAACGTAGCATGCAATTTTTCAAAAATTTCCTACGCACACGCAAGATCTATCTAGGAGATGCATAGCAATGAGAAGGGGAGAGTGTGTGCACGTACCCTCGTAGACCGAAAGCGGAAGTGTTTGACAACGCGGTTGATGTAGTCGAACTTCTTCTCGTTCCGACCGATCAAGTACCGAACTTACGGCACCTCCGAGTTCTGCACACATTCAGCTCGATGACGTCCCTCGAACTATTAATCCAGCAAAGTGTCGATGAAGTAGATGAGTTCCGTCAGCACGACGGTGTGGTGACGGTGATGGTGAAGTGATCGCATAGGGCTTCGCCTAAGCACCGTGAGAATATGACCGAGGGTGTAATCTGTGGAGGGGGGCGCCACACATGGCTAACAGATGTTGTGTGTGTTCTAGGCTCCCCCTCCCCATGTATATATAGGTGGGAGAGGGAGGGGAGCAGCAAGGGGGCACCCCAAGTAGGAGGAATCCTACTTGGGTGCCTCCCCAATTCGGCCTCCCCCCTCCCATAAGTTCTGAAGGGGGGAGGAAGGAGGAGGGAGGAGGGAAGGAAGGGGGAGGCCGAATCCCTCCCCTTCCTTCTCTCTTCCCCTCTTTCCTTCTCCTCTGGTTCGGCCCATGTGGGGGGCACAGCAGCCACTACTGGCTGTTGCGTTTTCCCTCTGGGCCCATTAGGCCCATATCTTCTGCCAGGGGTGCCCAGAACCCCTTTCGGTGACCCGATATGTACCCGGTACCCTCCAGAACACTTCCAGTGTCCGAATTGTTGGGGAACGCGGTAATTTCAAAAAAAAATCCTACAATCACGCAAGATCTATCTAGGAGATGCATAGCAACGAGAGGGGAGACTGTGTCCATGTACCCTCGTAGACCGAAAACGGAAGCGTTATGACAACGCGATTGATGTAGTCGAACGTCTTCACGATCCGACCGATCCTAGCACCAAAGGTACGACACCTCCGTGATCTAGACACATTCAGCTCGGTGACGTCCCACGAACTCTAGATCCAGCTGAGATCAAGGGAGAGTTTCGTCAGCACGAGGGCATGGTGACGGTGATGATGAAGTTACCAGCGCAGGGCTTCGCCTAAGCACTACGACGATATGACCGAGGTGTGTAACTGTGGAGGGGGGCACCGCACACTGCTAAAACAATTGTCAACTTGTGTGTCTTAGGGGTGCCCCCCTCCCCTATATATAAAGCCGGGAGGAGGAGGCCGGCAGCCAAGAAGGGGCGCGCCAAGGGGGAGGACTCCTACTCCCAGTAGGAGTAGGTGTGCCGCTTTCCTAGTCCAAGAAGGAGAAGAGGGAAAGAGGAGAGAAGAGAAGGAAGGAGAGGGGGAGCCCCCCTTCCCTCGTCCAATTCGGACTGGGCAAGGGGGGGCGCGCCACCTCTGGCCAGCCCTCTCTCTTCTCCGCTAAGGCCCACTAAGGCCTGTTAATCCCCCGGTGGGTTCCGGTAACCCTCCAATACTCCGGTTTTATTCAAAACTTCTCCGGAACACTTCCGTTGTCCGAATATAGTCATCCAATATATCAATCTTTATGTCTAGACCATTTTGAGACTCCTCCTCATGTCTATGATCACATCCGGGACTCCGAACTACCTTCGGTACATCAAAACACATAGACTCATAATACCGATCGTCACCGAATGTTAAGCGTGCGGACCCTACGGGTTTGAGAACTATGTGGACATGACCGAGACACGTCTCTGGTAAATAACAAATAGCGGAACCTGGATGCTCATATTGATTCCTACATATTCCACGAAGATCTTTATCAGTCAAACCGCATGACAACATACGTTGTTCCCTTTGTCATCGGTATGTTACTTGCCCGAGATTTGATCGTCGGTATCTCAATACCTAGCTCAATATCGTTACCGGCAAGTCTCTTTACTCGTTCCGCAATACTTCATCCCGCAACTAACTCATTAGTCACAATGCTTGCAAGGCTTATAGTGATGAGTATTACCGAGAGGGCCTAGAGATACCTCTCCGAAACATGAAGTGACAAATCCTAATCTCGATCTATGCCAACCCAACAAACACCTTCGGAGACACCTATAGAGCACCTTTATAATCACCCATTTACATTGTGACGTTTGGTAACACACAAAGTGTTCCTTCGGTATTATGGAGTTGCATAATCTCATAGTATGAGGAACTTGTATAAGTCATGAAGAAAGCAGTAGCAATGAAACTAACAAGATCATGATGCTAAGCTAACGGATGGGTCATGTCCATCACATCATTCTCCTAATGATGTGATCCCGTTCATCAAATGACAACACATGTCTATGGTTAGGAAACATAACATCTCTGATTAACGTGCTAGTCAAGTAGAGGCATACTAGGGACCATATGTTTTGTCTATGTATTCACACATGTACTAAGTTTCCGGTTAATACAATTCTAGCATGAATAATAAACATTTATCATGAATTAAGGAAATAAAAATTAACTTTAGTATTGCCTCTAGGCCATATTTCCTTCACGAATACTATCGACCTATATATCAATCTTTACCTCTCGACCATTTCGAGACTCCTCATCATGTTTGTGATCTCATCCGGGACTCCGAACAACGGTCACCAAATCACATAACTCATATAATACAAAATTGTCATCGAACATTAAGTGTGCAGACCCCATGGGTTCGACAACTATGTAGACATGACCGAGGCACCTCTCCGGTCAATAACCAATAGCGGAACCTGGATGCTCATATTGGTTCCTACATATTCTACGAAGATCTTTATCGGTCGAACTGTTATGACAACATACGTTATTCCCTTTGTCATCGGTATGTTACTTGCCCGAGATTCGATTGTCTGTATCCACATACCTAGTTCAATCTCGTTACCGGCATGTCTCTTTACCCGTTCCGTAATACATCATCCTGCAACTAACTCATTAGTCACATTGCTTGCAAGGCTTCTTATGATGTGCATTACCGAGAGGGCCCAGAGATACCTCTCCGATACTCGGAGTGACAAATCCTACTCTCGATCTATGCCAACCCAACAAACACCTTCGGAGATACCTATAGAGCATCTTTATAATCAGCCAGTTACATTGTGATGTTTGATAGCACACGGGGTATTCCTCCGGTATCCGGAAGTTGCATAATCTCATACTCAAAGGAATTTGAATTTGATATGAAGAAAGCAGTAGCAATAAAACTGAACGATCAATATGCTAAGCTAATGGATGGGTCTTGTCCATCACATCATTCTCCTAATGATGTGATCCCGTTATCAAATGACAACTCATGTCCATGGTTAGGAAACCTTAACCATCTTTAATCAACCAGCTAGTCAAGTAGAGGCTCACTAGGGACACAGTGTTTGTCTATGTATCCACACATGCATTATGGTTTCCGATCAATACAATTCTAGCATGAATAATAAAAATTTATCATGAATAAGGAAATATAAAATAACAGCTTTATTATTGCCTCTAGGGCATATTTCCTTCACTTTTGTCACTCTAGCAACCCATCATCTATTTATTACTTCCCAATGCCTTCCCCTAGGCCCAAATCATGAAGTGTCATGTAGTCGACATTCACATAACACCACTAGAGGAAAGACAACATGCATCTCATCAAAATATCGAACGAATACCAAATTCAAATGATTACTCATAACAAGACTTCTCCGTGAACAAACATAACTACTCACAAAGCATGTTCATGTTCAAGATCAGAGGGGTATTGCATATCCTTAAGGATCTGAACATATGATCTTCCACCAAATAAACCAACTAGCATCAACTACAAGGAGTAATCAACACTACTAGCAACCCACAGGTACCAATCTGAGGTCCTGAGGCAAAGATTGAATACAAGAGATGAACTAAGGTTTGAGAGGAGATGGTGCTAGTGAAGATGTTGATGGAGATTGACCCTCCCTTGATGAGAGGATCATTGGTGATGATGATGGCTTCGATTTCCCCCTCCCGGAGGGAAGTTTCCCCGATAGAATCGCTCTACTGGAGCTCTAGATTGCTCCTGTCCATGTTCCGCCTCGAGACAGCGGCGTTTCGTCCCAAAAACTCTCTTCTTATTTTTTCCAGGTCAAAAGCCTCCATATAGCAGAAGATGGGCACAGGAGACCTGCCAGGGAACCCACAAGCCCTGGGGGGTATGGTGCGCCCCCCAGGCTTGTGGCCATCTGGTGGGTCCCTATGGTAGTTTCTTCACCCAATAATTTTTATATATTCCAAAATAATTCTCCGTAAATTTTCAGGACTTTTGGAGTTGTGCAGAATAGGTCTCTTAGATTTGCTCCTTTCTGGTCCAGAATTCCAGCTACCGGCATTCTCCCTCTTCATGTAAATCTTGTAAAATAAGAGAGAAAAGGCATAAATATTGTACCATAATGTGAAATAACAGTCCATAATGCAATAAATATTGATATAAAAACATGATGCAAAAATGGACGTATCACTCCTCGACATGGCGTACATCTCGTGCAGGTACCTCGTCTACGCATGCCCAATGCTGGCAACACCGATGTGTGCCTTCATCCATGACGTGTCCTCGGGCCTGGCAAGCCTGGTGCGGCGCTTCGTCAATTACGTCTTCGTCCATCTACACATGCCTGGTGCTGGCAACACTGAGCGTGCATTCATCTACGACGTGTCTCCTGATTTGGCAAATCCAGCGCGACACCTCATCAACACCGTCTTCTTCCCGACACATTACTACTTCGACACCACTGTGCCCATGACTAACTCGGTGCCTCCTTGCACTCGCGGCTCCATGGCGATTTCCTCAACACCGGCCACCCCAACTTGACATTGACCACGACATTCTTTGCACGAATACCTCAACCATGGCTACACCATCCTATGCTCTTAGCTACCTTGACAACGGCACAAAGGGCTACTGCCTTGCTTGAGCAACCTCATCGGTTTTCGCTCTAGCCACGACTTCTGCGATGCATCAACCGTGTCGACTACGGGGGTGTCTGTCGGCTTACCTTCAAATTCTTCTCCAGACTTGTCGTGGAAAGGTCACGGCAGATGTCCTAGCAGAAGGACTTAGTCATGGAGCCGTCACAACTAGGAAGCTTAAAGGGGTTAAAACGGGACTTATACTGGTTCAGCCCCTTGCGGTAAAGGTAAAGGCCTAATCCAGTTTGAGGTAGTATTGCTTATGTCTCGATTACCAGGGAGAGAATTCGCTTGACCTAGTTCTCGATCTGATGTTACTTGTCCTGAATCGCCGCCGGGTCGTCCCTTTATATACAGAGGTCGACACCCAGCAGCTCACAGAGTCCCGGCCGGATCATGAAGAGTGTCCATCTCGGTTACTATCTATTCTTGCCTTACAATACAAGTCATACAAATATGGTGGTTTATCTCTACGGGCCTTAAGCCGCCTTTGGGCCTTGGGCCCTTAACTGAACCGCCATCTTCAAGTATCATCATGGGCTTCATGTGACGAATTGCCATAGGTATAACCTGGCCCCTCCTGAGCGGGTTATGCAAATAGTTATATCCCCAACATTAGGCCCAGATTGATTTGAACCGGTTCATGTCAATCTTCAACACTTAGGAAAAAAATCTTCCGCTCTTCACTACGCAAGAGTTTAAAACCCGCCATGACGTCATCTTCTGGATTTGTGATAACCCGCCATGACGTATCCTGTCATTAATTCACACTTTGTCCAACATATCTCAATGGATCTTTATCTTAATAACCGTCCCGAGAATCGAGGCGTCTGGGCAGCTGGATAACCATGTTTCGGCATCCTCATTTTTCGTGCCCACTTATCAGTCTTTCCTTATAAATAGCCACAACCGGTCTTGTTTTCATTCTTCCCCTTTTCCATCATCTTCCTCCTCTTGTGACCTTTTGCCACTCGAGCTCCGCCGCCGCTGCAAAGCACCTCGTCCTCGTCAACCCAGGCCACTGCATCAACCTGTGTCGGACCAGAATACTCCGGTGCTCCACCGCAGTTGAATCTGCACCTGTAAGTGCTTCTTCTCTCCAGCGCTTCAGATCGCATTAGGGTTCCATCTGTTTGTCGTGTTCTTCGTGGTTTCTTCATAGTCCCTTCACCGTAGCATCTTTTGATCTAAAAACAGTATAGGACTCATGCGGTAGTTGTTTTACCTTCACCTTCAATACCAGCGGACCCCCTTTCCTCAGAAAGAGATCTCATTAGAACTTATGAACTCCCTATACTGGCTTTTTACGTCTAGAATTATTTCCTTTTTCTGAACTGCCGTTGATCTGCAATAATACTTGCAATCTATGAAACCTCTTTGTATGGTACTTAGCAAATACTATACCTTGATAGATCCACCTAGCCGTGGCGGCTCAAACACCGGCTTAAATTGCAATGCTCAATAGATAACATTAAACTGCTCATGGCAGCTTCAATATCCTGACGTAATTAGTCATATACCATTAGGCCCCTTTGTAAGCCGCCAGTCTGAAAATGTTTTTTAATACCTTTTCCTCCGGCTTAAAGTTGAACCGGCAAATTTACTCTTTTTTAGGCTCCCTTCTTCACAATGCCGCCCAAAACAACCACTTCTTGTAATTGGGTCAAATCCATTGTCACAGAGACTACACTTGACGATTTTGTGAAAACCGGATATCTGCCCAAAAAGGATGTCATGTCTTACCGCCCTCCTAAACCGCCAGAAGAAAAGCCTAAACCCAAAGATGGGTAGTCATCGTTTTCACTGATCACATGAACCGGGGCTTCTCGCCGCCCGGCTCTAAGTCCTTCAGAGATGTTCTGTACTTTTTCGACCTCCATCCTCAAGACATCGGACCCAATTCCGTGTCTAACATATGCAACTTTCAAGTGTTCTATTGTCGGCGTTCTGGGAACGGGGGTCCCCAGACTTGACTGCCTGCAGCCTGCGGCGTGGCTCAAGAGGTGGCCCAGTACGGCCTATCTTCATTAGCACAAGACTCAAGACCCTTGTGAGGGGCCAAGCCTCGCGGGGTGGACGACGCAGGGCTTCCTCAAGGATGGCCTTGATAAGCAGGCTTGCGAGGAGGTGGAGAGATCAAGGCAGGGTACCTCGCGAGGTGCTCGTGACGCAAGCCATGACGATCGAGGCCAGGCGGGCGCCGGCCTGTGCAGTGTCCTTGTTTCCTCTTTGGTGCAAAGGGGGCAAGCACGGATGTGGAGTACCGAGGCATCAGGCAAAGGTTGCCATTTTAGTGCAACGAAACAAAGACCAACGGAGCGGCGGGATGGAGGTCACCGTGGAGCCCAAGACGGCGTCATCGCCAGTGCTTTGGCAGCCGAAGACCAACTTTAGTCAGGATAACTTGTACTAGATGTTCCCCTTCAAAATGTCCGTTGTTAGTGCCCTTCCCGCTCAATATTTGGGAAGAGGCCCAGGGCCTCTATAAATAGAGCCAGCCACCACAGAGTAGAGGCATCTGGAAGGGATGATCTGAGAGAGCCCTAGCAAAGAGAGAGAGAGGCGATCGAACCCACCCGAGCAGTTCATCGCACCAGTTCAAGAACACCTCACGCGAGGCTGTTCTTCCCTTGTACTATTCATCATCAGCCCCTGAGGAAATCCACCACACCACACACTGGTGTAGGGTATTACACCACAACGGTGGCCTGAACCAATATAAATCTCGCATCCCTTGTGTTGTTCATCGCTTCTAGCTTAGATCTCATGAGGCGATCGGACGTAGATCGGTAGGGGAGAGATCATCGTGTGCACCCCAGTGTTCGAACCTTAAGGGTCTGCCGGAACCCAACATCCGACATTTGGCGCGCTAGGTAGGGGTGCGCCGGAATCTTTCTTCCACTGTTTGTGTTCGATCTTTTGTCGTGTCCATGGCTAACGCTCACCGGGCTCGCGCCGAGCGTCGGGCTGCTCTCGCCGCCCGTGTCACCCAGACAGCGTCCGTCGGCGGGCGCCCCCGTCGTTCCCCATCGCCTGCCGCCAACGCCGCCACTAGCCCGGCGGGGAACGAGCAGCAGGCCCCATCTCTGCATCCTTCGGTGCGGCGGGAAGGCCGCACCGCCACCCCGTCACTGACTCCAGCTGGTTCGTCATCCCATGCCCATCGCGCCCCCACGGACGCGCATGCCGCGTTGCGGCTGGCGCGTGAGCTTCTGCACTACCGTCTCGTCGATGACCTCTACGAGGACTGGCTCGCCCGCATCACCGAGCTCGTCAACGCTGCAGGGGGCTCTCCTATGCCATCCCTCTCACTGCCTCACCCTCCGTCCTGCGCAGGGGGCGCAGATCAGGAGGTGCCTCCGCCACCTCCTCCCCAAGAAGGCGCCCTGGCTCCAAGGCGCGTGGCCCCAGGACGAGATTCACTGCATCCGGTGCCTGCACGACAAGAAAGGAGCTGCCAAGAAATCCCTCGCCCCCAAGAAGGTGCTGGCGTGCTCCCGGCACCGGTGCGCCATGACCGCATCTCTGCGCCAACACATAAAGACCCTGCGCTGCTCCAAGCGGCGGCGCGTGGGAATTTCCAGGAGCAAGCCCAGCATCATCAGAGGGCTCCGGTGGCCACCGCAGGCTGCCGCGCCTTCACCCCCGAGCTACGCAGTGCCTCCTGGCCAGGCAAGTTCAAGCCTGACCTGCGTCCTTGCTACGACGGCACTGCAGACCCCGTGGAGTTCCTACAGCTCTAAGAGCTGGGCATCGAAGCCGCCAATGGGGATGAAAAGGTCATGGCGAACTGGTTTCCCATGGCGCTCAAGGACGGTGCCTGCACCTGGCTCCTAAACATGGCTCCTGGCACGATCTCCTCCTGGGAAGAGATGCGCACCCGCTTCATCGCCAACTTCCAGGGCACTCGCGACCGTCCACCAGCCGTGGGTGACCTGCACCGCATCAAGCAGCAGCCTGGAGAGACCTTGCAGAAGTACATCCAGCGCTTCAACAACGCTCGCCTCAAGATTCCCAGGGTGACTGAGGAGGTCATCATTTTGGCGTTCTCTGATGGCGTTCGCGACGTCAAGATGAAGGAGGAGCTGGAAATCCATGAAGATCTGTGCACGTCACTGGAGTTGTTCAACTTGGCGACCAAGTGCGCAAGGGCTGAGGAGAGACGCCTTTCCCTTATCAAGCTCCTAGCAGCAGACCCAGGAGAGAAGAAAGCCAAGGCCAAGGATGTGAAGCGCAAAGGAGCAGCTATGCTCGCAGCAGAGCCGGACACCAAGCGTGGCAGGGACCAGCCGGAGTCGTCCAAGGGTAGTTGGTACTGTGTGTACCACGATATCCACACCCACAACACCAACGAGTGCCAAGAGCTCAGGGCCGTGCGAGAAGGCCATGTCGGTCGACGTCCCGAGCGTAACGATCGGGGCTACGGCTGAGGTGGAGCAAGAGGTGGAGGACGATGGGACAATCGTGGCCCTCGCCAAGGGTGGCGTGACCGACCTCGCCAGGACCGCTGGCAGGACCAGCCTCGCGAGAGAGCTTAGAGAGATCAGCCTCGTGAGGATCGCCCGCAAGGCAACGCAGGGCTTCCTCCTCTGCCACCACCACCAAGAAGGAATGAAGACCATCATCAGGACGAGGGGGTTGGGGGCTTCCAGGAGCCACGTGCAATCGCTTGCATCCTGGGCGGCGCTCAGGCCCCAGCCTCACAGCGCATCTTCAAGCAGTTTGCTCGCAAGTTGAATGCAGTCCTCCCCAAGCTTGAGGCCGCACACCCTCTCAGGTGGTCTGCATGCGCCATCACGTTCAGCTCGGCGGATCCGCTCAAGTGCGCGGCAACGGCCGGTGTCCTCCCAATGCTTTGTTCCCCAGTCATCAATAATGTGCAATTCACCAGGACCCTCATCGATGGCGGAGCAGGACTCAACGTTCTGTCCGTCGAGACGTTCAACAATCTCCAAGTGCCATATGATTAGCTTCAGCCAACCAAGCCCTTCTCAGGAGACACTGATGGTTCCACTGTCCCAATAGGGCAGGTATCCGGCCCTGGCCAAGTTCATGGCAGTGACTCACCATGGCTACAACATCCTCAAGATGCCAGGAAGCGGCGGCGTCATCACGGTCCCCTGTGAAGAGAAGTATGCGGTGTGCTCCCTAGAGCGCGCCTTCCAGGCCGCGTCGATCGAGGAGCCAGACAACAAGAATGGAAACCTCCCTGGAGCAGCTCCCAAGAAGAAGAAGACGTCACCTGGCTCAAGGCCTCAGGAGGTAGGCGCCTCCGGAGGCGCCGCGTCTAGACATACGGCCGTCCAAGGGGCGCCACCCTCCATCGCATAGGAAGGCGCGCCCGGCGCCCTCCTCGGGCAGGGCTCGGGGGCTCTCTCCTGGGGAGCCACCGACCTTGCCAAGGTCACGAGGGAGGCGCTTGGGCACAACTTGGAGGCCTGCTTCACGGCACGTTTCCCTCGGGAAGGCATAAGGAAAGAAGGACCCAACCCTCAGGAGTTCATCACCAAGGCCGCTCAGGATGTGGAGGAATCGAGAGTCATGTGCGGCAATTGCCGCCTGCCCGGCGTAGCTCCCCATCCAGGAGAGGATGGCGGGCTGCGTGTCTACATCGACTACCCAGGGCTCAATCGAGTCGCTTCTTAGGAGTGCTTCTGGCCTTCGCGCGGGGGGCATTGCGCGGGCCCACCACACAGCTTTGTTCGCATGCCCTTCGGCTTGCCGAACGCGGCTGCGGCCCACTAGCGCCTGATGAGGAGCATTCTGGAAGCTCAGGTGGCCAAGCATCGCGCGTTCCTGGAGGAGATGCAGATGGACCTCAACGGGCCGCCCGGACCTCCTGAGCCTTCCAAGGCTCGGAGTCCCGAGGGCTCGTGAAAATCGGCTCCTTCACCCCGCATCATCAGCTACTCCGACAATCGTTCTGCGACAGCATCAGGTGACTTCTTTTCAGTTTTTGTTTCAGCTGGGAGCGCCCTCAATGCTGCATCATTCCTAGGTCGCGTGGGTCCATCCCTGCGGCATGTATCCGTTTTGCTTATATCTTCTACTTATCTTGTTGGGGGCGCCCCTCGGGCTGCATCATCCCCAAGCCGCTCGGGCCTGACCAAGTGGTGTTTGCTTTCCTTGCATCTACCTAAGTTGATTTGCTCCTTCGTGATTAACCTGCTTGAGATAATCGCCAGCTCGAATTGACACCTACCTTCGGAGCCGCTCGCTCTGGCACGGCGCTTGCGCATGGGTTCGTCCCTGCAACATCGACAAACCTGAGTGGTCGAGCTCTGGCCGCGGCAACCCCGCATAGCGCTACCTCACCAGACCCTCAGTGCCCCAATCACTCCCTTGGAGCGACCAATGGCTGGCTGGCAACCGTAACGGCACGCCTTGTTTTCCCTCATGATTGGTGTGCAGGATCCGCTTTAGAAATAGCGTGGGGGCGTCACAAACTCTCTCTCCCTCTCTCCCGCACGATACGCTCGCGCGTTAAAAGGGGGGGGGGGCTGAGCATCGCGACTCATGGGCTCTTACTGGCTCTCAAGCCCTCACCCCCTGGCCTTGACCCACGGCATCGGGACCTGTCATACCAGTGGAGGCTGAGCTCGCTCGAGGGACGGGACTTGAGGACTTAGAGCATGAAGGAAAGTGCGGGGAAGAGGGGAGAAGCTCACGAAGGCCTGACCCAGCAACACCCCAACTGCCGGCACGCAGTCCCGGCACCTCGCCGAAGGACTACTCCAAACCTATGAGATAAGTCACGCAAAAGCTAAATTGACTCAACGCCAAACCCTCGCCTATTGCAGCTCTGTCACGGCAACGTTGCCTGCCTTTCTCGCCCAGCGGAGGCTACTTGAGCGCTAAAGGGGACCTCCTAAGCATCGCGACTCAGGGGCTCTCACTGGACCTTGGGCCGCTCACCTCCTGGCCTTGACCATGGCATCGCGACCTGGCATACCAGCGATGGCTGAAGCCTGCCTGGGGACTGGGACCTGTCCGCGTAGAGCATCGAGCCCCCATGAGGAAAGAAAGGGGGAGCCGAGCCGGGACAGGACACGCATCTAGCATCGATTCGTAATAAGGATATACCATTCACAAAAGACATGGCAGGCGCCTTACATACCCCCATGGGGTGTCACTTCGATTCCTCGCAGGGAACAAAAGGTGCCAATTCTAAGGAGCGTTAACTACGCGCGCCTCCGCAGGAGACGCCATCGTCAACAGTGGGCCACTAGGCGCCGGCGCCAACCCCATCCAGATCAGTGGCGCTGAAGGCCTGACGCGGCTGCCCTGCTCCGAGCGCGACGCGAGCTTGGGGGCTCGTAGCTATCGTCGCTCGTCTCCGGAGTCGCATGAAGCTCGGCGGAGTCGCTGGACCCTCTGGCTCCTCCACTGCTGCCTGAGGAGTTGCTGGGGAGGCGGTTGGCCGGCCTGGCCCTTGCCATCCCGGTACACCGGTCGCCTTTCTCGGGGAAGCAATCAAGTCGGCGGCCTTCCGCATCAAAGACCTTGAAGAACATCAAGGAAGCGTCATCGTATTCAAGATGAATTACGAGGGCACCACTTGTCCGGCAGACCCGGGCGATCTTGCCCCGGCCCCGGGTCATGAAGACCTTGCCCGGAGCGACGAACGCAACCTCCGCTCCGGTTGCAAGGGTGCCGTAGCTAGCGTGCTGCAGCCAGAGCTCCAGAGACCCACTCGGTGGCATCTCAAAGGCGAAGGAGGGAGGAAGGTGAATCCAAGATCGCGGAGGCATGGCGGCGTGAAGCATGAACTCGTGGGAAGAACCCTAGGCGTGGACGCCAGGGGTGACGATGCGCACTGCCTTAACTCGACGGTGCTGTCGTCGGCATCGTCGGTGTTGCTCGGCATCTTCTCCTCCAGGGCCCTTGTCGGTGTCAAAACCGGCGGATCTCGGGTAGGGGGTCCCGAACTGTGCGTCTAGGCGGATGGTAACAGGAGACAAGGGACACGATGTTTTTACCCAGGTTCGGGCCCTCTCGATGGAGGTAAAACCCTACTCCTGCTTGATTGATATTGATGATATGGGTAGTACAAGAGTGGATCTACCACGAGATCAAGGAGGCTAAACCCTAGAAGCTAGCCTATGGTATGAT
This sequence comes from Triticum timopheevii, assembly GCA_963921465.1. Taxonomy (NCBI): domain Eukaryota; kingdom Viridiplantae; phylum Streptophyta; class Magnoliopsida; order Poales; family Poaceae; genus Triticum; species Triticum timopheevii. The sequence continues at coordinate 528,551,828 of OY997268.1, forward strand.
TGTTGTCGTGTCCTATGGACTAAAACCCTCCGGTTTATATAGACACTGGAGAGGGCTAGGGTTACACAGAGTCGGTTACAATGGTAGGAGATCTATATATCCGTATCGCCAAGCTTGCCTTCCATGCCAAGGAAAGTCCCATCCGGACACGGGACGAAGTCTTCAATCTTGTATCTTCATAGTCTTGGAGTCCGGCCGATGATGATAGTTCGGTTATCCGGACACCCCCTAGTCCAGGACTCCCTCAGTAGCCCCCGAACCAGGCTTCAATGACGACGAGTCCGGTGCGTATATCGTCTTCGGCGTTGCAAGGCGGGTTCTCCTCCAAATTCCATGTGCTTGCCGAATAGTGTCCAGCTTCCTTATAAATGTTGCGCTCCTTGGCTTCCACGTCCAATAATGGCCCTCTTCCACGTGTCGTATGAATGCGAAAAGCCAGGGTATTTTTACGTTTTACCCCCTAGCTGCGCAAATAAGCTACCTATAAGAGTAGCAAGGATCTAGATCCGAATCACACCATCCTCCTTCCGCGAGTACTCATCAGAGCGCCTCTGACAAAAATGCACTCCATCATGGACAGTCGACGTGGCTCCTCCTCTCGCGCTCCCAGCCCTCAGCCCGGAGATTGGAGGAGATGTTCAGTCCCGCATAGCGAGCTAGTGACGCTCCAGGCCGAGGGATACCTTCCCCCAGCCTTTATGGTTCCGGTTCGAGCCAGACTGGCCACCTACAAGGGTGGGAAGCAGGAGGAGAGCATCCCCAATCCCTCCAAAGGAGAGTGGGTATGCTTCGTCCCTTGTCTGATAAGAGGACTCAGATTTCCCATACATCCATTTCTCCGAGGGCTCCTGGAGTTCTATGGACTCCAGCTTCACCACCTTACACCTGCCTCCATCTTGCACATTGCGGGCTTTGCAGCCCTTTGCGAGCTGTTCTTGGGCATCGAGCCCCATTTTGCGCTGTAGAAGAGATTGTTTTGCCTCGTACCCCATTCTCACGAGGGGTCGATATATCAAGTGGGCGGAGCCGAAATATGGCGCATCGCCGAGACTGGATATCTATCCGGAACCCCGAAGAAGGCGTCCGAAGACTGGCCTTCAGAATGGTTTTATATGGAAGACGCCCCGCTGCCGGACCCAGTTCGGATCGGCCTCCCAGAGTTCAGCAACGCTCCTCTGAAGAAACGCCTGAGTTGGCCCCCGCGGAGCCCTCAACGGGAAGATGATAGGAGCGTCCAATATCTGATGGGCCGGATAAGGTTACTGGCCCATTCCGGATTGACCATGATTGGAGTCATGGCCACGTGCATTATGCGAGGGGTGCAGCCGCTCCAATATAGGGGCCACCCCATGTGGGATTTCAACGGTGAGAGTGACGCCACCCGTCATGGCCACAAGGGGCCGGGATCGGCTGCCGATCTGGTGAAGATCCTGTCCGGCTTGTACAAGGGGGAGAAGGAGGACTTCCTCCGCACGAGTCCATTGAATGGATTCTCCATGAATAACCCTCGGACCTGGGTAAGCGGACGTTTATCTATCCGATCCGTGCTTCCAAAGTTAAGTGTCTTACTTTATGATTTCGACGCAGGAACTGCGCCGGGATGTGGAGGGCATACAAAGCCCGACTCCACAACCCAAGGATCCGGGAAGATCCCTTGATCCGGCCTCCGGAGAGGATCCGGACATAGAGGTGGAGCTGATTGACGGGGTGTTCCACCAACTTAGCATGGACAATGCTCTAGTCACCATTACGGCTGACTACCCCGGTTTATCTCCGGCTTCCCAGGTACTTATGACCGGAGTCCTGACACCATTACTTCATCCGTGCTTATTTCTGACCACCGTATACCAACGGTGTCTCACAGGAGGTGCCTTCAAGGTGGGAAGCCGAACCCGCGGCGGCTGACCGACAAGGGTCAGTTCGGCCCAGCAGGTGGAAGAGGAGTGTGGCGCGAATCGAAACATCGCCGCAATGGTATGGCGCACCACCGTTGAGGGAGTCCTGGACTAGGGGGTGTCCGGATAGCCGGACTATCATCGTCAGCCGGACTCCAAGACTATGAAGATACAAGATTGAAGACTTCGTCCCATGTCCGGATGGGACTTTCCTTGGCGTGGAAGGCAAGCTTGGCGATACGGATATGTAGATCTCCTACCATTGTAACTGACTCTGTGTAACCCTAGCCCCCTCCGGTGTCTATATAAACCGGAGGGATTTAGTCCGTAGGACACACAACCATTACAACAATCATACCATAGGCTAGCTTCTAGGGTTTAGCCTCCTTGATCTCGTGGTAGATCCACTCTTGTACTACCCATATCATCAATATCAATCAAGCAGGAGTAGGGTTTTACCTCCATCGAGAGGGCCCGAACCTGGGTAAAAACATCGTGTCCCTTGTCTCCTGTTACCATCCGCCTAGACGCACAGTTCAGGACCCCCTACCCGAGATCCGCCGGTTCTGACACCGACATTGGTGCTTTCATCGAGAGTTCCTCTGTGTCGTCACCGATAGGCTTGATGGCTCCTTCAATCAACAACAACGCAGTCCAGGGTGAGAATTTTCTCCCCGGACAGATCTTCGTGTTCGGCGGCTTCGCACTGCGGGCCAATTCGCTTGGCCATCTGGAGCAGATCGAAAGCTACGCCCCTGGCCATCAGGTCAGGTTTGGAAGCCAAAACTTCACGGCTGACGTCCGCGGAGACTTGATCTTCGACGGATTCGAGCCACAGCCGAGCGTGCCGCGCTGTCACGATGGGCATGATTTAGCTCTGCCGCCGGACAGTGGCCTGGAGGCCGCACACGAGTCCGCTCTAACCCATAGTTCGGAGCAGACCACGCAGATCGAGGACAGGTGGCTGGACACCGCCTCGGGAGCTACAACTTCTACGGCGATGGAGCCGAATACCGACCTTGTCCCTTATAAAGCTCGTGACTCCGAGGCGCCGGACTCCCTGCCGGACTCTGAACCTCCTGCGCCCCTGCCAATCGAATCCGATTGGGCACCGATCATGGAGTTCACCGCCGCGGACATCCGCACTCACCCTTTGGCGACATCCTAAATTCGCTAAAGCATCTCTCGTTATCAGGAGAACCCTGGCCGGACTGCGGTCAGGATGGTTGGGATGCGGACGATGAAGAAATTCAAATCCCACCCACCACCCACTTTGTAGCCACTGTCGACGATCTAACCGATATGCTAGACTACGACTCCGAAGACATCGACGGTATGGACGACGATGCTGGAGACGATCAAGAACCAGCGCCTACAGGGCACTGGAAGACCACCTCGTCATACGACATATACATGGTGGACACCCCAAAGGATGGGTGCGGCGAAGAAGCAGCGGAGGCAGATTCTGCTAAGAAACAGCCCAAGCGCCAACGTCAGCGGTGCCGCTCTAAATCCCGCCACAGTAAGAATGGAGATTCCGGCACTGGAGATAATAACACCCCAGAGAGTGCCGAAGACAACCCCCTCCAGCAAGATTCAGCACAGGAGGACGGGGAAGCCAGCACTCGAGAGAGAGCGGCATACGAGGAGGATGAAAACTACATGCCTCCCTCCAGAGACGAGGCAAGCCTCAATGACGACGAATTCGTCGTGCCAGAGGATCCCGTCGAACAAGAACGTTTTAAACACAGGCTTATCGCCATGGCAAATAGCCTGAAGAAAAAGCAGCAACAGCTTCAAGCTGATCAAGACCTGCTGGCCGACAGATGGACTGAGGTCCTCGCGGCCGAAGAGTATGAACTCGAACGCCCCTCCAAGAGCTACCCAAAATGCAAGTTGCTCCCCCGACTAGAGGAGGAAGCATACAAACCTTCATCACCAGCGCACAATACGGCAGACCGACCACCCCGTGGTCGCGACAGAGAGGCATCCAGGCCCTCCATCAGGACCGTACCCCGGAACCACTCGAAAAGTACGAAGCCACGAGGGAATGCGCCGGACTTGCGGGATATATTGGAGGACAAGGCAAGACAATCCAGATCTATCTACGGATCACGTGGGCGCCCCACGACCCACGACTACTACCGTCGCGCCGGATGCAGCAACTCCGGCCGGGCCGAACACAGCAGACAACGCTCTCTCAAGCTACGTCGTGATATTGCTCAATACAGAGGCGCCGCACACCCACTATGCTTCACTGACGAAGTAATGGATCATCAAATCCCTGAAGGGTTTTAACCCGTGAACATTGAATCCTACGATGGCACAACAAACCCCGCGGTTTGGATCGAAGATTATCTCCTTCATATCCATATGGCCCGCAGCGACGATCTCCACGTCATCAAGTATCTCCCACTCAATCTTAAAGGACCAGCTCGGCATTGGCTTAACAGCTTGCCCGCAAAGTCAATTGGGTGTTGGGTGGACCTAGAAGCCACATTCCTCGACAACTTCCAGGGCACATACGTGCGACCACCAGACGTCGATGACCTAAGCCACATAATTCAGCAGCCAGACGAATCGGCCAGACAGTTCTGGACACGGTTCTTAACAAAGAAAAATCAAATCGTCGACTGTCCGGATGCAGAGGCCCTCGCAGCCTTCAAACATAACATCCGCGACGAGTGGCTGGCCCGGCACCTAGGACAGGAAAAGCCGAAATCCATGGCAGCCCTCACATCACTAATGACCCGCTTCTGCGCGGGAGAAGACAGCTGGCTAGCTCGCAGCAACAACCTCAGCAAAAACGCTGGCAGTCCGGATACTGAGGACCACAATGGCAGGTTGCATCGAAACAAAAACAAACGCCGCGTTAACGGCGATACCAATGAGGATACGGCAGTCAACGCCGGATTCAGAGGCTCTAAACCCGGTCAGCGGGAGAAGCCATTTAAAAGAACTACTCCGGGTCCGTCAAATTTAGACCGAATACTCGACCGCTCTTTCCAGATACATGGCACACCCGAAAAGCCAGCTAATCACACCAACAGAGATTGTTGGGTATTCAAGCAGGCAGGCAAGTTAATCGCCGAAAACAATGACAAGGGGCTGCACAGGAGACCCGGCCGCCGAACAGCAGAGGACAGAAGGGCTTCCCCCCACAAGTGCGGACGGTAAACATGACATACGCAACCCATATACCCAAGAGGGAGCGGAAGCGTGCACTTAGGGACGTATACGCGATGGAGCCAGTCGCCCCGAAGTTCAATCCATGGTCCTCTTGCCCGATCACTTTCGATCGAAGGGACCACCCTACCAGTATCCGTCATGGTGGGTTCGCCGCATTGGTCTTAGACCCAATCGTCGATGGATTTCACCTCAATAGAGTCCTGATGGACGGCGGCAGCAGCCTGAACCTGCTTTATCAGGATACAGTGCGCAAGATGGGCATAGACCCCTCAAGGATTAAACCTACAAAGACGACCTTCAAAGGCGTCATACCAGGTGTTGAGGCCAATTGTACATGCTCAGTCACACTGGAAGTGGTCTTCGGATCCCCGGATAACTTCCGAAGCGAGGAGTTAATCTTCGACATAGTCCCGTTCCGCAGCGGCTATCACGCTCTGCTCGGACGAACCGCGTTTGCAAAGTTCAACGTGGTGCCGCATTATGCATACCTCAAGCTCAAGATGCCAGGCCCTCGTGGAGTCATCACGGTCAACGGAAATACTGAATGCTCCCTCCGAATAGAGGAACACACAGCGGCTCTCACGGTAGAAGTACAGAGCAGCCTTTTAAGGCAATTTTCGAGTCCGGCCGTCAAACGACCGGACATGGCCAAACGCGCCCGGAGTAACATCAATCAAGACCACCTGGCACGTTCCGAGCACGCGTAGCAATGCGGCCCCAACCCCAGCCCTCGCATGATTGCAAGACCAGCTCTTCGCGTACATCACTACGCTCTGGAGATACCATGGGCATAGGGGGAGGGGCACGACCACGACATGCCCAGAGTGCGGCTTAACCACACCAGGGGCTCCCAAGTGTGTCACTCTTTTTCTTCCTTTTTTTACAGGACTCCATTCACCAAAGGCCCTGTCTGGCAGTAGATCTGCGGAACTCACGATGCAACAGCCAGGGAGGGACAACGGCTACGACGAACACTCAGGTGGTCTCCATTATGAGCATTAAATTTGTTAAAATACACCAGTCCGCATCCCTACCCCTGGAGGGGGATATGTTTAATTAGTCCAATCCCTTGCTTACCGCAATATTTGTATCGTTCTACACTCATAGCAGAATTCCTTGAATAAACAATGCAGCACTTTTTGCCTATAATTGCATTACTTTTTTACATATATGTTCATTAATGACATCTTGCACACGTACATTTTGGTACGGCCGAATACACCAGGGGCTTATGTTCCCCGCATTATGGTGTGATAAGTCCGAACACTTTCACAAGTGTGGCACCCCGAACTTATAGCATTATATGCATCGGCTCCGAATCATGTCTTGGGTCAATAGTTGGGTTTGCCCGGCTCCCATGTTTTGGTACCTTATGTTCCGTTCTGTCGGCTAAGGTAGCACTGGGAGAACCATTGCGATTGCGCCCCGGTTGAGCTGGGCGAGCGCCTCAGTGGAGAAAGCTAAAACTGACTGTCATGATAAGGCGAGAGACTGGTCGCTGTTCGAGAGGTCTTTTCGAGCCCCTAAAGACTTATGCCGCTTCGAGCGAGGAACCGGCTGTGTCCGGCCCAGGCGTGGATAGCGCCCCGAATTCGGTCTTCCGAATACTAGGGGCTTCGCCGAAATTTAAAATTATAGAATTCTATGGCTAAGTGAGAGTGTTCAAGCATTATAAGTCCGGTTGCCTTGTTCGTTGTGTTGAGCGCCTCCCTAGATGGACCCAAAAATGGGAACAAGAGTGCTCAAGTTTATTCCGAACACCCCAGCACTCGTGGCATGGGGGCTGAAGCCGACGACTTGCCATCTCTCAGATTTTATAAACGGCCGCACAGAAGGTAATATTTTAAATTAAAAAGCGTTGCTAAGCGCATATGAACAAAGTTTTCAGCGCACAGGATAACACATTGCGAGTCTACTCAAAAATTACATCTCTAGGGCACTCATCCGCAATCTTGCGGGCACCCTTTAGGACACTCTTATAGTACATTTCGGGCGTACGATACTCCTTGCCCGCTGGCGGCGCGTCTGTGATAAGCTTCTCAGCATCCAGCCTGCCCCAATGCACCTTTTCGCGGGCAAGGGCCCGACGGGCACCTTCAATACAGGCGGAGCGCTTGATGACCTCCACCCAGGGGCACGCATCCACCAGCCGCCGCACAAGGCTGAAGTAGCTCCCAGGCATGGCCTCTCCAGGCCACAGCTGGACTATGAGGCCCTTCATGGCCTGCTCGGCTACCTTGTGGAGCTCGACCAGCTGCTTCAGCTGGTCGCTAGGGGGCACCGGATGTCCGGCCTCAGCGTACTGAGACCAGAAGACCTTCTCCGTTGAGCTCCCCTCCTCGGCCCGGCAGAATGCGGCGACATCGGACATGCTGCGAGGCAGATCTGCAAATGCCCCTGGAGAGCTCCGAATTCGGGTAAGTAACAGGTAATTTACATTCACATGCTTGCTTTGCATGAAAAATGACTTACCCGCCGCTATTTTCTTCACCTCCTCAATCTCCTGGAGGGCCTTATGGGCCTCGGCCTTAGCGGCTTTGGCACTTTCAAGAGCCGAGGCAAGCTCGGACTCTCGAGTCTTCGAGTCGCGCTCCAAACTCTCATGCTTTTCCATGAGAGCCTGGAGCTCTTGCCGCACCTCCGCCACCCGCGCCTCCTGCTTCTCTCGCTCTGCCCGTTCCGCGGCCGCATTGAGTTCGTCCGTGGACACGGCCTCCTTCAGGGTTGCCACCTCGCTCGTGGCCCCTGCAGTACCCACGTTATCCTTGTTATTTCTATCGCAACCAAAATCCTTTTCTGTAAGGTACAAACTTAAAGATGGTGTTACTCACCTTCTTTGTCCTCGAGTTGCTTCTTGGCAAGGCCGAGCTCTTGCTCGGACCGCTCGAGGTCCTGCTTCAAAGCACCGACCTCCGCAGTCAGTGTGGCAGAGGTCAGCAGCGCAGCCTGCAAACCCATATTGACATAATTTTAAGCACTCCTGAGTATATCTTTTTTAGATCCTCAATCCGGTTTTTCTTTCCGAACACCGAACCGAGCATCAGGGGCTACTGTCTATGCGGTATTACATTACATATTTTAAAACTTCTTACCTCAAAGCCTGTTAGGAGGCTACTGCAGGCTTCGGTCAGCCCGCTCTTGGCGAGCTGAACCTTCTGAATCACCGCACTCATGATAGTGCGGTGTTCTTCCTCGATGGAAGCGCCATTAAGCGCCTCCAACAAGTTGTCCGGCGCCTCTGGTTGGACGGAGGCCGCCGGCGTCATGGTCTTGCCCTTCTTACGAAGGGGCCGCCTGCCGGTCTCCGGAACCACTTCGGGTTCCGGCACGGAGTCCGGCGCAAAGTCCGGGAGGCTACCTTGCGGCACCTCCGGAGCCTCCTCCTGATGGGTCCCCTCCTGGGACCCCACCTCGGCGTCGTCAGCATCACGAGGGGTGGAGGCGGTCGGAATGGAATCCAGGTCCGACAGAGCCAAGGACCTGCTCAATGAAGCAGGAAGATCATCATCGGCCGGACTACGTGTAGTGGGCGGCATTAGAAGGACACTATGTGACACAAAAGAGATAATATAAATCGTTCAGGAATCCGGATACTTACGATCTTGCCGGAGGCCTGGCCCTTGACGGCCACTCTTCGTCGCCAACGTTGGTGTTGGCGGAGCTGTCCGGGGGAAGAGTCCTTCCCCTCTTGGACCCTTCGGCCTCCCCCATTGGGGAAGCCTTCCTTTTCCTCTCTCCCCCCTCCGGGAGAGAGTCCTCTTTCTCCTCCTCGTCTTCGGGGGAGGAGTCCGCCTCGGAGCCATCGGACGATGAGTCCGATATCACCTAGCGCCGGGAACTTCTTCGGGTTCCCGTGGCCTTCTTCTTGGCCTTCTTCTCCGGCACCACATAAAGTGTCGGGACTAGCAGCCCCGTTAAACGGGCGTCCGCTGGGTCTTCGGGAAGGGGAGCGGGAGAGTCTACCTGTCCGGACGTCCCTACCAGTCCTGTCAAAGGCATTGGGAGTTTTATATCCCACATAGAATTAAACTATGGAAGAAAATAAGTGTCCCATAGAGGATAACAAAGCTTACCTCGCCGGCCGGGCGCTTGGTGCTGAATCCGCGATCTTCGGTCGCGGACGCGGGGGCTTCTCCGCCCTTGAACAGCACCCTCCAGGCAGCTTCGTATGTTGTGTCGAAGAGCCCGCTAAGGGTCCGGTGTTGTGCCGGATCGAACTCCCACAAGTTGAAGGCCCGTTGTTGGCAGGGGAGAATCCGGCGGACGAGCATGACCTGGATCACATTGACAAGCCTAAGCTTCTTGTTCACCAAGGTCTGGAGACAGGACTGGAGTCCTGTCAGCTCCTCCGAATTGCCCCATAGCAAGCCCTTCTCTTTCCAGGAGGTGAGCTGCATAGGGATACCAGATCTGAACTCGGGGGCCGCTGCCCATTTAGGGTCACGCGGCTCAGTGATGTAGAACCACCCCGATTGCCATCCCTTGATGGACTCCACGAAGGCCCCCTCGAGCCAGGTGACGTTGGGCATTTTGCCCACCATGGCGCCTCCGCACTCCGCTTGAGCACCCTTCACCACCTTCGGCTTGACATTGAAGGTCTTGAACCACAAGCCGAAGTGAGGCCGGATGCAGAGGAAGGCCTCGCACATGACGATAAACGCCGAGATGTTGAGGATGAAGTTTGGCGCCCGATCGTGGAACTCCAGGCCGTAGTAGTACATGAGCCCCCGGACGAAGGGATGAAGTGGGAAGCCCAGTCCGCGGAGGAAGTGGGGGAGGAATACGACCCTCTCATGGGGCCTGGGGGTGGGGATGAGCTGCCCCTCGTCGGGCAGCCGGCGCGCAATGTCGCTGGAAAGGTATCCGGCGCCGCGTAGCTTTTCGATGTGCTCCTCCGTAACGGAGGAGGCCAACAACTTGCCTCCCGCTCCAGACATGGCTGGAGAAGGTCGAGACGAGATGTGCGGACTTGGGTGCTGGAGCTCGAGTGCGCGGAGATGGATAAGCAAAGGAGGAAGAAGGCGTGGGTAAAAAGGTGGATCCTTATCCCCTTATATATAGGCGGACGAAGACTATGCGTCCCCACCGGCCTGGTAAAACTCGCTTATCTCCCAAGCGCCACCATCAATGGTGTGGTTGGGTTACCCACGTCCGTATTGATGGGAATCCCGGAATAAGGGGAACACGATCTCTGCTTCGACAAGACGTGCCAAGGAAACCACTTTGCTAAACGCGCTGAGGTGGTATAATAAAAAACGATCCAAGTAAAGGCTTGGTGGTGGTATGACGTCATGCCACAAAATACGTCAGCAGATTGATCTTGTGTACATATTATTCTCTCTACGGTGGAATGTGGAATTTATTTTGCAGAGCCGGACACTATCATGGTGTTCACAATCTTCTATGAATTATTCGGAGGAGGAACCCACCTTGCAATGTCGAACAATATGCGCGCCGGACTCATCGTCATTGAAGCCTGGTTCAGGGGCTACTGAGGGAGTCCTGGACTAGGGGGTGTCCGGACAGCCGGACTATCATCGTCAGCCGGACTCCAAGACTATGAAGATACAAGATTGAAGACTTCGTCCCGTGTCCGGATGGGACTTCCCTTGGCGTGGAAGGCAAGCTTGGCGATACGGATATGTAGATCTCCTACCATTGTAACCGACTCTGTGTAACCCTAGCCCCCTCCGGTGTCTATATAAACCGGAGGGATTTAGTCCGTAGGACACACAACCATTACAACAATCATACCATAGGCTAGCTTCTAGGGTTTAGCCTCCTTGATCTCGTGGTAGATCCACTCTTGTACTACCCATATCATCAATATCAATCAAGTAGGAGTAGGGTTTTACCTCCATGGAGAGGGCCCGAACCTGGGTAAAAACATCGTGTCCCTTGTCTCCTGTTACCATCCGCCTAGACGCACAGTTCGGGACCCCCTACCCGAGATCCGCCGGTTTTGACACCGACAACCGTATTTAAGGGAAAGATTCCTGGGAGGTATATTAACGCTCATGATTTTTCTAGGAGAAAGAGCGCTCGCCGGACTGTGCCCGGAGAGGTTGCCAATCAAGCCTCCGCCAGCCAGGCTCCAATGCCTGGTTCGGAGGGGGAGGCGAACACAAGGCGTGAGCCGGATGCTCCTCCAACGGAGGATGCCGACAGGCTGTCCGCCACCAGGTCTGAGGTGGAAAGCGCCATGAATCATAGGCGTCGTCGGACAGTTCTTCGTGACGCGTGTTTCTCCCTGGAGGCGTTGAATGCCTTTAATGCGGGGGACGCGCACCTCCGTGCCGCTCAAGATGGTCTAACCAGAGCCACGGAGTAGTATGTGAAAGACATACGGGTGAGAAATTTTAATAGTTATATATGCTAGTAGCCCCGAGACTTAAAATAGTTAGAATAACTGATTTAAGGATCATTTGTTAGCAGGATCTTACGGAGAAGAATACCCACCTGTCCCAGGAGCTTCAAGGGTGCAAGGCCCAACTTGAGGCCGCACTAGCCACTGCAGGGGGAGCCACAGAGACCCCCTCTGGTAATATATACTTTCGAAAAGATAAGTCCTTTCTGAAGTGCGGCGTGTGCGTAGGTCTGACAATAATATTGCAGAGGGTGCCGGACTAGATCCGGACAAGCAACATCTGCTGCACCAGCTGAAGGCCGGCGAGAAGGTGCTTATGAGGGTGCAGCAGGAGAGGAACAAACTCCAAGATGCCAACACCCAGCTGGGAGAAGAACTAAAAGATGTTCGGGTCCAGCTGTCTGACTCCGTAAAGGAGAATCGGCGGCTTCGTCGCAGCATTTATAGTAAGTGCTTGAGCAAACTCTTTTGAAAAGAAGAGTTCGGCGAGGAAGTCGATTGACATAAATGTGTCTGTAGGTGTGCTCACTAGTCGTCCGGCGGAGGAGATGTCCGGTTCCACGGGTGACCTTCTTCCCGAGCTGCTGCAACTGCACGAACGTGTTCGGCAGGCGATGAGTGGCGTCGCCCAGGCCTTATGACCGTCCGTCTCCCTACCCGAGGGTCTTGGAGGGCTTACGGAGAAGCTTCAGGGAGCACGGCAGCGCTTCCGTCTGTGGAAGATATCGGCCTGCCGTCAAGGCGCCAGGGAGGCCTGGGCCATGGTGAAGACGCGGTACATGAAGGCGGATCTGAACCACATGGCCGAGGTCGGACCTGTGGGGCCCGATGGGAAGGAGATTCCTGTGAGCTTAATGTATGGCCAAGTAGAGTTGGCCGCTAAGTATTCCCAACGGGACTGTAAATTAGATAGCCTGTTAGATGGGATTGAACAGGAGTACAATCAGTCAATTTGACGATGTATTTTTAAGTGACGTGTATAATGCCTTCTAGCCGGATTGTAGATCGTTTGTCTTTGTGGACCTTTTCGCTTCAACCTCGGGACCCAACAGTCCGGAGTGTGTCCGAATACCCTCACGGTTATATAAAAACCGGAGCATGCATGGAGACCAGGCGTAGGGGTCATTAGTGCTTTATCAGACAAGTGCCCAACTAGTTATGTTATATTACATGGTTAGTAAGAAACATCTTCCAGGGAGAATAGTTCCGTTAGGGGTTCCTTTCGCTGGGAGGCATGCCCTAAAGTGCATGTCCGGACTGCGAAAAGAGCAGAAAAGCCTCTGGGGGCAGATAAATAAATAAGTAAGAAATCATCTTTCAAGTCACCGACCGAATATTCCCTTAAGAACGCTAGCTTTTGGCTTCACCCAGTCTGAGGTACACATCCAGCTGACCCGGCAGTAACAATCGCAGAGGTGCTCCCTTTACCTCCTAGCCGAATAATCGGGAACGTAGGGGTAAGCACAGGAGCCAAGCAACCCAGCTTGGCCAAAACTCTCGTCATATCGATGCATATAATGGTGAATAAAAGGTACATGCGGAAGTTTGACACATGTGTGGGGCATGAAGCCCATATAAATAAGCTTCTATTAAAGAAGCCCCCAGGTATAATGAGTGCGAGTAGCACGTCAAGTGTGTGCGAACAATGCGCAGATCAGCCCTCAAAGGCTCTACGAAAAAGGGAGGAAAAAAGAGAGAAACAGAAGGCAGCTAAAGTATAAAATGTGGACGGAGGAAGGAGACGAACTCTGAGTCTGGCGCTAGGCGTAGAATCTTAGGAGGCGGGCTGCGTTCCATGGGTTTGGCTCGAGTCGGTTGTCCGATGCGTTTCGTAGATGGTATGCTCCGCCGGTCAGGACTTGGTCGATGATGAAGGGACCTTCCCATTTGGGCTTGAGTTTGTCCTTTTTCTTGTCCGGAAGGCGTAGAACTAGTTCGCCAACATTGTAAGTTTTGGCCCGTACTTCTCTGCTTTGATATCTTCGGGCCTGCTGCTGATAGAATGCGGAACGAGCCTTTGCCACGTCGCGCTCCTCTTCTAGGGCGTCCAAACTGTCCTGCCGATCCAACTCGGCCTCTCTTTCCTTGTACATGCGCACGCGAGGTGAGTCATGAATTATATCGCAGGGCAAAACTGCCTCTGCACCGTATACCATAAAAAATGGTGTGAATCCGGTAGTGCGATTTGGCGTGGTCCACAGCCCCCAGAGTACGGAGTCGAGCTCCTCCACCCAGTGTGTGTTAGATTCCGTGAGGGACCGCACTAACATGGGTTTGATGCCGCTCATGATTAGACCATTTGCTCGTTTGACTTGACCATTAGTTTGAGGGTGATAGACTGAAGCGTAGTCGAGCTTGATGCCCATATTTTTGCACCAGAGTTTAACCTCGTCGGCCGTGAAGTTTGTGTCGTTATCAGTGATGATGTTGTGGGGGGGTGCCATAACGGTGTACTACCCCAGATATGAAGTCTATCATAGGTCCGGATTCGGCCGTTTTAACTGGCTTGGCCTCTATCCATTTGGTGAATTTGTCCACCATGACCAATAGGTACTTTTGCTTGTGGGTTCCCCCTTTAAGGGGTCCGACCATGTCAAGCCCCCAGACCGTGAACGGCCAGGTGATGGGTATAGTTTTGAGGGCGGTGGGTGGCATGTGGCTCTGATTAGCAAAGAGCTGGCAACCGACGCATCGTTGGACTAAGTCCTGAGCATCTGCCCGGGCCGTCGGCCAATAAAATCCTATACGGAAGGCCTTGCCTACAAGGGCCCGGGCTGCGGCATGGTGCCCGCCGAGTCCGGCATGAATTTCAGCCAGAAGATTTCGCCCTTCCTCTTCGGAGATGCACCTTTGAAGGACTCCGGTTGTGCTTTTCTTATAAAGCTCTCCCTCGTGGACCTTGTAGGCTTTAGATCGCCGTACTATGCAGCGGGCCTCATTTTGGTCTTCGGGGAGTTCCTGCCTGATTAAGTAGGCTAGGAATGGTTCCGTCCACGGGGCAATGACTGCCATTATTTCATGGGCTGAAAGTGTTATTTCATTGGCTGAGCCACCGATTGTGTCAGAATGTTCGGTGTTGGGCGGTGCGGTTGGTTCCGGATTATTGTTTCCGGACTCCTCTTCCCATACTATGTATGGCTTAAAGAGCCGCTCCAGGAAGATGTTTGGAGGGACGGCGTCGCGCTTTGCGCAGATGCGTGCCAACACGTCGGCTGCCTGGTTATTATCCTGGGCTACATGGTGGAATTCAAGTCCTTCGAACCGAGCTGACATTTTTAAGATGGCGTTACGGTAGGCTGCCATTTTAGGATCCTTGGCATCAAAGTCTCCATTTACTTGGGATATTGTGAGGTTTGAATCCCCGTGTCGTGGGAAACGAACACCTATGGGGCAGGGCCCCTTTCGGTCCGGCAGGGAGCGGAGGGTGCATGAAGAGCGGATCGAGGCGGAGCACGCGAGCGATTTTACCCAGCTTCGGAGCTCTCCGGAGAGATAATACTCCTACTGCTGCTTTGGGGTTGTATTATGTTCTTGCTTGAGAGTGTGAGAGTGTTCTGGTTTCGAATGAGTCAAACCCCCCCTATGTTGCGCATGGGCCTCCTTTTATAGGCTCAAGGGGTCACCGACAGGTGGCAACGCAGGCAAGGGTACAAATGTAAAAAGGGTGGTTGGTACAACTGCCTCTACAGTGGATCCTACCTAACTCTAACGGCAGGGGCAAAGGCATTAAATGCCCGTCCGCGTCGCCCAAACAGTGCAGAAAAGCGACCGTTAGGGGCGACACCATTCGCCACGATGGCTATCTCGTCATCTCCGCTCGCCACCTCGCACCGCTTGGCTGCACAGCTTCCCGCCACGTGCGTCTGGAACAGTCTCAGGGCGACACGTCGACGGATGCACTGGAGCGTGGGCACAGAGTGGTGGCTTCGCCGCGGCAAGCGCCTTTCCGCGGTCGTTGTCTTGTCGCGCCCGGAGTCTTGTCGCTCGCCGGGTCTTGCCGGGACGCGCGGCGCGTCGCGGCAAGTTCCTTGAAATGCCTTGGTTGGCCTTCCCGGCAAGCTCCTCTTGCCGGGGCCTTGTCCTTCCCGGCAAGCTCCTCTTGCCGGGGTCTTGTCTTCTCGGTTAAAACACTTTGTTCTTGAATGGCTTCAATGGGAACTACGGATGATCTTGGCGGGCACCCGGCAAGCCTTGCCGCGGGACGCTGCGACTGCCTGTGCACAAGTTCGGGATAGTAAAGTACCCCTACTTTAGTACACCGACAGGAGCCCCCGGGCCTGGGCCACACACGGTGCCGAGCGCTGTTGGGCCAGGCCCAAAACAGGGCACGGGCACACGCGGCCTGGGTCCACACCGTATCTAACTCCGTATCCACCGCGCCCTCCCGTAACGGCACGCGTCGAACGCGGCGTCGTGGGAGAGATCGTGGGTGATTCTTTATTCGGAAAAGGCGTAACGTTCGCCTCCTCCTCTTTATAAGCAGGGGAAACAGGGGCGGTTCCCCCACCTTCGCCACTTGCAGTTGCAACCTTAGAAATCTCCGCCGCTCCCCTCTGCTTCCCAAAGCCGAAAGAGAGCAGCGCTCCGCCCCCCGTCGCCGCCGTCGCCACCAACACCCTCGCTCTCCCCCACCACCTCCGCCATGGCTCTGAAGACCGGGAAGGGTGCGAAGTCGGCCGAGGCGCTGCGGCTTGAGGCGCTGCGGAAGGAGTGGGCAATCTTCCCCCCTGAGCTCTCCGCGAAGGAGCTGAGGGAATGGTTCTATCTCTTCTAGTCGACGGAGACGCGGGCGCATCCGCGCACGCAGGTACTCTCTGCCGCCGCTTCCACTTCGAAACGGTGTCCAAAAGGATACCCCTTCTTCGCACTGTTCTTCTATTGCAGGCTCTGCCCGCCCTTTTCCGATTTCTTCTGTGACATCATGAACACCTACGGGTTTCATCTCCTTGATTTCACCCCCAATGCTGTCCTGACCATGGCCGTTTTCGCACATCTCTGCGAGAACTTCGTCGGAATCCATCCAAACGTAGCCCTTTTCCGCCACTACTTCATGCCTCGGGTTGAGAAAGGAGAGCCCTTAGCTGGCGGGATCGCCTGGATCTCGAGAGCCGGCATGAAGGAGGTCTATCTGGAGGGGGAGCTCCGTAGCAAATGGGAGGAGTGGAGAGGGGAATGGTGTTGGATTGTTGATGAGAACCCGCAGCTATTCACCAACTTGCGCCAAGCCCAAGTAGTGCGCGGCGGTGATTGGAGCGCCCTGGCGGCGGACGATGCTAGACTGAAGATCGCCACCACCCGGATCTTGCGGCTCAGGCTTGCCGGGTCACTGTAGGGGCTGTTGGCGTGGACTTTCTTCGCCGCCGCATCACCCCTTTGCAGGAGAGGGGGAGACCCGCCTGGCTGTTCGGGGGTCCGGCGGATATGATGAGGCTGCGTCCGGGCCTCAACTTCAATTTTACTGTCTTGGAGTTGGATGGTACTCTCAAGGAGCTGTTCAAGCACGACCCCAATCATCCCGAGTGGTTCAAGCTGCCGCAGGGCGTCGTCCCATTGTGCAACAACTCCTCGCTCGATCGCATCCGTGCAATGATGCCGGAGTGCGACTCGCATGGGATTATCCCAACTTGGCAGGAGCCCGCCGACAACGTCGTGCAGCAATTCTTCGACGACTTGGTGGAGGTGGCGGTCCGCGCCGACGAGCAGAGGAGCCTCACCCGCGACACCACCGACGACGAGATGCGGCGCATTGCCACCAGGGCGGAAGAGGCGGCGGCGGCCGCCGCCGCGGGCGGGTTCGGGTTTACTGTGGAGGAGGCAGAGGCAGCCGAGGCGGCAAGCCTTGCCGAGCGGGAGGATCTTGTCGGGGAGGTCGTCGGCGAGGGAGAGCCCAAAGTCGAATCAAGCGAGCCCGCCGAGCGCGCAAGTGGCCAGCCGTCTTCAAGCAACTTGCCGCAAACGGAGCTCCCAGTGCAGCCCCCAGCTCCACCAAGAAGGCGCCTCCGCAGGACCGGAGACATAGCAGGGCGGCAGACGGGCCAACAGCCGCCGCGCCGCGGGACACGCTCCACCGCGACAAGCACCGTTTCCGCGGGAGCATCTCATGCCGCGCCGGCAACTGGAGCGGGGTCCTCTCAAGCCGTCGCTTCTAGTCCTGCCGCAGCTCCCGCCAAGCGTCCAAGGGAGCCTACTCCTCCGCCTCGTCGCACTGAGAGAGTACCAGACTTCGACCTCTCCGCGCTCAGCTCCGACGAGGAGGAAGAAGAGGAAGAGGAGTAAGACTTTTTTGTTGTACTTATATTTCTTCGATTCTTGTTGTTTCTTGTCTTGTATCTGATCTGCTTTCTTCTGAACCTTGTTCCTTTCCAGGACTCTGGCCCAGAGAGCGGCGAAGAGGGCCAAGGTCCCCGTGGTTGTCATGGAGGACGATCCTGCTGTGACAACAGAGGGCGCATCCAAGACCACCTTGTCGGATTCGGCAACCTCTCCCCGAAGCAGCCCCCAGTGCAGCCCCCAGCATAAGTACATAATTTTACTTCTCGCTGTCAGGCGCGCATGGGTGTTCTTTTCTTTGATGATATCTTGATTGTTGTCTTGCTTGTGTAGGAGCAGAACAGGCTCACCAGGAGCAACCAGAAGCTGCCCCTGAGGTGCTATCTGCTTCGACTATGCCGCCAAGGAAGGATTCCCTGACAAGGGAGCGCTCTCCGGCAAGGGAGAGGTCCCCGGCAAGGGGCAGTTCTCCGGCAAGGGATGGGACCAGTGATCCCCCGGTGGTGGAGCCCATGATCACAGAGCCCACTACAGGTAATCCTTCTTGTCAGAAAACTTCCCTTGGGTTCTTCTTCTTCTAATCTACTTTTTGGATATTTGCTTGACTTTTTCTCCCTCTTCCTGTCTGCAGATCCTCCCTCCACTGAGCCGATGGAGACCGAGGCCACCGGCGAGGAGAACGTGCGCGGAAATACTGACGAAGCCGCTGCCACCGAAGAAGAGGCCGGCGGTGATGATCCTGCCGACGAAGAGGCCGCCAAGGTGGCTGGCGCAGGAGCTGGCGAGGGGTTCGGCGATCATACTGACGACCCGGGGGCCGCAGGAGCGCAAGGCGCTATGCCGACCGCCGATCCCTCTGCCGCTGACGCAGCGCCAGGCTCCGAAGAGCCCCAGCCCGGCGCCTACTTGAAGGCCGGCGACGGTGTCTTCATCAAGCTCCCCTGGGCGTCAAGCTCCAGGGCGCCGGTCGAGGGAGAATCTTTCGATGGAGAAGTGCTCGCCTCCACTGGGCTGACAGTGGTCGACGCGCCAAGCAGCAGCGGCGGCGAGTCTGAGGAGGAGCAGCTGCTCCGGAAGCTGGTGTCACTCTACCGCGCCCGACAAGCCAAACTGGAGTCCCAGGAAGCGCTTGTTGCGCAGGCGGGAGTGGACATTGAGAAGCACGCGGAGGAGCTCCAGAGCCGCAACCAAGAGGCCCTCCGGTCAATTGCAGAGGAGAGGGCACAGCTTGCCGAGGCGCGGAAGGCCTTCTTCCTCGAGAAGGCTGAAGCCGAAGAGTAGCAGCGGCTTGCCGTCAAGGAGATGTCCGTGCGAGAAGGAGAGCTGACGCAGCGGAAGGTCAACCTGGACAGCTATGAGGAGGAGCTTGCCGCGCGTGAGGAGACACTTGGCGGGGCCCTCAAGGAAGCGAAAGATGCTGCTGCAGCTGCCGAGGCCACCAAGAAGGAGCTGGAGGTGAAGGTGACGGAACTAGAATCCACTCTCAAGGTGAAGAACGAAGAGCTTGCCGCGCTCAAGCGCGAGCGTGAGAAGGACGCCCTTGCCCTTGGCGAGCTGCGGGTCGTCTCCTCGAGAGGGGCAAAGAGCTGAGCGCCGCCAAAGATTCAAATGTTGATCTGGAGCTGAAGCTGGCCACGCTGACTGAGACGCTGGACGGCGCCAAGAAGCGGGAGGAGGACTTGAAGGAGGAGATCAAGGCCAACGAGGCGCTGCTGACGAGGGCCGCCGGGACCCAGAACACCTTCAGGGACACTATGGAGCTCTGGATGGAGGGCCTCACGAACACTGCCGCGGTCATTGACGAGGAGCTGACGCAGCTGGAACTGGAGGGCTTCGGGTACTCCTCCGACGAGAACCTCCAGCCCAGCGCCAAGCTCACTCTATTCTTCAAGGGCGTGGCGACGGCCCTCCAGCAACTCCGGGAAAGGATCCCAAAGCAGCTGGCCGACGAGTCGCGCACGATCTGCGCCAGAGTTCTGGAGAAGGTGCTAGTGAAGGTGGTCTTCCGCAACCCAGGCCTCAACCTCACCAACGTCCTCAAGAAGCTGCCGGCGGGTGCTGATCTTGAAGAGCTCAAGGCCCTTGTCGCACCCATTGTGGACAAGGTGAATGAAGTCAAGAGGGTTGATGGTGGCCGCGTAGATTAGGCCGCCTGTTTTCTCCTTTTTCTTGCCGCTGCTAGACATGTTACGGGAACAATCTATTAGAGCGCGGCAAGTTATTTTTGTAATATAACTTTATCTTGGGCAGTATTTGCTATGTTATTTCCTTTACTTGATTCCTTCCTTTGTATGCTTTTACCCTACGCTTCCAGGGAACTTGCCGGCGCAGGCACCCTTGCCGCGAGCGCTGAGTGCGGAACATCAGCAGCCTGCTGGCGGTGCTGCTTCCGGCAAGAAACCTTGTCGCAACTAGTCGCAGCACACTTAAGTTGTTGAGCGGACTCGAAACAAAGTAAGGGCGCAACTAGCTACGAGTTGGTTCCTCCGCGCACAGGTTTTCCATACAAAGCATGGTCGTTCAAGGAAGATAACTTTAAAAAATTTAAAACTGATTGTGCTCAAACTTTGGCAACTTAGCTTTTCTGTCGTTTTCGTCCCGGCAAGGCGATACTTTCTTGAACGACGCCTGGTCCACACCATTATCTTCTCCTCCCCCCCCCCCCCCCCCCCCCCGGTGAACTTGTGGGCGAAGGAACCTTCTTTTTGAGAAAAAGAAAGAAGACAAAATAAAGATATGGAGCCTTAAGGCTCGTTATTGCTTACCGGGGGCAAGTGCTGCACAAAGTGTCAGATAATACATGCAAAAAAGAAAAAAGCATGAATTTTGACAAAATGCGCGGAGCATATGATCTTTATTTATGCACGGGATCTGCGCCCGGCTTTGTACAAAGGGTTACATGCAACAGCGGCAAGGCGTGTACAAAAGGTGGTTGCCGGAACGGGTTCCGGCAACCGCGCCTTACGGGTAAAACTTACGAAGATGCTCAATGTTCCAGGAGTTGCTCATCGGAAAGCCATCTTCGGTCTCAAGGCGGACAGCGCCGGGCCTAGTGACTCGTTTCACCCGATAAGGGCCTTCCCACTTCGGCGTCAACTTGTTGGAATTCTTGGCGGATTGAACACGCCGAAGAACAAGGTCGCCTTCCTCGAGACTTCTGGCATTGACTTTGCGGCTATGGTAGCGGCGCAAAGCTTGCTGGGATCGAGCAGCTCGTACAGTAGCCTGAAGACGATCTTCCTCAAGGAGCACCGCGTCATCTTGTCGCAGTTGCTCTTGCTCAAGCTCATCATAAGCGAGCACTCGAGGCGATCCGTATACGAGTTCCGTGGGGAGAGCTGCCTCTGCTCCATAGACTAGAGCGAAAGGTGTCTGGCCAGTGGCTCGATTTGGCGTCGTCCTGATCGACCAAAGAACCACTGGCAACTCCTCAATCCAATTCTTTCCGCACTTGTGCAGCCTGTCGAAAGTCTTGGTCTTGAGCCCGTGCAGCACTTCAGCGTTTGCCCTCTCCGCTTGACCGTTGCTTCTCGGGTGAGCAACAGAAGCGAAGCAGACCTTGGCGCCAAGATCTTGGACGTACTGCATGAAGGTGCGGCTCGTGAATTGTGTGCCATTGTCGGTGATGATCCTGTTAGGGACTCCGAAACGGCAAACAATTGACCTGAAGAACTTGAATGCCGACTGTGCTGTCACCTTCCTCACTGCTTCCACTTCCGGCCACTTTGTGAACTTGTCGATTGCAACATACAAGTACTCAAAGCCCCGACAGCTCGGGGAAAAGGGCCAAGGATGTCGAGCCCCCAGACCGAAAATGGCCAGGATAAAGGGATCGTCTGGAGAGCTTGAGCTGGCTGGTGTTTCTGCTTGGAATGGAACTGGCACGCTTCACATTTGGTTACTTGTGCAGTTGCATCCTGGATGGCTGTTGGCCAAAAGAAACCCTGCCGGAATGCTTTGCCGGCAAGTGCTCTTGCGCCAATGTGATGACCACATATGCCTCCATGTATCTCCGCCAACAGCTTCTGTCCATCTTCCCGGGGTATGCACTTCAATTTCACTCCGTTGAATCTTCTTCTGTACAGTATGTCGTCGACAAACTGGTACATACTTGATTGCCGGGCTACTCTCTCCGCTTCTTCTTGCTCTTCGGGAAGTTCTCCTGTCTGAAGGAAACGGACAATCTGCTGTGCCCATGCTAGAGCTTGCGGCTCAACAACAAGGACTAAAGGCACAAATGCTGCTGCGGGAACATCTGCTTCTACGGCAAGAAACTGCGGCTCAGCCGAAGCTTGATGTTCCCCGGCAAGCTTGCCGGAGCAAAACTTGTCGGGAGCGTCTGCTTCAACGGAACAAACCCTAGGGCTTGTCGGAGCAGACTGCCCCTCAGCACTCTTGGTGTTGATCTTGGGGACCTTGGCGGCGGCTTCGGGGAGCTCTGCTGGAAAGTAGTCACTGGAAATCAACTTCCTCTTCTTGTTCTGTCCAGTTGATGGTGTTACAGATGGTTGAGTCAGCTTGAGCACAAAGATCCCTGGTTCCACAGGTAACTTGAGTGCGGCCCACTTTGACAAGCCATCTGCAATGTCGTTCTGAGCTCTTGGAACATGTTCCATCTGCAGGCCGTCAAAGTGTTCTTCCAACTTTCTCACTTCATCAATGTAAGCTTCCATCAATGGACTCTGATAGTCTTTGTTTACTTGGCGGACGACAAGCTGCGAGTCACACCTAACAATAAGCTTCTTGATCCCAAGGTATGCTGCGATCCTGAGTCCGGCAAGCAAACCTTCATACTCTGCATTATTGTTTGTCGCTTGCTCCTTGGGAAAGTGCATCTGGATCACGTACTTGAGGTGCTCTCCGGTGGGTGCGACAAGTAACACGCCCGCACCGGTGCCTTGCAGCGAGAAGGCACCATCAAAGTACATGATCCATTCTTTGCTTGCTTCCTTGACGGGGATGCTCGTCTCTGGAGTTTCTTCATCAGGTGTTGGCGTCCATTCTGCTATGAATTCTGCCAATGCTCGGCTCTGGATAGTTGAATTACTCTCAAACTTGAGGCCAAAGCTTGACAATTCCAGTGCCCACTCGACGATCCTGCCTGTTGCTTCTGGATTCTGCAGTATCCTCTTCAACGGAAAGCGAGTGACAACTGTGATCTCATGTGCTTGGAAGTAATGGTGCAGCTTCCTCAAGGCCATGAGAAGGCCGAAAAGCAATTTCTACACGCCAGAGTACCTTGATCTAGCCCCCTGCAGAAGGGAACTGACAAAGTAAACTGGGCGCTGCACCATTTTCTTCTGTTTCTCTTCTTGTGGCTGCACAGATCCATCCTTGTCGGGACCAGAGCTTGTCGGGGAAGCCCCCTGCTTGTCGCTGGACCCGCTTGCCGTGGCCGCTGGCTCATCATCCGCCTTCCTTTCCGCTACTAACGCAGCACTAACCACTTGATTGGTTGCCGCTAGATACAGCAACAACTTCTCTTATGGCTTAGGTGCGACAAGTATTGGAGTGGAGGACAGGTATCTCTTCAAGTCCTGTAGCGCAGCCTCCGCTTCCGGAGTCCATTTCATTGGACCTGCCTTTTTCAATATTTTGAAAAATGGCAGGGCGTGCTCAGCAGACTTAGAGATAAACATGCTGAGAGCAACCACGTAGCCGGCAAGCCTTCGCACATCCTTGATGCGCTTCGGTGCTTCAATCTGCTCAATCGACTTAATCTTGTCGGAGTTGGCTTCAATTCCCCGCTGAGACACAAAGAACCCGAGAAGCTTGCCGGAGGGGACCCCAAACACGCACTTCTCGGGATTAAGCTTGAGGTTGATCTTGCGCAGATTTGCAAAGGTCTCGTCCAAATCTTGAATCAGAGTTGCTCTGTCTTTGCTCTTGACCACTATGTCATCCATGTAGGCTTCTACATTTCTGTGCAACTGTGGCTCAAAAAGCTTCGTGAACTACCCTTGCAAATGTTGAACCAGCATTCTTTAGTCCGAAAGGCATCCGTACAAAGCAGTATGTGCCACATGGAGTGATGAATGCGGTTTTCTCCTCATCCTCTTCTGCCATGAAGATTTGATTATATCCTGAATATGCATCAAGAAATGAAAGCAAATCACATCCTGACGTGGAGTCGACAATTTGGTCAATGCGCGGCAAGGGGAATGGATCTTTGGGACAACCTTTATTAACATCAGTGAAGTCAATACAAAGCCTCCATTTTCCGTTCGCCTTGCGCACGACTACAGGATTGGCCAGCCACGTAGGATGGAGCACTCCTCTGACAAGGCCTGCTGCTTCCAACTTCTTGATCTCTTCTGGGATGAATTCTTGGCGCTCCACTGCTTGCTTTCTGACTTTCTGCTTGACGGGCCGCGCGTGAGGACAGACGGCAAGGTGGTGCTCAATTACTTTCCTGGGAACACCGGGGATGTCAGATGGTTGCCATGCAAACACATCGACATTCGCCCGTAGGAAAGCAACGAGCGCGCTTTCCTATTTAGGGTCAAGCGTGGCACTGATGGTAAAGGTACCACCAGTGCCGTCCTCCTTGGCGGCCACTTTCTTGGTCTCTCGCGGAGCTGCCTTCGCCTTCTTACACTTGCCGGTGGAGCTCGATGGTGCGTCCTCGATGGTAGCGCAGCACTCCGAAGAGGTGCGCTTGCCGGAGTGGGCATCAGAGCTCTTGCCGGACTTGGTCTTCTTCTTCCCCCCGGGAGCTTCAGCGGCAAGTGGTTTGCGATCTGCTGCGGCTGCTGCTTCCCGGTAGATCTTGTCGGTGCAGATAAGGGCATCTTTCTTGTCGCCAGGGACAGAGATGACACTTATCGGACCTGGCATCTTGAGCACGTTGTAGGCATAGTGAGAGGCTGCCATGAACTTTGCGAGCGCTGGACGGCCGAGTATCCCATTGTAGGGCAATGGAAAATCAGCAACGTCAAAAGTGACTTTCTCTGTTCTGAAGTTCAGCTCGCTGCCAAATGTCACTGGCAACGTGATCTTCCCCTTCGGCTTGCTCCTTCCCGGGTTTATTCCTTGGAAAGTACCAGTCTCTTCGAGCTCGCTGTCGGGGATCTGGAGCTTCTGGAGTACCGCGGAGGAGATCAGATTCAAGCCGGCCCCGCCGTCAACTAGCATCTTTGTGACCTTGAGGTTGCGGATAGTTGGCGAAACCAACATCGGCAAGCACCCGACCGCAGTTATGCGGTCAGGGTGGTCCTCAATGTCAAAGATGATAGGCGTGCTGGACCACTTCAGAGGCTTGCGTGACTCAACTGGTGGTTCTGCTGCATTAACTTCCTGCACCCACTGTTTGAGCTGGCGATGCGAAGTATGCAGAGAAGCACCGCCGTCAATGCACAGAACCTCTGTTGCTTTCTGAAACTCCTGATCGTCAGCCTCGTCATCATCCATGTCTTCATCTTCGTCTTCATCTTCATCCTTGTCGCGGCCACGGGGAAGCCTGTCCCCTTGCCGCTGCTTGGCCTTGCCACGGCGTCCTCCCCGTCCGGGACGCTTCTTGCCGGATCCACCAGTACCTTCCTGGGCCTTCTCCTTGTCGCGCCGCTCGTATTCAGCTTTCTGCTGCTCGACCAGCTGCTCAACCTTCTTGCAGCTCTGGAGATCGTGACCCTTGGTGCGGTGGAACTTGCAATATTGCTTGTCGAAGCCGCCCTGCTTGTCGGCGGCCGCCACAGGTTCTGCTTCCTTGGTGCCACCTCTGTTGCCGGACTGCTCGACAGCTACTACTTCTTTGCCTTTTCTTCTTCTGTTGTTCCGCCGCTGGTTTTTCTTTGCTGGGGCAGCATCTTCACTATCAGACCCCCCCTGCTCCTGTGTTCTCTCCAGGGAGTTTCCTCCCTTCCTCAGCACGTGCACACTTGTCGGCCAGGGTGTAGAGCTCGATGACGTCCCTTATCTTGCACATCGCCATCTCCTCCCGCATCCTGCGGTTACGCACGTTCTGATGGAACGCGCTGATGACCGCGGCAGAGTGGACATCTGGGATGTTGCACTGCACTTGGCTGAATCTCTGAATGTACTTGCGCAGGGGCTCTCCTTCCTTCTGGGCGAGCAGATGAAGATCGCTCTCCTGACCATGGGGCTTGTGGGCGCCTGTGAAGGCGCCGACAAACTGATGGCACAGATCCGCCCATGAGGAGATGGAGTTGTCGGGCAAGTGCATGAGCCAGGATCTGACATTAGGCTTGAGCACTAGTGGGAAGTAGTTGGCAAGGATCTTGTCATCACGTCCCCCGGCAGCCTGCACTGCGATGCTGTAGATGCTGAGGAACTCCGACGGATGCAACTTGCCATCATACTTCTCCGGTACATCTGGCTTGAAGTTCTTTGTGCTGGGCCACTGGACTTGCCGCAGCTCACGAGTAAACGCAGGGCAACCTACCGCGTACGGCAAGTCGGCTGGTTCCCCTGGCGCATGCATGTCAGCAGCGGGCCCAGCGCGCTGGTATGACTGACTCCGCGCTTCTCTTCGACGCTCGATGCGGGTGCGAGCGTCTTCATGTTGTCATTCTTGAAGAACTTGGCGTTGATCGCCACGAGCTCGTGGATCTGACGACGCCGTGGAGTCGGTGTCGAGGTTGACCCGGCGAGTCGGCGATCTCGGCCTTCGGGGCGGGGAGTGCACGGTGGTTGCACCCCCACCGGTCTTGTCGCCATCGGCTCGCGTCCGGCAATCTTGTCGCGGTTGCGATGTAGCTGGCTGCCGTGGAGTGTCGCTGTTGGCGAAGCCGATGAGGCTCTGTATGGTGGCCCTCCAATCGTCGATCTTGTCCGCCGTTGGAGGGTAATCCAAGATCAGTTGAGCTCGGGCCAACGCTTCTTCTGGAGTCTTCGGTGGCGGCGGTGAACGGTGCGAGGAGCGGGATATGCTCGGACTTCCAACTGGGTTGGAAGGAGCAGTACCCCGTCCAGGCGACCGTACCTCACTCGTGCCGGCATGCTGGCGTGCATGCCGGTCTTGAACGCCCCGAGATCCACCAGCTTGGCCTTGTTCTAACGCGAGTATGGTGCTGCGAGCACCATGACGCTGTCGATCCCGCGCCTCCTGAGATGGGCGCGGTGCGTGTACAGACGCCGAAGTTTGCGGGGCCTTGTCCTTGGATCTGGTAACAACGTGAGCTCCCTCGTCGGCGCCCGTTCCTCCGCCGGCATCTACCCCACCGCCCGTTTGCTCCGGTGGCGGTGGGATCGACGCGGACGGAGCGGCAACCTCCGAAGCCTTCTTCTTCGGTGGCATGTCGATGAAGATGATGAAACAGATGAAGATCTGGCTCGCGTGAACGCCGGATCGGGTTCACACAACCTCGACGCCCCCTACCTAGCGCGCCAAAGATGTCGTGGGAAACGAACACCTATGGGGCAGGGCCCCTTTCGGTCCGGCAGGGAGCGGAGGGTGCACGAAGAGCGGATCAAGGCGGAGCACGCGAGCGATTTTACCCAGCTTCGGAGCTCTCCGGAGAGATAATACTCCTACTGCTGCTTTGGGGTTGTATTATGTTCTTGCTTGAGAGTGTGAGAGTGTTCTGGTTTTGAATGAGTCGAACCCCCCCTACGTTGCGCATGGGCCTCCTTTTATAGGCTCAAGGGGTCACCGACAGGTGGCAACGCATGCAAGGGTACAAATGTAAAAAGGGTGGTTGGTACAACTGCCTCTACAACGGATCCTACCTAACTCTGACGGCAGGGGACAAAGGCATTAAATGCTCGTCCGCGTCGCCCAAACAGTGCAGAAAAGCGACCGTTAGGGGCGCCACCGTTCGCCACGATGGCCATCTCATCATCTCCGCTCGCCACCTCGCACCGCTTGGCTGCACAGCTTCCCGCCACGTGCGTCTGGAACGGTCTCAGGGCGACACGTCGGCGGATGCGCTGGAGCGTGGGCACAGAGTGGTGGCTTCGCCACGGCAAGCGCCTTGCCGCGGTCGTTGTCTTGACGCGCCCGGAGGCTTGTCACTCGTCGGGTCTTGCCGGGACGCGTGGCGCGTCGCGGCAAGTTCCTTGAAATGCCTTGGTTGGCCTTCCCGGCAAGCTCCTCTTGCCGGGGCCTTGTCCTTCCCGGCAAGCTCCTCTTGCCGGGGTCTTGTCTTCTCGGTTAAAACACTTTGTTCTTGAATGGCTTCAATGGGAACTACGGATGATCTTGGCGGGCACCCGGCAAGCCTTGCCGCGGGACGCTGCGACTGCCCGTGCACAAGTTCGGGATACTAAGGTACCCCTACTTTAGTACACCGACACCCGCGGACGTCTAGGCGTTGAATGCCCATGGAGATGGCCATCCGGAGACCATGTAGAAGGGCCTCGTATTCGGCTGCGTTGTTGTAGTCCGTGAACATTATTTGAAGTACGTATTGGACTGTGTCTCCGGTTGGGGACGTCAAGACGATGCCAGCCCCCAAGCCGGCCAACATTTTAGAGCCGTCAAAGTGCATGATCCAATTGGAGTATGCGCCGTACTCTTTAGGGAGTTCGGCTTCAGTCCATTCGGCGATGAAGTCAGCCAAAACTTGCGACTTTATAGCTCGCCGTGGTTTGTAGGTTATGTCGAATGGTAAGAGCTCAATGGCCCATTTTGCAATCCTGCCCGTCGCGTCGCGGTTGTTTATAATGTCATTGAGAGGTACTTCGGAGGCCACTGTTATCGAGCACTCTTGAAAGTAGTGTCGCAGCTTCCGGGATGCCATGAACACTGCGTACGCTATCTTTTGATAATGTGGATACCGGGACTTGCATGGAGTTAAGACAGTGGATACTTAGTACACTGGGTTTTGAAGAGGGAATTTGTGTCCTTCTATTTCTCGTTCGACGACAAGCACCGCGCTAACAACTTGATGTGTTGCCGCGATATATAATAACATTGGTTCGCCCAAGTTGGGCGCGGCCAGGACCGGATTTGTTGCCAATATGGCTTTTATTTCTTCGAGTCCAGTCGTGGCAGCATCCGTCCACTCGAAGTGTTCGGTGCGCTAGAGGAGGCAATAAAGGGGCAACGCCTTTTCTCCCAAGCGGGAGATGAAGCGGCTTAAAGCTGCCACGCATCCAGTCAATTTTTGTATTTGTTTGAGATATTTTGGGGTATCCAACTATGACAAAGCTCGGATCTTG
The DNA here is from genome assembly GCA_963921465.1 of Triticum timopheevii. Taxonomy (NCBI): domain Eukaryota; kingdom Viridiplantae; phylum Streptophyta; class Magnoliopsida; order Poales; family Poaceae; genus Triticum; species Triticum timopheevii. Next base: position 528,580,670 of record OY997268.1, read on the forward strand.
GCTGGGTTTGCTTCAATTCCTCTACCGGATACAATGAAGCCCAAGAGCTTTCCGGCTGGTACGCCGAAAACGCATTTTTTCGGATTGAGCTTAATGTCATATGCTCGGAGGTTGTCGAATGTGAGCCTCAAATCGTCTACTAGAGTTTCGACGTGTTTGGTCTTGACGACCACATCATCTACGTATGCCTCCACTGTTTTGCCGATCTAGGTTGCCAGACATGTCTGAATCATGCGCTGATATGTTGCGCCGGCGTTCTTGCGCCCGAAGGGCATTGTGTTGAAGCAGAATGGTCCATATGGAGTAATGAATGTTGTTGCGGCTTGGTCTGTCTCCGCCATCTTGATTTGATGGTATCCGAAGTATGTGTCGAGGAAGCACAATGAATCGTGCCCTGCTGTGGCATCGATAATTTGATCAATGCGGGGGAGAGGGAAGGGATCCTTTGGGCAAGCTTTATTGAGGTCTTTAAAATCGACACACAGGCGCCAGGATTTGTCCTTTGTTGGTACCATTACCAGGTTCGCTAGCCAGTCCGGATGTTTTATGTCTCTGATGAATCCGGCTTCCAATAGTTTGGCTAGCTCCTCTCCCATTGCATGTCTTTTTGGTTCGGAAAATCGCTGAAGAGCCTGTTTGACTGGCTTGAATCCTTTTAGGATGTTTAGGCTGTGTTCTGCCAGCCTGCGTGGGATTCCTGGCATATCTGAAGGGTGCCAGGCAAAGATATCCCAATTTTCCCGAAGGAATTCTCGTAGTGCGGCGTTTACATCAGGGTTTAATTGTCCCCCGATGGAGGCCGTCTTTGTGGGGTCCGTTGGATGGACTTGGAATTTGACTATTTCGTCCGCTTGTTTAAAAGAAGTGGACTTGGATCTCTTATCGAGTATCACATCGTCCCTGTTCACCGTGGAGCGCAGCGTAGTGAGTTCCTCTGCCGCTAGGGCTTCGGATAGTGCCTCTAGGGCTAGTGCGGCTGTCTTGTTTTCGGCACGGAGCACTGTGTCCGGATCACTGACAAGAGTGATGATTCCATTGGGCCCGGGCATTTTAAGCTTCATGTACCCGTAATGGGGTATAGCTTGAAAAATTGTGAATGCCTCTCGCCCGAATAGAGCGTGATATCCGCTGCTGAACGGGGCCACATGGAACGTGACCTCCTCGGACCTATAATTGTCCGGCGCGCCGAACACCACATCCAATGTATTTTTTGCTGTGCAGCATGCTTCCCGACTAGGGATTATTCCTCTGAAGGTTGTGCTGCTTCGCTCAATGCGGCTCCAGTCTATTTCCATTTTTCGAAGGGTTTCCTCGTAGATGAGGTTTAATACGCTGCCGCCATCCATGAGTACCTTGGTAAGACGAAATCGTCCACTATTGGACTGTGGACCAATGCGGTTGGTGCTCAGGTTGTTCAGAATTTTGGTTCATCGCTGGCATTGAAGGTGATAGCCGTATCGCTCCATGGATTTGTTGTTGCTACTTGGTAGACTTCGGCGAGGCTGCGGATTGTTCGTTTCCGCATATTATTTGATGCGAAAGTCTCGAAGACTGTTAATACCGTACTGGTACTGTTGGGTTGGTTCTCGGGGCTAGAAGCTCTTCGCCACTTTTGGCCACCTGCCGTAGTATCCAACATGCTCGAAGGCTATGTGTTGGAGTGACGCCCTCTGTACTGTGGATTTTACAGGGTCCACTGAGCCATCCCTCCAATACGGTTCCGTGCCCTTTATGGGGTATTTGGTTTTTGGTTTTTGTCCCGGGTGCCTGAGCATGATGCACCCTTTTGTTTGACTAGGGTTGTGTTTGGAGCCGGATTGTCCCAAAACTTAGTTTCGGTTTTCCAGGTACTCTCCATCGCACAGTACTTTCGTACTATGGATGCTAGGTCGGCGAAGCGTGTAATTTCGTCGAAGCGGCGGCCGAACAGGCGGTCATAAGAAAACCACCTAGCCGGATAGTTTGGCCGGCGGCCAAAGCTCCTTTGGCAATGGTGCCATCTTTAAAGACGGGAAGAGGCATCCTTCCTGATTGTGACGGCACAGAGGAACTCTCAATGAAAGCACCAATGTCGGTGTCAAAACCGGCGGATCTCGGGTAGGGGGTCCCGAACTGTGCGTCTAGGCGGATGGTAACAGGAGACAAGGGACACGATGTTTTTACCCAGGTTCGGACCCTCTCGATGGAGGTAAAACCCTACTCCTGCTTGATTGATATTGATGATATGGGTAGTACAAGAGTGGATCTACCACGAGATCAAGGAGGCTAAACCCTAGAAGCTAGCCTATGGTATGATTGTTGTCATGTCCTATGGACTAAAACCCTCCGGTTTATATAGACATCGGAGAGGGCTAGGGTTACACAGAGTCGGTTACAATGGTAGGAGATCTATATATCCGTATCGCCAAGCTTGCCTTCCACGCCAAGGAAAGTCCCATACGGACACGGGACGAAGTCTTCAATCTTGTATCTTCATAGTCTTGGAGTCCGGCCGATGATGATAGTTCAGCTATCCGGACACCCCCTAGTCCAGGACTCCCTTAGCCCTCGAGTCAGGCGTACAAGGGCAGCGGAAACCCAGGCGACGGCCACTCGTACCAGGGCCGCGACGACCCCTGCCAGGCGACCACGTCGCGACGGCCGGGGATAGGTCGCTTCTTCGGCGGGAGCGGGTCAGGACCCTCTCGGGGGGCCTTTCCCTTCTCTTCTGTGGAAAACCGACGGATCGGCGCCATTGGCGTGAGGTGGAGCAAGGGAGAGGAAGAAGAAGAAGGAGAGGAGCAGGAAGAGATGGACTGCGGGGGCTCTCACCCGTCCGTACTTATAGTCCGGAGGAGGCCAACCGTCGGCCTCCACGATCTCAGGTAATCATGACCCATTTTTGCATGCAGTGACTTGTCAAGTCGAGCAGTTGCCGAGGCAGCGTGGGGAAGCGGAGACGCCCACGTCCAATCAACCGCAATGCGGCGCCCAAGGCCGCAGGCTGGGGCCCGCGGCGCTCTGCACTTGCCCCTTCGCTTCTCCGATAAGCCAAGTCCAAGCGCGCCTTGGGCCCCGGGGCTACTGTCGGCGTTCTGGGAACGGGGGTCCCCAGACTTGCCTGCCTGCGGCCTATGGCATGGCTCAAGAGGTGGCCCAGTATGGCCCATCTTCATCAGCACAATACTCAAGACCCTCGTGAGGGGCCAAGCCTCGTGGGGCGGACGACGCAGGGCTTCCTCAGGGACGGCCTTGCCAGGTAGGCTCGCGAGGAGGCGGAGAGATCAAGGCAGGGTACCTCGCAAGGTGCTCGTGATGCAAGCCATGACGATCGAGGCCAGGCGGGCGCCAGGCGGGCGCCGGCCTGCGCAGTGTCCTTGTTTCCTCTTTGGTGCAAAGGGGGCAAGCACGGACGTGGAGTACCGAGGCATCAGGCAAAGGTTGCCATTTCAGTGCAACAAGACCAAGACCAGCGGAGCGGCAGGATGGAGGTCACCCTGGAGCCCAAGACAGTGTCATCGCCAGTGCTTTTGGCAGCCGAAGACCAACTTTAGTCAGGATAACTTGTACTAGATGTTCCCCTTCAAAATGTCCGTAGTTGGCGCCCTTCCCGCTCAATATTAGGGAAGAGGCCCAGGGCCTCTATAAATAGAGCTAGCCACCACAGAGCAGAGGCATCTGGAAGGGACGATCTGAGAGAGCCCTAGCAAAGAGAGAGAGAGAGGCGATCAAACTCACCCGAGCAGTTCATCGCACCAGTTCAAGAACACCTCTCGCGAGGTTGTTCTTCCCTTGTACTGTTCATCATCAGCCCCTGAGGCAATCCACCACACCACACACTGGAGTAGGGTATTACACCACAACGGTGGCCCAAACCAGTATAAATCTCGCATCCCTTGTGTTGTTCATCGTTTCTAGCTTGGATCTCACAAGGCGATCGGACGTAGATCGGTAGGGGAGAGATCTTCGTGCGCACCCCAGTGTTCGAACCTTAAGGGTCTGCCGGAACCCAACATCCGACATCTGTGATGTGTATCTTGAAGAAGAGCCCACCTTGGAACTTTTTAGAGAATACTTTTACTTGAACCACCAGAATGAATACTCCAACGGACCTAGCTTGGAACTTGGCGGGGTCTCAATCCAACGACGGAGAGACGCCAGTTTTCCTTATGCGCAGCCACCAAGTCATCCCAAGGACTGGAACCAGACATGGTTCTACTGCCAAGATACTTCTCCTGCTGATGAGAACCCTCTGCCCGGCTTTTGCTCCCTGCGCCTCAAGTCTAATCATCCTCTTCCAGACAAGTTGTGAGCTGCTGATCACTAGAAGCTCACCCCTACCATTGCTAAAGTCAAGGCTCTTTTGGGGAATGGCTTAAATGGTATTGACTTGGTCCGGTGCTGGGTCGCATGGAAGATCATCCCGTTGAGCCGCTGCTCTGGGTTAATGTGCACTTACACAGGTGACACAAAGGATCCTCTGCGCCACAGCCCTGAAGATTTACCTGATGATCTTATCAATGATATGACAAAGTCGCTTTTGAATGAAAGCCTAGCAGACTGTGGCAAGGTGGGCCTAAGACCTTTCTGCAAAGCTAACCTGGCTCCAAGGGTAAGCCGCCAAACTTAATTAATTTACCTTCATCTTTGATGTTTTGTCTTAACTCAAACCTTTGCTGATTTTCACAGGCTCATGACGAGTTTTGGAAGAAAGAATATGACCAGGAGGTTGCAAAGAGAGCCAGGAAGGCCAAGAAAGCCGCCAGGAGAGCCGCCACCAAGAGAAGAGGGAAAAAAGCCCGGTGCTTCTGAATTGCTTCAACTTGAGGACTCCTCTGAGTCGGAGGTAGCCCTTGACTCTCTTGGCTCTTTTTTCAACCATCTTATTGACACAAACTATTATCAGGATGACATGGGAACGAGTCAGGGAGTAGAAGAAGAGGTAACTATTATTTCCTCCGACTCTGAGCCTTTGACAAGACAAAAAATCCGAAGAGTAACCCAGAAAGTAAGATTTTCACACCCCTTAGCTCATCTGGATCTTCACTTTATTTTGAAGCAACAGATTCATGAGAGCCGGAGGCAGACCCGGACCAGCAAGGATGCGGAACTCTCCTCCGGCTTGTCAAATACACCGAGGAAGCGCCGAAATGATGTCACCTCCGACTTAAACTCTTTTTATCCTTTGGCGGGTCATACTCGTCAACCGCTCAACTCTTCTGATTCAAATTATCAGGAAACTTCACATTCTTCCGGCGACTCAATCTAGTCCAATATGTCGTCTTTCAAGACCGCTCCAGGGTAATGACTATTTACTTATCCTTTACTCATTATAATCCTTTTATACTTTGTACTGACCTTTTGACTCATGCAGCGGAAAAGCAAAACCCAGCAAGACGACTAAGAAGAACAAGCCAGCTGAAGATCCAAAGGTCAATGAACCGGAGCTGTAGACACCAGCACCTGAGATCTCTATCCCCAAATCATCTGAACCGGCTCATGATAACCCGCCAGCAACTTCTGACCCCCCTATGGAGCGAGCCATTGATGAGTCTTTAAATCCTGAAGTCTCTAGTCCACCAAAGACGGCTGATGTTCTTGATGAAGACGTGAAAATTACTGCCACTGGCTTTAGAGAACTGGGAAGGCCCACTGTGCTAGCCAAGCATTCTGCCAAGGAGGAGCATATTGAATGACATAAAGTCAGATTTGATATGGTTGATTACTCCCACTTGAGCCTTGGCGAGGTTTTTTCTTGTTATCTTAGCCAAGTGCACAGCAGCCGCAATCTTGAAGTAGACATGGTGACTCAAATGCACCAGCAGTTTGAGGTACGAATTCTTCCTTTACCGAGTTATGCTTACTATGCCAGCCCCCAAGTCTACTGTTTATGATAAATATGTTGTAGACTTAGATGAACCAGGAGCATAAGTCATATCCTTTGGTAGAATCCTTTGATCAACCGGCTTAATCCGTAGACCCCAAAGTCCGGTTTAATCAGCATGAATGAGTCGGTCATTTGTACACTTGTGTAGAAGACAGTACTTACTTGTGTAGTTTTCAACAGCAATATGCATTAGTCCCCAAGTGCCAAGTACTCTTGCTTGCAAAGTGCTTGGGACTTACTCTCATAAGCCACCACTTAAATAGAACTTTCGGTAGACATTATCCCCCAAGTGCCAAGTGTTGTTGCTTGCAAAAGGCTTGGAACTTAATATTGAATACTAATGTTTATGATTTTGACCCGGTATATGTACAGACCACCACTGCTCAACTTCAATCAGAGTTGTCTAAATTGAAGAACCGCTGATAACCCACAAGTATAGGGGATCACAATAGTTTTCGAGGGTAGAGTATTCAACCCAAATTTATTGATTCGACACAAGGGGAGCCAAAGAATATTCTCAAGTATTAGCAGTTGAGTTCTCAATTCAACCACACCTGGATAACTTAGTATCTGCAGCAAAGTATTTAGTAGCAAAGTAGTATGGTAGTAATGGTAACAGTGGCAAAAGTAGCGATAGCAGTTTTGTAGTAATTGTAACAGTAGCAATGGTAAAGTAAATAAGCAAAGCACAATATGTGAAAAGCTCGTAGGCATTGGATTAGTGATGGATAATTATGTCAGATGCAATTCCTCATGTAATAGTTATAACATAGGCTGACACAGAGCTAGCTCCAGTTCATCAATGCAATGTAGGCATATATTCCGAATATAGTCGTACGTGCTTATGGAAAAGAACTTGCATGACATCTTTTGTCCTACCCTCCCGTGGCAACGGGGTCCTAGTGGAAACTAAGGGATATTAAGGCCTCCTTAATAGAGTACCGGACCAAAGCATTAGCACTTAGTGAATACATGAACTCCTCAAACTACGGTCATCACCGAGAAGTATCTTGATTATTGTCACTTCGGGGTTGTTGGATCATAACACATAATAGGTGACTATAGACTTGCAAGATATGATCAAGAACTCACGTATATTCATGAAAACATAATAGGTTCAGATCTGAAATCATGGCACTCGGGCCCTAGTGACAAGCATTAAGCATAGCAAAGTTATAGCAACATCAATCTCAGAACATAGTGGATACTAGGGATCAAACCCTAACAAAACTAACTTGATTGCATGTAAATCTCATCCAACCCATCACCGTCCAGCAAGCCTATGATGGAATTACTCATGCACAGCAGTGAGCATCATGAAATTGGTGATGGTGGATGGTTGATGATGACGACGGCGATGAATCCCCCTCTCGGGAGCCCCGAACGACTCCAAATCAGCCCTCCCGAGAGAGATTAGGGCTTGGCGGCGGCTCCGTATCGTAAAACACGATGAAATTTGCTCTCCGATTTTTTTCTTCGCGAAAGCAAATATATAGAGTTGGAGTTGAGGTCGGTGGAGCTCCAGGGGGCCCACGAGGCAGGGGGCGCGCCCAGGGGGAGGCCCCCCCCTCGTGGACAGCGTGTGGGCCCCTAGCCTTGATTCTTTGGCCAGTATTTTTTATATTTTCCAAAAGTGATCTCTGTGGATTTTCAGGTCATTTCGAGAACTTTTGTTTCTGCACAAAAGTAACACCATGGCAGTTCTGCTGAAAACAGCGTCAGTCCGGGTTAGTTTCATTCAAATCATGCAAGTTAGAGTCCAAAACAAGGGCAAAAGTGTTTGGAAAAGTAGATATGTTGGAGACGTATCAACTCCCCCAAGCTTAAACCTTTGCTTGTCCTCAAGCAATTTAGTTGATAAACTGAAAGTGATAAAGAAAAACTTTTACAAACTCTGTTTGCTCTTGTTGTTGTAAACATGTAAAGCCAGCATTCAAGTTTTCAGCAAAGATTATGAACTAACCATATTCACAATAACACTTAGGTCTCATGTTTACTCATATCAATGGCATAATCAACTAGCGAGAAATAATAATAAAACTCGGATGACAACACTTTCTCAAAACAATCATAATATGATATAACAAGATGGTATCTCGCTAGCCCTTTCTGAGACCGCAAAACATAAATGCAGAGCACCTTTCAAGATCAAGGACTGACTAAACATTGTAATTCATGGTAAAAGAGATCCAGTCAAGTCATACCCAATATAAACTAATAGTAATGCATGCAAATGACAATGTGCTCTCTAGCTGGTGCTTTTTAATAAGAGGATGATGACTCAACATAAAAGTAAATAGATATGCCCTTCGTAGAGGGAAGCAGGGATTTGTAGAGGTGCCAGAGCTCGATTTTGAAATAGAGATGAATAACATTTTGAGCAGTATACTTTCACTGTCAACGCAACAACTATGAGATCTCGATATCTTCCATGCTACATACATTGTAGACGGATCCCAAACAGAATGGTAAAGTTTATACTCCCCCACCACCAACAAGCATCAATCCATGGCTTGCTCGAAACAACGAGTGCCTCCAACTAGCAACAGCCCTGGGGGAATTTTGTTTAATTATTTCGATTTGCTTTGATCTTTTTTATCATGGGACTGGGCATCCCGGTTACCAGCCATTTTCTCATGAATGAGGAGCGGAGTCCACTCCTCTTGAGAATAACCCACCTAGCATGGAAGATACAGACAACCCTAGTTGATATATGAGCTGCTCGAGCATACAAAACAGAATTTCATTTGAAGATTTGGAGTTCGGCACATACAAATTTACTTGGAATGGCAGGTAAATACCGCATATAGGAAGGTATGGTGGACTCATATGGAATAAATTTGGGGGTTTATGGAGTTTGGATGCACAAGCAGTATTCCCGCTTAGTACAGGTGAAGGCTAGCAAAAGACTGGGAAGTGACCAACTGAGAGAGCGACAATAGTCATGAACATGCATTAAAATTAATTAACACTGAGTGCAAGCATGAGTAGGATATAATCCACCATGAACATAAATATCGTGAAGGCTATGTTGATTTGTTTCAACTACATGCGTGAACATGTGCCAAGTCAAGTCACTCAAATCATTCAAAGGAGGATACCACCCTATCATACCACATCACAACCATTTTAATAGCATGTTGGCACGTAAGGTAAACCATTATAAACTCCAAGCTAATTAAGCATGGCATAAGCAACTATGATCTCTAATTGTCATTGCAAACATGTTTTATCATTATAGGCTGAATCAGGAACGATGAACTCATCATATTTACAAAAAGAAGAGAGGTCGAGTTCATACCAGCTTCTCTCATCTCAATCAGTCCATCATATATCGTCATTATTGCCTTTCACTTGCACGACCGAACGGTGTGTATAATAACAATAGTGCACGTGCATTGGACTAAGCTGGAATCTGCAAGCATTCAATTCAAGAGAGAAGACAAAGTAATATGGGATCTAAATTAAATCAACAATCATGCATATGAGAGCCACTAAACATTTTCATTATGGTCTTCTTCTCTCGAAACCCAAAGGAAAGAAAAGAAATAAAACTATTTACACGGGAAAGCTCCCAACAAGCAAAAGAAGAACGAGAAATCTTTTTGGGTTTTCTTTTTAATTACTACTACAAGAATGGAAATTAAACTAACTAACAAAAATTTGGTTTTCTTAAGGTTTATCAAACACACAAGAAGAAAGCTAGAAAAAGAAATTAAACTAGCATGGATAATACAATGAAAGAGTATGAGCACCGACAACTAGAATGAGTGTGTGAACATGAATGTAATGTCGGTGAGAAATACGTACTCCCCCAAGCTTAGGCTTTTGGCCTAAGTTGGTCTATTGCCAAGGATAGCCTGGCTGATATCCGAAGTTATAACTGGGGTCGTACTGAGATGCAGCAGCCATTGCCTCCTGAGCTGCGGCATGGTGGCGAGATGCCTCCACTCTCCTCTCGTGTTCGTTTGCCTCCTCCCTAGTGACAACATATCTTCGTTTTGCCTAGTAATCAAAAAGGGAAGGAGCAGGGAGAGTAACATGGACAGCATGACGTCTATCAAAGATTAGTCAATACTGGAGGAATTGTTCATTCCTCACAAGAAAATGATGACTGACCATAGCGTCATAATCTAAATAAACGGGAAGCAACTCCCTATCACCCTCAAATGGAGGTATACCAAGATAATTAGCAACACGGGTCGCATAAATCCCTCCAAACAAATCTCCAGATAGACCATTATTATGCAACCTACATGCAACAATTGTCCCCAAGTTGTAATCTTTATTACCTAATACAGCACTCTTGAGGACACAAAGATCAGGGACACACATGTGACAAGCTTCATATTTACCATTTATGCATCTACCAATGAAGAGAGCAAAATAATGTATAGCAGGAAAATGAATGCTCCCTATGGTAGCTTGAGCTATATATCTAGATTCTCCCACAGTAATACTAGCAAGAAAGTCTTTATATTCAGATTTATGGGGTTCATTAACATTACCCCATTGTGGGAGTTTGCAAGCGGTAGTAAAATCTTCTAAGTACATGGTATATGATTGATCATAAATATCAAACAGGACATTTTGAGAATTATGCAAAGATGTAAATTTAAAACTTCTCACGAATGAATCAGTCAAATGGTAGTAATGAGGACACTTATCTTGCATGAAGTCCTCAAGATCGGCGTTACGCACATATGCATCAAATTCATCCTTTATGCCTGCATTGACCATAAATTCTTCTGACGGCCATTCACAAGGCCGCACGTCAGCTTCCCTTGGTAGTTCATCGTCTTGCTAACGCATAGCGCGCCTGGGTCCTTTCTTTGTTGAAGAACCACCTTGGTACATTTTCCTAGACATATTTCTTCCTCTAAAAAATTTCTGAAATTTTTAGTAACTCAAAATAAAAGTGAATCGAACTCAATAAAATTGATAGCAACTACTCCCACAAGTGCCTAGAGCCTATATCATGCATTAGAATTACTTGGGACCTCATAAATTTGGCATGCAAGCTCAAGAATAGGGTCACCTAGGCAGCAATTCAATGAATAAAGCACTAGAACAAAAACTAATTGGACCATTGGAGGAGTCACATACCAAGGAACAATCCCCAAAGCAGTTTTGTGAATGGAGCTTTGAGCAAGGAGATCGAAAATCGTAGCAAAATGAGCTAGAACTCGTGCTTGAGCTGGATGGGGATTTTTTTGGAGGAAGATGGAGTGTGTGGGTGCAGGAATAAGTGGAGGGGGGCCATCGTGGGCCCACGAGGTAGGGGTGCACCCAATAAGAGTGGGCGCGCCCTGGACCCTCGTGGCCAGGTGCTTGCCCCCCCCCCCCTGTTGTGTTCTTAGTGCCTAAAATCCTCAAATATTCCATAAAAATCATACTAAATTTGCAGGGCATTTGGAGCACTTTTATTTTTGGGATATTTTTTATTGCATGGATAATTCAGAAAATAGACAGAAAATACTATTTTTGCTTTATTTATTCTAAATAACAGAAAGTAAAAGGAGGGTACAGAAGGTTGTGCCTTCTAGTTTCATCCATCTCATGACCATCAAAAGGAATCCACTAACAAGGTTGATAAAGTCTTGTTAACAAACTCATTCCGGATAACATGGAACCGGAGAAATTTCGAATAACACTAGGTTACCTCAACACGGATATGAACATCCCCAATAATAAGAATATCATATTTTTTTCTTGACTATAGGAAGAGGAAATTCAAAACCTCCAATAATGATAGTTGGAACTTTTCCAATAGAATTGATGCTATGAACTTGAGGTTGTTTCCTCGGAAAGTGTACCGTATGCTCATTACCATTAACATTAAAGTGACATTGCCTTTGTTGCAATCAATAACAGCCCCTGCAGTATTCAAAAAGGGTCTACCAAGGATAATCGACATACTATCATCCTCGGGAATATCAAGAATAACAAAGTCCGTTAAGATAGTGACATTTGCAACCACAACAGGCACATCCTCACTATCGACAGGTATAGCAGTTGATTTATCGGCCATTTGCAAAGATATTTTAGTAGGTGTCAACTTATTCAATTCAAGTCTACGATATAAAGAGAGAGGCATAACACTAACACCGGCTCCAAGATCACATAAAGAAGTTTTAACATAATTTCTTTTAATGGAGCATGGTATAGTAGGTACTCTTGGATCTCCAAGTTTCTTTGGTACTCCACCCTTAAAAGTGTAATTAGCAAGCATGGTAGAGATTTCATCTTCCGGTATCTTTCTTTTATTTGTAATGATATCCTTCATATATTTAGCATAAGGATTTACTTTAAGCATATCAGTTAAGCGCATACGTAAGAAGATAGGTCTAATCATTTCAGCAAAGCGCTCAAAATCCTCATCATCCGTTTTCTTGGATGGCTTCGGAGGAAAAGGCATGGGTTTATGAACCCATGGTTCTCTTTCTTTACCGTGCTTCCTAGCAACAAAGTCTCTCTTATCATAACGTTGATTCTTTGATTGTGGGTTATCAAGATCAACAGCAGGTTCAATCTCTACATCATTGTTATTGCTAGGTTGAGCATCAACATGAACATTATCATTAACATTATCACTAGGTTCATGCTCATCACCTGATTGTGTTTCAGCATCAGAAATAGAAATATCATTGGGATTCTCAGGTGTGTCTACAACAGGTTCACTAGAAGCATGCAAAGTCCTATCGTTTTTCTTTTTCTTCTTTTTAGAAGGACTAGGTGCATCTAAATTATTTCTTTGAGAATCTTGCTTGATTCTTTTAGGGTGGCCTTCAGGATGCAAAGGTTCCTGAGTCATTCTACCAGTTCTAGTAGCCACTCTAACAGCAAAATCATGTTTATTATTTAATTCATCGAGTAAATCACTTTGAGCTTTAAGTACTTGTTCTGCTTGAGTGGTAACCATAGAAGCATATTTGCTAATGAGTTTAAGTTCACCTTTAACTCTAGCCATATAATCACTCAAGCGTCCAATCATGTAAGCATTACTCTTTAATTATTTACCAACATAAGCATTAAAACTTTCTTGTCTAGCCATAAAGTCATCAAATTCATCTAAACATTGGCTAGGAAATTTGGTAGACGGAATTTCAACTTTATCATATCTATAGAGAGAATTTACCTTTACTACCTATGTCGGGTTATCAAGACCATGTGCTTCTTCGACAGGCAGTATATTAAGACCATGCATTTCCTCAATAGGAGGTAATTTCGTAACATCTTCAGCTTTGATACCTTTCTCTTTCATAGATTTCTTTGCCTCTTAAATATCTGAAGGACTGAGAAATAGAACACCCCTCTTCTTCGGAGTTGGTTTAGGAATAGGCTTAGGAGTTGGCTCAATTGGCTTAGGAATTGGCTCAGGAAGAGTCCAATTATTTTCATTAGTCAACATATTATTCAATAACAATTTAGCTTGGTCAACTGTTCTTTCCCTGAAAACACAACCAGCACAACTATCCAAGTGGTCCTTGGAAGCATCGGTTAGTCCATTATCAAAGATATCAAGTATTTCATTTTTCTTAAGAGGATGATCAGGCAAAGCATTAAGTAATCGGAGAAGCCTCCCCCAAGCTTGTGGGAGACTCTCTTCTTCAATTTGCACAAAATTATATATTTCCCTCAAGGCAGCTTGTTTCTTATGAGCAGGGAAATATTTAGCAGAGAAGTAATAAATCATATCCTGGGGACTACGCACACAACCAGGATCAAGAGAATTAATCCAAGTTTTAGCATCACCCTTTAATGAGAATGGAAATATCTTAAGGATATAATAATAGCGAGACTTCTCATCATTAGTGAACAGGGTGGCTATATCATTTAATTTAGTAAGATGTGCCACAACAGTTTCAGATTCATAGCCATAAAAAGGATCAGATTCAACCAAAGTAATTATCTCAGGATCAACAGAGAATCCATAATTCTTAATTATCAGTAACAAAGATAGGTGAAGTAGCAAAATCAGGGTCATATTTCATTCTAGCATTCAGAGATTGTTGCTTCCATTTAGCTAATAACTTCTTAAGATCATATCTATCATTGCAAGCAATAATAGCTTTAGCAACTTCTTCATCCATAACATAACCCTCGGGAACAACAGGCAATTCATACTTAGGGGGAGAACCTTCATCATCACTATCTTCAATAATTTCATTCTCTCTAACCCTAGCAAGTTGTTCATCTAAAAATTCACCTAATGGCAAAGTAGTATCAAACATAGAAGTAGTTTCATCATAAGTATCATGCATAGCAGAAGTGGCATCATCAATAACATGCGACATATCAGAATTCATAGCAGTAGCAGGTTTAGGTGTCACAAGCTTACTCAAAACAGAAGGAGAATCTAGTGCAGAGCTAGACGGCAGTTCCTTACCTCCCCTCATAGTTGAGGGAAAAATCTTAGTTCTTTCGTCTTTCAAGTTCTTCATAGTGATCAGCAGATATAAATCCCAAGTGACTCACAGAATAGAGCTATGATCCCCGGCAACGGCGCCAGAAAATAGTCTTGATAACCCACAAGTATAGGGGATCGCAACAGTTTTCGAGGGTAGAGTATTCAACCCAAATTTATTGATTCGACACAAGGGGAGCCAAAGAATATTCTCAAGTATTAGCAGTTGAGTTGTCAATTCAACCACACCTAGATAACTTAGTATCTGCAGCAAAGTATTTAGTACCAAAGTAGTATGATAGTAATGGTAACAGTGGAAAAAGTAGCGATAGCAGTTTTGTAGTAATTGTAACAGTAGCAACGGTAAAGTAAATAAGCAAAGCACAATATGTGAAAAGCTCGTAGGCATTGGATCAGTGATGGATAATTCTGTCAGATGCGATTCCTCATGTAATAGTTATAACATAGGGTGACACAGAACTAGCTCCAGTTCATCAATGCAATGTAGGCATGTATTCCGAATATAGTCATACATGCTTATGGAAAAGAACTTGCATGACATCTTTTGTCCTACCCTCCCGTGGTAGCGGGGTCCTAGTGGAAACTAAGGATATTAAGGCCTCCTTTTAATAGAGTACCAGACCAAAGCATTAGCACTTAGTGAATACATGAACTCCTCAAACTACGGTCATCACCGACAAGTATCCCAATTATTGTCACTTCGGAGTTGTCGGATCATAACACATAATAGGTGACTATAGACTTGCAAGATAGGATCAAGAAATCACATATAAAAACATAATAGGTTCAGATCTGAAATCATGGCACTCGGGCCCTAGTGACAAGCATTAAGCATAGCAAAGTCATAGCAACATCAATCTCAGAACATAGTGGATACTAGGGATCAAACCCTAACAAAACTAACTTGATTACATGGTAAATCTCATCCAACCCATCACCGTCTAGCAAGCCTATGATGGAATTACTCACGCACGGCAGTGAGCATCATGAAATTGGTGATGGAGAATGGTTGATGATGACGACGGCGACGAATCCCCCTCTCCGGAGCCCCGAACGGACTCCAGATCAGCCCTCCCGAGAGAGATTAGGGCTTGGCGGCGGCTCCGTATCGTAAAACGTGATGAAACTTTCTCTCTGAGTTTTTTCTCTGCGAAAGCAAATATATAGAGTTGGAGTTGAGGTTGATGGAGCTCCAGGGGGCCCACGAGGTAGGGGGCGCGCCCAGGGGGAGGGGGCACGCCCCCCACCCTCGTGGACAGGGTCTGGGCCCCCTGGCCTTGATTCTTTCGCCAGTATTTTTTATATTTTCCAAAAGTGATCTTCGTGGATTTTCATGTCATTCCGGGAACTTTTCTTTCTGCACAAAAATAACACCATGGCAGTTCTGCTGAAAGCAGCATTAGTCTGGGTTAGTTTCATTCAAATCATGCAAGTTAGAGTCCAAAACAAGGGCAAAAGTGTTTGGAAAAGTAGATACGTTGGAGACGTATCAACCGCTTGGAGCTGCAGGAGACTGAGACCCAGAGAGCAAACTCAAAATTTGAATTTAGTGTGTCTGAACAAGAAAAACTAAAGGCTGACTTTGAAGTTGAGAAAAAAGCCTGGGCTGAAGAAAAGATTGCCTTGACCCATCGAGCTGAAAAAGCAGAGGCGGCTCTTGAAGAGGTGACCACTGAATTGTCTGGCTTAAATTGCCATGTGTCTCAGATGGTCTCGGCTATCTTTGGTAAGTCGCCTTACAAGTGTCAAGTGTTGAATTCCTCTCTTGATCATATGAATTGTCTTTAACTCATCTGTTATTACTATGCAGGCCCCAGGAGCTCCAACCTCAACCAAGACATGCTTGTGAAGCTGAAGGCGGTTTATACATTGGTAGAGCAGCTTCATACTGGCGCTCAGCGTGCATTGGCCACAGTTGCTCTGTCCAATGAAGCCCCCACACTCCTGGTTGATGTGCTAAGGAAGCTTTCTATGCTTCCCCAGCAGTTTAATGAAGTAAAGCGTTCATCTACAAGAGCCGGAGCCATGAGTGCGTTAAGCCGGGCCAAAGCATGGCTACCGGAATTAGACCCGGCCGACATCGCCATTGGGTACCCCAGCCTCAAGGAGGATGGCACTTCGTTTGAACAGACGGACTTTGCTACTTGCATGAAGGAGATACGTCCTGTGGCCAGCCTGATTGCCAATGAGACAAATCTCACCAAGTATCATCCGGCTTACGACATAGGAAATCAGAGGCAGCCAACACTGACTTATAAAGTGATGAGCCTGATCCCCCCAATCCATAAGCACACCTTTGCCCCTGAAGTTCACCCGTCCAGTCTAATTGATGATGAAGCTGAGTTTCAAGCTTTGAATGGCATTGACTGGTTGTCATCAACCTTCCAGGACGTGGAATGGGACAAAGAAGCGGAGAGGGTTGATCCACAAGCCTCGGGCCAGCAGAGGCAGGAAGATTGACCCGCGTTGCGGTTCATACATGTGACTTTGAAAAACAGTTTGATCATTTAGACTCGGGGAGTCATGTAATAGGGTAGAAATGACTTTGCTTTGTCGTGCCATCGTGCACATTTTGGTGCTCAGCACTGTTAAGCCGCCCTCTTATATTTACCCTTGTTACACTTATCATTTGTTTGACTTGTGCATAAAAAATCCTTGAACTATCCTGTACACAGAAATAGATCACAAGATCCCTTGGAGGTTTAGCACAGGGCGGGTCATAATATCTCACATTTAACCATTGATGTATAAAAGGAGTCATAGATAAGCCTGGTATGAATCAGAACTTGAAATATAACTGTAACAATAATATCATACATGTGATATTGAATTTGTACTGCCGGTTTACATGACCTGTGCAGTAAGGGTGATAACCCAATTTTTTAGAAGCCAAAAATTCCAAATGTTTATGATCGTCATATGCTGCTGACTTATCATCCAAAGTCGAGATGGGTTAAATAGAAACCACACATACATGCTTCAGATATGAACAAAAAGTCTCAAGACAAACCCAAAAGACTGTTTTCAAAAAAAATAAGTCAAACAGAGAGAAAAAAGTGAGGCTTCTGATTCAAATACGATCAGTAAGCCGGACCAAAAGGGGTTAAGCTATGATTCAAATATGATCAGGAAGCCCCTAGTGGGTTTGGCATTGCGCAGATCATGAGGGTACCGACAGCTATGTTCTCTTTGCTTCGAATATGACCTATGTTTGAACAAGAAGCCCCCAAATGACCTTGAGACTTTTTAACGACTCTGATTCGAATACGATCAGAGTCAGATCAAAATGGGTTGAGCTATGATTCGAATTTGACCCAACCCCCAAATGATCAAGTTGTTTGAACAGCTATGATTCGGATATGATCAGCAAGATGTGCCAAAGGAGTTAAGCTAGATTCAAATACGATAAGCCCCCGATGGTCTAAATTTTTAACGACTCTGATTCGAATACGATCAGGGTCGGACTAAAAGGGGTTGAGCTATTATTTGAATACGATCCAGCCCCCAGATGATCAAGAGGTTTGAACAGCTATGATTCAAATACGATCAGGAAGTTATGCCAAAGGGGTTAAGCTAGATTCGAATACGATCAGCCCCCAATTGGTCTTTGGAATTATGATGATGAAGACACATGATCGTTGATAATGAAAAGGACAGAGGTCCTACTTTATTATTTACCATAATATATACATCGTCAAAAATATGTACATCATAAGAGCCGGTGGCTCAAGTGTAGTAAGGCCAAGATGAGCGATATTCCACGGCCGGCGGGTCTCCTCCTCCGACTTACGTGAGTCTTTGTGCTTTTGAACATCGATAAGGTAGTATGAACCGTTGTTCAAATTATTGTTGACCACAAAGGGCCCTTCCCAAGGTGGGGATAACTTGTGCATGTCCGTTTGATCCTGGATGAGCTGGAGCGCCAAATAACCTTCTTGAAAGGTTTTGGACTTAACCCGGCGGCTATGGTAGCGGCGCAAGTCTTGGTGATAAATCTTCGAACGGGCTGCTGCAAGGTCACGCTTCTCATCCAAGAGGTCAAATGCATCCTGACGTGCTTGCTCATTATCAGCTTCAATGTAAGCCGCCACGCGGGGAGAGTCATGACGGATGTCACTAGGGAGAACCGCCTCTGCTCCGTAAACCATGAAGAAAGGCGTGTAACTCGTAGACCTATTGGGGGTAGTATTGATACTCCATATGATAAAAGGTAACTCCTCCACCCAACAACCCGGTATCCGTTGCAAAGGAACCATAAGTTGAGGCTTGATGCCTCTCAAAATTTCCTGATTGGCTCTTTTAGCTTGACCATTGGACTGAGGGTGAGCTACTAATGATACATCAAGACGAATATGCTCACATTGACAAAATACTTTCGTAGCACCCTTGGACAAGTTAGTGCCATTATCAGTTATGATGCTATGAGGAAAGCCAAAGCAGAAAATCACCTTTTAAATGAACTGAACCGTCGTCGATGCGTCACACTTACTGATCGGCTCTGCTTCAACCCACTTTGTGAACTTGTCAACCACTACCAAGAGGTGGGTCTTTTTATCCTTGGACCGTTTGAAAGGCCCAACCATGTCAACTCCCCAGACTACAAACGGTCAAGTAATTGGAATCATCCTCAATTCTTGAGCCGACACGTGAGCTTGCTGTGAAAATTTCTGACAGTCATCACATTTACTGACTAGATCCTCTGCATCAGTGTGAGCCGTCAGCCAATAAAATCCATGACGAAAAGCTTTGGCCACAAGGGACTTTGGACCGGCATGATGACCACAACCTCCTTCATGAATCTCACGAAGAATCTCACAGCCCTCCTCACAAGGGACACAACACTGAAACGCCCCAGTGACACTGCGATGGTGTAACTCGCCATTGGCAATTGTCATTGACTTAGACCGCCAGGTTATCTGCCTGGCCAAAGTTTCATCCTCAGGTAACTCGGCCCGGGTCATGTAAGCCAAATATGGCACTATCCAATCTGGGATAGCGTGAAGAGCCGCCACCAATTGTGCTTCCGGGTCAGGAACAGCAAGATCCTCCTCTGTAGGCAATTTGACAGAAGGGTTATGCAGAACATCTAAAAAAGTGTTAGGTGGCACCAGCTTACGTTGAGATCCCAACCGGCTTAAAGCATCAGCCGCCTCATTTTTCCTGTGATCAATGTGCTCCACTTGATAACCCTTGAAATGTCCAGCAACGGTGTCCACCTCGCAGCGATAAGCCGCCATAAGCGGGTCTTTGGAATCCCACTTGCCTGAAACTTGCTGAGCTACCAAGTCTGAGTCGCCAAAACATCTCATCCGGCTTAAGTTCATCTCCTTAGCCATCCGAAGACCATGGAGCAAGGCTTCATACTCAGGTGCATTGTTAGTACAGGGAAACATCAACCTTAGGACATAACCAAATTTGTCACCTCGAGGGGAAGCTAAAACAACTCCAGCCCCGAGCCTTCCAACTGCCTGGACCCATCAAAATGAATAGTCCAATATGTGTTATCCGGCTTCTCTTCAGGCATCTGCAGCTCTGTCCAGTCGTTGATAAAATCCACCAGTGCTTGAGACTTTATAGCAGTGCAAGGCATATACTTCAAACCATGAGGCCCAAGCTCAATGGCCCACATGGCGACTCGTCCTGTGGCTTCTCTGTTTTGAATGATATCTCCTAAAGGAGCAGAACTAACCACAGTGATGGGATGACCCAGAAAATATTGTCTAAGCTTCCGGCTGGTCATGAACACCCCATAAACGAGCTTCTGCCAATGTGGATATCTCTGCTTGGACTCAATAAGAACCTCACTGATGTAGTAAACCAGTCATTGAACCGGATATTCCTTGCCAGCCTCCTTGCGCTCCACCACAATGGCCACACTGATAGCACGGGTGTTAGCAGCCACGTATAACAACAATGGCTCCTTATCAATGGGAGCGGCAAGAATTGGCGGCTCAGCTAGCTGCCTCTTCGGGTCCTCAAACGCTTCATTAGCGGCATCACTCCAAACGAAGTTATCTATTTTCTTCATCATCTGATATAGCGGTATAGCCTTCTCACCCAACGGGCTTATGAACCGGCTTAAAGCAGCAATACGACCCGCCAGACGCTGAACATCATTGATACACGCCGGCTTAGCCAAGGAGGTGATAGCCTTGATCTTCTCTGGGTTAGCCTCAATGCCTCTTTTAGAAACCATAAAACCTAAAACTTGCCTGCCGGCGCGCTAAAAATGCACTTGGCCAGGTTAAGCATCATCTTGTAAACCTGGAGATTATCAAAGGTTTCTTTCAAATCATCTATCAGAGTTTCCTTCTCTCTGGATTTCACCACAATGTCGTCCACATAAGCATGAACATTGCGCCCAATCTGACTGTGAACACAGTTTTGCACACATCGTTGATAAGTCGCCTGGGCACTCTTGAGCCCAAAAGGCATAGACACATAACAGAAGGCTCCAAAGGGAGTAATGAAAGCCGTCTTCTCCTAGTCCTTAACTGCCATCTTGATCTGATGATAGCCAGAATAAGCATCGAAAAAGCTCAAACGCTCACAACCACCGTAGCATCAATGATTTGATCAATACGAGGGTGAGCAAAAGGATCAGCCGTACAAGCCTTGTTTAAGTCCGTGTAATCCACACACATGCACCAGGTGCCATTCTTCTTAAGCACTAGCACCGGGTTAGCCAACCACTCTAGATGAAAGACTTCAACAATGAACCCGGCCGCCAAGAGCTAGGCCACTTCTTCACTGATGGCCTTACGCCTCTCCTCATTGAACCGCCGAAGAAACTGCTTGATCGGCTTGAATTTCGGATCAATATTAAGAGTGTGCTCAGCGAGTTCTCTCGGTACACCCGGCATGTCAGAAGGTTTCCATGCAAAGATGTCCCAGTTCTCACGGATGAACTCGATGAGCGCGCTTTCCTATTTGGGATCCAGGTTAGCACTAATACTGAATTGCTTAGATGAGTCGCCAGGAACAAAATCAACCAGCTTGGTGTCATCGGACGATTTAAACTTCATCACCGGCTCAGGCTCAATAGTTGATTTTTCAAAGATGGCATGTCCGCCGGATTAACATTGTCCTTGTAAAACTTCAATTCCTTTGTTGCATAGACAGACTCAGCATAGGCAGCATCACCTTCTTCACATTCCAAGGCTATCTTCCGACTCCCATGCACCGTGATGGTTCCTTTATAACCCTGCATCTTGATGTAGATAAACATAACACGGTCGTGCCATGAACTTGGCATAAGCCGGCCGTCCAAACAGAGCGTGGTATGGGCTTCTGATTTTGACCACTTCAAAAGTTAACTTCTCAGCCCTGGAATCATGCTCATCCCCAAAGGCTACCTCTAGCTCAATCTTGCCCACTGGGTATGCCGACTTACCAGGCACCACTCCATGAAAAACAGTGCTGGATGTCTTAAGATTTTTGTCAGTTAACCACATGCGACGGAAAGTCTCATAATAAAGGATGTTGATGCTACTGCCTCCATCCAAGAACACTTTAGTGAATTTGTATCCACCAACTTGAGGTGCCACCACCAAGGCCAGATGACCCGGATTGTCAACCCAGGGAGGGTGATCCTCTCTACTCCACATAATGGGCTGCTCTGACCATCGCGAGTAACGATGAACCGCCGGCTCAACAGCGTTCACGGCCTTCTTGTGGAGCTTCTGGTCCTACCTGCATAAACTTGTGGTGAAAACATGATACTGTCCACTATTCAACTGCTTCGGATTACTCTAATATCCGGATTGCTGCTGCTCCTGACCTCCTTGGCCGGATTGCTAATTGTAACCACCCTGATTACCTTGGTTAAAGCCGCCCTGATTACCTTGGGGTCCCCACCACCTCCATAACCTGGGCCATGAAAACTGCCCCCACCTGATCCGCCGCCCGGCCCATGATTGTTGTCAAAGGCGTTAGAGTTTTTGAAAGCCTTCATGATCGTACAATCTTTCCAAAGGTGAGTGGTTGGTTTCTCCTGCGTGCCATGCCTTCGACAGGGCTCATTCAGCAACTGCTCAAGAGTAGGGCCTGGTCCACTGTTCCGAGGAGGCTGCCTCCCCTTACGACGTTGATTATTGCCCTATGCATTGGTGTTAGACACAAACTCCGAGCTACCATCAGCCTTGCATTTACTGTTGCCTCCTTGGTTCGCTGGGTTATGCTGCGGGCCCTTAGCGTTGTCGTTCTTCTTTCCCTTCCCTGTCTTCTCATCGTCAGACTTGGGGTCCTTGGTACTATCAGAGTCAGCATATTTGACTAGAGCCGCCATTAGCTGGCCCATGTCATTACAATCACGCTTGAGCCGCCCCAGCTTCTGTTTCAGAGGCTCAAAACGGCATTTTTTCTCCAACATTAAGACTGCAGAGCCGGCGTTCATGTTATTGGACGAATGTATAATAGCTTTTACCTGGCGCACCCAATGGGTTGTGGATTCACCCTCTTCTTGCTTACAATTAGTCAAGTCCATGATTGACATGGGCTGCTTGCATGTGTCTTTGAAGTTCTGGATAAACCGGGCCTTTAACTCCGCCCATGAACCGATGGAATTAGCCGGCAGTCCCTTTAACCAAGTACGAGCTGTCCCATCCAGCATCATGGTGAAGTACTTGGCACACGCAGCATCACCAACATCTAGTAGCTCCATGGCCATCTCATAACTTTCAATCCACGCCTCAGGGAGTAAGTCGGCTGTGTAATTAGGCACCTTTCGAGGTCCTTTGAAATCCTTGGGCAAACGCTCATTACGCAGAGCTTGCACCAAAACAGGGAACCCTTGCAGATCTTGAGGTCACACCTGCCTCAACTGAAGTCGTTGGATAAACCGGAAAGGGCTGGCAAGACGCCCGCTGAGCCGCTTGCTGAGCCGCCAGCTCGGCTTCTTGACGCACTCTGTCCTGATCAACCGCATTAAGAGCTCCATCACAGGCCGAGTCATGCCCGCGCGGCTGGTCATGGTGCCGGGCGTTGCTTGAAATGGCTGGTGAGTCCATGTGCCTGCTGTAGCTCCGGCTCCGGCTTGGGCGGGGGGTTGAGTGGATCCTATCCCGGCTGTAAGAATATGCATCCTGCTACGCCAAGGCTGTCTGAAGAAGTTCCCTGACCCTTCGTGTTTCAACCGCCGTTGGAGAGTTGCCATCCACCGGGAGGGCCGCCAATCGTGCCGCCGCAGCAATCATGTTCTCCAAAGGATTAGAATAATGACCTGGTGGTGTCGGTACATGTTGAGGTGGAGCAGTATTTAGACGAGGGGGTTCCGTCACATGCGGTTGAACCGGCGTCCCCGCCCCGGGCGCCGCAGCCCGGTTTACCCCTGGCGGGTTACTAGGTCCTGCACCAGGCGTGCGAAAGAGGTTTCTAGGTTCATAATCCGCATGTAGACGGGACTAGTGCCTTCTCCTCATGATCTCATTTGATGTGTTCTGATCCATCATAAGCTGAAAGGCATGCGACTAAATACGCTGAGCCTGAGAATCCAGAGCCGCTCGTTCCGCGGTCATCCTGACGTCCACCGCCGCCAGGTCTTCTTTGGCTTGTGCTACCTCCTGCTGCAACTGTGCCACCTCCGCATCATGTTGAGCTTGATTTGCCAGGTTGACTACGGTCGTTAATAGAGTCGTCAACTTGTCCATTAAGGCCATCAGAACCTGAGTCGGTGGGCGCGCAGGGCCTCCTGCCTCAGCTGCTGTCACCGTTGCTGACCCGGAAGTCATTGCTGCCGCAGCTGTAGAGTTTTGCCCGAGTTGCGTGCCAGCCATGAAGATCCCGACTCTGTTCGGCGGCTCAAAGGGGTCCGGAATACTGTTGCCATCGGAATAGCCCCCAAGCCCGCCATCTTGCAGTTGATACAATGAATCAGTCTCGCCCGTGGACAACTCACCATCAGAGTAGACGGCCGTCTCACTGCTAGACATAGATCCTTCAGAAAATTCCCCTCCATGGATGCATCCCACGAAGGCATGCTTCACGGCGGGCTGAGCTCGGGCAAGTCTCGCACGCTGAGCCGTCTCGATGATGTCGGTGCAGATGTCCGGCTCAGGGCCCGGCTCGCCGATCTTGCCGATGAAGACGTGGATTCCGCCGAAGGGGACCCGGTACACGTACTCAATTGAGCCAGCGTCGGGGCCCCAGCCTGCGTCGTCGATGTAGAGCTTGCCGCGACGACTCTTGGTCATCCGGCCCACAGCGTATCCCTCGAGACCTTCGAAGTTGCCCTTTAAGAACTCAAATCCACCATGCGTTGGCCCCATGGTGGGAGCCAACTGTCGTGGAAAGGTCATGGCAGATGTCCTAGCAGAAGGACTTAGTTGTGTAGCCATTGCAACTAGGAAGCTTAAAGGGGTTAAAACGGGAAAAAGGACACGGGAGTTTATACTGGTTCGGCCCCTTGCGGTGAAGGTAAA
Source organism: Triticum timopheevii (assembly GCA_963921465.1). NCBI lineage: Eukaryota > Viridiplantae > Streptophyta > Magnoliopsida > Poales > Poaceae > Triticum > Triticum timopheevii. The sequence goes on from OY997268.1 coordinate 528,605,382, forward strand.
GGCCTAATACAGTTTGAGGTGGTATTGCTTATGTCTCGATTACCAGGGAGCGAATTCTCTTGACCTAGTTCTCGATCTGATGTTACTTGTCCTCACTCGCCGTCGGGTCGTCCCTTTATATACAGAGGTCGACGCCCAGCGGCTCACAGAGTCCCGGTCGGCTCATAAACAGTGTTCGGCTCGGTTACTATCTATTCTTGCCTTATAATACAAGTCATACAAATATGGCGGTTTATCTCTACAGGCCTTAAGCCGCCTTTGGGCCTTGGGCCCTTAACTGAACCGCCATCTTCAAGTATCGTCGTGGGCTTCATGTGATGAATCACCATAGGTATAACCCGGCCCCTCCTGGGCGGGTTATGCAAATAGTTATATCCCCAACAAGTCTCACCGTCTGCATCGCTACCATTTTAACTGCGGGGATGTTGAGTATCGTGATTATTTAGGTAGTATAGGATAGCGTAGGATTTGTTTTACCTCGTCTTTACTCTAAGAAGGTCATGTACCCACTATATATACGCCTACGAGGCTTAAGCAATAAACAACGATTCCACCAATCTCTCTATTCCCTTCTAACAATTACGATGCACACAACCGTGTTTTATTAAAGTTTAATAGTATCGATCTCAAACATCAATCTAATACTAAAAAATAACTACAAGCCACAACCAACACAAATAGGAAAATATGACTACACGCATACTCTATTATTGGACCGACATCCAAACATGTTGTACGTATCCAGTGCTACCGTCTTCCATTGGTTGCACCCAGAGACCATAAGCTCTCGGACTTCTGCATGTTGCCGTAACGACCACATACGAATCCACATATGACACAGAAAATAACCTGCAAAAAATTGTGAAGTTTCACTCTGTTAAAAATACAATCATTGCGACAATTCTAAGAAGCCCAAAGCAAAGCACAAACACCCATGCAGATCCGTGCTTTAGTTTTGGCCTCAACCCCCCTTAAAGGGCTAATGCATTTTGTCTGCCCACGTCCATTTGGGTCCGCACGGACAGAAAAAACGGCCTAATATGCTGACGCAAATAGATGGTTGTCCGTTTTCATGTTCACTTCAACCCATTTGCAACCCAAATTTGATCTGGATTTGGGTCCGCATGGACACACTATGGATGCCTGCAGCGTCCTCCTGTTGTCCTCCCTTGGGCTGCCTGGCGGCGACACACAGGTCATTCTTCCTCCATCCCCACCACCAACAACCCAGCGTCTTCGTCCTCTCCATCACCACCTAACTTTCGGCCTCTTCTCCACCGCCACAGCCCCCTGCCACCTCATCCACTGACGACCCCATTGCCACCGCATCCACCAACGCCCCTTCTATCAGCGTTGTGGCCGCTTCTTGTCGCCAACCGAGTAGTACAAGGCCCGCATAGCCAGGGTCACTGGCAGACCTCGACATACCACCGCTACCTTTACGGTCACTGTCAAAGGACACGGGGTTCGACAGCCCTGCTACCTGAACGGGCCAAGGATGGGACCCTTAGCCGGTCGCGACTTGTCCACGGCCGCCTCCTCGCCACCCACAAGGTGTTCGGCCGATTACATTGCCCGGACGAGGCCCGTCCACGCCCTTCGATGTCTAGTAAGGTACGGATTCATCACTCTGAAGGATCATGGCAGATAGCTCGGATGAGTTTTTTTACAATAACATCATATGTTCATCATCGTCCCAAGAATCATTTGACGATGATGATGATGTGGTTGCTACTGTCATTGTCAATGACCACATTTCAAGGCAGCAATGATGATGATAAGGCTGACCCCCCACCCCAGTGCATACATTGCCTCTTTTGTTTCTATCGACTGCACCTGGTGTGGTTTTTCATTTTAGCCATTAGAAGATGTTTGTAACTTTTAATTATGGTTGAGACCTGATACTTTTACTTCCTGTCTGTCATGTACTGAACCTTGCATCTGTTAGGTTGATCTCCTCTGTGCAGGCCCAATGGCCTGCCAGGCCCTTGGTCAATGCGCCCTGATCGGGGGCGCCCAACCCATTATGGTTGGTGGGCCCTAGTGACTCGTGCTATATTACAGAGGTGGGGGCCGGGGCATGACTGACAAAGTTCATCGCTGCCACAAACCCCACCTACACGTCCTATCGATCTATGGTTAGCGCGGTGCTCACGGGAAGCACCACCTCCTCGCCATCCACTCTCTGCCATCACTGGCCACCGTCACCATGGTCGGCACCAATCAATGGTATCAGACAAGCTAGGATCTAGATTGATTTCGGTACAAAAGAATAAACAGAGAAAGAAAGATCCCTCCCTCCCCCCCCCCCCAAGAACCCTAGACAGGGAAAAGTAAACCCCCGGAGGAGGGCCTCGGGCCTCGCCGACAAAGTGCGCCGCCACTTCGGCCGCGCCTGTTACTCTTGATCCCCACACGCATCGGCAAGCCGAGGTGCGGGGATGAAGAACCACCCCACAAGGGTCAAAGGGCACCGCGACCAATCCGCTCGACGGCGGCGCGCTCACCGCAAGGTGGACGTGCAGCCGGCAAGGGGGAAGGCCACGGCACCGCCGCCATCTGCTCCGCTACTGCATCAGTCGCAAAAAGGAGAGCAGAGGAGAGCTCGTCGGTGGCCTCTGAGCCCCGGCTTCGTGAAACGAGCGCACAGGAGAGAACAGAACGGCTCCGTCGCACCTCCCTCGTCTCTCTCTGCCAATGGACAGTAGGTGGTGGTGGAAGAGGACAAAGAGGATTGAAATGGAGGGAGGAAACGAACGAGGAGGAGGTCGGGCTCACGCGGCACGGTGGTTCGTCGCCGTCGCCGGTGGCCGGCGTAGCCCATGCCCGCTGCCATTGACAGAGAGATTAGAGGCGAGCGGTGCGTGCGAGAGGGAGAGGGGGAAATGAACTAGGGTTCCCACCCACCCACTCCCCCCACCAATGGCGCAGGAGTCATTTTCACCAGCCGATCGGTGCGGGTGACCATCGAATCTGATCCGACGGCCAGGAGCTAAACCCTAGCTGGCCACGGGCCTTTTGGGCCGAAAGGGGCAGAGGCTGCAGCTGCGGGCAGCACCAGCGCAGGAGCTGGCCGAGGCTGCAGCTTCGTGCGGCCCAAGCCGAGTCAAGGCGTCTGGCGCGGCGCAGCGCGCAGTAAGCAGGCCGCGGGCTGGGCTGCAGAGAAAAAAATCTCTGTTACTTTTTACAGTGCAGATTTTTTGATGAATTTTGTCCAGCTTTGGGCAAATTTCATATAGTTTTTTCTATTCCAAATTATCCAACAAAATTTTTTGTTTAGAAAATAGAAAAGTAAACAGAAAAAGTTTCTGAAAATGAAAATAGAAAATTTTCAAAAGAAAAAAAAGGAGAGAAATGTTCATGAATTTTACAAAGAAAATAATAAAGTTCATGAATTTTTATTTGGTCAAAGAAAAGTTTCTGTAAAGAATAAAAAGTTCATGAATTTTTATTCATGTTTTTCTGCTGCAAATAAAAATAAAAGTGCTCTTTTAAAAGTGAATAGAAGTAAAGTAAAAGATTAAATTGTTGCTTCTCTAATGCATTTTTGAACCAACTGGTTAAAATTTCTTAGAGAGTAAAAGAGTACAAAATTGTTTTTGAATATAATATTATAAAGTTTCTACTACAAAGTAAAAAAATTATCCTCCAATTAAATTGGAACCAATGGGAAAATTTAATTGGAAGAAATGTTCTTAGCAATGTTTTTCCCCTGCGGGTGAAATAATATGCGGATAGTTAAAGTATGGTATTGTTATTTTCTGACAAACATTGATGATAACAGTGCTATAATTCTATGAGTCTTATGTTCAAAGTTTAAATCTAGGATAAATTTTGTATCAAAGTGATCAATTTTCAGAGAAGGGATAAAGCTCAATACTAATATCTCTGCTTGTAATTATGTTTTATCTATGATGGATGGTATTGAAGACCAAAGAACCCTGAGTACTATGGAAGCTAATTTCAAGAACATTCTGAAGCAGCACATCCTCAAATTATTGGAGGTTAAAAGGATCTATTGCAAATCAAGATTTAAAATGAGATGTGTGAGACTTGATGATGAAAACACTGAATTCTTTCATGCTATGGCCACCCAAAACTTCAAGAAAAATTATATTACATCTATTGTTGGAGAGGATGGAAACACTTACCAAAATCATGATCATAAAGCTGCAATTATTTGGAAGTCTTACAAAGAAAGATTGGGCTCATCCATTGATCCACCCATGCTTTTCAATCTTGAGGAACTGGTCCAATCACAGGACCTTTCTGATCTTGAAGCTCAATTCACAATGGAGGAAATTGACCAAGTTATCAAGGAATTTCCTACTAACAGAGCACCTGGACCTGATGGTTTTAATGGCACCTTTTTAATTAAATGTTGGGATATTATTAAACAAGATTTCTATACCATGATCTGGGACTTCTGAAAAGGATCGATATAGTTGACTAGAGGGAGGGTGAATAGGCAACTAACAATTTTTAGCTTTTCTTTATCAAATTAAACTTTGCATCAATGTAGGTTGTCTAAATATGCAACTAGGTGAGCAACCTATATGATGCAACAACAATAAGAACACAAGCAAGCAAGGGATACAATACAAAAGGCTTGCACAAGTAAAGGCGCAAGATAACCAAGAGTGGAACCGATGGAGACGAGGATGTGTTACCGAAGTTCCTTCCTTTTAAAGGGAAGTACGTCTCCGTTAGAGCGGTGTGGAGGCACAATGCTCCCCAAGAAGCCACTAGGGCCACCGTATTCTCCTCACGCCCTCACACAATGCGAGAGGCCGTGATTCCACTATTGGTGCCCTTGAAGGCGGCGACCGAACCTTTACAAACAAGGTTGGGGCTATCTCCACAACTTAATTGGAGGCTCCCAACGACACCACAAAGCTTCACCACAATGGACTATGGCTCCGAGGTGACCTCAACCGTCTAGGGTGCTCAAACACCCAAGAGTAACAAGATCCGCTAGGGATTAGTGGGGGAATCAAATTTCTCTTGGTGCAAATGTAGATCAGGGCCTTCTCAACCAATCTCGAGCAAATCAACAAGTTTGATTGGCTAGGGAGAGAGATCGGGCGAAAATGGAGCTTGGAGCAACAATGGAGCTTTTGGGGGAAGAGGTTGGTCAACTTTGGGGAAGAAGACCCCTTTATATAGTGGGGGGACAATCCAACTGTTACCCCACCAAGCAGCCACGCACAGAGCGGTACTACCGCTTGGGCAGGGTGGTACTATCTCTGAGCCAGCGGTACTACCGTTCCCTCCCGGCGGTACTGCCGCGCACACGAGGATAGCCAGGACCTGGGCCTAGAGCGGTACTACCGCGGAAGTAAGGGCGGTACTACCGCTTGGAGCGGTACTACCGCCACTACTGCCGCTACTAGTACCGCACAACCCGACATGAAAAACAGAGGTCTCGAGTCGAGGCGGTAGTAGCACGGAGCCTCAGCGGTACTACGGCCGAAGGCAGCAAGCGGTACTACCGCTTGGGGAGCGGTACTACCGCTTGACGTGATTCGGCGGTACTACCGCTAAGGACCGCGGTACTACCATTGGGACAGGTCAGGGCAGGCAAGGGGAGGAAAGGGAGCTCCAAAGACGCGGAAAGGAACAGCGGGTGTGATAAGGATGTGTACGTGTTGATTCCACCCTAGCCTTACCAAAGCGGATCCCCTCTTGATAGTACGGTGACTCCTACGAAACTAGTCCACCAACAGAGAAACGAAGGAGCTACATCGTCTTGAATAAAAACACCGAGGGGAGGGAATCGTCTCGTTCCAAAGGATGAATCTCTGAAAATCTCAACGTGCACGATTAGTCCGCAAAAGCATTGTCATCAATCACCAAAACACCTTGGGGATAAATATGCCCTTACAACTTCTTTGAAGGAAACTGTGATATTCAAAGTATTAATACTGCTTTCATTACTCTCATCCCAAAGATTGCAAATCCTGAGAATATGAATGACTTCAGGCCTATCTCATTGGTCAGTCTTCCACTCAAAGTTATTACCAAACTTTTCGCCAACAGAGCTCAGAAGATCATCACTTCTATTATTCACCAGAACCAGTATGGATTTGTTAAAGGCAAAAATATTTAAGACTGTCTGGGATATGCTTTTGAATATCTCCATTTATGCCATCAATCAAAAAAGCCCATCATCATATTGAAACTTGATTTTGAAAAAGCTTTTGACAAGATTGAATATAGGACCATTATTGCTATGTTAAAGGCTAAAGGGTTTGGACCTAGATGGATTAATTGGGTCACTAACATTCTTCAGTCTGCTTCAACTTCTGTTCTGCTTAATGAAGTGCCTGGAAAAAAGATTAATTGCAAGAGAGGTGTCAGACAAGGTGATCCACATTCCCCTTTACTCTATATCATCACTGTTGATCTCTTACAATCTGTGGTTAATGCTGCTTGGGCCAATGGAGAAATCTCTCTACCTATCAATCATGCTTATGGACAAGACTACCCTATAATACAATATGCTGATGACACCCTAATGATTATGCCTACTAATGAAGAACAGATTATGCACCTCAAATATTTGCTCAACATATTTAGTCTCTCCACTGGTCTGTTTGTCAACTACAGCAAGTCTTTAATGATTCCAATCAACATTGATCAACCATCAGTTACTGCTCTTGCTAATTCTTTTGGATGTAAGGTAGAAAGCCTGCCATTCACCTATCTGGGCTTACCCATGGGCACCACCAAACCTTCTGTTATGGATCTCATCCCTGTCATATCCAAAATTGATAAAAGGCTATCTGGAGTGACTAGATTCATGAACTACTCTGGCAGACTCACATATGTTAATTCTATTGTTGCTTCCATGCCTATTTTCTCAATGTGCTCTCTAAAAGTTCACTACACCATATCGGATCATGTGGACAAATCTAGCAGAAACTTTCTCTGGTATGGAAAGGAAATTAATAGAAAAGGTAAATGCCTTGCCAGCTGGTATATGATTTGCAAACCAAAAAGTCAAGGAGGACTTGGAGTTTTAAACTTGAGAATGCAGAATAAAGCCCTTCTTATCAAACACATGTACAAATTTTACAATAAGATGGATATTCCTTGGGTTAAGTTAATTTGGGAGGCTCACTACCAGAATAATGAAGCTCCACACACTAACCCCACAAAGGATCATTTTGGTGGAAAGATTGCATGAAATTGTTTGATCTATTTAAAGAGATGTCAACATGTGAGATCAGAGCAGGAAACACATGCAAACTATGGGATGACAACTGGAATGGAGAGACCATGAATTTAAAGTTCCCTGAACTTCATTCCTTTTGCAATCAGCAGAATATCTCAATGAATAGATCCAAAGAAACTGGAAACCTCTACACCTTGTTCCAACTACCACTGTCCATCACTGCTCATCAACAATTTCATCTTCTTGCTGATCATTTACACAACATCAGATTCAACAATGATCAGGATATATGGAGTTTCAAATGGGGTAGCAGTTTAAATATGACCAAGAAAATTTATAACTTCTTATTGAGGAATGAGGATGCTGAAGCCACTTTCAAATGGATATGGAAGTCATGCTGCCTACCAAAGCATAAATTCTTTTGCTGGCTTCTACTTCATGATAGAATAAACACATGTGACCTTCTGACCAGGAAAAATATGCATCTAGATTCCACCCAATGTGTATTATGTGATGCTGAAGATTATGAAGACAGAATGCATCTTCTCTTCTCTTGCCCATTCAGCCACGGTTTTTGGTGGAACATTGGTCTTGAATGGAACACTGACCTGAATATCCATGATATGATTATTGAAGCTCATCAAAGATATAAACAACACCATTTCATGGAATTTTTTATTATTGGATGCTGGAGTATATGGAATCAAAGAAATGATCTGATATTTGAAGGAATCCCTTGCTCTATCAATGATTGCAGATATGACTTTATCAAAACTTTCAAATTTACTATGCTAAGAGCCAAACCCAGTTTAAAGGAGGGCATGTCTTCCTGGATTGATAACATCTAATTTTTAACTTCCTCTCTTTTGTACTTTTGTACTTTTGTACTTTTCAATAATCTCCCCTGGTTGTCTCCCCAACAACCATTGTAAAGACTTTGATGATTCTTATTTAAATGAAAAAGATCTACAGTAAGGCTCTTGCCTTACTGTTTTATGGTCAAAAAAAGAAATGCTCTTGAACTAGAGAAATGTATATTTCTTGTTCCAGCTGCAATAAAGTTGATGGTGATGATTAATTCTTAGCAAAGTTGTTTAATAGAAATACTATTCACATTGTTTATGAATTGTATGCATTATTTCCATTTCTGCCCAACGGTGATATGGAATTAATGTAGAAGGATGATGTTTATTCTAATTCTGCCACAACGGTGATTTAGAATATAAAAGAAAGTTTCAAAAGTTTGATGTGCATTTTTTTAACCAGACCAACGTAGGGTTATTTTTATGCCCATTATTGTTGATTATTGTTGATTGTTGAAAGCGAATGGCTCGGTACTTGTGACCCGAAAGATGACTAAGAAAGGTCAGAACGTGAGGGAGTATGTTCTCTCTAAAGAATGGCATCAAAAGAAAAGAGATAGATCATTGAGAGTCTTGGTTGATGAATGTCTTTCACGTACTCTCTATGAAGAAGATTTTTCAGTCAACATGATTTGAGATGAAACAAGCAACATGCATGTTTAATTTGACCAACGTCAGATCAAGCATGTCTGTCAAAGAGCATTCGGATTTATTCCTAAATTTGATGATTGAATATGCAGTCAAAAGAGCCAATTCTAGCATTTATGTTCCCTTACAGGGAATTACCCGTGTGGCGAGAAAAGATGATTATGATAAAACCTACATGGCGGGAAAAGTCTGGGAAAATACCTGTGTAACGGGGTAAAGCGACATAATATTATGTCAAAAATCCCGTATGGCGGGAGAAATTCTGGCAAGAGAAAGATATGATAACTCATGTGCGTTTAATGTATCCCACTATGGGACAAAAGAATGGAGTAGCTGAAAGGCGCAACCGTACGCTTATGGATACGGTGCGTAGCATGATGAGTTATTCCAACTTACCATTGGGATTATGGATGGAGGCGCTTGAAACCACCATTCACATTCTCAATAGAGTACCAAGCAAGTCGGTGCCCAAAACACCGTACGAGCTACAGACAGGAAGGGGTGCCCTCCCTACAACACTTCAGGGTGTGGGGGTGCCCTGCTGAGGCCAAAATGTTTAATCCAAATATTGCAAAGTTACATCCCAAAACAGTGAGTTGCCACTTCATTGGTTATCCGGACAGATCAAAGGGTTTTCGTTCTACTGTCCAGACAGATATACAAAGTTTGTAGAAACAAGACATGCAGTCTTCTTAGAAGACGAAATGATGAAGGGGAGCATGGTAGCTCGGAAAATTGATCTTGAGGAGAAGAGGGTGCACGCACCTAATCCGATGATTCTGGAGCCATTTTTCTCACTACCAGTTGCAACTCCAGCCATGACAACTATGGGGGTAGACCCGGAACCTGTCGGCTCCCATGACAACTGTGGGGGTAGACCCGGAACCTATCTGTCAGGAGCCGACTGAACCCATTCTTGAGCATGAAAGGGAGGTGCAACAGCAAATTTTAGAAGAAGTGCCAGAAGTTGAGGCACAGAATGTGACAGAAACTGAGGCCCTTAGAAGGTCTATGAGACACAAAAGGTTAGCTATTTCTACTGATTATAAAGTTTATAACACGGAAATAGTTCATACAGAAAAAGATCCCACCTCATATGAAGAAGCCATGAGAAGCCCTCCTTCATCGAAGTGGATGAAGGCAATGGAAGACGAGATGAAATCAATGAGTTCAAAAGATGTTTGGGACTTAGAGGAAATTCCTAAAGGAGCCAAAACAGTAGGTTGTAAATGGGTCTACAAAACTAAGTATGACTCTAAAGGGAATGTGAAAAAGTATAAAGCAAGACTTGTGGAAAAAGGATTTACACAAAGAGAAGTAATAGATTACAATGAGACATTTTCTCCAGTCTCATGTAAGGATTCCTTCAGAATCATAATGGCATTAGTTGCTCATTTTGATTTAGAGTTACGTCAAATGGATGTAAAGACGGCATTTCTCAACGGGGATTTAAAAGAAAATGTCTATATGAAACAACCCAAGGGTTTTATCATGGAAGGCAAGGAAAATATGGGAGCCGCCTGAAGAAATCCATTTATGGATTAAGACAAGCCTCTAGACAATGGTATCTAAAGTTTAATCAAACTATTAAAAGTTTTGGATTTAAAGAAAATATTGAGGGTAATTGCATTTATGCAAAGTTTAAAAATGGGAAATATATTTTCCTAATCTTGTATGTGGATGATATCCTGCTTGCTAGCAGTGATGTTAGTCTACTACAAGAAACAAAGAAGTTCTTATCCTCAAATTTTGACATAACAGATCTTGGTGAAGCATCATATGTTTTGGGCATAGAAATTCACCGAGATAGGAACAATGGAGTCTTAGGACTATCGCAGAAAGCATATTTAGAAAAGGTTCTTAAAAAGTATAATATACATGCGAGTAAAGCCACACCTGCTCCTATAGTTAGGGGCGATAGTTTTGGGAAATTCCAATGTCCCAAGAACCAGTATGAGCTCGATCAAATGAAAGCAGTACCATATGCTTCGGCAGTTGGCAGCTTACAGTATGCACAAGTGTGCACTCGTCCTAACTTAGCCTTTATCACCGGGGTGCTCGGTAGATATCAAGAGAATCCAGACATAGAGCACTGGAAGATGGTAAAGAAAGCATTGTGTTATGCGCAAGGCACGAAGGACTACATGCTAATATACAGGAGAAGTGATTCCCTAGAGATAAAAGGGTATTCAGACGCAGATTTTGCGGGGGACAAAGATGATAGAAAATCCACGTCAGGATACGTATCCACCCTCGCTGGGGGAGCTATTTCGTGGAAAAGCTCCAAACAGTCGATAGTTGCATCATCCACGATGTATGCAAAATTCATAGCATGCTTCGAAGCCACGGGGCAAGCGATATGGCTAAAGAAATTTGTACCCGACTTGAAAGTGGTAGATTGTATTCACAAACCACTAAAGATGTACTATGACAACCAACCCGCAGTATTCTATGCTCACAACAACAAGTCGAGTAATGCTGCCAAAACAATAGAGATAAGGTATTATGTTGTGAAAGATAAAATCCAGGATCAAACTATAAGTCTCGAGCATATAAGGACAAAAGATATGCTTGCGGATCCGCTAACGAAAGGCTTACCACCCAATGTGTTCAAGGAACACTTAGCCGGCATGGGTTTAAGGGAAAGCCTTATGATTCCTGGATAGGCCCAAAAGGAACAAAATTTGTTTCTGAACAAAACGTATATTGTAGCTGTATGATTCTATCGGCAATTGAGCTGTGACGATGAAACATGCTCTATGTACTAATATGTGATGAAACAAATAAACTAGAAAGTATAAGGTTAAAAGTGTTGAGATCAAGGGGGAGAATGTTAGGTTGATCTCCTCTGTGCAGGCCCAACGGCCTGCCAGGCCCTTGGTCAATGCGCCCTGATCGGGGGCGCCCAATCCATTACGGTTGGTGGGCCCCTGTGACCCGTGCTATATTAACAGAGGTGGGGGTCGGGGCACGACTGACGAAGTTCATCGCCGCCACAAACCCCACCTACACGCCCTACTGATCTAGGGTTAGCACGGTGCTCATGGGAAGCACCACCTCCTCGCCATCCGCTCTCTGCCATCACCGGCCACCGTCACCATGGCCGGCACCGGGAGTTCCTTGTCTGGACAAGCAGAAGGTAGGACTACTGGATCTAATCTAGCCTAGTGATCCAAAAGATTTATCAGCATCATGTTTTATTCAAGCAATGGAGCAGGCGGTTTCCTGTTTAATTGTTTTGGAAAAAGGACATTGTATCTTATGAACCCGTCCAACGCAACCTGTGTATCTGTTCCGGAATCCCAAGTAAGAGAACTGACTCACTCCACGGCTGCGAGCCTATGACGATCCCTGAGAGTCTGTTGTGATTGTATGTGGAGGTGGCAAACCATGTCCTGGAGAGGGTAGATGATCACATCCCAGTGACGTTGCTTGCGATGGAGACCAGCGCTGGTCACGACCAAATCGTGGACACGGTGAGCCTGGCGACAGCGACACAGAGACCCACACAGGCGGCCACCACATTCTGCAGCTGAAGTCCTATAAACATTCCGAGGACATTTATCACCCTTGCTATGCTGGCGACGATGACGAAATCCCTTATTTGCTGTTCTTGTTTACCATAGCTACTTCAGGATGGACGGATGATGGCCCCCCTGAACGGGGTCTGTCGTTTGCAGTTCTTCTTGGTTGTGCGTGTGTCACTGGCTCACTGCCAAGATGTAACTTTAGAATGTGGGTCTCATGGCATTAATGGATAAAAACTGCAAGCTGTTGGCGAATGGAAATTTGAGAAAGACACGAGTTTAGTCTTTGCCTTGTTCTGGTTGCTGAATACAGTTGTTGGCCTTAACAATTTGAGTCACTTGGCTGATACATACTGTAATTTTGTTTTAAAGCAAACCATAACTGATCAGGAGTGTAAGCACTCCAGCTTTTTTTTGGAGTTGGATGTAATTAAGCACTCCACTTACCAGTGTAATTACTTTTCGAAATTGCTTCACATCCGTTGTTTAATGCCCGATGCCCATCCGACAGTGCCATTGCATTTGCATCGTTAGATTTACATACATAACTACACAAAATACAAAGATGTAATGGGAGAGAGCTAGGACAGTCATTTACATACATGAATGGACAGTCTTAGACACAAAGTTGACCGCACGGTGAGTGTTGAAGAAGGAAGAAAAACATGCAGAGAAGGTCAAAATTTTAAAACTCTAGATTTCAAAATTTTAAAACTCTAGATTTCTTTTCGCGGAGAAGGTCACCAAAACCAACTTAGAAACGAGGCATTTGCAGTAATTCTGCTGTCGAGGAAGAATAATGGCGAAACACCAGCCTAGTGATCGAACACCTACTTTTTTACGTGAGAACAGGTGTGGGGACTAACTACTCTATCAAGCACACGCACGTCACAGGTGCATTTCGAATAGGCAAGAGAGACATAAAACAAAACAATAGACAAACATAGAGAGATTGAAACTAAGGCTGACAAGAAAACATGTCACACAGGGCAGAGATAGAAATTTGGTGGAGTGGAAAAAGACAGGAACGCTAAAGCCTACTCTTTGACAGAAATAGGAGACGAGGATTAAATGAGAAAGAAACAATGACAATGCTTTAATCATCTTTGACAAGAGAGACTGAAACTAAAAAGCCTATTAGACCACTTTGACAAGATACAGCTAGAAAGGGAAGTGCGGGCCTTCTCCGCGCGATTTTTTCTGTATCGCTGCAAAATAAATTAACGAGGGCAATAGTCTATCTAAACAAGTTTGTACTGCTTAGAAGAACAGTACAACCAACACACCAAAAGCCTTCAAGCGTTGCACAATCAGTTTTGGCAGGTGCAAGAACATCATAGGTGACTGGAGATCATGACAACCATACTTGGCATGTACGAGTGGCATTAATTAGCTTCCATTTGGGTATTGAAAATACCCACGAATTAGACCCTGGAAGAATTAAAACAAGTTAGCGGAACTAAAGATCGGATATTATCTAGTATCCCTTCCTTCAGCATGATACCACACAAACAAAGCAACAACGTGGCTTATATACTGGGTCCTGGCTATATAGCAACCTCTTTCGTACGTCTTAATCCACTAATTACCAGCCAACCCATCTAAAGATAAAGAGCCGACCAGCTGGAAAGGATACATATTTATTTGACTTTGGCAACTAAGAGAGGCTAGCAAGGAAACTATAGAAATACGGCTTCTTGGTGACAAGGTGTCCGACAAGGAAAAAGAATGGAAGTGTATTTATGCAAAATACTTCAGATAAGGGCTATTTAATCATAATATATGATGCAGAGGCCAGGGTTATCCCCTTTTCAGGGAAAATAAATAAATCATACTATCTATCAGAATATCTTTTACAATCAGGAGGGCTAGCTTTAAGAACTTCGAGCCTAACAAGGTGAAATGTGATAACACCTCACAGCAAAAAACATGATACTGTGCCTGTAAGATACAACAACTACGTACCTAAATGGCATGTTAGGAAGCAAAAAACCTCTCACTGGTCAGCAGAGAGGGTTAAAACCCATCCCCACTACACAAACCACCACATATTCTATACACTACAGCTTTGTGATATCTTGGCTAAATACATAAATAACCAACATGATACTGTGCCTGTGTGAGAGATCGTTCCTAAACCTAATTAGAGCTAGGAAAAGTGGCACCAGATCTGATGTTGATAATTCGATGCACTTTATTTATAACTTCTGGAAATACCAAACAAAGGAAGCCAGTGTACATACTTTTCTGGAACATCATGCAAATCCAGCTTCCCTCATATCTTTTATGGTTTCCTCAAGTCTTTGATGCAAGTCAAACCTCCGAAATCCAGCAACTAATATATCGTAGCTAGAGCGGGTGAGCATGTACAAACTTCGGATGCGGTTTAAAAAGATTTCCAACCTATCAAAGGCCTTGTGACGAAAATATGAACAGATAACAGCCTCAACATCCTCTGGGCACAGAAACATCATGCCATCATCCAACATCCGGTCTATTGCATGTTCCATATCTGACAAGAGATCTGCACTAGCATAGAACCTGATAATTCCACAATGCAGTTGAGCTACAGAACTAAAGTGTGCTTCTGTTTGTATTAGGGCGAGCAGCTGCTCCATTACATCAACTTCACCTCCATCCAGGCATAGTCTTGTTAGTCTGTCAACCAAAGCTTTATCCAACTCCCAGTTGCCGTCACTGACAAGTTTTATGAAACTTTTGACCCTATTAACCTGTTCTGTTCTAGAAAGCACCTCAAGCTTGGCCTCCGAAATAGTACAGGTTGGCTTCATTTCAAATGAAACCATTTCTTCGAAGACCAACTCAGCATCATCAAGCTTGTTCAACAGAACAAATCCCACTATCAAAGATTCAAAAGCTTGAATACCCGGAACAAACCCTGCATTCTTTGCAGCCAAGTACCAGCTCATCATAGCATCGCCACTTCGAAGCCGGGAAAATGCAGATATGAATGCATCGTATGTAGCACGGTCAGGTTTGGAGTCCTCTATTCCTTCCATGGTCTCGTATAAGGTGACTGCAGCAAGGAGATCTCCGACAGACAAGAAAGTGTTAATAAGAGCATTGAAAATGTCAGTGTTCAGTTGAATTCCCTGTGCCTCTGCGCACTCAAAGACTCTCATTGCAAGAGCTGCATCCCTTGACTTTCCACAGAAACGGATCATTGTCGAGTATGGTTCACAATTATGACTATTAACCCCTTCCTTTAGTAGCTTCTCTAGCTTCCATTCCAAGACCTGATCCAATGTTGAACTCATATCAGTTCACCGTAATGAAGATCTGTCGTTACAAATGCAAAGAAGAAATCTCATGAATCCGGAAAAACCATAACACATAACTCACTGATCATATTGGCTTATAGACTAAGCTATCAGGTATCAGCTATACCTCAAGCTACCATATATATGCTACTGCCATATGCATCGCAGATCTGGTTCTAACGCTAGGAGAAGGGGGCAGGGGGTTTCTCTACCGCTTCTACTAAATAAAACTATGAACAAAGCTGTCAGCCCTGCATCTCTGAATTCCCCTCTTAACCTGAACTCTCGGTTCTGAAGAAACAAGAGCATACCACTTCGACAGGTTAACAAGACGAGTTAAAATCCACGGTGCTGGAGTCACCCTCTTACCGAGTCGTTGTGTTGGCTGTTAATTGCCCGCGTTTAGTTATTTTTATCTTTCCGTTAGGATTGTTACCTCAGTATAAACCTGTCAGCTATAAAACACAGGGGGTGGAAAAGAGTTGAAATATCGCCTGGTGCCTTCGTTTGCTATTTCTCCAGTGTAAGGAGTAAACCTAGTTGATCTGTTTCTGAATCTGGGGAATTTCTCCCAACTTATCAATACGAAACCGCAAATCGTGCCTGAAATTCCATTTCCTCACGAGGAAATACAGGGTATGAGGAGCTCACGAGGTGCGCCTTGGCTGGGTAGGACGCGCGGAGGAGGGCCGCGGCAACGGGCTCCCAGAAGGCGCCGTCGCGGTGCGGGACCGAGGTGGTCGCCTCCTCCATGGTGGCCTTCACGCGGCACTCCGGCTCCACCACCAGGCGCGAGAGCAGGGACGCGTACAGCTCCTCGCCTGACGCGGTGGTGGCGGCTGCAGTTCGCATCCCGCGCCACAGGCGGCGACGAGCGGCCGCGACAGCCATGAACTCGCGGCAGTTTCTGCTTGAGATTTGAGACAAGTATGTGTTAACCCTCCCAAATATTTGCTTTACGAGTTTCAGAAAAAATAATTGCTTTACGCCCCCGTTTGGAAAAGCACGGTACTGCGTCCAAAACAGGTTCACGCATGTTGCATGTAACGACTGTTTGACCTAAAAATCGCATGAATTCCAACCAATATACGAATGGATGGTCAGAAGCACACTGATATTTTCAGCCCACCATAGTTGAAGTTTAGACTCATGAGTGCTCGCATTTTTTTTCACGCGTTTTGGCGATGTGCGTTCAGTGGAAAAAAGACATTCTCGTCGCTAGAAAGACGTCTGTGGCGACTTAGTCAATTTCAGATGCGCTGGCTCGGTCTCTCATAGGATGGAGTGTGCGTGCACATGCATAGGGGTAAGTGTATATGGGCGTGTTTGGTTGCCCGCATTAGGCCCAGCCTGACCCGCGCGGGAAGAACTTGGCCCGTTTGGTTTCCTGCATTCACTGTGTGGCCCGCATCGCACGAAACTTAAAGCACGTCCAGGCCAGGCCCAGGGGAAACGCACGAATCTGCAGTAGCTCGCGAGCCTGGCTCGGGCGAGGCAGGGAAGGACAAACGTGCTTCTCCCCTCGTGCGAGCAGGGGAGATGGCGCAAGCTCGCCCGCGTCGCCGAAAAATCGGCGGGAGGATTTCGGCTCACCTCCCGCCGCTCCACCCCTATTTAGCCCTCCCTCACCGCCCCAACTCCCGCCACCATTCTTCCTCCGTTCGAGCTTTCCCGCCGACGCGCATCGGCACCGACGAGCAGGTAAGCGGCGCATCTTCATCGGCCGGCGGTCCACGGCGTCGGCGCTCTTCCACCAGTCGGCGTTCATCTTCCACGACCGCCCCCCCTCGTCCTCAAGCTGCAGCCATGGCCTCTGTGAGTTCAATCCCCCTTTCTCTATGTTCCTTGTAGCTAGATCTAAGCTGCAGCTAGGGTTTGATCTAGATGCATGGTTGATCAGTGGTCTGATCTGTGAGCTGATATGGTTGGTTGCTATGCTGCGGTTGCAATTTGTGGTAGGGCTAGATTAGTAGTAGATGTTCAAGCATGTGGTAGGCTAGATTAGTAGTAGAGTTTGAAGTTGAACATTGTGCTTGTGTTGAATCATGCTTAGATCTGTGATTTGTAGCTATTGGTGGTCCATTTGTAGCATGTTGTTTGTTGTAGATGTATGTTCCTGCTCATAGATTATCCGGTATGCTTAGTATGATAGTGATGAAGCATGTGCTTGCTATGATAGTGATGAACCATGTACATGTATGCTCCTGCTTTCATGGATTGTGCGGTATGTTGTGTGCTATGCTCACTGTCAATGTGTGCTACGATTGTAGGACATGACCACGCAGACGCAAGATCTTAGCCAGGCCCTTGTCGTGTCCGACAGCCAGTTTGCTCCATCGTTTGTCGAGGACTCGCAGCCTATGTCCGAGATGGCACCTGATTCAGAGGTGTTCGAGTCTGATTCCCTCTATGTGCCAGTAATGCTCGTTGAGACCACTCCTCCTGTTGTTGCTGCTGCTGCCGCTGCAATCAAGCTAGCAGCAACAAAGGCAAAGAAGGATGGTAGGTCGAACAACATGAAGTGGCAGCCGTCCATGTCCACGTTCGTGCTGAACAAGATGTGTGAGCTCATCTCTAGTGGAGTTAGGACTGACAAGGGCTTCAAGTAGGTGCACTTGAACACCGTTGCGAAGCAGGTGTTCGAGTTCTGTGGGCAAGAGGTGTCTGCCACCCAGGTGTACAACCACCTGAGGAAGTGGAGAAGTCGATGGATCCAAGTGTCCAAGCTGAGAGACCTTAGTGGCGCCTCATGGGATGAGAACACTTGCTCCATAGTTCTGGAGGCAGAGCACTACGCCGGCCATGTCACGGTTAGCTCACAGCCCTCTTCCTTTTCATACTGTCCACCATTGCCTACTCCTAATCGCAACTAACAACACTTGTGTTTCATTCTTAGGACCACCCAAGGGACGCTGAGTTCCTCAACACACCCATCCAGAACTACAGCCAGATGCAGCACATCTTCTCCTTCGGGCTGGTAACTGGGAAGCATGCCATGGGCTCGGGTGAGCCTCTTGGTTCTCCCATGCCAGATTTCCCTGGGACACCGGACGTCGAGGTCCTTGATGGCCCTGACAAGCCCGCTGCTAAGCCCTTCGACAAGCCATTTGACCCCATCCATGATAGGAAGAGGGAGAGAGGAGGCCTGATGGAGGAGGAGATCAATGTCTTTTTAAGCATGACTGGGGCGGTGAAGGAGGTGGTAACAGCCATCAGTGAGTGCAAGCCCCTCGACGTCCACCCTGACCTGTATGGCGTTGTCATGACTCAGGGTGGCTTCAGCGACGAGGCTCTCATGGCAGCTCTTAGCCACCTGCTTGACAACAAGGCCCAGGGTGTTGGGTTTGTTGCCATGGCCTACGCTCACAGGGTGCTGTGGCTCAGGAGTTGGCTGGGCAAGCACTACTACTAGAGTAGTGTTGCTTGTGAGCGTGCATGATCCCCGACTGCAATGGCGGTGGCGACGATGACGACGATGACGATGACGATGTACATTTTGTGTAGCTAGGGCTCAAAAACTATTTGATGGTTTGTATATTTTGGAGAGCTGGTATATACTAACCCCTCACGCTGATGGTGAACTTGCGGTGGTAGGACGACACCCTCTTTTGGATATGGTGGTAGGTTAACACCAAGGTAGTGCTAGGTTGAACTTGTTATGCCATATGATCATGCATGCTTTACTTCTGTTTTGCTCCATTGTTGTTTGTGTGTTACTTTGCTTGCTACTTGTGCTCCATTGATTTGCTGCTTCAACTCTTGCTCTTGTGCACTGCTAGGGCAAGTGGTATGTCGTGTTCATCGGTGAGGTTCTAGGGGTTTATAGTTCATGGGAAGAAGCCAATGCACAAGTGGCATCGTATAGCAACAGCAACTATAGAGGGTTCAAGACAAGGCAGGCAGCAGAACAAGCTTACTCCGCCTGGGTGCGAAAGCACGGAGGCAGCAGTGTTGACAGTGCCAAGGTTGGAGCTATCAAAGTGGAAGCTGCTAAGGTGGATCGTCAGTTTGGGCTGAAGCTAAAGAACTTCATCATCTTCGCCCAGTTCGTCACCATTGCTGTATTGTGGCATTGGTGTGCTAGGTGTGATCATTGTGGGTAAGCTCACCAACTAGGGTACAAGGTAAGCACAACATGTATGCCGTATGCAACCAAATGCCATGTTCATGTGCCGCTAGGGCCAATGCAGCCAACCAAACAAAGCGCACTTGCATATTACCTAATGCAGGGACACTAGAGCGGGCAAGCAAACTAGTTGCATATGGCGTATTAGGCCCTGTTTTTGCTCAACCGGGCTGGGTTGAGAAGTGTATGCAATGCGGCTACTATTGAAAACTTGAACCAAACACGCCCTATGTGTATATATGAGCGTCTATGTCTATGTTGTATTAAAAAAATGAAAATTATCGCTCTAATATATTCTTTACCTGACTTTACTTTTAGGCATATCATATACCTAATAATAAAGAGGCCAATTGCTTCTGGCAACAAGTCAAGGAAATTGCCTCTATAGTTGTAAAATATTATCCATCAATGTCACCTACTTCCTCCTTTCATCTATCTAGGGCCTAATGCGTTTTCAAGATTGCCTTTGACTTTTTTAAAAAATCACGGGAGGGAGAGTTTCCCCCACCTGAATATATTGACCAAAAGCTAACGGCCCAGAAGTTTACACGCGCCCAAAGGCGTTGCAAGAAGGGAAAGGCAGCTAGGAGGAAAAGAGATGAGGAGCGGGGAAGGGGGGCTAAAAGGAAGCCACGATCCCAATTAACAGCACAACTAGGGGGAGAGCGCCGCCAGCCAAGTATCTACATTGCCCCGACTGTTTTCCAGCAGATGCTAGCGCCATAGGACCGCATCTTCATGACAGCACCCGAGCACACGAGCCACGGAGGGCCTCGGCCCCTAGAAAACGACATCATTTCAGTGTTTTCGGAGATGCCAGCAGCATAGCATGGTGAATTCCGTCGCCGAGTTAACCACCGTGCTGGCCGAAGCATCGAGGGAAGGCAGGTCGTCAGCAGCAGTTGTGCCCGTCGAAACCCCCACTTCCCGCCAAAAGCAGGCGGAAAAGGGGCAAGCGAAGAGCATGTGATCCATTGTTTCCAGGACCACTGAGCAGATGGGGCATTTTGCCTCCTCAATAGCCACAATCTTCTTCTTCACCAGCACATATCGGGTATGTATATGGCGTTGCACTAGGAGCTAGTTGAAGAATTTCACATGCGAGGGGGCACGAGCATCCCAGACGAAAGCCGCAAAGTGAGTCGTCGTCCCTCCGAATCTGAGCAGCCTGTAGGCCGCACTGGAGGACAGCCCGGAGCGCAGGCCCCGCGCATGGTGCATCCACCGAACATCGTCACCATCCCCGGTAGGCACATCAGCTAGATGAGCAGACACCGCAGCTTGTTCTCGTTCCCTTGCGCTAGTTAGCCGGGGACGAGGAAGCAGGTGATCCTAGCTACCCGCACTCTCCACACCGTGACTTCGGGATCCGTGGTGTGGGAGAAAAGACCGGGAAAGTCGTGGCGAGGGCACCACACGGGAGCCAGGCATCAAACAAGAAGGAGCACGAGCGCTCGTCCCCCACGGAAATAGTGGAGAGCGCCCGGTAGAGCGGGAGCAGCCGCACCAGGACGGCCCGACGTTCGCCCAGCACCAAACTCTCCCTGGCCAGCAGGGAGCGATCGCCATCCCTCCCCATACCCAGGCGGCCCAGCGCGACCGTGGCGTGGAGTGAAGGCAGTGAAGCAGCTTCAACAGCAGACATTCATTCTGGGTGGTGAGGTTGCGCACCCCGAGCCCGCCCTCAGCCTTGGCCCGGCACACACACACGCCCACGCCACCAGACACTGGGCACCTGAGGCCCTTTCTGCCACGTTCCAGAGAAAAGTGCGGCGAAGAGCATCCAGTTCGCGGATCACAGCCGGCGGAAGAAGTAGGGCGGTCATGCCGTAGGTCGGAAGGGCGTCCAGGACGGCATTGATGAGGACAAGACGCCTCGCCAGCGAGAGAAGACGCGCCGCCCACCCCGCCAGGTATTTATCCACCTTAGCGAGCATTGGCAGGAAGTCGGAGAATCTCAGTTTCTCCCATGACAGCGGCAATCCTACGTAGGTGTGGGGAAAGGAACCAACCGAGCACCCCATCGCAGCCACCACCTTTTGCTGCATCTCGGGATCGACATGGATTGGCACGACAGTGCTCTTGGAGAAGTTAATTCGCAGCCCCGTCGCATCAGCAAACTGATCCAAAATTTGACGGAGACGAGCAACTGATGACCCACAAGTATATGGGATCAATTGTAGATCTTTTCGATAAGTAAGAGTGTCAAACCCAACAAGGAGCAGAAGGAAATGACAAGTGGTTTTCAGCAAGGTAATGTCTGCAAGTGCTGAAATTGTAAATAACAGAGTAGTTTGGTAGCAAGATAATTTATAACGAGCAACTAACGATAAAAGTAACAAAAAGTGCAGCAAGATAGCCCAATCCTTTTGAGGCAAAGGACAGGCCAAATGGTCTCTTATAGTAAGCAAAGCATTCTTGAGGGTACATGGGAATTTCATTTAGTCACTTTCATCATGTTGATTCAATTCATGTTCGCTACTTTGATAATTTGATATGTGGGTGGACCGGTGCTTAGGTTCTGTTCTTACTTGAACAAACCCCCTACTTATGATTAACCCCCTCGCAAGCATCCGCAACTACGAGAAAAGTATTAATAATAAATTCTAACCATAGCATTAAAGTTTTGGATCCAATCGGTCCCTTACGGAATAGCGCATAAACTAGGGTTTAAGCTTCTGTCACTCTCGCAACCCATCATCTAATAACTACTCCACAATGCATTCCCTTAGGCCCAAATATGGTTATGTGTCATGTAGTTGATGTTCACATGACACCACTAAGGGAATCACAACATACATACTATCAAAATATCGAACACATATCAAATTCACATGATTACTTGCAACATGATTTCTCCCGCGACCTCAAGAACAAAAGAAACTACTCACAAATGATAATCATGCTCAAGATCAGAGGGGTATTAAATATCATATTGGATTTGAACATATAATCTTCCACCAAATAAACCATATAGTAATCAACTACAAGATGTAATCAACACTACTAGTCACCCACAAGCACCAATCTATAGTTCCGATACACAGTTTGAAAATAAGGGGTGAACTTGGGTTTGAGAGGAGATGGTGTTGTTGAAGATGTTGATGGAGATTGCCCTCCCCAAGATGGGAGAGTTTTTGGTGATGATGATGACGATTATTTCCCCCTCCGAGAGGGAAGTTTTCCCGGCGGAATCGCTCCGTTGGAAGGCAAAACTGCTCCTACCCTAGTTCCGCCTCGAGAAGGCGGAGCTCCATCCTGAAGGTCCCCCCCCCTTATTTTTTCTAGGTCAAAATGACTTATATACCAGAAGATGGGCACCGGGGGTGGGCTGAGGAGAGCACAACCCACCAGGGCGCGCTTGGGCTCCCTGGTGCGCCCAGGTGGGTTGTGCCCACCTGGTGGGCCCCCTCTGCTACTTATTGGCTCCAATATTCCTCATATATTCCATAAAAATCTCTGTAAAGTTTTAGCTTGTTTGGAATTGTGCAGAATAGGTGGCCTAACATAGCTTTTCTAGGTCCAGATTTTCAGCTGCCGAAATTCTCCCTCTTTGTCTGTACCTTGCATATTATGAGAGAAAAGGCATTAGAATTACTCCAAAAAGCATTATTATGCATAAAAACATCATAAATAACAGTAGGAAAACATGATGCAAAATGGACGTATCAACTCCCCCAAGCTTAGACCTCGCTTGTCCTTAAGCGAAAACCGAAATCAAAAAACATGTCCACATGCTTAGAGAGAGAGGTGCCGATAAAAACAAAATACGGACATATAAGCATCATGTAGGTTATTATAACAGCAACAAATTTAAATATAAAACTTTTATCATAAAACCTTCATCATAGACTTCTCATGAATAAGTAACAGTTCATCACACTATCAAAGTATAAAGCATAAAATCTATTAGAAACCAACAAACTATGTTCTCAATCAACTTTACAACTACAATTCATCATATTTTCAGGAAGGGTCACGTATCAGAGCCTTTAGGCAAGTCCACATACTCAACCATCATATAGTCTTCTATGATTGCTAACACTCACCGCATACACATGAGCAAAACGTTTCAACCAGACACATAGAAAGATAGGGGCTTATAATTTTGCCTCCCAACATATTCATCAAGAGTGATGTTAACAATAATAACTCATGCTACCCATATCCAACTGGATATATGTGCCTAGATCTTTCCTCACCACATGATGCTTGCCAAAAGAGAAAAATAAAAAGGAATAGAGAGAAAAACTTTGACTCTAGCATGAAAATAAATACATAAAAGTAAAAGGTAGGCCCTTCGCAGAGGGAAGCAGAGGTTGCCATGCGCTTTTTATTTGGATGCCCAAGCTCTTAATGCAAAGGAACGTCACATTATATTGCCCCTTATGATAGCAACCTTTATTATGCAGTCCATTGCTTTTATTATTTTGCCATCACAAGTTCGTACAACGCTCAATTTTCCCTTACATTAAAATATCAGACATATTTAGGAGAGATTTTTATTGCTTTATGCACCGATGACAACTTACTTGAAGGATCTTATTCAATCCTTAGGTAGGTATGGTGGACTCTTAAAAATAAGATTTGGGTTTAAGGGTTTTTGGATGCACAAGTAGTATCTCTACTTGGTTCGCAATTTTCTGCTAGCAAAGATGGGGGGCAAGCACCACATGTTGAAGGATCTATGACAATATTTCTTCTATGTGAATATGAACAAACATAAATCATGACGTTCTCTTTCTTGTCCAACATCAACAATTTTGGCATATGATATTTTGATGGGGGCTCACAATCACAAAATATTTCCAAGATAGTGTATTTGCATGTGAAAGTTCTCTTCCTTATAGTAATCATTCAGGAATTGCTTGTATGACTAATATTGTGATTGTCAAGCTTCAAAAGATTTCACTTTCTAAACCCAATGTGAAGCTACCACTAGGCATGATATGAATATATAATTTTAATTTCATTACATTAAATTTATTCAACAATTTACTCATAGGATATAAGTGAAGCACAAGAGTAAATGACAAGATCAATCGAGTAGTTAAGTAAATACATAGCTATGTGAAGACTCTCTCTTATTTAAAACTTCCATATCTAAGTATTTTATTAAACAGCAAGCAAAAAAGAAAAAGAAAATAAAATTACAATGCAAGAATAGCACACATCATGTGAAGAAGCAAAAACTTAGGCTCAACTGATACTAACCGATAATTGTTGAAGAAGAAAGGTGGGATGCCTACCGGGGCATCCCCAAGCTTAGATGCTTGAGACTTCTTGGAATATTAACTTGGGATGCCTTGGGCATCCCCAAGCTTGAGCTTTTGTGTCTTCTTATATCATGGTTTCCCTAAATCTTAAAAACTTCATCCACACAAAACTCAACAAGAACTCATGAGATAAGGTAGTATAAACCAATGCAAAAACCTTATCATTCTCTATTGTAGTAAATCACTATAATTATTATTCAACATTGCATACTAAATGCCTCTGCATATATAATACTCATATCCTCAAATAGAATCATTAAACAAGCAAATATATGCAAACAATGCAAACATAACAGCAATCTACCAAAACAGTACAGTCTGTAAAAAATGCAAGAGTATCAACACTTATTTAACTCCAAAAATTATGAAAATTTACCACACTGTAGAAAGTTTATCATAGCATACTGTGCAAAGAGTTTCAACATTTTATCACATTCTGACTTTTCTCGGGAATTTTTGCAACATAGATAAACTTTCTGTTTTAAGACAACAACTCATATACTTCTAAAATAAGCATGGTGAAGGCTATCATTGACATTTATTGAGATGAAAGATGCAAAACATTATTATAAATAGAATCAAGCAAATCCTACCAAAATAAAATGATGCTCCGAGCAAACCACATATCATGTGACGAATAAAAATGTAGCTCCAAGTGAGGTTACCGATAATGTTGGAGACGAAAGAGGGGATGCCTTCCGGGGCATCCCCAAGCTTAGTTGCTTGAATGTTCCTTGAATACTACCTTGGGGTGCCTCGGGCATCCCCAAGCTTAGAGTCTTGTCACTCCTTATTCTCCTTATATCGACATCTCACCCAAAACTTGAAGACTTCAATCACACAAAACTTAACGGAACTTCATGAGATAGGTTAGTATGATAAAGAGCAAAACTATTTCACTTTGGTACTGTCAAAGACAAGATTCATAATTGTTTCCACACAATTCCTACTGTAGCATATCATTTCCGCAATTTATATTGAGTAATATAAGCCATAGAAACTAGAAAACAAGCAAACTATGCATCGAAAACAGGATCTGTCAAAAATAGAACAGTCTGTAATGATCCGCAAAATAACCATACTTTGGCTACTCCAAAAATTCTAAAAAATTAGGAGAACTTAGATAATTTGAATACCAATCATCTGTAAAAATTCAGAATTTTATCACGTTCCAGTGAATTTAAACAATTCTGTTTTTGGAAGCAAAAGTTTCTGTTTTTGCACAGATTCAAGTCAACTATCATCCACACTATCCCAAAGGTTTTACTTGGCACTTTATTGAAACCAAAGCAATAAAACATGATTACTACAGTAGCATAATCATGTGAGCACATAAAAACAGTAGGTAAAAGTGTTGGGTTGTCTCCCAACAAGCGCTTTTCTTTAATGCCTTTTAGCTAGGCATGATGAGTTCAATGATGCTCGCATAAAAGATAAGGATGGAAACATAAAGAGAGCATCATGAATCATATGGCAAGCACATTTATGTCTAACCCACTTCCTATGCATAGGGATTTTATGAGCAAACAATTTATGGGAACAAAAATCAACTAGCATAGGAAGGCAAAACAAGAAAAACTTCAAGATTTTCAACACATAAAGAGGAAACTTGATATTATTGCAATTCCTACAAGCATAAGTTTCTCCCTCATAATAATTTTCAGTAGCATCATGAATGAATTCAACAATATAGCCATCACATAAAGCATTCTTTTCATGATACATAAGCATAGAAATTTTGTTACTCCCCACATAAGCAAATTTATTCTCATGAACAGTAGTGGGAGCAAATTCAACAAAATAACTATCATGTGATTGAAAATTTAAATCATGATCACAAGTTTTATGGTTATCATTATTCTTTACAGCATACATGTCATCACCATAATCATCATAGATAGCGACTTTTTTATCATAGTCAATTGAAACCTCTTCCAAAGTAGTGGATTCATCACTAAATAAAGTCATGACCTCTACAAATCCACTTTCACCATTATAATCATCATAAATAGGAAGCATTGAATCATTATAAAAAAAATTCACATCAAACCTTGGGGGACTAAAAATATCATCTTCATCAAACATAGCATCCCCAAGCTTATGGCTTTGCATATCGTTAGCATCATGGATATTCAAAGAATTCATACTAACAACATTGCAATCATGCTCATCATTTATGCCAAACATTTTATAGAATTCTTCTTCTATCAATTGAGCACAATTTTCCTTTCCATCATCTTCACGAAAGACATTAAAAAGATGAATAATATGATGCAACCTCAATTCCATTTTTTGTAGTTTTCTTTTTATAAACCAAACTAGTGATAAAACAAGAAACTAAAAGATTCAATTGCAAGATCTAAAGATATACCTTCAAGCACTCACCTCCCCGGCAACGATGCCAGAAAAGAGTTTGATGTCTACTATGCAACTTGTTCTTGTAGACTTGTGTTGGGCCTCCAAGCGCAGAGTTTTGTAGGACAGTAGCAATTTTCCCTCAAGTGGATGACCTAAGGTTTATCAATCTGTGGGAGGCATAGGATGAAGATGGTCTCTCTCAAACAACCCTGCAACCAAATAATAAAAAGTCTCTTGTGTACCCAACACACCAAATACAATGGTAATTTGTATACGTGCACTAGTTCGGTGAAGAGATAGTGATACAAGCGTAGTAAAGATAGTAGATATTGATGTATGTTATAGGAACAATAAAAATAGCAAGGTAGCAAGTAACAAAAGTGAGCACAAACGGTATTGCAATGCTTGCAAATGAGGCCTAGGGTCCGTACTTTCACTAGTGCAACCTCTGAACAATTCTAATATTATATAACCATCCCTCGAAGTGCGATGAAGAATCACTCCAAAGCTCCTATCTAGCGGAGAACATAAGAAGAAATTGGTTGTAGGGTACGGAACCACCTCGAAGCTATTCTTTCCGATCGATCTATTCAAGAGTTTGTACTAAAATAACACAAAGCTGTTCTTTCCGTTCGATCTATCCAAGAGTTCATACTAAAATAACACCATATGATACACATCAACCAACTCTAATGTCACCTAGATACTCCAATGTCACCACGGGTATCCATGAGTTAATTATACGATACGCATCAAACAATTTGTGGCACCCCGGCTCAGAGAAACCGGAACGCCCCATATTCCAGCCCAGAGATCGAGGAGAAGTCTCTGGAATACGGCACTGCTTGACATAGAACAAATCAGCTCTTATTACAAGAATAAATACAAAGGTGTGATGTTACAAAGGTTCACATCAGCACGGCGACACTATGCCTGCGATACTACACTTGCTCTATGCTAGCAGCGGAACAACTCGTAGCAGCGGAAATCTTCTAGCAGTGGAACAACGACGAAGGTGGTGAACTCCACTCTGCAGGGACTCTGGCTGGGACACGATCTAGCTCGCATGAACGGAAACCACGACAAGCAATCAAGCAATCACGGCATCACCTGCAATCTGGCATGACACGCCAGGTCAGTACATTGAATGTACTTGCAAGCTCACAACAACCAAAAACATCAAGGCAAGACAAGAACATAGCATTAAGTAGGTTAATTAAATTAACAGATACCATGATATAATAGCAACGCATAATATGAAACTACTACAATACTGATAAATCACCATCTCCGATCTCCATAACCATATCTCTCTTGGCTAACTGGCCAAAGCAATATGCCATCTCGATCACCTCGTGATCAAAACCAAACTGTAACCGTGATCCTTACGGCGATCACAGCCCGACCAATAAATGGCACGTGATCCTTACGACGATCAAAACCCGACCAATAAATGGCCTGAGATCCTTACGGCGATCATAACCTGACCAATACTTGGCCAATCTATACTGCTCCAAATATCCACATATCCATCACCTACAATTCATTCCGTCATGTGAGTGTTGATCGAACGGTGTACCCTAGTACGAACCCATGCCCATGACCGAGGACGCGGCTATCGATAGATTAAACACACACACTCTACAGAGGTAGCGCACTGTACCCACACCACAGAACCCATGGCCTCGCACTCCCATTCGGGTGGACCAACGGCGTTCCGACAAAACCGATCTACTGCCATGACACTCTCCCGGCCACTCCAACTCACTCCCCTCTGGGCTAAGTCATGGGTGGCCCCGTGTCTACCTCAAGACACCTCAACGACCACCGTCGTGGCCCAAACATAAATGATCCCACACGGGGACCCGGATCCATAAACTCATCAACGGGCACACAAGGCTTATGTCCGCCTACCTGATCAGGGTAGCGCGTGATACGTCTCCGTCGTATCTACTTTTCCAAACACTTTTGCCCTTGTTTTGGACTCTAACTTGTATGATTTGAATGGAACTAACCCGGACTGACGTTGTTTTCAGCAGAATTGCCATGATGTTGTTTTATGTGCAGAAAACAAAAGTTCTCGGAATGACCTAAAACTCCACGGAATATCTTAGAATTAAAAAAATCCTCGCCAAAGATGAAGACCAGGGGGCCCACCCCCTGTCCACGAGGGTGGGGGGCGCACCCCCCCCCCTCCTGGGCGCGCCCCCCTACCTCGTGGGCCCCCTGGAGACCCTCCGACGCCAACTCCAACTCCATATATTGGCTTTCGGGGAGAAAAAAATCAGGGAGAAGAAATCATCGCGTTTTACGATACGGAGCTGCCGCCAAGCCCTAATCTCTCTCGGGAGGGCTGATCTGGAGTCCGTTCGGGGCTCCGAAGAGGGGGATTCGTCGCCGTCGTCATCATCAACCATCCTCCATCACCAATTTCATGATGCTCACCGCCGTGCGTGAGTAATTCCATCGTAGTCTTGCTGGACGATGATGGGTTGGATGAGATTTATCATGTAATCGAGTTAGTTTTGTTAGGGTTTGATCCCTAGTATCCACTATGTTCTGAGATTGATGTTGCTATGACTTTGCTATGCTTAATGCTTGTCACTAGGGCCCGAGTGCCATGATTTCAAATCTGAACCTATTATGTTTTCATGAATATATGTGTGTTCTTGATCCTATCTTGCAAGTCTATAGTCACCTACTATGTGTAATGATCCGGCAACCCCGAAGTGACAATAATCGGGACCACTCCCGGTGATGACCATAGTTTGAGGAGTTCATGTATTCACTATGTGCTAATGCTTTGTTCCGGTTCTCTATTAAAAGGAGGCCTTAATATCTCTTAGTTTCTAATAGGACCCCGCCGCCACAGGAGGGTAGGACAAAAGATGTCATGCAAGTTCTTTTCCATAAGCACGTATGACTATATTCGGAATACATGCCTACATTATATTGATGAATTGGAGCTAGTTCTGTGTCACCCTATGTTATGACTGTTACATGACGAACCGCATCCGGCATAATTATCCATCACTAATCCGGTGCCTACGAGTTTTCCATATACTGGTTCTCGCTTATTTACTTTTACTTTGCTACTGTTACAATCACTACAAAATACCAAAAACATTACTTTTGCTGTCTTTACTTTTCTTACCGTTACCACCACTATCATATTACTTTGCTACTAAACACTTTGCTGCAGATACTAAGTTTCCAGGTGTGGTTGAATTGACAACTCAGCAACTAATACTTGAGAATATTCTTTGGCTCCCCTTGTGTCGAATCAATAAATTTGGGTTGAATACTCTACCCTCGAAAACTGTTGCGACCCCCTATACTTGTGGGTTATCAAGACCTTTTTTGGCGCCATTGCCGGGGAGCATAGCTCTATTCTATGAGTCACTTGGGATTTATATCTGCTGGACACTATGAAGAACTTGAAAGACGCTAAGACAACATTTTGCCCTCAACTACGAGGGGAGGTAAGGAACTGCCATCTAGCTCTGCACTTGATTCACCTTCTGTTATGAGTAAGCTAGCGACACCTAAACCTGCTTCTGCTATTCGTTCTGATATGTCGCATTATATTGATGATGCCACTTCTGCTATGCATGATACTTATGATGAAACTGCTTCTATGCTTGATACTACTGTGCCCCTTGGTGAATTTCTTGATGAACAGATTTCTAAGTCTAGAGAAAGAGAAATTATTGAATCTGAATACGATGATGAGAGTGATGATGAGAATATGCCTGCTATTCCTGAGGGTTATCTTTTTGATGCAGAATCTTCTGCAGCTATTTTTGCTTGCCAGGATAGATACGAACTTAAGAGGCTGCTAATTAAATGGAGTAAAGAATCTCTTAGAGATAGAATGAACCCGACCCTACTTTTGCTACTTCACCTATCTGTGTTCCCGATAAGGATTATTATGAATTTTCTGTTGATCCAGATATAATTAATTTGGTTGAATCTGATCCTTTCTATGGCTATGAATCTAAAACTGTTGTGGCACATCTTACTAAGTTAAATTATATAGCTGCCATGTTTACTAATAATGAGATATCACGCTACCTTTATTTACACAAAATATTTTCGTTCTCATTAAAGGGTGATGCTAAGATATGGTTTAATTCTCTTGATCCTGGTTGTGTGCATAGTCCCCAGGATATGATTTATTACTTCTCTGCTAAATATTTCCCTGCTCATAAGAAACAAGTTGCTTTGAGGGAAATATACAACTTCGTGCAAATTGAAGAAGAGAGTCTCCCACAAGCTTGGGGGAGGCTTCTCAAGTTACTTAATGCTTTGCCTGATCATCCTCTTAAGAAACCTTAGATACTTGATATCTTTTATAATGGACTAACTAATGCTTCTAGATATTACCTGGATAGTTGTGCTGGTTCTCTTTTCAGGGAAAGAACACCGGATGAAGCTGAAATTCTATTGAATAATATGTTGACAAATGAAAATAATTGGGCACCTCCTGAGCCAACTCTCGAGCCAGCTCCTGAGCCAATTACAGAGCCTATTCCTAAACCAACTCCGAAGAAGAGAGGTGTTCTATTTCTCAGTCCTGAAGATATGCAAGAGGCAAAGAAATCTATGAAAGAAAAAAGTATTAAAGCTGAAGATGTTAAGAATTTACCTCCTATGGAAGAAATACACGGTCTTAATTTACCGCATGTTGAAGAAGTATATGATCTCAATTCCTTATTCATTGAAGAACCTCCTGATCCCGATATCCCGACACAGGTAGTAAAGGTAAATTCTCTCTATAGACATGATAAAGCTGAAGTCCCTCCTGCTACAATTGCTAGTCAGTGCTTGGATGAGTTTGATGGCTTTATGTTTAAGCAAGATGACTTTAATGCTTATTTTGGTAGACAACTAAAACAGAATACCTTTATGATTAACGCTTGGGTGATTTTATGGCTAATATTAGAGGTGAACTTAAACTTGTTAGCAAACATGCTTCTATGGTTACCACTCAAGTAGAACAAGTACTTAAAGCTCAAAAAGAAGTGCTTGATGAAATGAATAGTAAGAAAAATGATTATGATGTTAGAGTGGCTACTAGAACTGGTAGAATGACTCAGGAACCTTCGTATCCTGATGGCCACCCTAAGAGGATCGAGCAAGATTCTCAGAGAAATAATATTGATGTACCTAGTTCTTCTAAAAGGAAGAAAAAGAAAAATGATAGGACTTTGCAAACTTCTAGTGAACCTATTGCTGAACCACCTGAGAATCCAAATGATATCTCTATGTCTAATACTGAAACACAATCTGGTAATGAACATGAACCTAGTGAAAATATTAATGATGTTGTTCATGATGATGCTCAACCTAGTAATGATAATGATGTAGAAGTTGAACCTGCTGTTGATCTTGATAACCCACAATCAAAGAATCAACGTTATGATAAAAGAGACTTCGTTGCTAGGAAACATGGTAAAGAAAGGGAACCATGGGTTCAGAAACCCATGCCTTTTCCTCCGAAACCATCAAAGAAAAAGGATGATGAGGATTTTGAGCGCTTTGCTGAAATGATTAGACCCATCTTTTTGCGTATGCGATTAACTGATGTGCTCAAAACAAATCCTTATGCTAAGTATATGAAGGATATCATTACTAATAAAAGAAGATACCGGAAGCTGAAAGTTCCACCATGCTTGCTAATTATACTTTTAAGGGTGGAATACCAAAGAAACTTGGAGATCCAGGAGTGCCTACTATACCATGCTCCATTAAGAGAAATTATGTTAAAACTGCTTTATGTGATCTTGGAGCCGGTGTTAGTGTTATGCCTCTCTCTTTATATCGTAGACTTGACTTGAATAAGTTGACACCTACTGAAATATCTCTGCAAATGGCTGATAAATCAACTGCTATACCTGTCGGTATTTGTGAGGATGTGCCTGTTGTAGTTGCAAACGTTACTATTTTAACAGACTTTGTTATTCTTGATATTCCCGAGGATGATAGTATGTCTATTATTCTTGGAAGACCTTTCCTTAATACTGCAGGGGCTGTTATTGATTGCAACAAAGGCAATGTCACTTTTCATGTTAATGGTAATGAGCACACGGTACACTTTTCGAGGAAACAACCTCAAGTTTATAGTATCAACTCTATTGGAAAAATTCCATTGATTATATTTGGAGGTTTTGAATTTCATATCCCTACTGTCAAGAAAAAGTATGATATTCTTATTGTTGGGGATTTTCATATCCCCGTTGAGGTAACTTAGTGTTATTCAAAATTTCTCCAGTTCCATGCTATTCGGAATGAGTTTGTTGACAAGACTTGATCAACCTTGTTAGTGGGTTCATTTTGATGATCACGAGAAGGATGAAACTAGAAGCACAACCTTCTGTACCCTCTTTATATTTTCTTTTATTTAGTAGAAATAAAGTAAAATAGTATTTTTTCTGTCTGTTTCCTGACTTATCCGTGCAATATAAAAATATCCCGAAAATAGAAGTCCTTAGAATGCCATGCCAATTTAATATGATTTTTTCGGGAATATTTGTGGATTTACTATGCAAAAATTACCGCGGGGGGAGCTGCCACCTGGCCACGAGGGTGGAGGGCGTGCCCTACCCCCCTGGGCGCGCCCCCTGCCTCGTGGGCCCATGGTGGCCCTCCTTCACTTATCCCTGCACCCATCTTCTTCCTCTGCCTCACACACACACACATGAAAAACCAACTCGAGCACGAGTTCCAGCCCCTGTTGCTGTGATTTTCGATCTCCTTGCTCAAAGCACCTCTCGCAAAACTGCTTGGGGAGATTGTCCCTTGGTATGTGACTCCTCCATTGGTCCAATTAGTTTTTGTTCTAGTGCTTCATTCGTTGCAAATTTTGTGCTGCATAGGTGACCATGTTCTTGAGCTTGCATGTCAAATTTATATGGTTCCAAGTAGTTCTAATGCTTGATATAGGTTCTAGGCACTTGTGGGAGTTGTTGCTATCAATTTTATTGAAGTTGGTTCACTTTTATTTGAAGTTACTAAAAGTTTCAGATTATTTCAGAAAATAATGAAGGGCTCGTCGAGCCGAAGCTCGAAGGAAAAACAAAAGGAAGAAGAGCAGAGGCCCAAATTTAATTTGCCTCGGACCGCAGAGGTCCGGCCGTGTGAATGGCCTTCCGGTGACTTCTTGAGGCGCCACGCTATAGCTCAGGAGGCGATAGCCGCTGCATCGCAGTATGACCCCAGCTTCACCTACGGGTATCCGCCAGGCTACCCCTGGCAATACACCAACTTAGGCCAAAAGCCTAAGCTTGGGGGAGTACGTATTTCCCACCGACATTACATTCATGTTCACACACACTCATTGCTAGATGTCGGTGCTCATACTCTTTCACTGTAATATCCATGCTAGTTTATTTTCTTTTTCCTGCTTTCTTCTTGTGTGTTTAATAAACCTTAAGAAAAAAACCAAAAAATTTATTAGTAGTAGTTTATCTCTTTGCTATAGTAATTAAAAAGAAAACCCAAAAATATTTCATGTTCTTCTTTTACTTGTTGGGAGCTTTCCCATGTAAATAGTTTTTATTTCTTTTCTTTTCTTTGGGGGTCAGTAGGAGAAGACCATGATTAAATTGTTGAAGTGGCTCTTATATGCATCATTGTTGATTTAACCAAGAGCCCATATTGCCTTGTCTTCTCCTGTTTATTGAATGCTCGCAGATTCTAGCTTAGTCCAATGCACATGCACTCTTATTATTATACACATCGTTCGGTCGTGCAAGTGAAAGGCAATAATGATGATATATGATGGACTTATTGGGATGAGAAAAGCTGGTATGAACTCGACCTCTTTTGTTTTTGTAACTATGATGATTCATCGTTCTTGAGTCAGCTATTATGAAGTAAACATATTTGCAATGACATTTAGGGATTATAGTTGCTTGTGCCATGCTTGATTAGCTATGAGTTACAATGGTTTACCTTGCGTGCCAACATGCTATTAGAATGATTATGATGTGGTATGATGGGATGGTATCCTCCTTTGAATGAATTGAGTGACTAGACTTGGCACATGTTCACGCCTGTAGTTGAATCAAATCAACATAGCCTTCATGATATTTATGTTCATGGTAGATTATATCCTACTCATGCTTGTACTCAGTGTGAATTAATTTTAATGCATGTTTACGACTGTTGTCGCTCTCTCAGTTGGTCGCTTCCCAGTCTTTTGCTAGCTTTCACCTGTACTAAGCGGGAATACTGCTTGTGCATCCAAACTCCTTAAAACCCAAAGTTGTTCCATATGAGTCCACTATACCTACCTATATGCGGTATTTACCTGCCGTTCCAAGTAAATTTGTATGTGCCAAACTCTAAACCTTCAAATAAACATCCTGTTTTGTATGCTCGAGCAGCTCATGTTCCAACTAGGGCTGCCTATATCTTCCATGCTAGGTGGGTTATTCTCAAGAGGAGCGGACTCCGCTCCTCATTCACGAGAAAGGGCCGGTAACCGGGATGCCCAGTCCCATGATCCAAAAAGATCAAAGCAAATCAAAATAATTAAACAAAACTCCCCCAGGGTTGTTGTATGTTGGAGGCACTCATTGTTTCGAGCAAGCCATGGATTGATGCTTGTTGGTGGTTTGGGGAGCATAAACCTTTACCATTCTGTTTGGGAACTGCCTATAATGCATGTAGTATGGAAGATACAGCCATCTCATAGTTGTTGCGTTGACAACAAAAGTATGCCGCTCAAAATGTTATTCAATCTCTATTTTTAAAACCGAGCTCTGGCACCTCTACAAATCCCTGCTTCCCTCTGCGAAGGGCTTATCTATTTACTTTTATGTTGAGTCATCACCCTTCTTATTAAAAGCACCCGCTGGAGAGCACACTGTCGTTTGCATTCATTATTATTGGTTTATATTGGGTATGACTTGAACGAACCCATGCCCATGACCGAGGACGCGGACATCGATAGATTAAACACACACACTCTGTAGAGGTAGCGCACTGTACCCACACCACAGAACTCATGGCCTCACACTCCCATTCGGGTGGACCAACGGCGTTCCGACAAAACCGATCTACTGCCATGACACTCTCCTAGCAACTCCGACTCACTCCCCTCTAGGCTAAGTCATGGGTGGCCCCATGTCTACCTCAAGACACCTCAACGACCTCCGTCGTGGCCCAAACATAAATGATCCCACACGGGGACCCGGATCCATAAACTCATCAACGGGCACACAAGGCTTATGTCCGCCTACCTGATTAGGGTAGCACGTGATACGTCTCCGTCGTATCTACTTTTCCAAACACTTTTGCCCTTGTTTTGGACCCTAACTTGTATGATTTGAATGGAACTAACCCGGACTGACGTTGTTTTCAGCAGAATTGCCATGATGTTGTTTTATGTGCAGAAAACAAAATTTCTCGGAATGACCTGAAACTCCACGGAATATCTTAGAATAAATAATAAAAAATCCTCGCCAAAGATGAAGACCAGGGGGCCCACACCCTGTCCACGAGGGTGGGGGGCGCCCCACCCCCCCTCCTGGGTGCGCCCCCTACCTCGTGGGCCCCCTGGAGACCCTCCGACGCCAACTCCAACTCCATATATTGGCTTTTGGGGAGAAAAAAAATCAGGGAGAAGAAATCATAGCGTTTTACGATACGAAGCTGCCGCCAAGCCCTAATCTCTCTTGGGAGGGCTGATCTGGAGTCCGTTCGGGGCTCCGGAGAGGGGGATTCGTCGTCGTCGTCATCATCAACCATCCTCCATCACCAATTTCATGATGCTCACCGCCGTGCGTGAGTAATTCCATCGTAGGCTTGTTGGACGGTGATGGGTTGGATGAGATTTATCATGTAATCGAGTTAGTTTTGTTAGGGTTTGATCCCTAGTATCCACTATGTTCTGAGATTGATGTTGCTATGACTTTGCTATGCTTAATGCTTGTCACTAGGGCCCGAGTGCCATGATTCCATATCTGAACCTATTATGTTTTCATGAATATATGTGAGTTCTTGATCCTATCTTGCAAGTCTATAGTCACCTACTATGTGTTATGATCCAGCAACCCCGAAGTGACAATAATCGGGACCACTCCCGGTGATGACCATAGTTTGAGGAGTTCATGTATTCACTATGTGCTAATGCTTTGTTCCGGTTCTCTATTAAAAGGAGGCCTTAATGTCCCTTAGTTTCCAATAGGACCCCGCTACCACGGGAGGATAGGACAAAAGATGTCATGCAAGTTCTTTTCCATAAGCACGTATGACTATATTCGGAATACATGCCTACATTATATTGATGAATTGGAACTAGTTCCGTGTCACCCTATGTTATGACTATTACATGACGAACCGCATCCGGCATAATTATCCATCACTAATCCGGTGCCTACGCGTTTTCCATATATTGGTTCTCGCTTATTTACTTTTACTTTGCTACTGTTACAATCACTACAAAATACCAAAAACATTACTTTTGCTGTCTTTACTTTTTTTACCGTTACCACCACTATCATATTATGCTACTAAACACTTTGTTGCAGATACTAAGTTTCCAGGTGTGGTTGAATTGACAACTCAGCTGCTAATACTTGAGAATATTCTTTGGCTCCCCTTGTGTCGAATCAATAAATTTGGGTTGAATACTCTACCCTCGAAAACTGTTGCGATCCCCTATACTTGGGGGTTATCAGCGTGCGCCCATAACCTTCCCTCATTGGAGGCACCGGCGAGAGGCACGACAATAGACCGCATTAGGGCCGTCCCACACCGGCAAATGTGGTTGCACTGGAAAAGTTCGATTCGGCGACACCTGACCAACTTACTGACAGAATTTATCCCCAAAAATATAACCATGATAACTGATACTCCGATGTCAACCATCAAACTATAATCCAAGTCATAGCAATATCCAACAATAATCCAAGCATAATATCATTGTCTCAAAATACTCTGAGGATAGCATAACACTACTATCACGATGAATCCGAAACAATAATCCTACTACTCCAATAACAAGAATACAACTATCCAGCTAAGATCCACATGTAACCATCATCTCTGAAAATTATACTCCAAGCAACAGAACATCAACTAGCATCATGAAAATAATCATACTAACGACTAATAATCCAAAGGTAGCATGATATCCAAAGTATTACTCCAAAACATACTAACAGATACCATCATGAAACAATCATAATACCAGCCACGAATACTTCAATGGCAACATGATACTCATCAACTACACACATAACTCCTAGTAATCCAAACAATAGCATGGCAACAACAAGATCAAAATAATATTCCGAGAAAATGCCCTGAACAGAGTCATGTAGCTAAAGTAATATTTTAAACAAGTTCAAAATGAAATAAACCATGTCACTGCATTACAGTGATGAAAATGGAGGGTGTGGCTTGCCTGGGGTGGAATAAATCACCGGAATAAAGTGCAAGAAGCTCGCGGAAAGAATCGCCGGAAATCTTTCTCTCTCGGAGGGGGCTGATTAAGGGCAAGGGCATAATGGTCATTTTCAGTATGCCAAAACATAATGAAAGTGACACCAACGGAAAGGGCTCGACAAAACGAAGAAGTGAGCATTGGATTCACCTCATTTGGAGTGACGGATAAAAAGATATGGATGTTTTTCTGCCAGGGACCCACCTGTAATGAAAATATTTTCAACCGGGGGCTTGGACAGAAAAAGTGAAAGCGTAATCAGCGAAAATACGCTTTCACCTTATCCATTAGAACAGTGGCGGGGTCGAACGCGTGTGGGTCCCACGGGGTGGGGCCCGTCACTTATCCACGTGGGCTGGGCTGGGTCAACGCCCAACCACTGACTGGCGGGGCCCGCGGGCAGGGGTGGGGCCTCGCAAGACGTCGTCTTCCTCCCCTCCCTGGCCCGACTGAAGCAGAGGCAGGTGCGCTGCCGGCTTCGGCCCCGGCGACTCCGGCCACCTCCGGCCAAACGGAGGCCACAGGCGGGCTCGTCGCGGCCTGCCGCATCCATCCCCGCACAGAGGAGACACCGGGGAGGAGCGGGGTGACCACGACGATGAGGGGACAAAACCGGCTCCGGCGGCGGTTGACTTGGGGCACGGCCACTCGGGCACTCCGGCGAGAGGGAGAAGAGGTGGGGCGGACCGTCGGAGCACCGGGAAGAGAGTGGTGAGGTCAGGGAAGAGGGGAAGGGCTTGGTTCGGGCGGATTTAAGCGCACCTGAACGGCGGCCATGGCGGCGAGGGGAGGGAGAGAGAGCTCCTGGATCTCGGCCTAGTGGTCAGGGAGGGCTCTGGGAGTGAGGCGAGGCCGGTGGTGAGCTCAAACGGCTCGGGGGAAGGCTATATATAGTCGGGCGAGAGGCAGGGGCTCGGGTACCACCGTGCGCATCTGGCCGACGCTCTGGCGAGGCCAGCGAGCACGGAAGGGCTCGGGGAAGGCGACAAGCGAGAGAGCGGACGAGCCGCAAAGGTCACGGAGCAGGAGGGGCCGAGGGGAAGCAGAGGAAGAAGCCGAGCGCCATTAAAGCTCGGTCGGCCATAGTGTGCCCGTGGGCGTGCGGCGACGAGCGCTGACGGAGGGGCTGACGGAGGGGGAGAGGGCTCCAGAAGGACGGCGACGACGAGGGCAATCTACTGGACATCATCACGAGCGCGAAGCCGGCGAGAGGGGGAGGGGGTCCAGCACAAACAGCCACTGGACGCGCTCATGGCATGCCAAAACGATGGTCACCACCACTGCTGGCATGTGGGGGAGGCAAACAGCTGGCAAATGATGTCTAGTTGTAAGTCCTTCGAAGGGTGGTAACAACTAAGGTGGTAACTTGGTTAAACAAGCTATGGTTAAAAGGTTAGTGAGCTCTGAAGTTTACTATAGTAAACTTTATCAGCTCAATGTGATCAACAGGGAATTACTACGGGCCAAATAAGTTGTCTGGGGTGTTTAGGCTAGGAAGAACTACAGTCCTGGGGAGTTTGGGAATAAATGGACCAAGATAAATCATAGTTGCTTCACAACTGCATATTTGGTCCAGAAATGAAGATCAGGATGGTGCACTCACATGGAGTGTCAACTTGAGCTCAAATTGGGCAAGGATTGATCATTTGGTCATATGAAGATACTCAAAAAGTCTCATACCAAATGGACAAGCCAAAATGGCACTTGATTCACAAACATCTCTGCTAACCAGAAACTTGGAATAATTTTGGTGATCAAATGGCTCAATGAAATGATGGCAAATTGGGTGGTGAGATGTTTTATGGGTATAAGAATGATCTGGTAATTTATCAGGATTTTTGAAGCAATATAAAATACACTTGCTTCACAACCTGAAAATAAGGCCAGAATTAAATATTTTCTCTTGTGCTCACATAGATGATTGGATGGGGCTGCAAACGGGTGAAGGGTCTTAATATGAGCACATTAAGGAGTGTGCAAAAGTTCAACTCATTTGGATACTCCTAGCTAGTACTTCCTTCACAAAGCCTTCTGTCTGACAGAAACTTTGAAAATTCACTAAGGAAGATTGGCTAGGCAAATAAATTTGAACTTGTGCATGAGGCAATTATTTGTACATACAAACACACCCAAAAAGTTTGGGAGCCACTAGGAGAAATATAAATGACACTTCCTTCACAAAGTGCCATTTAGGGCAGAATAGAAAAAGGATTGTTGGGGAATTATTTTTGAACTGGCCTGATACGTCTCCAACGTATCTATAATTTTTGATTGTTACATGCTATTATATTACCCCTTTTGGATATTTATGGGCTTTATTTTACACATTTATATCATTTTTGGGACTAACCTACTAACCGGAGGCCCAGCCCGTATTGCTGTTTTTTTGCCTATTTCAGTATTTCGAAGAAAAGGAATATCAAACGGAGTCCAAACGGAATGAAACCTTCGGTAGCATGATTTTTGGAACAAATGTGATCTAGAGGACTTGGAGTGCAATTAAAGAAACAGCCAAGGCGGCCACGAGAGGGTAGGGTGCGCCCCCCTATCTCGTGGGCCCCTCGGGCGGCCACCGACGTACTTCTTCCTCCTATATAAGCCTACATACCCCAAAAACATCCAAGGAGCCAACGAAACACAATTTCCACCGCTGTAACCTTCTGTATCCGCGAGATCCCATCTTGGAGCCTTTGTCAGTGCTCTGCCGGAGGGGGAATCGACCATGGAGGGCTTCTACATCAACACCATAGCCCCTCCGATGAGTTGTGAGTAGTTTACCACATACCTACGGGTCCATAGTTATTAGCTAGATGGCTTCTTCTCTCTTTTTGGATCTCAATACAATGTTCTCCCCCTCTCTTGTGGAGATATATTCGATGTAAACTCTTTTTGCGGTGTGTTTGTTGAGATCCGATGAATTGTGGGTTTATGATCAAGTTTATCTATGAGAAATATTTGAATCCCCTCTGAATTCTTTTATGTATGATTGAGTTATCTTTGCAAGTCTCTTCGAATTATTAGTTTGGTTTGGCCTACTAGATTGTCTTTCTTGCCATGGGAGA
This sequence comes from Triticum timopheevii, assembly GCA_963921465.1. NCBI lineage: Eukaryota > Viridiplantae > Streptophyta > Magnoliopsida > Poales > Poaceae > Triticum > Triticum timopheevii. The sequence continues at coordinate 528,647,155 of OY997268.1, forward strand.
AGTGCTTAGCTTTGGGTTCAATCTTGCGGTGTCCTTACCCAGTGACAGAAAGGGTTGCAAGGCACGTATTGTATTGTTGCTATCGAGGATAAAAAGATGGGGTTTATATCATATTGCTTGAGTTTATCCCTCTACATCATGTCATGTTTCTTAATGCGTTACTCTATTCTTATGAACTTAATACTCTAGATGCAGGCAGGAGTCGATCGATGTGTGGAGTAATAGTAGTAGATGCAGGCAGGAGTTGGTCTACTTGTCATGGACGTGATGCCTATATACATGATCATGCCTAGATAATCTCATAATTATTCGCTTTTCTATCAATTGCTCGACAGTAATTTGTTCACCCACCGTAATACTTATGCTATCTTGAGAGAAGCCACTAGTGAAACCTATGGCCCCCGGGTCTATCTCTTATCATATTTGCTTCCAATCTACTTTTATTTGCATCTTTCCTTTTTGCATCTATATTATAAAATACCAAAAATATATTTGTCTTATCATACTATCTCTATTAGATCTCACTTTCGCAAGTGGCCGTGAAGGGATTGACAACCCCTTTATTGCGTTGGTTGCGAGTTCTTTGTTTGTTTGTGTAGGTGCGTGGGACTTTTGAGGAGCCTCCTACTGGATTGATACCTTGGTTCTCAAAAACTGAGGGAAATACTTACGCTACTATTGATGCATCACCCTTTCCTCTTCAAGGAAAACCAACGCAAGCTCAAGACGTAGCAAGAAGGATTTCTGGCGCCGTTGCCGGGGAGGTCTTCGCTCAAGTCAAGACATACCAAGTACCCATCACAAACTCATCTCCCTCGCATTTACATTATTTGCCATTTGCCTCTCGTTTTCCTCTCCCCCACTTCACCCTCGCCATTTTATTCGCCCTCTCTTTCCCAATCTCCTCCTCTCTTTTCGCTTGCCTTTTCTGTTTGCTTGTGTGCTTGTTTGTCCTTATGGCTTTCCCTAAGAGTTCCGACCACCTTCTTACAAGGATGGAAGAGATTGAATCAAACATTAGAAGCTTTATGAATTTGCAATTTGAGCATAATAATTTCTTCAGAAAAGAGCTTAAGGAACAAAAAGGTTTTTTGGGGTTTATGAACAAAGAGCTAGATGATATGAATAAAGAATTTTATGGTGTGAACTCTCAAATTACCCGACTTGAAAATGCTATAGCCAAAATTTCTGATAAGCAAGCCACCTTAGTCAATAATTTGGCCGCCAAACTAGAAAAGTTAGATGAAAATAATGACAAAGATCTTAAAGTTATTGATGCGTCTCCTATTAGATCTTTGTTTTGCAATATGAATCTTGATAATTATGGGACTGATGATGAGTCAACTTTACCTAGAAGGCGTCCCAAGAATTCGTAGTTTTTAGATCTTGATGCTAAATTTGGTAAAGGTGGGATTAGATAGGTCATGACTTTAAATAGTATTGAACCCACTATCTCAGATTTCAAGGAATTTGATTATGATAATTGTTCTTTAGAAGGTTGTATTTCCTTGTTGCAATTCGTTCTTAATTCTCCTCATGCTTATAGTCAAAATAAAGCTTTTACCAAACATATCGTTGATGCCTTGATGCAATCTTATGATGAAAAACTTAATTTGGAAGTTTCTATACCTAGAAAACTTAATGATGAGTGGGAACCTACTATAAAGATTAGAATTAAAGATCATGAGTGTTTTGCTTTGTGTGATTTGGGTGCTAGTGTTTCCACGATTCCGAAAACTTTATGTGATATTCTAGGTTTCCATGATCTTGATGATTGCTCTTTAAATTTGCACCTTACGGATTCCACCATTAAAAAGCCAATGGGAAGGATCAATGATGTCCGCATTGTTGCAAATAGAAATTTGGTGCCCGTAGATTTTATCGTTCTTTATATAGATTGCAATCTTTCTTGCCCTATTATTCTTGGTAGACCTTTCCTTAGAACGATTGGCGCGATTATTGATATGAAGGAAGGGAATATTAGATTCCAATTTCCATTAAAGAAAGGCATGGAGAACTTTCCAAGAAATAAAGTCAAATTACCTTATGAATCTATCATGCGGGCTACTTATGAATTTAGTGCCAAAGATGGCACTACTTAGATCTATCTTCGCTTTTATGCCTAGCTAGGGGCGTTAAACGATAGCGCTAGTTGGGAGGCAACCCAATTTTATTTGTGTTTTTCTGTTTTTGTTCCTGTTTAGTAATAAATTTTTCATCTACCTTCTGTTTATATGTGTTTTTATCTTTTAATTAGTGTTTGTGCCAAGTAGAACCTTAGGATAACCTATGATGATAGTTAATTTGATTCTGCTGAAAAACAGAAACTCTGCACACACGAATTTAGTTTTGTTAAATCACAGAAACGTTCTTTTGCGTTGATTCTTTTTGCTGCTGATCAATAGACAAATTTTCCAGGACTTCCTATTTTGGTAGGATTTTTAGAGTTCCAGAAGTTTGCATTAGTTACAGATTGATACAGACTGTTCTGTTTTTTACAGATTCTGTTTTTCGTGTGTTGTTTGCTTATTTTGATGCATCTATGGCTAGTAAAATAGTTTATAAACCATAGAGAAGTTGGAATACAGTAGGTTTAACACCAAAATAAATAAAGAATGAGTTCATTATAGTAACTTATGTGGTGGTTTTGTTTTCTTTCACTAACGGAGCTTATAAGATTTCCTGTTGAGTTTTGTGTTGTGAAGTTTTCAAGTTTTGGGTAAAGCTTTTATGGACTATGGAATAACGAGTGGCAAGAGCCTAAGCTTGGGGATGCCCATGGCACCCCAAGGTATTCAAGGATAGCCAAAAGCCTAAGCTTGGGGATGCCCCGGGAAGGCATCCCCTCTTTCGTTTTCGTTCATTGGTAACTTTACTTGGAGCTATATTTTTAGTCACCACATGATATGTGTTCTGCTTGGAGCGTCGTGTATTATATTAGTCTTTGCTTTTTAGTTTACCACAATCATCCTTGCTGTGCACACCTTTTGAGAGAAGCCTACTTGATTAGAATTTGCTAGAATACTCTATGTGCTTCACTTATATCTTTTGAGCTTGATAGTTTTTGCTCTAGTGCTTCACTTATATCTTTTAGAGCACGGCGGTGACTTATTTTTGTAGAAATTTCTAGTCTCTCATGCTTCACTTATATTATTTTGAGAGTCTTTTAGAACAGCATGGTATTTACTATGGTTATAAAATTGGTCCTAGAACGGTAGGCATCCAAGTTGGGTACAATAAAAACTATCATAGGAAGTGAATTGGATGCTATGATCAATTTGACACTTGATAATTGTTTTGAGATATGGAGGTAGTGATATTAAAGTCATGCTAGCTGGGTGATTATGAATTTAAAGAATGCTTGTGTTGAAGTTAGCAAGTCCCGTAGGATGCACGTATGGTTAAAGTTGTGTAACAAATTTGAAACATGAAGTGTACCTGGCTTGTGCATCCTTATGAGCGGCGGTCGGGGACGAGCGATGGTATTTTCCTACCAATCTATACCCCTAGGAGCATGCGCGTAGTACTTGATTTTTGATGACTTCTAAATTTTTGCAAGAAGTATATGAGTTCTTTTGACTAATGTTGAGTCCATGGATTATACGCACTTTTACCTTTCTGCCATTGCTAGCCTCTTCGGTACCGTGCATTGCCCTTTCTCACCTTGAGAGTTGGTGCAAACTTCGCCGGTGCATCCAAACCCCGTGATACGATACGCTCTATCACACATAAACCTCCTTATATCTTCCTCAAAACAGCCACCATACCTACCTATTATGGCATTTCCATAGCCATTCCAAGATATATATTGCCATGCAACTTTCCACCGTTCCGTTCATCATCATCATGACATACTTTACTTTTATCATATTGCCATTGCATGATCATGTAGTTGACATCGTATTTGTGGCAAAGCCACCATGCATAATTTTTCATACATGTCAATCTTGATTCATTGCACCATCCCGGTACACTGCCGGAGGCATTCATATAGAGTCATATCTTGTTCTAGTTTCGAGTTGTAATTCATATGTTGTAATCAATGAAAGTGTGATGATCATCATTATTAGAGCATTGCCCAAAAAGAAAAAGAAAGAAGAAAGGCCAAAAGAGAAAAAAAAAGGCCCAAAAAAAGAAAAAAGAAAGAAAGAATAAATAAATAAAAGGGGCAATGTTACTATCTCTTTTTCCACACTTGTGCTTCAAAGTAGCACCTTGTTCTTTATGTAGTGAGTCTCATATATTGTGCTTCAAAGTAGCACCTTGTTTTTCATATAGTGAGTCTCATAAGTTGTCTTTTTCATACTAGTGGGAAATTTTCATTATAGAACTTGGCTTGTATATTCCTACGATGGGTTTCCTCAAATGCCCTAGGTCTTCGTGAGCAAGCAAGTTGGATGCACACCCACTAGTTTCCTTTTGTTGAGCATTCATTTATAGCTCTAGTGCATCCGTTCCATGGCAATCCCTATTCCTCATGTTGACATCAATTGATGGGCATCTCCATAGCCTGTTGATTATCCTCGTCAATGTGAGACTTTCTCATTTCTTGTCTTCTCCACACAATCCCCATCATCATATTCTATTCCACCCATAGTGCTATATCCATGGCTCATGCTCATGTATTGCATGAAGGTTGAAAAAGTTTGAGATTATTTAAGTATGAAACAATTGCTTGGCTTGTCATCGGGAGTATAGAAGTTGGGAACATCTTTGTGTGACAAAAATGAAGCATAACCTAACTATATGATTTTGTAGGGATGAACTTTCTTTTGCCATGTTATTTTGAGAAGACATGATTACTTTGATTAGTATGCTTGAAGTGTTATTATTTATTTTAAAAATATGAACTTTTATATTGAATCATTTGGATCTAAACATTCATGTCACAATAAAGAAAATTACATTGAGAATTATGCTAGGTGGCATTCCACATCAAAAATTCTGTTTTTATCATTTGCCTACTCGAGGACGAGCAGGAATTAAGCTTGGGGATGCTTGATACGTCTCCAACGTATCTATAATTTTTGATTGTTCCATGCTATTATATTACCCCTTTTGGATGTTTATGGGCTTTATTTTACACATTTATATCATTTTTGGGACTAACCTACTAACCGGAGGCCTAGCCCGTATTGCTATTTTTTTGCCTATTTCAGTATTTCGAAGAAAAGGAATATCAAACGGAGTCCAAACGGAATGAAACCTTTGGGAGCGTTATTTTTGGAACAAACGTGATCCAGAGGACTTGGAGTGCAAGTCAAGAAGCAGCCGAGGTGGCCACGAGAGGGTAGGGCGCGCCCCCCTGTCTCGTGGGCCCCTCGGGCGGCCACTGATGTACTTCTTCCTCCTATATAAGCCTACGTACCCCGAAAACATCCAGGGAGCCAACGAAACACAATCTCCACCGCCGTAACCTTCTGTATCCGCGAGATCCCATCTTGGAGCCTTCGTCGGCGCTCTGCCGAAGGGGGAATCGACCATGGAGGGCTTCTACATCAACACCATAGCCCCTCTGATGAGTTGTGAGTAGTTTACCATAGACCTACGGGTCCGTAGTTATTAGCTAGATGGCTTCTTCTCTCTTTTTGGATCTCAATACAATGTTCTCCCCCTCTCTTGTGGAGATCTATTCGATCTAAACTCTTTTTGTGGTGTGTTTGTCGAGATCCGATGAATTGTGGGTTTATGATCAAGTTTATCTATGAGAAATATTTGAATCTCCTCTGAATTCTTTTATGTATGATTGAGTTATCTTTGCAAGTCTCTTCGAATTATCAGTTTGGTTTGGCCTACTAGATTGATCTTTCTTGCCATGGGAGAAGTGCTTAGCTTTGGGTTCAATCTTGCGGTGTCCTTACCCAGTGACAGAAAGGGTTGCAAGGCACGTATTGTATTGTTGCCATCGAGGATAAAAATATGGGGTTTATATTATATTGCTTGAGTTTATCCCTCTACATCATGGCATCTTTCTTAATGCGTTACTCTGTTCTTATGAACTTAATACTCTAGATGCAGGCAGGAGTCAGTCGATGTGTTGAGTAATAGTAGTAGATGCAGGCAGGAGTCGGTCTACTTGTCATGGACGTGATGCCTATATACATGATCATGCCTAGATAATCTCATAATTATTCGCTTTTCTATCAATTGCTCGACAGTAATTTGTTCACCCACCGTAATACTTATGCTATCTTGAGAGAAGCCACTAGTGAAACCTACGGCCCCCGGGTCTATCTCTTATCATATTTGCTTCCAATCTACTTTTATTTGCATCTTTACTTTTTGCATCTATATTATAAAATACCAAAAATATATTTATCTTATCATACTATCTCTATTAGATCTCACTTTCGCAAGTGGCCGTGAAGGGATTGACAACCCCTTTATTGTGTTGGTTGCGAGTTCTTTGTTTGTTTGTGTAGGTGCATGGGACTTTTGTGGAGCCTCCTACTGGATTGATACCTTGGTTCTCAAAAACTGAGGGAAATACTTACGCTACTATTGCTGCATCACCCTTTCCTCTTCAAGGAAAACCAACGCAAGCTCAAGACGTAGCATGGCCAAGGCAATGTTTGGGCATATTTGAGCTATATATGACCCAAAGGAATTATGAGAATTATTTGGGGATTTTTGGTTGGACAGAAATATAGGTTGCTTCACAACCTAAGGCAGATAGGGTTATTCCTTCAATGAAAAAGGAATTTTCCCTAGAAAAGAATTTTAGGGTTTGGTCAAGGAGTGAAGTGACATGATCTTGGCAAGGTTTCGAGAATGATGAGCCACTTGGGAGGAGGAACTGAGGATGATTTCCTAGGTGGCAAGGCTACAGAACCACTCCAAAAAGAAAAACAAAGCAAAAACCAAATAAATACAAAGAAAAGAAAAGGGCCTGAATCCAGGCAGTTACACAATTTCAGATTCATAATACTCAATCCAACACAAAGAACCTCAAAGAGTGCCCCAATATTTCTACCGGAGAAACAAGGATGAAAACGTGCATCAACCCCTATGCATAGATTACCCCAATGTCACCTAGGGAATCCGTGAGTTGACTGCCAAAACGTATATCAAGTGAATCAATATAATATCCCATTGTCACTATGGGCATTCATAGCAAGACATATATCAAGTGCTCTCAAATCCATAAAAGTATTCAATCCGATAAAACAAAATCTCAAAGGGAAACCTCAATTCATCACAACAAGATAGAGAGGGAGAAATACCATATGATCAAACTATATTAACAAAGCCCACGATACATCAAGATCGTGACATCTCAAGAACACGAGAGAGAAAGATTAAACACATAGCTACTGGTACAAACCCTCAGACCCGAGGGTGGACTACTCCCTCCTCATCGTGGGTGGCCGCCGGGATGATGAAGATGGCCACCTGTGATGATTCCCCCCCTCTGGCAGAGTGCCAGAACAGGGTCTAGATTGGTTTTTCATGGCTACAGAGCCTTGCGGCGGCGGAACTTCTGATCTAGGGTTACCCCGAGGGTTTTTGGAATACTTGGGAATTTATAGGGTGAAGAGGCGGTGTGGGAGGCCACCGAGGTGGGCACAACCCACCTAGGCGCGCCCTGGTGGGTTGTGTCTGTTGGGGAATGAAGTAATTTCAAAAAAAAAATCTACGCACACGCAAGATCCATCTAGGTGATGCATAGCAACGAGAGGCGAGAGTGTTGTCTACGTACCCTCGTAGACTGAAAGCAGAAGCGTTATGACAACGCGGTTGATGTAGTCGTACGTCTTCACGATCCGACCGATCCTAGTACCGAAAGTACGACACCTCCATGATCTGCACACGTTTAGCTCGGTGATGTCCCACGAACTCTCAATCCAGCTGAGTGTCGAGGGAGAGCCTCGTCAGCATGACGGTGTAATGACGGTGATGATGAAGCTACCGGCGCAGAGCTTCGCCTAAGCACTACGACGATATGACCGAGGTGGATTATGGTGAAAGGGGGCACCGCACACGGCTAAGACAGTTGTCTGTTGTGTGTTCTAGGGTGCCCCACTGCCCCCGTATATAAAGGATCAAGGGGGAGGCCGGTCGGCCCTATGGCGCACCAAGGAGGGGAGGAATCCTCCTCCTAGTAGGAGTAGGATTCATCCTTTCCTAGTCCTACTAGGAGGGGGAAGGAAGGAGTGGGAGAGGGGAAGGAAAAGGGGAGCGCCGCCCCCCTCCTAGTCCAATTTGGACTCAAGGGGGAGGGGCGCGCGGCCTACCCTGGCCTCCCCTCTATCTCTCCACTAAGGCCCATCTAGGCCCATTAGTTCTCCGGGGGGTTCCGGTAACCCTCCGGCACTCCAGTTTTATCCGAAATCACCCGGAACACTTCTGATGTCCGAATATAGCCGTCCAATATATCAATCTTTACGTATCGACCATTTTGAGACTCCTCGTCATGTGCGTGATCACATCCGGGACTCCGAACAACCTTCGGTACATCAAAACACATAAACTACTAATACCGATCGCCACCGAACGTTAAGCGTGCGGACCCTACGGGTTCGAGAACTATGTAGACATGACTGAGACTCGTCTCCGGTTAATAACAATAGCGGAACCTGGATGTTCATATTGGTTCCTACATATTCTACGAACATCTTTATCGGTCAAACCGCATAACAGCATACGTTGTTCCCTTTGTCATCGGTATGTTACTTGCCCGAGATTCGATCGTCGGTATCTCAATACCTAGTTCCATCTCGTTACCGGCAAGTCTCTTTACTCATTCCGTAATGCATCATCCCGCAACTAACTCATTAGTCACATTGCTTGCAAGGCTTATAGTGATGTGCATTACCGAGAGGGCCCAGAGATACCTCTCCGACAATCGGAGTGACAAATCCTAATCTCGATCTATGCCAACTCAACAAACACCATCGGAGACACCTGTAGAGCATATTTATAATCACCCAGTTATGTTGTGACGTTTGATAGCACACAAAGTGTTCCTCCGGTATTCAGGAGTTGCATAATAATATAGTCATAGGAACATGTATAATTCATGAAGAAAGCAATAGCAATAAAACTAAACAATCATTCTGCCAAGATAACGGATGGGTCTTGTCCATCACATCATTCTCCTAATGATGTGTTCTCATTCATCAAATGACAACACATGTCTATGGTCAGGAAGCATGACCATCTTTGATAAACAAGCCAGTCAAGTAGAGGCATACAAGGAACACTTTGTTTTGTCTATGTATTCACATATGTACTAAGTTTCCGGTTATACAATTCTAGCATGAATAATAAACATTTGTCATGATATAAGGAATATAAATAACAACTTTATTATTGCCTCTAGGGCATATTTCCTTCAGTCTCCCACTTGCACTAGAGTCAATAACCTAGTTCACATCGTCATGTGCTTTAATACCAATAGTTCACATCTTTATGTGATTAGTTCGCATTGCCATGTTACTAACACCCAAAGGGTTTACTAGAGTCAATAATCTAGTTCACATCGCTATGTGATTAACACCCAAAGAGTACTAAGGTGTGATCATGTTTTGCTTGTGAGAGAATTTTAGTCAACGGGTCTGTCACATTTAGAGCCTTATGTATTTTGCAAATTTTCTATGTCTACAATGCTCTGCACGGATCTACTCTTAGCCAATTGCTCCCACTATCAATATGTATCCAGATTCAGACTTAGAGTCATCCGGATTGGTGTAAAAGCTTGCATCGACGTAAATCTTTACGATGAACTCTTTATCACCTCCATAATCGAGAAACATATCCTTATTCCACTAAGGATAATTTTGACCAATTTCCAGTGATCTACTCCTAGATCGCTAATGTACTCCCTTGCCAAACTCAGGGCAGGGTATACAATAGGTCTGGTACACAGCATGGCATACTTTATAGAACCTATGGCTGAGGCATAGTTAATGACTTTCATTCTCTTTCTATCTTCTGCCGTCGTCGGGCTTTGAGTCTTACTCAACTTCACACCTTGCAACACAGGCAAGAACTCTTTCTTTGACTGTTCCATTTTGAACTACTTCAAAAACTTGTCAAGGTATGTACTCATTGAAAAAACTTATCAAGCATCTTGATCTATCTCTATAGATCTTGATGCTCAATATGTAAGCAGCTTCACCGAGGTCTTTCTTTGAAGAACTCCTTGCAAACACCCCTTTATGCTGTCTAGAAAATTCTAGATCATTTCCGATCAACAATATGTCATTCACATATACTTATTAGAAAGGTTGTAGTGCACCCACTCACTTTCTTGTAAATACAGGCTTCACCGCAAGTCTGTATAAAACTATATGCTTTGATCGACTTATCAAAGCGTATATTCCAACTCCGAGATGCTTGCACCAGTCCATAGATGGATCGCTGGAGCTTGCATATTTTGTTAGCGCCTTTAGAATTGACAAAACCTTCTGGTTGCATCATATATAACTCTTCTTTAATAAATCCATTAACAAATGCAGTTTTGTTTATCCATTTGCCAGGTTTCATAAAATGCGGCAATTGCTAACATGATTCGAACAGACTTAAGCATCGCTACGAGTGAGAAGAACTCATCGTAGTCAACACCTTGAACTTGTCGAAAACCTTTCGCGACAAGTCGAGCTTTGTAGATAGTAACACTATCTTCATCATCCTTCTTCCTCTTGAAGATCCATTTATTCTCAATGGCTTTCTGATCATCGGGCAATTCCACCAAAGTCCATACTTTGTTTTCATACATGGATCCTATCTCGGATTTCATGGCCTTAAACCATTTTGCGGAATCTGGGCTCATCATCGCTTCCTCATAGTTCGTAGGTTCCTCATGGTCTAGTAACATGACTTCCAGAACCAGATTACCGTACCACTCTGGTGCGGAACATACTCTGGTTGACCTACAAGGTTTGCTAGTAAATTGATCTGAAGTTTCATGATCATCATCATTAACTTCCTCACTAATTGGTGTAGGCATCACTGGAACTGATTTCTGTGATGAACTACTTTCCAATTCGGGAGAAGGTACAATTACCTCAATAAGTTCTACTTTCCTCCCACTCACTTCTTTCGAGAGAAACTTCTTCTCTAGAAAGAATCCATTCTTAGCAATAAAGATCTTGCCTTTGGATCTGTGACAGAAGGTGTACCCAACATTTTCTTTTTGGGTATCCTATGAAGACGCACTTCTCTGATTTGGGTTCGAGCTTATCAGGTTGAAACTTTTTCATATAAGCATCGTAACCCCAAACTTTAAGAAACGACAGCTTAGGTTTCTAGCCAAACCATAGTTCATACGGTGTCGTCTCAACGGATTACACGGTGCCCTATTTAACGTGAATGTAGTTGTCTCTAATGCATAACCCCAAAATGATAGTGGTAAATCGGTAAGAGACATCATAGATTGCACTATATCCAATAAAGTACGGTTATGACGTTCGGACACACCATTATGATGTGGTGTTCTAGGTGGCATGAGTTTGTGAAACTATTCCACATTGTTTTAATTGAAGACCAAACTTGTAACTCAAATATTCGTCTCCGCGATCAGATCGTAGAAACTTTATTTTCTTGTTACGATGATTTTCCACTTCACTCTGAAATTCTTTGAACTTTTCAAATGTTTCAGACTTATGTTTCATCAAGTAGATATACCCATAGCTGCTCAAATCATCTGTGAAGGTCAGAAAATAACGATACCCGCCGCGAGCCTCAACACTCATCGGACCGGATACATCAATATGTATTATTTCCAATAAGTCAGTCACTCAAGAACGGAGTCTTAGTCATCTTGCCCATGAGGCATGGTTCGCAAGCATCAAGTGATTCATAATCAAGTGATTCCAAAAGCCCATCAACATGGAGTTTCTTCATGCGCTTTACACCAATATGACCTAAACGGTAGTCCTACAAATAAGTTGTACTATCATTATTAACTTTGCATCTTTTGGCTTCAATATTATGAATATGTGTACCACTACGATCGAGATTCAATAAACCATTTATATTGAGTGTATGACCATAGAAGGTTTTATTCATGTACATAGAACAACAATTATTCTTTGATTTAAATGAATAACCGCACTGCAATAAACATGATCCAATCATATTCATGCTCAACGCAAACACCAAATAATGTTTATTTTTCGTTCAACACTAATCCCGAAGGTAAAGGGAGTGTGCGATGGTGATCTTATCAACCTTCAAATCACTTCCAACACACATCATCACCTCACCCTTAACTAGTCTCTATTTATTTTGCAATTCCCGTTTCGAGTTACTACTCTTAGCAACTGAACCAATATCAAATACCGAGGGGTTGCTATAAACACTAGTAAAGTACACATCAATAACATGTATATCCAATATACCTTTGTTCACTATGTCATCCTTCTTATCCACAAAGTATCTAGGGCAATTCCACTTCCAGTGACCATTCCCTTTGCAGTTGAAGCACTCAGTTTCAGGCTTGGGTCTAGCTTTGGGCTTCTTCGTGGGAGTGGCAACTTGCTTGTCATTCTTCTTGAAGTTCCCTTTCTTTCCCTTGCCCTTTTACTTGAAACTAGTGGTCTTGTCAACCATCAACACTTGATGCTTTTCTTGATTTGTACCTTTGCCGATTTCAGCATCGTGAAGAGCTCGGGGGATCGTTTTCATCATCCCTTGCATATTATATTTCATCACGAAGTTCCAGTAACTTGGTGATAGTGACTAGAGAACTCTGTCAATCACTATCTTATCTGGAAGATTAACTCCCACTTGATTCAAGCGATTGTAGTACTCAGACATTCTGAGCACATGCTCACTGGTTGAGCTATTCTCCTCCATCTTGTAGGCAAAGTACTTGTCAGAGGTCTCATACCTCTCGACACGGGCATGAGTATGAAATACCAATTTCAACTCTTGGAACATCTTATATGCTCTGTGGCGTTCAAAACATTTTTGAAGCCTGGTTCTAAGCCGTAAAGCAAGGTGCCCTAAACTATCAAGTAGTCATCATACCGAGCTTTGTCAAACGTTCATAACGTCTGCATCTGCTCCTGCAATAGGTCTGTCACCTAGTGGTGCATCAAGGACATAATTCTTATGTGCAGCAATGAGGATAATCCTCAGATCATGGACCAAGTCCGCATCATTGCTACTATCATCTTTCAACTTGTTTTTCTCTAGGAACATATCAAAAATAAACGGGGAGCTACATCACGAGCTATTGATCTACAACATAGTTATGCAAATACTATCAGGACTAAGTTCACGATAAATTAAAGTTCAATTAATCATATTACTTAAGAACTCCCACTTAGATAGACATCCCTCTAATCATCTAAGTGATCACGTGATCCATATCAACTAAACCATGTCCGATCATCATGTGAGATGTGCTACCCCTTGAGCACTGCGTTGGTTTTCCCTTGAAGAGGAAAGGGTGATGCAGCAAAGCAGCGTAAGTATTTCCCTCAGTTTTTGAGAACCATGGTATCAATCCAATAGGAGGCTCCACACAAGTCCCTCATACCTACACAAACAAACAAGAACCTTGCAACCAACGCGATAAAGGGGTTGTCAATCCCTTCACGGTCACTTGCCAAAGTAAGATCTGATAGAGATAATAAGATAAGATAAATATTTTTGGTATTTTTATGATATAGATTGGAAATTAAAGATTGCAAAATGAAGTAGATCGGAAACTTATATGATAAGAGATAGACCCGGGGGCCATAGGTTTCACTAGTGGCTTCTCTCAAGATAGCATAAGTATTACGGTGGGTGAACAAATTACTGTCGAGCAATTGATAGAAAAGTGCATAGTTATGAGAATATCTAGGCATGATCATGTATATAGGCATCACGTCCGCAACAAGTAGATCGAAACGATTCTACATCTACTACTATTACTCCACACATCGACCGCTATCCAGCATGCATCTAGAGTATTAAGTTCATAAGAACGGAGTAACACATTAAGCAAGATGACCTGATGTAGAAGGATAAACTCAAGCTATATGATGTAAACCCCATCTTTTTATCCTTGATGGAAACAATACAATACGTGCCTTGCTGCCCCTGCTGTCACTGGGAAAGGACACCGCAAGATTGAACCCAAAGCTAAGCACTTCTCCCATTGCAAGAAAGATCAATCTAGTAGGCCAAACCAAACTGATAATTCGAAGATACTTGCAAAGATAACCAATCATACATAAAAGAATTCAGAGGAGATTCAAATATTTCTCATAGATAAACTTGATCATAAACCCACAATTCATCGGATCTCGACAAACACACCGCAAAAAGAGTTACATCGAATAGATCTCCAAGAAGATCGAGGAGAAATTTGTATTGAGATTCAAAGAGAGAGAAGAAGCCATCTAGCTAATAACTATGGACCCGAAGGTCTGTGGTAAACTACTCACACATCATCGGAGAGGCTATAGTGTTGATGTAGAAGCCCTCCGTGATCAATTCCCCCTCCGACGGAGCGCCGACGAAGGCTCCAAGATGGGATCTCACGGGTACAGAAGGTTGTGTCGGTGGAAATAGGGTTTCATGGTGCTCCCCGATGTTTTCAGGGTATGCAAATATATATAGGCGAAGGAGGTTGGTCAGGGGAGCCACGAGGGTGGGGGCGCGCCCACCCCCCTAGGGCGTGCCCTGAACCCTCGTGGCCGCCTCGGCTGCTTCTTGACGTCCACTCCAAGTCTCATGGATTCCATTTGTTCCAAAAAGATCGCTCCCGAAGGTTTCATTCCGTTTGGACTCCGTTTGATATTCGTTTCCCACTGAAATAGGCAAAAAAACAGCAATTCGGGTTGGGCCTCCGGTTAGTAGGTTAGTCCCAAAAATGATATAAAAGTGTAAAGTAAAGCCCATAAACATCCAAAATGGGTAATATAATAGCATGGAACAATCAAAAATTATAGATACGTTGGAGACGTATCAAGCATCCCCAAGCTTAATTCCTGCTTGTCCTCGAGTAGGTAAATGATAAAAACAGAATTTTTGATGTGGAATGCTACCTAGCATATTTCTCAATGTAATTTTCTTTGTTGTGGCATGAATGTTCAGATCCAAATGATTCAAGATAAAAGTTCATATTAACATAAAAATAGTAATACTTCAAGCATACTAACAAGTAATCATGTCTTATCAAAATAACATAGCCAAAGAAAGCTTATCCCTACAAAATCATATAGTTAGGCCATGCTTCATTTTCGTCACACAAAATGCTCCCCTTATGCATAACCCCGATGACAAGCCGAGCAATTGGTTCATACTTTTTAACGCGCTTCAGCCTTTTCAACCCTTACACAATACATGAGCGCAAGCCATGGATATAGCGCTATGGGTGGAGTAGAATGTGATGATAGGGATTATGTGAGAGAACAAAAAAAGGAGAAAGTCTCACATTGACTCGGCTAATCAACGGGCTATGGAGATGCCCATCAATTGATGTCAATATGAGGAGTAGGGATTGCCATGCAATGGATGCACTAGAGCTATAAATGTATGAAAGCTCAACAAAAGAAACTAAGTGGTTGTGCATCCAACTCGCTTGCTCACAAAGACCTAGGGCATTTTGAGGAAGCCCATCATTGGAATATACAAGCCAAGTTCTATAGTGAAAAATTCCCACTAGTATATGAAAGTGACAACATAGGAGACTTTCTATCATGAAGATCATGGTGCTACTTTGAAGCACAAGTGTGGAAAAAGGATAGTAACATTGTCCCTTCTCTCTTTTTCTATCATTTTTTTATTTGGGCTTCTTTGGCCTCTTTTTTCTATAAAGTCCGGAGACTCATCCCGACTTGTGGCGGAATCATTGCTTCCATCATCCTTTCCTCACGTGGGACAATGCTCTAATAATGAAGATCATCACACTTCTATTTATTTACAACTCAAGAATTACAACTCAATACTTGGAACAAAATATGACACTATGTGAATGCCTCGGGCGGTGTACTGGGATATGCAATAAATCAAGAGCGACATGTATGAAAGAATTATAAAGGTGGCTTTTCCACAAATACGATGTCAACTACATGATCATGCAAAAGCAAGATGACAATGATGGAGCGTGTCATGATAAACAGAACGGTGGAAAGTTGCATGGCAATATATCTCGGAATGGCTATGGAAATGCCATAATAGGTAGGTATGGTGGTTGTTTTGAGGAAAATATAAGGAGGTTTATGTGTGATAGAGCGTATCTTATCACGGGGTTTGGATGCACCAGAGAAGTTTGCACCAACTCTCAAGATGAGAAAGGGCAATGCACGGTACCGTAGAGGCTAGCAAATTGTGGAAGGGTAAGAGTGCGTATAATCCATGGACTCACATTAGTCATAAAGAACTCATATACTTATTTCAAAAGTTTATTAGCCCTCGAAGCAAAGTAATAATACGCATGCCCCTAGAGGGATAGATTGGTAGGAAAAGACCATCGCTCGTCCCCGACCGCCACTCATAAGGAAAGCACTCAAAGAACACCTCATGCTTCAAATTTGTCACACAACTTTTACCATACGTGCATGCTACGGGGCTTGCCAACTTTAACACAAGTATTTCTCGATTTCATTATTACCCAACTAGCATGACTCTAACATTAACACCTTTATATCTCAAAACAATTATCAAGTATCAAATTTCTCATAATATCCAGTGCACTCTATATGATAGTTTTTATTATACCCAACTTGGATGCCCATCATATTAGGATTAATTTTATAACTAAAGCAATTACCATGCTGTTCTAGAAGACTCTCAAAATAATATAATTGAAGCATGAGAGATCAATAATTTCTACAAAATAAAACCACCGTCGTGCTCTAAAAAGATGTAAGTGAAGCACTAGAGCAAAACTGTCTAGCTCAAAAGATATAAGTGAAGCACATAGAGTATTCTAATAAATTCCGATTCATGTGTGTCTCTCCCAAAAGGTGTGTACATCAAGGATGATTGTGGTAAACTAAAAAGCAAAGACTCAAATCGTACAAGACGCTCCAAGCAAAACACATATCATGTGGTGAATAAAAATGTAGCTCCAAGTAAAGTTACCGATAGACGAAGACAAAAGAGGGGATGCCTTCCGGGGCATCCCCCAGCTTAGGCTTTTGGTTGTCCTTGAATTATCTTGGGGTTCCATGGGAATCCCCAAGCTTAGGCTCTTTCCACTCCTTATTCCATAATCCATCAAAATCTTTACCCAAAACATGAAAACTTCACAACACAAAACTCAACAGAAAATCTCATGAGCTCCGTTAGTGCAAGAAAGAAAAACCACCACCTAAGGTACTGTAATGAACTCATTATTTATTTATATTGGTGTTAAACCTACTGTATTCCAGCTTCTCTATGGTTCATACCCCCCGATACTAGCCATAGATTTATCAAAGTAAACAAACAACACACGAAAAACAGAATCTGTCAAAAACAGAACATTCTGTAGCAATCTGTAACTTTCGAATACTTATGGAACTCCAAAAATTCTAAAATAAATAGTTAGACGTGAGGAATTTGTCTATTAATCATCTGCAAAAAACATCAACCTAAAATCACTCTCCAGAAAAAAATGACAGCTAATCTCGTGAGCGCTAAAGTTTCTGTTTTTTACAGCAAGATCATAAAGACTTCACCCAAGTCTTCCCAAAGGTTCTACTTGGTACAAACACTAATTAAAACATAAAACCACATCTAACCATAGGCTATATGAATTATTTATTACTAAATAGAATCAAAAAGTAAAGAACAAAAATAAAATTGGGTTGCCTCACAACAAGCGCTATCGTTTAACGCCCCTAGCTAGGCATAAAAGCGAGAATAGATCTACTTATTGCCATCTTAATAAGATAAATCACGAAAACTCATCTCATATTCCCTACGTTCAGCAGCAAGTTTTCTTTGTGGCAAGCAAAAGTAATCAAAAGGGCTAAATTTAATGGGACAGAAGTCCCCAAGATCAAGCTCGGGAGGTATGGGTTCCTCCTTTGGCCCTTCATATTGCACAACCAATTCATCATTATAAGCATTCTTTTGGCAGAAAGTCATGAGCCTATACTCAAGAGAAAATCCTAACTCATTGTTTCGAATAGCAAAATCATTATTAAGTTCGGAAATTCTATCAACTAGAACATTGGTGGGAACCTTTTTTCTAAGGTTTTCATTAAATGCAATATGATCTAAAGATTGTAAATGCATTATGTCCTCTTGATTGAAGAGGATTGCCTCTATGGGAGGACGGCCAGCGTCCACCCTATAGTGTGCAAAAATTTCTTTGGCTTCTTTTATTATGAATCTGAACTCATGTGCCAAAAAGATAGTAGCTGCACGCTTAACAGAAGAATGCTCAATATTGGAAAATTCTAGGAAAATCCTTTGTATGCAAGGATGCATATGCATAAACAGTCTTTCATGTTCAACTATAAGCAAGGATATAGCATCCGCGAGACTACTAGTTCTATGAAGAATAGATCCACCATAGCGGGCAAAGCACCGGCACAAGTAAAGAAATCTTGAATAACCCCTTTTCCAATAATATTACCACTACGGATTCAAAACTTTTTAGTATGTAAGATGGGTGGTTCTTCAACAAGATCATCAAAAGCATCAAAGTTTCCCATGTTATTACTGTTATCCTTATCAATGATAACTTCCCCAGTTTCAGACATAGCGGCAGAAAATACAAGGAGCAAGCGAAAAAGAGGCGACCGGGAAAGAGAGGGCGAATAAAATGGCAAGGGTGAAGTGGGGGAGAGGAAAATGAGGGGCAAATGGCAAATAATGTAATGCGAGGGAGATGAGTTTGTGATGGGTACTTGGTATGTCTTGACTTGAGTGAAGACCTCCCCAGCAACGGCGCCAGAAATCCTTCTTGCTACCTCTTGAGCACTGCGTTGGTTTTCCCTTGAAGAGGAAAGGGTGATGCAGCAAAGTAGTGCAAGTATTTCCCTTAGTTTTTGAGAACCAAGCTATCAATCCAGTAGGAGGCTCCACACAAGTCCCTCGTACGTACACAAACAAACAAGAACCTCACAACCAACGCGATAAAGGGGTTGTCAATCCCCTCATGATCACTTGCAAAAGTAAGATCTCATAAAGAGAATAAGATAAGATAAATATTTTTGGTATTTTTATGATATAGATTGGAAATTAAAGATTGCAAAATAAAGTAGATCGGAAACTTATATGATAAGAGATAGACCCGGGGGCCATAGGTTTCACTAGTGGCTTCTCTCAAGATAGCATAAGTATTACGGTGGGTGAACAAATTACTATCGAGCAATTGATAGAAAAGTGCATAGTTATGAGAATATCTAGGCATGATCATGTATATAGGCATCACGTCCGCGACAAGTAGATCGAAATGATTCTGCATCTACTACTATTACTCCACACATCGACCGCTATCTAGCATGCATCTAGAGTATTAAGTTCATAAGAACGGAGTAACGCATTAGGCGAGATGACATGATGTAGAAGGATAAACTCAAGCAATATGATGTAAACCCCATCTTTTTATCCTCGATGGTAACAATACAATACGTGCCTTGCTGCCCCTGCTGTCACTGGGAAAGGACATCGCAAGATTGAACCCAAAGCTAAGCACTTCTCCCATTGCAAGAAAGATCAATCTAGTAGGCCAAATCAAACTGATAATTCGAAGAGACTTGCAAAGATAACCAATCATACATAAAAGAATTCAGAGGAGATTCAAATATTTCTCATAGATAAACTTGGTCATAAACCCACAATTCATCGGATCTCGACAAACACAACGCAAAAAGAGTTACATCTTGATCTCCAAGAAGACTGAGGAGAAATTTGTATTGAGATTCAAAGAGAGAGAAGAAGCCATCTAGCTAATAACTATGGACCAGAAGGTCTATGGTAAACTACTCACACATCATCGGAGAGGCTATGGTGTTGATGTAGAAGCCCTCCGTGATCGATTCCCCCTCTGGCGGAGCGCCGGCGAAGGCTCCAAGATGGTATCTCACGGGTACAGAAGGTTGCGGTGGTGGAAATAAGGTTTCGTGGTGATCCCTGATGTTTTCAAGGTATGCAAATATATATAGGTGAAGGAGGTCGGTCAGGGGAGCCACGAGGGACCCACGAGGGTGGCACTACTAGGAAAAGGCCTACTAGTGGCGCACCAGTTTTGCCTACTAATGGCGCACTACTGGTGCACCACTAGTACCATGCCGCTAGTATTTTTTAGTAATGGCGCACCACTGGTGCGCCATTAGTATACCAGATACTAATGGTGCACAGTATGCCTAGAGGTGCGCCATTACTATCTGACTTAGTAATGGCGCACCACATAGAAGTGCGCCATTAGTAATATTTTTTTTCAAAAAAATTTATTTTTTTCAATTTTTTTTATTTTTTTTCTTAATCTCGGGTCACTATGACTTAATCTCGCGTCAAATCGCACTCCATGGTTAAACTTATCGAAAGGTCACCCATCTTCACACTACTCCATCCCAAGCACGCTTAACTTCAGAGTTCTATCCAACCCCAGCACCAGCTCACTTCACAGGCACTTATTGATATATCTAGCATATCAATCCTATTAAACCTTGTTGATGTTTACGACTTTGTTCATGTTCATGAGTGTGATGAAATTTTGAAAAAATATTTCAAACTTCCGTTCATATTATGTATCATATTTTGAAAAAAAAATCCAAAAAAAAATCGAAACTAATTTTTTTTCTCTTACTAGTGGCGCACCTAGCAAACGGTGTGCCACTAGTAAGTTCGAAAATTTTTGAATTTTTTTGCCTCCAGATCTTAAAAGCTTCGTAACTTTTTTTCTGTTAAGTTTTTGAGGATTTTGAAAATGTTTAACGGGGTTCCCCCAATTAAATTCGGATGTAACTTTTCGAGTAGATGATTTTTCATATAGAAAACTTTTTAATCCGAGTTCGTATGCAAAAGTTATGCCCATTTTACAAATTCCAGAGAGATTTTGCAAATAAAGTCAAAATTCATATTTGTAAATTTTCCCAACAACTAGACCACATATCACATGGGAAACTTATTTTCTTTTATTTTTTTGACATTTTCATCATTTTCTTTTATTTTATTTTAAACTGAAAAGGCGGTCCGGGGGGTGCATTCGGTGGAATTTTTGGGCCAAGTTAGTAATGGCGCACCGTGGGAGTGGTGCGCCATTGCTAGTTTCAACTAGTAATGGCGCACCACTCCCACGGTGCGCCATTACTAGTTTTGACAAAAAAATTGAAAAAAAAATTGAAAAAATATTTCTAGTGGCGCACCGTGGATGTGGTGCGCCATTACTAGTTTTTAAAAAAATGAAAAAAAATTACTAATGGCGCATCGTGGATGTGGTGCGCCATTACTAGTTTAACTAGTAGTGGCACACTATCCCCTGGTGCGCCATTAGTAGTTTTGAAAAAAAATTAAAAAAAATATTACTAATGGCGTACCGTGGATGTGGTGCGCCATTACTATTTGGACACTAATGGCACACCAACACATGGTGCGCCATTAGTATATAGTAGTGGCGCACCACATGTCTGGTGCGCCATTAGTGTCCATTTCATCTATAGCCCTTTTCCTAGTAGTGTGGGGGGCGTGCCCACCCCCCTAGGGCATGCCCTGGACCCTTGTGGCCGCCTCGGCTGCTTCTTGACGTCCACTCCAAGTCGCATGGATTGCGCTTGTTCCAAAAAGATCACTCCCGGAGGTTTCATTCCGTTTGGACTCCGTTTGATATTCCTTTCCTTCGAAACACTGAAATAGGCAAAAAAAACAGCAATTCAGGCTGGGCCTCCGGTTAGTAGGTTAGTCCCAAAAATGATATAAAAGTGTAAAGTAAAGCCCATAAACATCCAAAACGGGTAATATAATAGCATGGAACAATCAAAAATTATAGGTACGTTGGAGACGTATCAAGATGGAGTAGTTTTTAGTGGTGAACATCACTATGTTGATCATATCTACTATATGATTCACGCTCGACCTTTCGGTCTCAGTGTTCTGAGGCCATATCTGCATATGCTAGGCTCGTCAAGTTTAACCCGAGTATTCTGCGTGTGCAAAACTGTCTTGCACCCGTTGTATGTGAATGTAGAGCTTATCACACCCGATCATCACCTGGTGTCTCAGCACGAAGAACTGTCACAATGGTGCATACTCAGGGAGAACACTTATACCTTGAAATATTAGTAAGGTATCATCTTATAAAGCTACCGCCAAACTAAGCAAAATAAGATGTATAAAAGTAAACATCACATGCAATCAAAATATGTGACATGATATGGTCATCGTCATCTTGTGCCTTTGATCTCCATCTCCAAAGTATTGTCATGATTTCTATTGTCACCGGCATGACACCATGATCTCCATCATCTTGATCTTTATCAATGTGTCGTCATATGGTTGTCTCGTCAACTATTGCTTTTGCAACTATTGCTATCGCATAGCGTTAAGTAAAGCAATTACATGGCGCTTGCATCTTATGCAATAAAGAGACAACAATAAGGCTCCTGCCAGTTGCCGATAATTTCAAAAACATGATCATCTCATACAACAATTTATATATCATTACGTCTTGACCATATCACAACACAACATGCCCTGCAAAAATAAGTTAGACGTCCTCTACTTTGTTGTTGCAAGTTTTACGTGGCTGCTACAGGCTGAGCAAGAACCGTTCTTACCTACGCATCAAAACCACAATGATTTTCCATCAAGTGTGTTGTTTTAACCTTCAACAAGGACCGGGCGTAGTCACACTCGATTCAACTAAAGTTGGAGAAACTGACACCCGCCACCCACCTGTGTGTGAAGCACGTCGGTAGAAGCAGTCTCGCGTAAGCGTATGCGTAATGTCGGTTCGGGCCGCTTCATCCAACAACACCGCCGAATCAAAGTATGACATGCTGGTAAGCAGTATGACTATTATCGCCCATAACTCTTTGTGTTCTACTCGTGCATATAACATCTACGCATAGACCTTGCTCGGATGCCACTGTTGGGGAACGCAATAATTTCAAAAAAATTCCTACGCGCACGCAAGATCCATCTAGGTGATGCATAGCAACAAGAGGGGGAGAGTGTTGTCTATGTTCCCTCGTAGACCGAAAGCGGAAGCGTTATGACAACGCGGTTGATGTAGTCGTATGTCTTCACGATCCGACCGATCCTAGTACCGAAAGTACGGCACCTCCGCGATCTGCACACGTTCAGCTCGGTGACGTCCCACGAACTCTCAATCCAGCTGAGTGTCGAGGGAGAGCTTCCTCAACGACAGTGTGATGATGGTGATGATGAAGCTACGGGCGCAGGGCTTTGCCTAAGCACTATAACGGTATGACCGAGGTGGATTATGGTGGAGGGGGGCACCGCACACGGCTAAGACAGTTGTCTGTTGTGTGTTCTAGGGTGCCCCCTACCCCCGTATATAAAGGAGGATTTTGCCCCACTTTATATATAAAGCAACACAGCCAAACCGATACAAGGTGATAAGGAAAACCTCTTACAAAGTAGGGCAAAGATAAAACAAGATTATTGGAGTACCCACACCCCACCAACAAGCACCCAAGGCTACGGACAAGAAGAGAAACCGAGCCTCCATGAGAAACCATCGAATGTCGATGCAATGCACACACCAAGTTGTCATGGGCTGCCATTATTGATGATTGTTATCATATGGCTCGGGATTTTTCTCATGTTCCTTTTTTAGCACTGTCATAGAGAAGGGAATAGCGTAGCTCATGAATTAGCTAGAATTGCTAAATTTTCTACACCTAGTACCTGGTTTGATAAACCTCCTAGTGCCATCACCCCTATCCTTGTAAGGGATGCTACTTTTATCACTACTCTTATAAAGGGGTGATGAGATGTTCAAAAAAAGGTTGTCGCGGGAGATAGCCACTTGCCCTCTCGTTTCGGTCTGTGGATTGCTGATCCTTCCTACAAACAACGAGTGCCGAAAGTGATGACTACAACATCACGTGTAAAAGATAGGAAGCTGTCAGGACCTCCCCATGCTAGAGCCAAAGGAGCCTTGAGTTAGGATCCGAGCTCGCGCGTCGATGCGATGAGACGCGACCGAAGGGTATACCTGAGCTCCACGATGATGCCCCCCAGAGGGTGACGAGCCATGCGCCACCCCTTTCAAGACCGAAGATATGGTCAAGGTTTTCATCTGGAGCTCTGGTGCGGGGAGAGGAACCACAACGATGCCCCCAAGAGGGACACGACACCCGTAGGTGTCATCGTCTCGAGCGCCGGAGCGCGGAGCTTTCGCTCAGAGTCTCACCCGCAACACAGCTAGATGCCATGTTCACGAAGTCACCGCCACCAAACCAAGCCTCCACATCATGATCTAGGAGACGCCACTTCTGAAGCACGCCACCGCCAGGGTGCCCACTGCCTCTTCCTCGCCGCCCACACAGCCAAGGAGAAACGCAACCACCACCACTGCAATGCCGCTCGCCAAAGAGTCGGCCGCACAGTCCACCTTCCAGGGCCGCCAATTTGGCATCCCATATCTCGTAGCCCCCAACTTCGCGTAGCTGTCAAAAAACACCCACCGGAGAAACAGCTGGAAAGGCACCGCCTTACGACCCCTAGACAACTCCATTCCTGTGGAATTTAGCATATATCATGGTGGAACCAGCGACAAGGACCACCCCAATCAAACCCGCCTGGATCTAGATGGGGAAGAGCTCATCATGTCACTCTTGTCGACCATGGCCCGCAGTGTGGCCCCCAATCCTCAGATCGGCACCACCGCCTGTGGGGCCAGATCTGTCAGGTCTGGGCCAGCCTCGCCTAGGCAGCGACGTGGTGGGCGTAGCACCTCGGTGCGAGCCACCACCTAGCATCACGCCGA
Organism: Triticum timopheevii; assembly: GCA_963921465.1. Taxonomy (NCBI): domain Eukaryota; kingdom Viridiplantae; phylum Streptophyta; class Magnoliopsida; order Poales; family Poaceae; genus Triticum; species Triticum timopheevii. Next base: position 528,671,990 of record OY997268.1, read on the forward strand.
TGAAGCAGGGACAGGACAGAGTCCAAGATCCATGCGACACAGCCGCCTCCCAACCATGCCCCCGCCGCGACCAAGCACCATCATCACGACCCTTCGCCGCCACGCCATCAGGAAACAGCCAGTAGACCGTGCTTCCACGAAGCCACAACAAGGGGTTGTGCCCTCACGGGATCCGGCAACCCGCGTCACCCCGGGCTCGCGGCAGGGACAGGGAGGAGGTAAGAGGAGGCGGCGCCGCAGGTTGGGCGCCCACGTCACCCGCGAGATTGACACGGGGCCAAGCCCTCTTTTTGTTCCGTCATGGCGTATTTTGTGTGACGCCGGCGTGACGGCGCAGGTGACCAACTGTTCCGATGGGCAGATCTGAAACAACACGCCGACATATACTCCCTCCGTTCTAAATTACTTGTCTTGGATTTGTCTAGATACGGATGTATGTAGACTCATTTTAGTGCTAGATACATCCGTATATAGACAAATCTAAGACAACTAATTCGGAACGGAGGGAGTAATTTATGGAGGCATATCTGAGGCGACACGCCAATATATAGTTTATAGACTTGGTCAAACTCAAAATGTTTGACTTAGGACAAACCTAGAACTTTCATTAATTTGAAAGCGAGGGAGTATGTCGCTAAATTGAGCATATAATTGTATTTGTTACAATTGAGTACACATCCGCTATGTATCCATATTCGAGTAAAATCTGCTTCCGTATTCGCATCCAATAATATCGGTATTTGCACTCACACTTGTATTATGAAAAAAGGAGTGAGAAGAGCACTATCTGATCTGCATATTGTTAGAATATAATTGTGTTTAAGATAGAGGTAGGAGTTAGAGATAGAATAGGTTTAACATGTACGACTTGCCCTCTACTCCAAGTCTCTCTCCCTCACAATGTATTCTATATATATACCGCATATGAGGGTTGGATCAATACGACAGAAACAACACAATATTCATCCATCCTACAATTTTCCACATGGTATTAGAGCGGTTAGTCTCACAACGCCGATCCTAGGTTCCTTCACCGCTTCCGCAGCGCCGCCCCCGGGGAGATTAATCTTCTCTCCCCGGGGGCGCGGCATACGATTATCAAAGATTAATCGGTTCATTAGATAGGTTAGATCCAATTATAATTTCATAGGTTTCCAATTTCGAGTTTTCCAAAATCCATCCACTAGATCGATCCAATTAGCCATCAAATAAATCCTGCTACCCTCAAATTCCAGCAAAAATTGGTGTTTCGAACGACAGCCAATCCTAAATCTATCAACGTATGCGTCGACGATCACCTGTGGTATCGACCTACCGTCTGGTGGCTTTGGGCGGCTCCCTCGACTCCAAGCACACGGCACCTTGGATCCGGCAGGTCGCGACGGCGCGGCATCCTCGCATCGTGAGCTATCTTGGTAGTTTGGCCAGTGATGGATCAAGCCTCGGGCTAGCTAGCTTTGCACATGCCGAGAGATCCAAGGGCAACGGCCTCGACTCCCGAGCGTCGCCAGCGCCGATTCGATCGGCTCGGACCGATCTACTTGGCTTCCTTGATGCCACGGCATCCACGGCGATACCTGCTCTAGCCTGACCGGAAGCGCCGGCACGGACTTCATCTACGACACGGCCCACACGTACTCGGCGGCAACCCCGATCCAATCGATCCGACTAAGCGGCTATCAACCTCTGAACGCATGGGAGGACCCAATACTTGTCATGCATCACGGCCACACCATGGCTCGGTACGGCGGATGCAAGCGTCCGGCGACGCAGGCGGCCGCACACACTGATGCGGCTATGGGCGTGCTGATACGCGCGTCCCAGCGCACGCCTCCATCTGCATGCGTGAGCATTATCAATCCGATCTACATCAACAATATGCGTCTGCATCACCTCCGGCTTCATAGCTGCATCCATCCACGTGCAGACAAGATGCCATGCATCTTCACAGGAAGGCGATCATCAGCAGCATCGATTTTACTCTAGCTCTGAACCTAGGGGGCGTCAGGTTGATCATCTTTTGACAGTGCTTGAGGGAGCCATGCGTTGCTTCCCGCCTGTGGTTCAAAGCCGCGCAGCCCTCCCAGGTCGAGGTCTTCTGCCACATCGCGGAGGAGAAAGGGCAGTCTCATAGCAGATGCGTTGAGCTCTCGAGACTCCTAACGCAAAGAGAGCAGAAATACCCGTTGATCCAGTCGCGCCGTTGGAGCCGGTCGTTGCACCAAAGTCTGTCATGGTGCAACAACCAGGTGAAGATCTTCATGCTGCCCGGATCCGCTATTGCTTTTGGACGAAGCTTTAGCACACAGGCTCTTCTCTCCCCTGCTCACAGCCAGTTTGAGCATCTCCAGCCGTTTGGCCCCCCAGCGCACCCGGCGAAGGGCTTTGCATGTTTGCGCTGGCGGTTTTTTTGGCTGGGGGAAACTAAGTTTCCAGCCGCGCTCCCAGGTTTTGGCCCCCCAAACGCACAAAAATTCAAAGTTCTCTTTTCGGCTACCAAAAAATGACACAAGTTCGGCGATCATGCCACATGTTGGGGATCATCATGCCACAGGTCGGCGATCGAACATAGCCAAAGTCCGGCGATCAAAAGGGTAGGGACAATAGACATGGAACTCAAACGGCAGGCTCCTCTACCGTAGGGCTGGGAGAGATCGGCGTCGGCGTTGTGGGCACAGCTGCAGTGCTTGCTGTCGGCGTTAGCGTAGGCGTCGGCATAGTGGTAGTGGTTGCCACCAGTCCCGGCATCTGGTTCAAGATGAGGTTGTGCTCCGCCAGGCACCATGCCTTCACCTGCTGCTCCATCGTCACCATGTCTGCTCCCATCAGGAACGCCAAGTCGGTGTTCCTCTTCTTCACGACGATGTTGGTCCTGAGAAGGTCGAGCTTGACGTCCTGCTTCGTCATCGACGCCGACCACCTCGCCTCGGATTTCTCCTCCCTCTTGGCGGTGTGGCTCTTCGTATCGGTGTTGCACTATTCTATCGACAATTGCAGCCGTTCGGCCGCGGGTGCCGCGTCCCTCCCCGCCTTGGCTCTTTTGTTGCCGTCGGGACGCCCTTCTGCCGCCGCTGAGGTAGGCGCATCCAGGTTGTATACACCGTCCTTGTTCTTCGCGAGAGCGAGCCGGCACTCTGTCCATTTCTCGCATGACTCGATCCTGGTGAACACATGAAGGAACTTGAACTCCTAGTCGTTGTTGTCCTGGCGAAAAATGTCGAACATACGTACCATCTGCACAGGCGAAGAACAAGTGAGGGAGTCCTGGACTAGGGGGTGTCCGGACAGCCGGACTATCATTATCCGCCGGACTCCAAGACTACGAAGATACAAGATTGAAGACTCCGGCTCGTGTCCGGATGGTACTTTCCTTGGCGTGGAAGGCAAGCTTGGCGATACGGATACGTAGATCTCCTACCATTGTAACCGACTCTGTGTAACCCTAGCCCTCTCCGGTGTCTATATAAACCGGAGGGCTTTAGTCCGTAGGACAACATACATTACAACAATCATACCATAGGCTAGCTTCTAGGGTTTAGCCTCCTTGATCTCGTGGTAGATCTACTCTTGTACTACCCATATCATCAATATTAATCAAGCAGGACGTAGGGTTTTACCTCCATCGAGAGGGCCCGAACCTGGGTAAAACATTGTGTCCCTTGTCTCCTGTTACCATCCGCCTAGACGCACAGTTCGGGACCCCCTACCCGAGATTCGCCGGTTTTGACACCGACATTGGTGCTTTCGTTGAGAGTTCCTCTGTGTCGTCACCGATAGGCTTGATGGCACCTTCAACCTGCAACGCTGTCCAGGGTGAGACTTTTCTCCCCGGACAGATCTTCGTATTCGGCGGCTTCGCCCTGCGGGCCAATTCACTTGGCCATCTGGAGCAGATCGAAAGCTACGCCCCTGGCCGTCAGGTCAGATTTGGAAGCTTAAACTTCACGGCCGACGTCCGCGGAGACTTGAACTTCGATGGACTCGAGCCACAGCCAAGCGCGCCGCACTGTGACGACAGGCATGATTTAGCTCTGCCACCGAACAGTGCCTTGGTGGCCGCACACGGGTCCGCTCCAGCCATTGGCCCGGAGCCGATCGCCCAGATCGAGGGTCGGTGGATAGGCGCCGCCCTGGGGGCTCCAACGTCCATGGCGATGGAGCCGAACACTAATCTTGTCCCCTGCGAAACTCGTGATTACGAGGCGCCGGACTCCGAACCTCCCGCGCCCCCACTAATCGATCCGGATTGGGCGCCGGTTATGGAATTCACCACCGCGGACATCTTCCAATGCTCGCCTTTCGGCGATATCTTGAATTCACTAAAGCATCTCTCGTTATCAGGAGAGTCCTGGCCGGATTATGGCCAGGATGGTTGGGATACGGACGACGAAGAAATTCAGAGCCCACCCACCACCCACTTTGTAGCCACTGTCGACGATCTAACTGACATGCTAGACTACGACTCCGAAGACATCGACGCTATGGACGACGATGCCGGAGACGAACAGGAACCAGCGCCCACAAGGCACTGGAAGGCCACCTCGTCATATGACGTATACATGGTGGATACCCCAAAAGATGGGGACGGCGAAGAAACAGCGGAGGCAGATCCCTTAAAGAAACAGCCCAAGCGCCGGCGTCAGCGGCGCCGCTCTAAATCTCGCCACAGCAAGAATGGAGATATCGGCACAGGAGATAATAATACTCCAGAGAGTGCCGAAGACAATCCCCTCCAGCAAGACTCAGCGCAGGAGGATGCAGAAGCAAGCCCTCATGAGGGGGAGGCAGACGAAGAGGTTGAGGATCATAATTATATGCCTCCCTCCGAAGACGAAGCAAGCCTCAACGATGACGAATTCGTCGTACCCGAGGATCCCGTCGAACAAGAGCGCTTCAAGCGCAGGCTTATCGCCACAGCAAACAGCCTAAAGAAAAAGCAGCAGCAGCTTCAAACTGATCAGGACCTGCTGGCCGATCGATGGACCGAGGTCCTCGCGGCCGAAGAGTATAAACTCGAACATCCCTCCAAAAGTTACCCAAAACGCAAGCTGCTCCCCCGATTAGAGGAGGAAACATTCGTACCTCCATCACCAGTGCACGATATGGCTGACCGACCACCCCGTGGTCGTGACAGAGAGGCATCCAGGCCCCCAGCCAAGACCATACCCCGGCATCGCTCCAAAAGTACGAAGCCAAGAGGGAACGCGCCGGACTTGCGAGACATATTGGAGGACAAAGCAAGGCAATCCAGATCCATCTATGGATCACGTGGGCGCCCTACGACCCGCGACGAATACCATCGTGCCGGATACAATAACCCCGGCCGGGCCGAACACAGCAGACAGCGCTCTCTCGAGCTGCGTCGCGATATCGCTCAATACAGGGGCGCCGCACACCCGTTATGCTTCACTGACGAAGTAATGGATCATCAGATCCCCGAAGGGTTTAAACCCGTAAACATCGAATCTTACGATGGCACAACAGACCCCGCGGTGTGGATCGAAGACTATCTTCTCCACATCCATATGGCCCGCGGCGACGATCTCCACGCCATAAAGTACCTCCCACTCAAGCTTAAAGGACCAGCTCGGCATTGGCTTAACAGCTTGCCCGCAGAGTCAATTGGATGTTGGGAAGACCTGGAGGCCGCATTCCTTGATAACTTCCAAGGCACATATGTGCGACCACCAGACGCCGATGACCTAAGCCACATCATTCAGCAGCCAGACGAATCGGCCAGACAATTCTGGACACGGTTCTTGACAAAGAAAAATCAAATCGTCGATTGTCCGGATGCAGAGGCCCTTGCAGCCTTCAAACATAACATCCGGGAAGAATGGCTAGCCCGGCACCTGGGGCAGGAAAAGCCGAAATCCATGGCAGCCCTCACATCGTTAATGACCCGCTTTTGTGTGGGAGAGGACAACTGGCTAGCCCGCAGCAACAATCTCCGTAAAAATTCTGGCAGTCCGGATACTAAGGACAACAACGGCAGGTCACGTCGAAACAAAAACAAGCGCCGAATTAACGGCGACGATAAGGAGGATACGACAGTCAATGCCGGATTCCGAGGCCCTAAACCCGGTCAGCGGAAGAAGCCATTTAAAAGAACCACTCTGGGTCCGTCCAATCTAGACCAAATACTCGACCGCTTATGCCAGATACATGGCACCTCTGAAAAGCCAGCTAACCACACCAATAGAGATTGCTGGGTGTTCAAGCAGGCCGGCAAGTTAATTGCCGAAAACAATGACAAGGGGCTAAATAGCCACGACGAGGAAGAGACCCGGCCACCGAACAACAGAGGACAGAAGGGTTTTCCCCCACAAGTACGGACGGTGAATATGATATACGCGACCCACATACCCAAGAGGGAGAGGAAACGCGCACTAAGGGACGTCTATGCGATGGAGCCAGTCGCCCCAAAGTTCAACCCATGGTCCTCTTGTCCGATCACTTTCGATCGAAGAGACCATCCGACCAGCATACGCCATGGCGGATTCGCCGCATTGGTCTTAGACCCAATCGTCGATGGGTTCCACCTCACGAGAGTCCTGATGGACGGCGGCAGTAGCCTAAACCTGCTTTATCAGGATACAGTGCGCAAAATGGGCATAGACCCATCAAGGATTAAACCTACAAAGACAACCTTTAAAGGTGTCATACCAGGAGTGGAAGCCAACTGCACAGGCTCAGTCACACTGGAAGTGGTCTTCGGATCCCCGGATAATTTCCGGAGCGAAGAGTTAATCTTCGAAATAGTCCCGTTTCGCAGCGGCTATCACGCTCTGCTCGGGCGAACCGCGTTTGCCAAATTCAACGCGGTGCCGCACTATGCATACCTAAAGCTCAAGATGCCAGGCCCTCGTGGAGTCATCACGGTCAATGGGAATACGGAACGCTCCCTCCGAACGGAGGAACATACAGCGGCTCTCGCGGCAGAAGTACAGAGCAGCCTTCTAAGGCAATTCTCGAGTCTGGCCGTTAAACGGCCGGATACAGCAAAGCGCGCCTGGAGCAATGCCAACCAAGACCACCTGGCGCGATCAGAGCACGCGTAGCAATGCGGCCCCAACCCTCGCCCGCGTATGATCGCAAGAATAACACTCCGCGTACATCATTACGCTTTGGAGATACCATCGGCACAGGGGAGGGGGCATGATCACAACGGACCCAGAGTGCGGTTCGACCACACCGGGGGCTCACAAATGTGCCCCTCTTTTTTTATTATTTTTCTTCTTTTTTGTACACAGGACTCTGTTAACCAGAAGCCCTGTCCGGCGGTGAACCTGCCGAACTCATGATGCAACAGTCAGGGACTAAAGAAGGCCGCGCCGAACACTCAGGTGGTCTCAATTACGAGCATTAAATTCGATTATATACACCAAATCCGCAGCTCATCCCTGGAGGGGGACATGTTTATTTAGTCCAAATCTCTTGCTTACCGCACTATTTGTATCAGTCCGCTCTTCTAGCAGACTTTTCTTTCATTAATAATGCAGCACCTTTATGATCGCAATTTCATCACATTTTATATATATATGCTCATTATATGACATCTGGCACCCGTATAATTTGGTACGGCATAATACACCGGGGGCTTACGTTCCCCACTCTATGGTGTGATAAAGTCCGAACACTTTCACAAGTGCGGCACCCCGAACTTATAGCATTATATGAATCGGCTCCGAATCATGTCTTGGGTCAATAGTTGGGTTTGCCCGGCTCCCATGTTTTGGCGCCTTACGTTCCGTTCTGTCGGCTAAGGTGGCACTGGGAGAACCACCGCGATTGCGCCCCAGTTGAGCCGGGTTAACGCCTCAGTGGAGAAAGCTAAAACTGACTGGCATGATAAGGCGAGAGACTGGTCGCTGTTCGAGAGGTTTTTTCGGGTCCTTAAAGACTCACGCCGCTTCGAGCGAAGTTCCGGATAATGTCCGATGAAGGCGTGGATAGCGCCCCGGATTCGGTCTTCCGAATACCAGGGGCTTCGCCGAAATTTAAAATTATAGAATTCTATGGCTAAGTGAGAGTGTTCAAGCATTATAAGTCCGGTTGCCTTGTTCGTCGTGTTGAGCGCCTCCCTAGATGGACCCAAAAATGGGAACAAGAGTGCTCAAGTTTATCCCGAACACCCCAGCACTTGTGGCTTGGGGGCTGAAGCCAACGACTTGCCATCTCTCAGATTTTACAAACGGCCGCACAGAAGGTAATATTTTAAATTAAACAAGCGTTGCTCATGGCGCATATGAACGAAGTTTTCAGCGCACAGGATAAATAAACAGCGAGTTCACTCAAAGATTACATTTCGGGAGCACTCATCTGCAATATTGCAGGCTCCCTTCAGGACAATTTTATAATACTTCTCCGGCGTGCGATACTCCTTGCCCGACGGCGGTGGGTCCGTGAGAAGCTTCTCCATCCAATTTGCCCCATTGCACCTTTATGCGGGCAAGGGCCCGACGAGCGCCTTCGATACAGGCGGAGCGCTTGACTACATCCAGCCTGGGGCATGCATCCACCAGCCGCCGCACGAGGCCAAAGTAGCTACCAGGCATGGCCTGTCCAGGCCACAGCTGGATTATGAGGCCCTTCATGGCCTCCTCAGCTACCTTGTGGAGTTCGACCAGCTGCTTCAGCTGGTCGCTTGGGGGCACCGGATGGCCGGCCTCAGTATACTGAGACCAGAAGACCTTCTCCGTCGAGCTCCCCTCCTCGCCACGATAGAATGCGGCGGCATCAGACGCACTACGCGGCAGATCTGCAAACGCCCCTGGAGAGCTCCGAATGCGGGTAAGTGTCAGGTAGTTCACATTAACATGCCTGCTTTGCATGAAAAACACCTTACCCGCCGCTATCTTCTTTATGTCCTCAACCTCCTGAAGGGCCTTACGGGCCTCGGCCTTGGCGGACTTGGCACTTTCGAGAGCCGAGGCAAGCTTGGACTCTCGAGTCTTGGAGTCACGCTCCAAACTCTCATGTTTTTCCATGAGAACCTGGAGCTCTTGTCGAACTTCCGCCACCCGTGCCTCTTGCTTTTCTCGCTCAGCCCATTCCGCGGCCGCACTGCGTTCGGCCGCGGACACAGCATCCCTCAGGGCTGCCACCTCGTTAGTGGCGCCTGCAATACACATATTATCCTCGTTAATTTTATTTGCAACCAAAATCCTTTTCTGTAAGGTACTTATTCAAAGAGGTGTTACTCACCTTCTTTTTCCTCGAGCTGCTTCTTTGCATGGCCGAGCTCTTGCTCGGACCGCTCGAGATCCTTCTTCAGCACGTCAACCTCCGCCGTTAGTGCGGCAGAGGTCAGCAGCGCAGCCTGCAAACCCATATTGACATATTTTAGGCAACCCTGCGTATATCTTGTTAAAGATCCTTAGTCCGGCTTTTCTTTCCGAACACCGAACTAAGCATCAGGGGCTACTGTCTATGCGGTATTACATTACATAATTTTAACTTCTTACCTCAAAGCCTGTTAAAAGGCTGCTGCAGGCTTCGGTCAGCCCGCTCTTAGCGAGCTGAACCTTCTCAATCACCGCACTCATGATAGTGCAGTGTTCTTCCTCGATGGAAGCGCCTTTAAGCGCCTCCAGCAGGTTATCCGGCGCCTCCGGTTGGACGGAGGCCGCCGGCGTCACGGTCCTGCCCTTCTCTCGAAGGGGCCGCTTGCCGGACTCTGGAACCACTGCGGGTTCCGATGTAGAGTCCGGCACGAAGTCCGGGAGGCTGCCTGACGGCGCCTCCGGAGCCTCCTCCTGATGGGTCCCTCTTTGGGATCCCACCTCGACGTCCTCGTCGGCGCGTGGGGTGGAGGCAGTCGGGATGGAATTCACATCCGACGAGGCCAATGACCCGCTCGATGAGTCAGGGAGATCATCATTGGCCGGACTACGGGCAGAATGCAGCGTTAGAAGGATACTACGCGACATAAAAGAAATTACACATCAAGGATCCGGATACTTACAATCTTGCCGGACGCCTGGCCCTTGGAGGCCACTCATCCTCACCAACGCTGATGTTGGCGAAACTGTCCGGGGGGATAGTTCTCCCCCTCTTGGACCCTTCGGCCTCCCCGATGGGGGAAGCCTTCCTTTTCTTCTCTCCCTCCTCCGGGAGAGAGTACTCCTCCTCTTCGGGGGAGGAGTCCTCGTCGTCATCAGACGCCTGATTGCGGGAACTCTTTCGAGTCCCCGCGGCCACCTTCTTGGCCTTCTTCTCCGGCACCACGTGCGGTGCCAGAACCAGCAACCCTGTTAAGCGGGCGTCCACTGGGTCTTCTGGCATGGGAGCCGGGCTGATGAGCAGCTTGGCCTTCTCCATCCATTCCTGTCAAAGGAAGAGGCAGAATGAAACCTCACTAGAGTCAATCTAATTATCACAAGTGTCCCGTAATGGGGTTGAATCACTTACCTCGTCAGTTGGATACTGCGAGCTGAATCCGCGGTCTTCGGTCGCGGACGCGGGGGCTTCGGCGCCCTTGAACAGCACCCTCCAGGCGCCTTCGTATGTTGTATCGAAGAGCCCGCTTAGCGCCTGGTGCTGTTCCGGATTGAACTCCCACAAATTAAATGCCCGTTCTTGGCATGGGAGGATCCGCCGGATGAGCATGACTTGGACCACGTCGACGAGCCTGAGCCTCTTACTCACCATCTTCTTGATACATGCTCGGAGTCCCGTCACCTCCACCGGATTCCCCCACTGCAAGCCCTTCTCTTTCCAGGAGGTGAGCTGCGTGGGGATGCCAGATCTAAACTCGGGGGCCGCCGCCCATGTGGATTTGTGCGGCTCGGTGATGTAAAACCACCCCGATTGCCACCCCTTGACGGAGTCCACGAAGGTCCCTTCCAGCCAAGGGACGTTGGGCAATTTGCCCGACATGGCGCCTCCGCATTCCGCTTGCGTACCCTTCACAACCTTCGGCTTGACGTTGAAGGTCTTGAGCCACAGGCCGAAGTGGGGCCGGATGCAGAGGAAGGCCTCGCACACGACGATAAACGCCGAGATGTTGAGGATAAAGTTCGGCGCCAGATCATGGAAATCCAGGCCGTAGTAAAACATGAGCCCCCGGACAAATGGATGGAGGGGAAAGCCCAGTCCGCGGAGGAAGTGGGGGAGGAAGACGACCCTCTCATGAGGCCCGGGGGTAGGAATGAGCTGCCCCTCGTCGGGCAGCCGATGCGCGATATCGCCGGAAAGGTATCCGGCGCTGCGCAGCTTGGTGATGTCCTCCTCCTTGACGGTGGAGGCTAACCATTTACCTCCCGCTCCGGACATATTCGGAGAAGGTCGAGGCGAGATGCGCGAGCTCGGGCGTTGGAGCTTGAGTTCGCGGGGATGGATAAGCAAAGGAGGAAGAAGGCGTAGGTGAGAAGGTGAATCCTTATCCCTTATATATAGGCGGACAAAACTATGTGTCCCCCACCAGCCTGGTAAAACTCGCTTATCTCCCAAGCGCCACCATCAATGGCGCGGTTGGGTTACCCACGCACGTATTGATGAGAATCCCGGAATAAGGGGAACACGATCTCTGCTTCGACAAGACGTGCCAAGGAAACCGCTTCGCCAAACGTGCTGAGGTGGTATAGTAATTCAAACAAAGGCCTTGTGGCGGTGTGATGTCACGCCGCATAATACGTTAGCAGATTGAACTAAGTGTACATTTTATTCTCTCTACGGTGGAATGTGGAATTTATTTTGCAGAGCCGGACACTATCCTGGTGTTCATGATCTTCTCTGGATTATTCAAGGGAGGAACCCGCCTTGCAATGCCGAACATTGTACACGTCGGACTTATCGTCATTGAAGACTGGTTCAAGGGCTACTGAGGGAGTCCTGGACTAGGGGGTGTCCGGACAGCCGGACTATCATTATCCGCCGGACTCCAAGACTACGAAGATACAAGATTGAAGACTTCGGCTCGTGTCCGGATGGTACTTTCCTTGGCGTGGAAGGCAAGCTTGGCGATACGGATACGTAGATCTCCTACCATTGTAACCGACTCTGTGTAACCCTAGCCCTCTCCGGTGTCTATATAAACCGGAGGGCTTTAGTCCGTAGGACAACATACATTACAACAATCATACCATAGGCTAGCTTCTAGGGTTTAGCCTCCTTGATCTCGTGGTAGATCTACTCTTGTACTACCCATATCATCAATATTAATCAAGCAGGACGTAGGGTTTTACCTCCATCGAGAGGGCCCGAACTTGGGTAAAACATTGTGTTCCTTGTCTCCTGTTACCATCCGCCTAGACGCACAGTTCGGGACCCCCTACCCGAGATCCGCCGGTTTTGACACCGACAACAAGTGTCGGCGAAAGTACACAGCGAAGAGCTGGGCCGGCGAGCGATGGACATACCTGACACTCGACGTTGGTGCCGCTCTCCGGGCGAGCCATGACCTCCTCCTGAATCTCAGGCCACTTGTTGCAGGCTTGCTGGATGGTCGCCCAATGGTTGGCCATGGCCTTCTCGCCGTGATCCATGTGGATGCTGGTGAAGTCGGGGTCGACCAACTTGCGCTCGTCGAACGCCGTCTTGACCCTTCTCCAGTAGGTGTCGGTGTTCTGATTCACGCCGGTGATCGGATCGATGCTGACAGTCTTCCATGTTTCGGCGAGACACTCGTCTTTCTTTGGCGTCCACTTGACGCGAGGCTCGCCCGGCCTGGCGTTGGACAGCCGCTTCTTCTTTCTTCCTTTGGTCGATGGCTCCGCCAGTTCTTCCTCTTCCACCTCCTCCTCGGCGCCATCATGCTCGACGTCCTCCATGTCGACGGTCGTGTCCAGCGTTTCGTCTTGCGTGTGGAACCCGGGGCATGAAGCGGCGGTGGCTGAACCATTCGTGATGATCTCGTCCATGTCGGCGTCGGTGCTGCTGAACTGTGGCGCCGAGCCAGGTGCGAAGGGTAGGGGTCCACGGCGCAGAGTCGGCGCAGGAGAGCCTGAGTATGTCGGCGGCGAGTAGCCGTACTGGGTGTTGAGGCCGGCGATGAACGCAGGGGAGGGCGTGCGCTGGTCGGGGTTGAAGACGGGGGGTGCGCGTGGCGCTGCAGAGCCATGCGGGAAGGTGATGTTGGGGTTGAAGCCGCCAACCGCGTCGCCGTCGGTGTATTGAGGCAAGGGCGCGTACCCCCACACTAGCGACGAGAAGTTGGTCGGCGACGCGACGCTCTGCTGGCTACCCCACGCGCCTTGTGGGTACTGGCCGGCCTGCTGAGGCGGAAGGAGCTGGTGCTCATTCGCCATGCCCGCGCGAGACGTCTCCTCCTGCTCCGCCGCCGCGTCCCTGGCCTTCTTCATATTGAGCCTGTTCTGCCGATTGATGGTGACCGCCGCCCAGCGATCAACGTCGGCCTTCCACTGGGCGTTCGTCAGGCCCAGGGGCCTTGGCACCGGCGCCATCGGCTTCCTCTGCTTTGGCTAGACGGAATCGGTGGCCAGGCGAGGGGCCGCATACTTCTTCGGCGACATGGCGTGCGGATCTGGGGAGAATGGCGGGAGCGGCTGGGGGGAAGGGGTCAGTAATGGAGCGAAAGGGAGAAAACAGTGGGAAAGTCGGCCGGTGTCGCCGACAGCGCGGGCCCACGTGCCTTTTCGCTTCAGCCGGTGCCCCATACCGCTTGGGTTCGCTGGTTGTAATTTCGGCTCAAACCGGCGAAAAATGAGGATCTGGGGGCGCGGTTGGGCCATTTTTTCAACGCCGGCGATAAGAAATGCGCCGTGAGGGGTGGCGGCTGGAGATGCTCTTAGCAACCACCCACGCAAATGGCGTGCGCCGATGGAAGACGAAGGTTAGGCACATGTGCTTAGGGTGGCGCTACCGATCAAGGCTTGTCGAGCTAATGTCGCCGCCTTCCACCATAACGGAGGGCCTGTTGGAGGGCTTGCCGGACTCAGCTTTATTCCGCCACGAGAGAATGTTGTGTTGACGGGCGCCGGTATAGGAGGGCTTGTTGTTGCTGGAGGCGGTTCCGGAGCCAAACGCGCACAAGCGGGTGTTTTTTTTTAACACAGTACAGACGCAAGCGCTCATATACACGCACATACACTCACCCCTATGAACGCACACACGCACACCCCTACCCCTATGAGCACCTCAGAAAGACTGAGCCGGCATATCATTTTGAAATTTACGAAGTCACTATAGGCACCTCGTCATCGACGGGAACGTCTCCTCCCACTGAATGTGCATCGCCGGAAATCCTGAAATAAATCCAGAAATAAATGCGAGCACGGGGATTTGAACCCTGGTGGACTGGAGATACCACAGTCCCTCTAACCATCCAACCTGGTCGCCGCACAAGCGGGTGTTGTCGGCGTCGTTCGTGCTACGAGGGTTGTGTACCTCTCCATGATTCCCTCCGCGGCCTTCTCTTCTACTATGAGTATATTTATCATCACTTTTTACCTCTTGTTTTTTACATTGTGATAGTCAAAGATTTTCAATACTTTATTGCGTCCCCGCATCCTTTTTGTCGGTTTTGGCTGAAATCGTAGGCCACAACCCCCACTGCCCACTGGGCCCCACGTCCGACAACTCTATGCCAAGTCACCCACTTGCTGGCGCCTACAATTCCCTCCTTTCCTCGCTTCCCTCGGTAGACATGTACTTCTTCAGTTTTGTCAGTTAACGACTGAACTTCTCCTGCATCTCTGTTGCTCCCTGCCATGCTCTTCTCCATCCCCTCTACATCTTGTGCCCTCGTCACGCTGCGAGAGCTTGGTAGGAGTGTGACAATTGAACTGGGCTGGAGCATTTGAACATCATGCTCGTCAGACACAATGGCGCCAATTCCAGCAAACAAAGTGCTGAAAATTGGCATAACCAAGACATCATCTATCTATCTATTACTAGTAAGCATGCACGTGCAACGCACGTCTCAAACAAAATGAATTCACATGGTATAATACTAAAATAATTAAAAAAAATCAAATGGCTATAAAATGTTATCATGTCACTCAAATGGTATTTTCAAAAGTGCGACATATTTGTGATCCAGCACACGTATTATGATTACGAAAATAAAATAAAAACCATTATCAGTTTTTACAAAAAGTTTTATAAAAGCTTTTAAAATCATCACAAGATCACGACTAAAAAAATCTTTGTGAAATCCTTGTGATATAACGTAAGTCATGGTGATAAAAAGTTAGACCTACGCTGCTCAATCGGACACGTCCGTTTAATAAAGAAAAATAATAATCACAACGCTGCACACTCACACGAGACTCCGCCGTCCCCGCTAGGCATATCTCCCCGCCGTTCCCCATTCTCGTGGTCGCTAGCTACCCCTGTCCACCTCGTCAAGCCGGCCCGCGCCACGCCAAGCTGCTTCTACCGCCGGCGCCGCGCCCAGCTGCAGCCGCCGCCGCCAAATCTCCGCGAGCGGGATGCGGAGGCGTGGGATTCGCCCCTCCCTCCTCCTGGCGAAGCCGGGGCCATCCACAGCCCGCGCTCTCTGGTAGCCGCCCCTCCTCTTCGTCACCATCGCTGGCGGATGCGCAGGACCCTATCCTGGCCCGCCCCTCCCTCCTCCTGGCGACGCCGGGGCCCTCCCTCCTCCTGGAGACGACGGAGCGCTCGAGCTCGGCATGCTCGCCGGCGACGCCGAGGCCCTCCCTCGTCCTGATGCACTCGTCGTCGCCGCCATGAGGCTATTCACCTCCCCCCTGCTCGGGACGCCATGAAGGTCCGGTTCGAACTCTTCTTCTCCCCTCGATCCAGATGCTCTGCTGTCGGACCCCATCTTGATTTCTCTGTTCGATTAGGTCAGGAGTAGGAGCAGTTGCTGCTCGCGACCTCCATCTTGATTAGGATGACCACGAAGACCTCCGCATGTTGTGCTGCTGCTCGGAACCCTCTCTTCCATTGTGCAATCTGGGTCACGTATATTGCTCAGTTGGGGTACCTCAACCCCTGAAATTTGGGTGACAGGCCCTGCATGCACAATTAATTTTCATCCAGAAGAGGATTACAATCAGAATGTCAGGAAACATTATAGCAAAGCCAGTTAAATATACCTTGTGCAAGTACTTTGATGATGCTCCCAATTGGTTGCATTTTCTGTCCAAGAGGCACAGCAATAGCTCTTTTTGAGCTTCCTGTTATTTGTTGCCTCTGATATGCATCATTCGTGTGCAACCAATTGGATTCATCCTCGCATGTTAAATTATTGCCCTTGTTGTGAGGGACGCGTTCATGAGATGAATTTTGTGTATTTCATAAGCCTGCCAAACAAATTCAACACCACATTAGTACCCTTTTTTTGGGCATATTCGATGAGCTAAGAACATGCAATAAATATTTTATGGTACCCCACAACCTGTAATGGCACATGTCAACTTTTGTAGTTGGGTGACACCAGATTGTCCCATAGCTGGTGTGTGTGACAGTGTTATCATCGTTGAGGAGGCCAGTAGTAGTCTTTCTCTTTTCACCGGATAGGCGTTGTCGTCTTAATATCTCATCCCTGTTTTGTGCATACCGCTCCCTGTCCCTTTGCCTCCTCAATTCCTTAGGGTCTGCATGTATGTGTCATAAAGATAATTAGTATGACCACATAGGGCTGCATCTAATTTGTTGATCATCATTACCAGTGGACATGGACACAGTGTTTGTGTTTCATTTTCTTGTTCATTGATATCGGCAATCACAGCGGCCATTTTTTTATCACTGTAGGCTTGACATTGTCTCTTGAATAATGAATACCTCTTCCATGTTTTGTGAATACTGTTCCCCAACCATTTGCCTCTTCATTTCATTAGGTCCACATCTATGGCACATTGTTGTTAGTTTGGTGCATGGCATCTCATCAGTTATCTGAACAATACACTACTAGGGAAAAGCCTATAAACCCTCGCTACTGCTACTTACTAGTAGCGCGGGTTTTTAAACCTCGCTACTACTAAGTAGATAGCAGTAGCGCGGGTTTTTAACCCTCGCTACTACTAAGCGGTCTCTACCGTGCCCCCCGGGACATAAGCATGTGGTACTTAAACAGTGGTGTTGAAGCCCGTTTCTTCTCACGGGCCTCACAACGCCTTCTAAGAATATCATCTTTATTGTATGCATAATACTCTCTGTTCCTCTGCCTCTTTAATTCTTTAGGGTCTGCATAAGTACATACCACAAGTTAGGATATAAGCAACAGCAAAAACAGCATCAGAATTTACAAAAAGGTTGATGATAGTTACTGAATAACTGGTTGTTACTTATACCCTGAAATGGGGTGCGCGCTCCCGCATTATTGGGAGATGACATACCTTCGCCTTCATGTGATATTAATGTCATTAAATTTTGAGAAGCATGGAAATTGTGGAAATTAATTATGAACACCAGAAGCAGATGCAAACATAGTACACTGTCATTTTTGTTGATATTGTGTTTCAGCAGAGCTTTATTGACGTTAGTACGAAGTTGGAATGACAGATCCCCTTTCTGGACCACATTCAGTTGTTGGCCCTGCCCTTGACGTCCATGGTGACGCTGATGATGATATTGGCCCTGCTGTTGATCCTCAAACATAGACTGTTCCTTTGACAAGTAGAGAATTAATTTGTCAAGAGGACTTTGCGATTTAGTGGTCTTATGGCATTTTTTATACGGGGGTAATATCTAATTCTGGTGGGGCAATAGAGTTCTATTCTTTATCCTCACGTATCTTTAGATTTTATGTATATGCTGGGGATGCAAATGAAGCCACCTTTTCTAAATTCTGAACACCAAATTTTGTTGATAGGGTGCATGATTCAGTTAGCCAAAACACTAACCACTAATTACATATGTAAAACAAATGGCTTCTAGCATTCTGATGTGCAACTGTTTATAATTTATAACTCTATTATGAAAATTCTAATTCCGAGTTATGCTGCAACAGGTCAAAGGAAGAAGTTGAACCTAAAGAAGTGCAGGGAAGAATTACAGCTGCGTGTATCCGGCTGGCTCAAGGTGTATCCGGCTGGTTCAAGGGACGTGCAGGGCTCCTGGCACTGGGGATCTCGCGGACGGATGCCACACTGCGAGGGCAGGGTCCTGGGTGTTCCGTCGCCTGGCCTCCCTGCTCTGGCGACCTCGCGTACGGATGCCACGCTGCTCGCGGCAACAATCCGCGATGGCGATGGTGCGACGTGCTGGTGCAGTGCCGCGAAGTCGGCGTGCAGGATACAGTGTTGGTGGGTGGCATCAAGGATAAGGGCGATGAGATCTGATTTCGTTAGTTTCCTTAGTTTCCGATGACAACCGCGTGAATGTAGGGGACGAACGCGGGATTGGTATTTTTGTGCTGGTGGATGGATGCGTGATTGTAGGGGACGGACGCGGGACTGGTATTTCTGTGCTGGTCGATGGATGGTCTAGGGAATTTGCTACGTGCACACGTTAGAGGTATTAGATCAAAGATGGCTGTTAGATTAGATTTGTGAGACTAATTGTGTGGTGCTGATTGGCTCGTGCGTTTTGTGGGACTAATTGTTGGGTGCGCGTAAGAAAGTTCTTGTTTGATTGTTTAATAGTAGTAGAGATAGAGATAGAGATATATTTAGAACGATAGAAAACAAACGGTTAAGATTTATCTATACAAAGTTAATAATATTTAACGGCTGAGATTTGACAAATAGAAACTCATACACAGCCAGTCCCACGTTATTGGTAATAAAAAAGATCCAAACGCGCAAAAAGGCCTATTGGTCTACGGTATGAGGAGACCCATATCGGCCAGGTCCCATGTTATTGGTAATAAAAAAAGGTTCAATCGACAAACACCTGTTCGCCTATGTTATGAGGATTGAGGAGACCTCTATAAGTAAAGGGGAAAGCTATTTTCCTGCCCACTATTAGTTAGCGCCAGGCACGTACGATTGCTTTTTTTCAATCTTTCTTTTCTGATCGGCTCTGCTCTGTCATGTAAAAAGAGCTTCAAAAAATTAGTGCCACCGCTAGGATTCAAACACACAACCTGTTGGTCGTGGCCACGACTCATTACCAGCTGAGCTGACTACTTGCTGTGTTTCATGTGCGGGTTAATCTGTATTTCTACCTTAGTAAATGAGAGCGAGAAAAAATGACCACAACGGCTTTGATGAGGAGACAAAACCATTTGCTCCAAGTTTTTTAAAGGGCCGGTGCAACGTGTTTTGTACTTCATTTGTCTCTTTTTTGTAGTGATGAATGTTTTCTAAAGAAATAAATGTTTCACTCCTATAGAATTCGAACAACGGTCTTCTCGTTTGTCATATCTCGGTAAATTCTTTTGTAATGAGATTGATAATTATATGTGCCACAAACCTGATAGCTTATGTACAAATATCGTCGTAGGTTTTGTTTGACAAAAAGATTCCTACCGAATGTTCGTTAGCGATAGGCACACACGCTTCGATTGTCGTCGGATGCGCATCGAACGATCCCGCGAAAGCCTCCCGAGCGCCACAGTTTCCTTTTGTTTTCTCTGTTGCATGCACGCACGCAAAAATTGGTGTGAACAAGAGAGGATTTGATCCTTGCACCACTAGTGAGCCAACTCAACTAGCCTACCACCTGACCTACGATCCCTTTCTTGAACAAAAGAAAGTAAATGGGCTATTTAACATGTCTCCTCTACTACGTATGCATAAAAACGAGATAATTTAGTGTTCGATTTTTTTCGCGCTTAGGTACCCCGATCCTGCTAACTTTACCGACGGGGGGGGGGGGGGGGGTGATGAAATATCCTCCGTTAACTTTCGTGTGAATAACATGATAAGTCAAATTTCATAGACCTGATAACTTATGTACCCCGGTCCTAAAAATTTTGTCAGCAAGGGTGAGGGTGGGGGAGTTGTTGAAACATATCACGGTAACTTCTGTGCAAATAACATGATAACTCAAACATGCCGGACCTGATAACTTATGTACCCCGATCCTGATAACTTAGTCGGCGAGGGTGGGGGTGGGGCAAGTCGCTGAAACATGCCATGGTCACTTCTGTGCAAATAACATGATAACTCAAACATGGCGGACCTGATAACTTATGTACCCCGGTCCTGATAAATTGGTCGGCGAGGATGGGGGTGGGGCAAGTCGCTGAAACATGCCACGGTAACTTCTGTGCAAATAACATGATAACTCATACATGGTAGACCTGATAACTTTGTCGGAGGGGTCAGGGTGGGGGTGTCGTTGAAACGTACGACGGTAACTTCTATGCAAATAACATGATAACTCACACATCGTAAATATGATAAATTATGTACCAGTCCTGATAACTTTGTCGGAGGGGCCGGAGTGTGGGAGTCGTTGAAACATACCACGATAACTTCTATGCAAATAGTATGATAACTCACACATCATAGACATTAAATTATGTACCCAGTCCTGGTAACTTTGTTGGTGGGGTTGGGGTTGGGGGGGGGGGGGGAGGGGAGTCACTGAAACATACCACGATAACTTCTACGCAAATAACATGATAAGTCACACATCGTAGAAATGATAAATTATGTACCCAATCCTGATAACTTTATCGGCGGGGGTAGGGTGGGAGGAGTTGTTGAACCATACCACGATAACTCTTCTGCAAATAACATGATAACTCACACATCGCAGACTTGATAATTTGGCGTCTGTGACGAGGGGGGGCAACCCCGGTAATTTAAATGTAAATAGCTTGTTAATAGACACATACTAAGCTGATAACTCACATACAAACGCCATTATAATTTTTGACCTGTATTTTTATTGTTGAAAAATATACACCCGGTAATTTCTATGTAAAAAACATGATAATGTATACATCACAGATTTGATAACTAATATCTTACGTTTTAAAGTATCTTTCATCCAAGGGAAAAAAGTTTTTTAAACATTTTCATCGGTAATTTATGTGTTAAATTACCATACTTCCTTATGCCTTAACCTTCTCGTACTGTAGTTATCAGCCTTATCATGGTATAGTTATCATGTTGCTCATACCCTAATTATCATGCTGATCATGCCAAAGTTACCAAGCCAAACTTTATTTATTTTCTGATATGGCAGAAATAAGAAAGGTTCAAATAACATTGTTTACCTACAATAAACAACAACAAAAGGTGGCTTAGTTGGTTATTAGGCTCAATAGGTATTGCATAGACCTAGGTTCGAATCCTCTTTCAAGCACTTTTATTTTATTTTATCACGGTTTTTGAGAGAAGGAAAAAAATCAGTGGAAAGCGAGCGTGGGAAGATAGCGAACTAATCGTGCGGATCTGTCGCTAACGACCAGTCGACTGGTCGTTAGCACAGTCCGTAAGTAAAACAATAGACATATAGACAATATCTGCTAAGAAAGAAAAAGATGTACCCTTAAAAAAAAAAGATATGCTGCAAAGAAAGAGGTACCGTATCCGATTCAAACACCACAACTAATGGTACTCCAGCAGGTCGCAACTTGATGATATCAATTAACAAAAAGCTCCAGCATTAAAAAGAACTACAACATTTTTTACCATGAAAGTACAGCACGTCACCAAAGACGTATAGTAGACTCAAAATAGCCCAGCAGTCATGTTACTACAAAAGAGAATAAATAAAATAGGAGAGTGCAACGCGTACACAAGCAAAGAAATATTTACATATCCCAGAAAAAGTAAATATTTTAATGCATGTGCTGATGTCATTGCTTCTGGCAGCATGCAACAAATTGGGTTGCTTTACCTGCTCTAGCGTGGCACACGTAGCCTACAAATTTTGCTTGGTGTTTGTCATGTAACCGACTTGCCTAGCAGCCATTTAAATTTATTTGACGAATTTTAATAGAAAATGTATCATAATTTATTAGAGAGAAAAATAATAGATGTGTAATTTTAAATTCACATTAGATTTTTTCAACATAGACGCATACTCAACAAGACGCGTAAATCACGTGGATCTTCCAAAAGGGTAGAATCCTGGAGCTTCAGAATTTATGGGATAAAACTCTTATTATGTACATAAAAATTATGAACTCTAACTGCGACATGAAATTTGAAATAATAATAAAAGGAAAACATAGAAATTTGAATTTATATAAGCCATGCAATTAGATTGTACGTCTACCAAAATATGCTATATCACCTGAATGCTGATAATTAACTATACTATATGTGGACTCATGAAATAGCGCAAACAATGCCCACGACCAAAAACACAAGCTATGGCCAGACTGATAAGGGGATATTTTCTAAAAACGTTGTAGAACCAAACCATCTGAAGTATATATTTCAACATTATGTTTTCACCAAGCTTTGCAGAACAATAAGGTAAAGTACAAGGGAGACAAAAGGGAACACTGGATGAGGAAAAAAGATATGCGGATGACCGAAATAATATGGCGTTTTGAAGGAGGTCAATGATGCATGATTTCATTAACGTATTTGATGAATGAATTTATAAAAAAAATTAATTGAACTATTGTACATTTTTTGTTAAAACAATAATGTAAAAGTACAAAATAGAGTAACAAAATAAAGGAAAAAAGATACCTGACTCACCGGAATAGAGAGAGATTTGAATGAAATAAAAGATGGGTTCACTAATGTGCTATCTAAGCTTGAGGAGTCGGGCATGTCCTCCGGAAAACGATGGGCATGGACAAACTTGCGTAACCTTACATAGCATGACTTGATTCGTAGGTAAAAATCACGTACGTCAATTAATGATGTGCCCGTCAGTGCCGTACCAAAAACTGATCATATTACAAATTCTAATATTTTGATGATGGGTACAATGACACTTAAAATACCGTCACCAGAACCAGAGCCTGAAGAAGTCAAGCCTAATTTTCGTACGCCAAGCTGGATAATTGTCGGTGCTATTTCGGTCCAGGTCACATGAGGTTTACGTGCAGAAGCGTTCTAAATCCAAGGTGATATAGTACGGTTAAGGTATATTTTGGATCCTAGTGATCAGCGTGGCCGGATAGTTAATTAGTAAATTCCTGGTTGTTAGGTAAAGGAACTTTTCCTTAGGCGTGAGATTTAGAGGAGTCGTAGTAGTACTAGGAGTCTTGTTCGGTTTATGGTTAGGAGAGAGAGTCCGTATCAGTTTTGTTTTGCTCGTGGGACGGTTTGATCGGGTGTGTGATGCCTATATAAAAGGCTGGCTACGGCCGATGTAAAGGTCAAGTTTTGTTTAGATCGTGAGTTGAATAAAAGTCAGAAAAGTCCCATGTCGGGGGACACCAAATATCGTGTTTGCTTTTGCTGATCCGCGACGGATTTTGTCGCTGCTACGCGTGGAGTTGATTCATCTACTCGACGCCAGTTTTTGATATTACGGTCTTGTATCTTTGCTCGATTAGAATTTCTTGTTGCTGCTAGTACCGTGAAAGTTCGGGCCGACGAACGACTCGCCATCTAGTCGAGTCTTCATCAAGTGGTATTCAGAGCTAAGGTTGTTCACGGTATTGTGTTGATCAAGATGTCGACCTCGGTCAACAAGGAAGACGAGGTTGCTGCTGATTCTCAGGAAATTGTACGTCCAATGTATGCGGATGATATTCCTCAAAATATCCGGG
This sequence comes from Triticum timopheevii, assembly GCA_963921465.1. Taxonomy (NCBI): domain Eukaryota; kingdom Viridiplantae; phylum Streptophyta; class Magnoliopsida; order Poales; family Poaceae; genus Triticum; species Triticum timopheevii. The sequence continues at coordinate 528,695,499 of OY997268.1, forward strand.
ATGGTTTTGACCACACATGATGCGCTCGGCAAAAGGATAGATGTCCTGATCACTCGGTTCGATGGTTTGGCAGACATCATCAATATGCCGGCTACGAATTCTGCACCACCACAGACTGCTCCTGCTGCTCCACTGCGTTATGCACCACCGGCTCGCGACGGACATGCCGGCGTGCATGATCGCCGTTTGGCGGCACCTCATATTGGAGATGATGGTCTTGATGACGGTGTTGACCAGGCAGCAGGGTACGCTCCACGACCACGACACTATGAGCCTCGTCCTGAAACATCCGTTCGTGGTGGAGTGCATGATCGAGTTGGTCAAGCTGTGCGTGTGCCTTTGGACGATGGAATTGGGCGCATAAAAATTTCAATCCCTTCGTTCTCCGGCAAGTGCGAACCAGAAGGCTATTTGGAGTGGGAGATGCGTGTTGATCAAATTTTTGATGCCCATCATTATAGCGAGGAGAAGAAAGTTCAACTTGCTGGAATTGAGTTCACCGGTTACGCGCTAATTTGGTGGAATCAAATTTGTCGTTCAAGACATCGGCCGACGACTTGGCGAGGTATGAAAGAATTCATGAGGCGACGTTTTGTTGCTGAGCACTATAAAAGAGATATGTACAACAAGTTGCAGCGGCTCTCTCAAGGTAATCTGAGTGTTGATGAATATTACAAGGAGATGGAATTGCTTATGATACGTATTGGGACAACGGAGGATCCGGAGGCGACCATGGCATGTTTCTTTAACGGGCTAAATATCGAGGTGCAGGATCGTGTTGAGATGGTGGTCTACTACAACATACAAGATCTTGTGCACCAAGCTGTGCGTGCGGAACAACAGATTAAGCGGCGCCAAGTCAACACAGTTCCCAGTACCACTTTGAACACATGGCGACACTCACAGTATAAGAGTGAGGATGTCGGTCCTAGCTCCAGGGCGACATCATCAAATCGTTCTCATGGTTCCGTGCAGAAGGATGCTTCAAAATCAGGACTGTCGATGGTCGATTCTAGTGCACAGTCGACCGGACGCACTAGTGACATAGAGTGTTTCAAGTGTGGAGGAAGGGGACATATGAAGCATGAATGTCCTAATGAGAAAAGAGTATTGCTCACGAGAGATGGCTATGCATCCGCTAGCGATGAAGAGGCAGTTTCTGACACTTCGAGTGAAAAATCTAAGGATGCTGAAAATGTGGTTGCGAGTTTTGAAGCTGCTGAATCGTATCCTTCACTAATGGTGCAACGAGTGCAAGAGGATCGCATTGAGAATAAGGGACAGCGTTGAAATATTTTTCAGACTCAGTGCAAAGTCAATAACACCAATTGTAAGTTGATTATAGATGGAGGAAGCTACACCAACGCGGTCAGCAAGGGATTGGTGGAAGCTTTGGGGCTACCTACATGGAAACACCCACAACCACACTGCATTGAGTGGTTATACCAGTCTGGTAAACTGAAAGTTACTCACAAGGTGCGTGTGAATTTTTCAGTAGGTGACTATAAAGATACAATAATTTGTGATGTCTTGCCAATGGATGCATGTCACTTGTTGTTGGGAAGACCATGGCAATATGACCGTCATGCCACGAGGGCCGGTCCAACACTTACTTCTTTTGGGATGCCGGAAGACGTTGTGTGCTCCAGTCTATGTTTGTGGAAGAAATCAAGGTGGATACAAATATTTCCTTGAAGAAGAAGAAGGTCAGTAAAATTGTTGCAAAACCGAGGACGGTTTTGATTCAAGGAGGAGGGGATGATGTGCCCGTCAGTGCCGTACCAAAAACTGATCATATTACAAATTCTAATATTTTGATGATGGGTACAATGGCACTTAAAATACCGTCACCAGAACCAGAGCCTGAAGAAGTCAAGCCTAATTTTCGTACACCAAGCTGGATAATTGTCGGTGCTATTTCGGTCCAGGTCACATGAGGTTCACGTGCAGAAGCGTTCTAAATCCAAGGTGATATAGTACGGTTAAGGTATATTTTGGATCCTAGTGATCAGCGTGGCCGGATAGTTAACTAGTAAATTCTTGGTTGTTAGGTAAATGAACTTTTTCTTAGGCGTGAGATTTAGAGGAGTCGTAGTAGTACTAGGAGTCCTGTTCGGTTTATGGTTAGGAGAGAGAGTCCGTATCAGTTTTGCTTTGCTCGTGGGACGGTTTGATCGGGTGTGTGATGCCTATATAAAAGGCTGGCTACGGCCGATGTAAAGGTCAAGTTTTGTTTAGACCGTGAGTTGAATAAAAGTCAGAAAAGTCCCATGTCGGGGGACACCAAATATTGTGTTTACTTTTGCTGATCCGTGACGGATTTTGTCGCTGCTACGCGTGGAGTTGATTCATCTACTCGACGCCAGTTTTTGATATTACGGTCTTGTATCTTTGCTCGATCGGAATTTCTTGTTGCTGCTAGTACCGTGAAAGTTCGGACCGACGAACGACTCGCCATCTAGTCGAGTCTTCAATTAAGTTACAGTTGATGATAATGCCTTGAAGCATTCAGAGGCATGATGATGTACCCACATTACGCAATTAGAATATCAATCAAGTAATGCATGGGAGATCCATCAGCACATCGAACGAATCCATACCCCAACTCACTTGGTCCAAATTGAGAGATACATGGATTTGTTTCCATGGGAGAAAGAGAGGCGGTAGAGATTCAATGCCGTAAGATTTATTCATTTGTTTTCATTCACTGGGAGAGAGGAAGAGCATGGCGTAAGATTGCTTCATGGTTTCTATTTCATGGAGAGAGGGGATTCCTTTTCATGTAGAGATGAAGAAACGTTGTCGTAGTGGATATTTGTTTTTTTTTTCTGCCAAGGCAATCGTATTTGTTTGGTAGATATGCTCTTCAAGCATTTGAACCCGCTTGAATCACGGTGAGACGGACAGAAGCAGGATCAAGAGCAATAACACGATTACACTAAAACCCACGGAACCACCTATGGGTTCGGGAAAGGGGTCTCCCAAATATTGGTAGCCATTGCTAAACCTGGTCGCAACTATAATATGAACTTAATGGTATATCAATTCTCAAATATGTCGTAATTGATATATCAAAAATGCCAAATAAAGCCAAAACGTAAAATCTAGCCGCGCAAATGCGCGGGCTACACTGCTAGTTGAAGCTGAAACCGAAGTACTTTTAAAAACTTTTTCAGAAAGAGACCTAACCAAGTGGGATAAACCACACCGTTTGCTGAAATCGTAAGAACAGGCAGTGGTTTTAAAATCAGATTGGTCACTTCCCAAGTTCTCATCGATGATGGCAATAAGATAGCAGCATTAGATACTGCATCACAGCACAAACGATGAACCTTGGTACCAGAGACCACGGGCTGATGAGAAGAAACTAGCACTTTCAGATCGGAAACTAGGAAGCAGCAAGCAACTAGGCCCTCTCACCACAGATGGCACAAAGGTGTGTGTCCCTGAAGAGGCCGACGAGGTAGGCCTCGGCGCCCTCCTCGGCAGAGCTCTGGATAATGTGGTTTTCACAAAGAAGTTGGATTAAAGAGACAAAAGAACAAAAACAGAAAACCTTGGAGCGATAAGAGGTTGGGAAACAGAAAACACAACGGCAGGTTTGAAAGGACTTGTATAGAGGGCTGATTTGAATGGCTATTAGTTTAGTCAACACATCCCCCTCCCGAGAGGAGCACTAGACCTCTCCCACAGGGCCCCCGCGTCGCTCCCACAGGGGCGACTCGGGTGGCGTAACCCTAGCCCGCCGCCGGCCCTCTCCCCCACCCCTCCTCTCCTTCGTCGCCACCGGAGGTGGCCGCCGGCTCGCCGCTCGGCCGCCAGTGAAGGTGGCAGCGAGGATCTGGCCGCCCCGTTCTTTCTCGGGGGGCTTTGGATCCATGGCGGCGGCCTCAGCTGGTGGATCGATGTCGAGTCTGCGGTGACCGGTGCTCGTTGGTGCTGGCTGTTCTTCCTCGGCCGCGAGGGCGGCGGGTGGCGGTTGTGGTGCGGGCGTCTCGGCGGCGCCTGATCCAGATCTGAAGGCCTCCGTCTACTTCAACCAGGGCTGCCTCCGATGGTCCTGCTTTGGGCAGCCTTTGTCGCCGGAGTTGTACATGTACGGTGGCTGGAGGTGGGAGGTGGCACCATACTGTCATAAGACTAGCTTCAAAATTGATTAAAAATATGTCAATTACACTACAGTTTATAGTCAGGAAAATGAAGCCACGATCTTACTTTTACTACTCCAGGAGGGGAAAATGGTTTCTTTCAAATTTAACTGTAGGGCTCTATGTCCGGAAGCCATGTGACGTTTACTCGTTCAGTACACTAACCTGGGACAGATTTCAGAAACTTCAAGTGTTTCAATAACAAGATGTGAAGGTCAAATCAAAAAGATAAGTGGCTTCAAAGAATACAAGATTCATTCCATTAGCATCACAGTGGAATAACATGTAATGGAACAAACTGAAAACTGGAGGAACAAATCGCCACTTATCAGGTTGCAAGAAATTTCTTTCAACGCGATAAGGTTTGCAAGCAGCACAAGCGCAAAAGGCATCGCGAAGCACAAAATTCCAAGAAATTTCTATCTACGCAATGGGCATCACAAAGCACAAAATTAAGATCTGAGAGCCAACTTTCACATTGCTGATGGCAACAAGAGGGTAACATCAGACAGTACACTAGAACATAACACGGCCAAGCTACCACGAACGAGGGACCTTCCTACAACGATACAAGATCAGAAACATGCTAAGATGAAGCTAACATCTCTACACCTCCAGATCAGACAACTACGAGGCACTCTACGCCCTCTCGCCACGGATGCGGCGGGCGAGCTGGATGTCCTTGGGCATGATGGTGACGCGCTTGGCGTGGATGGCGCAGAGGTTGGTGTCCTCGAACAGCCCAACGAGGTAGGCCTCGGCGGCCTCCTGGAGCGCGGAAACGGCGGAGCTCTGGAAGCGGAGGTCGGTCTTGAAGTCCTGCGCGATCTCCCGCACCAGGCGCTGGAAGGGCAGCTTGCGGATGAGCAGCTCGGTGCTCTTCTGGTACTTGCGGATCTCCCGGAGCGCGACGGTGCCGGGGCGGAAGCGGTGCGGCTTCTTCACGCCGCCGGTAGCCGGGGCGGACTTGCGCGCCGCCTTGGTCGCGAGCTGCTTCCGCGGCGCCTTGCCGCCGGTGGACTTCCTCGCCGTCTGCTTCGTGCGGGCCATCGGGGCTGGCGGGTGGGCGCGGCGGGCTCGGGGTTGAGGAGAGGGATTGGTTGGGAGATTTGTGGGCTGGGATGAGGAAGACGGTGAGGGGGTCCGGGGGTTTTAACGAGCGGGAGGTGGCGGCCGGTGGGTGCGAGTCTGGGCAAATTTTCGCGTTTCTGGGCGCGATGTGCTACGGGAGGGGAGAGGAGTTCTGAGCGTTGGATCTGCGGGAAGTGGGTGGTGAGGATTTAGTTTCGGATCAGTCACGCGGATCGTGGGGGAGCGATCCGCGGCACGGGAGTTCTTCGATTCTGATTGGTTCGCTGCAATTGCGTTTGTGTGCTCGGGCGTGCTGGAGCTGTGGGCTGCGTAGTCGCGTAGACCCCTCCTCTTCGGTTCTCTCTTTTTCTTCTTTGAGAAGGTTCTTCGGTTCTCTCGTGGTGTGATCGAGCATGGGCCAAAACTGCGATATGTGTCACTCTATTATCCCTCTTCCAAATTTCTGCCAGAATTCAGATTGCCTTCCTGTGGTTGCAATAGAAGCAAAATTTATCCATGACATACTTGAACTTGAGTCCGCGTTTGACTTTGGTCATCGGACTTCAATATAATTTCAATACGGTCACTATGCATGCTCTCGGTGTTGTATACAGCAATTGTGTAAGTTTTTTGATACGTTTCTATATGTTCTTTTTTTTTGCTTAAGTGGCCTTAATTTAGCAGTCAAGCTGATGACGGCACGAACAAGTGACCTTGTAGGCATGGCCTCCGAGGTTTCATATCTAAACTAGGCCAAAGTAGCAAACAGTGACCTTGCGTCGCCACCGTCGTCCATGTTGCCGTAGTCGCCTTTGTCTAAGCCGTTGTCTTCGCTGCCACACCGCTTGAGGAAGGCGTCCCTCCCCGATCACAGTGTCACGCTCGCGGTGCAGACGCTCTGCCTCCTCCACCATGCATCACGCCAGACCCCTCCGGCCCTCAGTTATGCGGGGTTTAAAGTACATTAAGGCCAGACGTTACTGGTAACGCCTTACATAAAGTGTCATCATGACCATAAAGACTACTTAATTACATATCGTTTGGGTACAAAGTGACTCTTGAACTCCTGGTGGTCGAGTGAGGCTTCATGGTCGAGTGTCTTCGAGTCCGTCGAGTGGAATCCCTCCAGGTCGACTGGAAGGCAGTTTCTTCTAGAGATGTCCTTGTGGAGGGTATCTTTGGACAGGTCCATGACCCTACCCTAGGTTCATGGCTTCATCATTAGCCCCCGAATGGATCGAGGTTTGAGTGAGGAAGGAGTTGAGGATTCCTCCGACCTGTTTTTCATGCTATGAGTGTTTCTTGTTCTAGATCAATGGCTTTTAGTGATGGCACCAACTTCTTTTTCAGTCGCCTTGATCCATTCTTTGTATCTGTCGAGTGAACTTTATGAACTTGGAGATTTCCGAGCGATGGATCGGAGGAAATCTGCGGTCTGACGAGTGCTCGCCCTTCGTCGTCGAGTGCAGATCCGCCTTCTCTTTTTTCCACCCATCACGTCCCAGAGGACCAAGCAGGCACTGCTAAAGAAGCTATATGTCAAGCGGGGGTCATGATGGAGCAAGTGAAGGAGATCTGAGACGCCAGTCAAGCGGCTTATGATGCAAGCTCGGCCCTTCAGAGCAATGTCCAAGTTAGTTGATCACCGCCTGTTCTGTTAGGATATGATACCTAACAATTTTTCTTTTTGAAGATCTTAGTATCTGTCGTACACCCACTGGGTGTGTCGATTGAAATGTTTGGATTGGTGCGGGTACGCTGAGTGTACCCACTGGGTGTAGTCCCCGAGGCTATGGTGGATTGCTAGAGTCGACCATAGTCTTTATATGTTGAACTTTTTCTCTTTACTTTTTCACTCGATCTGGTTGAATGGAATCATGGAACCAGTGGGGGCACGCTGAGTGCATCCACTGGGTGTAGTCCCCGAGACCGTGGTCGACTGCTGGCAGTCTACTATGGTCTTAAGAACTCTCTCTCTCTCTCTCTCTCTCTCTCTCTCTCTCTTTGAAGTTAACTGCTGGTAGTTAGTTATGTTTTAGGATCAAAACATTTTTGTCTCTTTCGGTCGACTGATCGAACCGAGTCGGTAGAACCAGTGGGGGCACGCTGAGTGCACCCACTGGGTGTAGTCCACGAGACTACAGTTGAATACTTTGATTCGGCTGTAGTCTTAGAAATACTACGATCTTTCTCTTAGTCACTCAGAAGTGACCTATCTTTGACGTCTATCGATTGATTTTTCACATAAATCTTGCGAGCTTGTGGCTCCTTATACTGAGTTGGAGAACAAGCATATCCAGCTCAAACTTGATCTGAAGCTTGTCCAGGAGAACTTCACGAAGGCGAAGGAGGAAGCAAAATGTATGTTTGGTGAGAACCTTGACGACTGCCCTTATTTCTTGTCCACTCCTGAGTCTGATCTCACTGTGATTTTGCAGATAAACTGAGGGATTCTTTGAAGAAGAAGGACCTTGACCTCGCTGAGGCGCAGAAAGCAGCTTTGGAGAAGACCAAACTCGCAGAAGAAAAGTTGGCTTCAATCAGCAAACTTGAAGAGGAGAATGCCAATCTGAAAGCTGCTCTTGACGCGGCCAACAAAGAGGTCAGTCGACTGAAGAATTACAAGATAGCCCTGAGTGACAAGGCCAGCGAACTGGCGGGAAAGAAGAATGATATGAAGGTTTATCTGGGAGGACTCGCCAAGAAGCTATTCCTCATGCTTGAAGGTAATCCCTTGTATCCGACAGGCTTGTAATTATGGACTTACCACAAAACTGCTGCCTTATCTTTGGGTTGTGTCTACAGAGTTCTGTCAGAACTTTGAGGAAGAGACTGATCGATTGGAGACAAGCCTGGATCCCATCAACTCTCCTGTGAAGGATGAAGCCGCCATGTGAAGGAAATATGCCCTAGAGGCAATAATAAAGTTATTGTTTATTTCCTCATATCATGATAAATGTTTATTATTCATGCTAGAATTGTATTAACCGGAAACATGATACATGTGTGAATACATAGACAAACACATAGTCACTAGTATGCCTCTACTTGACTAGCTCATTAATCAAAGATGGTTATGTTCCCTGACCATAGACATGTGTTGTCATTTGATTAATGGGATCACATCATTAGGAGAATGATGTGATTGACATGACCCATTCTGTTAGCCTAGCACTTGATCGTTTAGTGTACTGCTATTGCTTTCTTCATGACTTATACAAAGTTCCTACAACTATGAGATTGTGCAACTCCCGTTTACCGGAAGAACACTTTGTGTGCTACCAAACATCACAACGTAACTGGGTGATTATAAAGGTGCTCTACAGGTGTTTCCGAAGGTACATGTTGGGTTGGCATAATTCGAGATTAGGATTTGTCACTCAGATTGTCGGAGAGGTATCTCTGGGCCCTCTCGGTAATACTCATCACCTAAGCCTTGCAAGCATATAACTAATGAGTTAGTTATGAGATGACGTATTACGGAACGAGTAAAGAGACTTGCCGGTAATGAGATTGAAGTAGGTATTGGATACCGACGATCAAATCTCGGGCAAGTAACATACCGATGACAAAGGGAACAAAGTATGTTGTTATGCGGTCTGACCGATAAAGATCTTCATAGAATATGTAGGAACCAATATGGGCATCCAGGTCCCGCTATTGGTTATTGACCGAGAATGGTTTTAGGTCATGTCTACATAGTTCTCGAACCCGTAGGGTCCACACGCTTAAGGTTTCGATGACAGTTTTATTATGAGTTTATAAGTTTTGATGTACCGAAGTTTGTTCGGAGTCCCGGATGTGATCACGGACATGACGAGGAGTCTCGGAATGGTAGAGACATAAAGATTGATATATTGGACGACTATATTCGGACACCGGAAAGGTTCCGGGAGTTTTCGGAGAAAACCGGAGTACCGGAGGGTTACCGGAACCCCTCGGGAAGTAATGGGCCTTGATGGGCCCTAGTGGAGAAAGAGAGGGGCCGGCCAGGGCAAGTGGCGCGCCCCCTCCTCTTGAGTCCGAATAGGACAAGGAAGGGGGGGCGGCACCCCCCTTGCCTTCCCCCTCTCCTACTCCTTCCTTTCCCCTCCCTCTTGGATTAGGAAAAGGAGGGGGGAAACCTACTTGGAGTAGGTTTCCCCCTCCTAGGGCGCGCCTCCCCTTAGGCCGGCCCCCTCCTCCCTCCCTCCTTTATATACGGGGGCGGGGGGCACCCCATAGACACACAAGTTGATCTACGGATCGTTCCTTAGCCGTGTGCGGTGCCCCCTTCCACCATATTCCACCTCGGTCATATCGTTGCGGAGTTTAGGCGAAGCCCTGCGCCGGTAGAACATCATCATGGTCACCATGCCGTCGTGCTGACAGAACTCATCTCCGGAGCCTTTGCTGGATCAGAGGGCCGGAGATCGTCATCGAGCTGAACGTGTGCTGAACTCGGAGGCTCCGTACGTTCGGTGCTTGGATCGGTCGATCGTGAAGACGTACGACTACATCAACCGCGTTCTGCTAACGCTTCCGCTTACGGTCTATGAGGGTACGTGGACGAACACTCTCCCCTCTCGTTGCTATGCCATCACCATGATCTTGCGTGTGCGTAGGAAATTTTTTGAAATTACTACGTTCCCCAACAGTGGCATCCGAGCCTAGGTTTTATGCGTTGATGTTATATGCACGAGTAGAACACAAGTAAGTTGTGGACGATATAAGTCATACTGCCTACCAGCATGTCATACTTTGGTTCAGCGGTATTGTGAGATGAAGCGTCCCGGACCGACATTACGCGTACGCTTACGCGAGACTGGTTTCACCGTTACGAGCACTTGTGCTTAAAGGTGGCTGGCGGGTGTCTGTCTCTCTCACTTTAGTTGAACCGAGTGTGGCTACGCCCGGTCCTTGTGAAGGTTAAAACGGAGTCTATTTGACAAACTATCGTTGTGGTTTTGATGCGTAGGTAAGAACGTTTCTTGCTAAGCCCATAGCAGCCACGTAAAATTTGCAACAACAAAGTAGAGGACGTCTAACTTGTTTTTGCAGGGCATGTTGTGATGTGATATGGTCAAGACGTGATGCTATATTTTATTGTATGAGATGATCTTGTTTTGTAACCGAAGTTATCGGCAACTGGCAGGAGCCATATGGTTGTCGCTTTATTGTATGAAATGCAAACGCACTGTAATTGCTTTACTTTATCACTAAGCGGTAGCGATAGTCGTAGAAGCAATAGATGGCGTAACGACAACGATGCTACGATGGAGATCAAGGTGTCGCGCCGGTGACGATGGTGATCATGACGGTGCTTCAAAGATGGAGATCACAAGCACAAGATGATGATGGCCATATCATATCACTTATATTGATTGCATGTGATGTTTATCCTTTATGCATCTTATCTTGCTTTGATTGACGGTAGCATTTTAAGATGATCTCTCACTAAAAATTATCAAGAAGTGTTCTCCCTGAGTATGCACCGTTGCCAAAGTTCGTCGTGCCGAGACACCACGTGATGATCGGGTGTGATAAGCTCTACGTCCATCTACAACGGGTGCAAGCCAGTTTTGCACACGCAGAATACTCAGGTTAAACTTGGCGAGCCTAGCATATGCAGATATGGCCTCAGAACACAGAGACCGAAAGGTCGAGCGTGAATCATATAGTAGATATGATCAACATAGTGATGTTCACCATTGAAAACTACTCCATCTCACGTGATGATCGGTTATGGTTTAGTTGTTTTGGATCACGTGATCACTTAGATGACTAGAGAGATGTCTGTCTAAGTGGGAGTTCTTAAGTAATATGATTAATTGAACTTAAATTTATCATGAACTTAGTACCTGATAGTATCTTGCTTGTCTATGTTTGTTTGTAGATAGATGGCTCGTGTTGTTGTTCCGTTGAATTTTAATGCGTTCCTTGAGAAAGCAAAGTTGAAAGATGATGGTAGCAATTACACGGACTGGGTCCGTAACCTGAGGATTATCCTCATTGCTGCACAGAAGAGTTACGTCCTGGAAGCACCGCTGGGTGCCAGGCCTGCTGCTGATGCAACTGACGATGTTAAGAACGTCTGGCAGAGCAAAGCTGATGACTACTCTATAGTTCAGTGTGCCATGCTTTACGGCTTGGAACCGAGTCTTCAACGACGTTTTGAACGTCATGGAGCATATGAGATGTTCCAGGAGTTGAAGTTAATATTTCAAGCAAATGCCCGGATTGAGAGATATGAAGTCTCCAATAAGTTCTACAGCTGCAAGATGGAGGAGAATAGTTATGTCAGTGAACACATACTCAGAATGTCTGGGTATAACAATCACTTGATTCAACTGGGAGTTAATCTTCCTGATGATAGTGTCATTGACAGAATTCTCCAATCACTGCCACCAAGCTACAAGAGCTTTGTGATGATCTATAATATGCAAGGGATGAACAAGACTATTCCCGAGCTCTTCGCGATGCTGAAAGCCGCGGAGGTAGAAATCAAGAAGGAGCATCAAGTGTTGATGGTCAATAAGACCACTGGTTTCAAGAAGAAGGGCAAAGGGAAGAAGAAGGGGAACTTCAAGAAGAACGGCAAGCAAGTTGTTGCTCAAGAGAAGAAACCCAAGTCTGGACCTAAGCCTGAAACTGAGTGCTTCTACTGCAAGCAGACTGGACACTGGAAGCGGAACTGCCCCAAGTATTTGGCGGATAAGAAGGATGGCAAAGTGAGCAAAGGTATATGTGATATACATGTTATTGATGTGTACCTAACTAGAGCTCGTAGTAGCACCTGGGTATTTGATACTGGTTCTGCTGCTAATATTTGCAACTCGAAACAGGGACTACGGAATAAACGAGCACTGGCCAAGGACGAGGTGACGATGCGCGTGGGAAACGGTTCCAAAGTCGATGTGATCGCGGTCGGCACGCTACCTCTACATCTACCTTCGGGATTAGTTTTAGACCTGAATAATTGTTATTTGGTGCTAGCGTTGAGCATGAACATTATATCTGGATCTTGTTTGATGCGAGACGGTTATTCATTTAAATCAGAGAATAATGGTTGTTCTATTTATATGAGTAATATCTTTTATGGTCATGCACCCTTGAAGAGTGGTCTATTTTTATTGAATCTCGATAGTAGTGATACACATATTCATAATGTTGAAGCCAAAAGATGCAGAGTTGATAATGATAGTGCAACTTATTTGTGGCACTGCCGTTTAGGTCATATTGGTGTAAAACGCATGAAGAAACTCCATACTGATGGACTTCTGGAATCACTTGATTATGAATCACTTGGTACTTGCGAACCGTGCCTCATGGGCAAGATGACTAAAACACCGTTCTCCGGAACTATGGAGAGAGCAACAGATTTGTTGGAAATCATACATACAGATGTATGTGGACCAATGAATGTTGAGGCTCGTGGTAGATATCGTTATTTTCTCACCTTCACAGATGATTTGAGCAGATATGGGTATATCTACTTAATGAAGCACAAGTCTGAAACATTTGAAAAGTTCAAAGAATTTCAGAATGAAGTGGAGAATCATCGTAACAAGAAAATAAAGTTTCTGCGATCTGATCGTGGAGGAGAATATTTGAGTTACGAGTTGGGTTTACATTTGAGACAATGCGGAATAGTTTCGCAACTCACGCCACCCGGAACACCACAACGAAATGGTGTGTCCGAACGTCGTAATCGTACTTTACTTGATATGGTGCGATCTATGATGTCTCTTACCGATTTACCACTATCGTTTTGAGGTTATGCTTTAGAGACGACCGCATTCACGTTAAATAGGGCACCATCTAAATCCGTTGAGACGACGCCTTATGAACTGTGGTTTGGCAAGAAACCAAAGTTGTCGTTTCTTAAAGTTTGGGGCTGTGATGCTTATGTGAAGAAACTTCAACCAGATAAGCTCGAACCCAAATCGGAGAAATGTGTCTTCATAGGATACCCAAAAGAGACTGTTGGGTACACCTTCTATCACAGATCCGAAGGCAAGACATTCGTTGCTAAAAATGGATCCTTTCTAGAGAAGGAGTTTCTCTCGAAAGAAGTGAGTGGGAGGAAAGTAGAACTTGATGAGATAACTGTATCTACTCCCTTATTGGAAGGTAGTTCATCACGAGAACCGGTTCCTGTGACGACTACACCAATTAGTGAGGAAGCTAATGATATTAATCATGAAACTTCAGATCAAGTTTCTGCTGAACCTCGTAGGTCTACCAGAGTAAGATCCTCACCAGAGTGGTACGGTAATCCTATTCTGGAAGTCATGTTACTTGACCATGATGAACCTACGAACTATGAGGAAGCGATGATGAGCCCAGATTCCGCAAAATGGCTAGAGGCCATGAAATCTGAGATGGGATCCATGTATGAAAACAAAGTATGGACTTTGGTTGACTTGCCCGATGATCGGCAAGCCATTGAGAATAAATGGATCTTTAAGAAGAAGACTGACGCTGATGGTAATGTTACTGTCTATAAAGCTCGACTTGTTGCGAAAGGTTTTCGACAAGTTCAAGGGGTTGACTACGATGAGACTTTCTCACCCGTAGCGATGCTTAAGTCTGTCCCAATCATGTTGGCTATTGCTGCATTTCATGATTATGAAATTTGGCAAATGGATGTCAAGACTGCATTCTTGAATGGATTTTTAGAAGAAGAGTTGTATATGATGCAGCCGGAAGGTTTTGTTGATCCAAAAGGTGCTGACAAAGTGTGCAAGCTCTAGCGTTCCATTTATGGACTGGTGCAAGCATCTCGGAGTTAGAATAAACGCTTTGATAGTGTAATCAAAGCATATGGTTTTATACAGACTTTTGGAGAAGCCTGTATTTACAAGAAAGTGAGTGGGAGCTCTGTAGCATTTCTAGTTTTATATGTTGATGACATATTATTAATTGGAAATGATATAGAATTTCTGGATAGCATAAAGGGATACTTGAATAAAAGTTTTTCAATGAAAGACCTCGGTGAAGCTGCTTAGATATTAGGCATCAAGATCTATAGAGATAGATCAAGACGCTTAATAGGACTTTCACAAAGTACATACCTTGACAAAATTTTGAAAAAGTTCAAAATGGATCAGGCAAAGAAAGGATTCTTGCCTGTGCTACAAGGTGTGAAGTTGAGTCAAACTCAATGCCCGACCACAGCAGAAGATAGAGAGAAAATGAAAAATGTTCCCTATACTTCAGCCATAGGCTCTATCATGTATGCAATGCTGTGTACCAGACCTGACGTATGCTTAGCAATAAGTTTAGCAGGAAGGTACCAAAGTAATCCAGGAGTGGATCACTGGACAGCGGTCAAGAACACCCTGAAATACCTGAAAAGGACTAAGGATATGTTTCTCGTATATGGAGGTGACAAAGAGCTAGTCGTAAATGGTTACGTCGATGCAAGATTTGACACTGATCCGGACGATTCTAAATCGCAAACCGGATACGTATTTTTATTAAACGGTGGAGCTGTAAGTTGGTGCAGTTCTAAACAAAGCGTCGTGGCGGGATCTACATGTGAAGCGGAGTACATAGCTGCTTCTGAAGCAGCGAATGAAGGAGTCTGGATGAAGGAGTTCATTTCCGATCTAGGTGTCATACCTAGTGCATCGGGACCAATGAAGATCTTCTGTGACAATACTGGTGCAATTGCCCTGGCAAAGGAATCCAGATTTCACAAGAGGACCAAGCACATCAAGAGACGCTTCAATTCCATTCGGGACCAAGTCCAAGTGGGAGACATAGAGATTTGCAAGATACATACGGATCTGAATGTTGCAGACCCGTTGACTAAGCCTCTCTCACGAGCAAAACATGATGAGCACCAAGACTCCATGGGTGTTAGAATCATTACTATGTAATCTAGATTATTGACTCTAGTGCAAGTGGGAGACTGAAGGAAATATGCCCTAGAGGCAATAATAAAGTTATTATTTATTTCCTCATATCATGATAAATGTTTATTATTCATGCTAGAATTGTATTAACCGGAAACATGATACATGTGTGAATACATAGACAAACACATAGTCACTAGTATGCCTCTACTTGACTAGCTCATTAATCAAAGATGGTTATGTTCCCTGACCATAGACATGTGTTGTCATTTGATTAATGGGATCACATCATTAGGAGAATGATGTGATTGACATGACCCATTCTGTTAGCCTAGCACTTGATCGTTTAGTGTACTGCTATTGCTTTCTTCATGACTTATACAAAGTTCCTACAACTATGAGATTGTGCAACTCCCGTTTACCGGAAGAACACTTTGTGTGCTACCAAATGTCACAACGTAACTGGGTGATTTTAAAGGTGCTCTACAGGTGTTTCCGAAGGTACATGTTGGGTTGGCATAATTCGAGATTAGGATTTGTCACTCCGATTGTCGGAGAGGTATCTCTGGGCCCTCTCGGTAATACTCATCACCTAAGCCTTGCAAGCATATAACTAATGAGTTAGTTATGAGATGACGTATTATGGAACGAGTAAAGAGACTTGCCGGTAACGAGATTGAACTAGGTATTGGATACCGACGATCAAATCTCGGGCAAGTAACATACGGTGACAAAGGGAACAAAGTATGTTGTTATGCGGTTTGACCGATAAAGATCTTCGTAGAATATGTAGGAACCAATATGGGCATCCAGGTCCCGCTATTGGTTATTGACCGAGAATGGTTTTAGGTCATGTCTACATAGTTCTCGAACCCGTAGGGTCCGCATGCTTAACGTTTCGATGACAGTTTTATTATGAGTTTATAAGTTTTGATGTACCGAAGTTTGTTCGGAGTCCCGGATGTGATCATGGACATGACGAGGAGTCTCGGAATGGTCGAGACATAAAGATTGATATATTGGACGACTATATTCGGACACAGGAAAGATTCCAGAAGTTTTCGGAGAAAACCGGAGTACCGGAGGGTTACCGGAACCCCTCGGGAAGTAATGGGCCTTGATGGGCCCTAGTGGAGAAAGAGAGGGGCCGGCCAGGGCAAGTGGCGCGCCCCCTCCCCTTGAGTCCGAATAGGATAAGGGAGGGGGGGGGGGCGCCCCCCTTGCCTTCCCCCTCTCCTACTCCTTCCTTCCCCCTCCCTCTTGGATTAGGAAAAGGAGGGGGGGAAACCTACTTGGAGTAGGTTTCCCCCTCCTAGGGCGTGCCTCCCCTTAGGCCGGCCCCCTCCTCCCTCCCTACTTTATATACGGGGGCGGGGGGCACCCCATAGACACACAAGTTGATCTACGGATCGTTCCTTAGCCGTGTGCGGTGCCCCCTTCCACCATATTCCACCTCGGTCATATCGTCGCGGAGTTTAGGCGAAGCCCTGCGCCGGTAGAACATCATCATCGTCACCACGCCGTCGTGCTGACGGAACTCATCTCCGGAGCCTTTGCTGGATCGGAGGGCCGGAGATCGTCATCGAGCTGAACGTGTGCTGAACTCGGAGGCTCCGTACATTCGGTGCTTGGATCGGTCGATCGTGAAGACGTACGACTACATCAACCACGTTGTGCTAACGCTTCCGCTTACGGTCTACGAGGGTACATGGACGAACACTCTCCCCTCTCGTTGCTATGCCATCACCATGATCTTGCCTGTGCGTAGGAATTTTTTTGAAATTACTACGTTCCCCAACACCATGAACGTGCTCCGTCTCGAGTCTCGCGTTGCTGCTGTGGTCGACTATCTTGCGAGACTGAAGGTTGCAACATCACGCATCGACACAACACTCTGGCCAGGAGAAACACTTCAGAATGACCTCGAGTCTCTGATGACTCGACTGAACGAAGTTCCAAGTCGAGTGCAAGAATGGAAGAAGTCTTCTGCCAGGTGTGGTGCCGATGTTGCTCTGTCTTTGGTCCGTGTTCACTGCAAGGACGCGCGAGAGGACAAGCTGGCGTCTCTCAAGGTGGCCAATACCAAGAAGCATGACTTCTGATCTTTCATGGAGACCTTCATTGCTGTTGCCACTTGGATCGCAGATGGAATCAACCTAGACGAGTTTGTCGCGCCTTCCAGTCCTCCGCAGGAGGAGTAAAAGACTTCTATGCTTGATGCCTTAAATTTGCCTCGGAATGCCGAGTGGTTTTTGTAACCGGTAAACTTTAACAGGCTTGGTGCCTGAGCACTTCTGGATCCGTAGGACGCTATCTGAACTTGGGTTTGCCGTTGAATACGTTTGCATTTGACTTTGAACGAACATTGTCCTTCGCTCGGAATATATGCTAGTGTTTGTGATGCACTTTTGCAGGTAGGGATGAAGCACAGATTGCAATCGACTTGTACCTCGTCATCCTTGCAGAGTGGAATGAATCTCATACTTAGGCTGGCACTGGGCTGCAGCTAAGCCCCCAAGTGGAAAGTTTGCTCTCCACTCGGTAGGATTTTCAAAAACTTAGGCGAGCACTGGGCTGCAGCTAAGCCCCCCAGTGCGAGGTTTACTCTCCACTCAGTAGGATTTTCAAAAACTTAGGCGAGCACTGGGCTGCAGCTAAGCCCCCGAGTGGGAGGTTTGCTCTCCACTCGGTAGGATTTTCAAAAACTTAGGCGAGCACTGGGCTGCAGCTAAGCCCCCGAGTGGGAGGTTTGCTCTCCACTCGGTAGGATTTTCAAAAACTTAGGCGAGCACTGGGCTGCAGCTAAGCCTCCGAGTGGGAGGTTTGCTCTCCACTCGGTAGGATTTTCAAAAACTTAGACGAGCACTGGGCTGCAGCTAAGCCCCTGAGTGGGAGGTTTGCTCTCCACTCGGTAGGATTTTTGTGGCGTTCCTCTGAAGGAGAAGGTAACAGTCGACCTGCGCCTCGTACTCCTTGCGGGTCACACGTTGTATTTGTGGCGTAGCTCGGAAGGAGAAGGTAGCAGTCGACCTGTGCCTCGTCCTCCTTGCCGAGCGCATGTTGTATTTGTGGCGTAGCTCGGAAGGAGAAGGTAGCAGTCGACCTGCACCTCGTCCTCCTTGCGGAGTGCACATTGTATTTGTGGCGTAGCTCGGAAGGAGAAGGTAGCAGTCGACTTGCACCTCGTCCTCCTTGCGGAGCGCACATTGTATTTATACTGAGGAGAGCGCTACGCTGCAGCTAAGCCCCCGAGTGGGAGGCTGGCTCACCACTCGGTAGGATTTTGTTAAACTTAGGCGAGTACTTGGACTGCAGCTAAGCCCCCGAGTGGGAGGCTGGCTCACCACTCGGTAGGATTTTGTTAAACTTAGGCGAGTACTTGGACTGCAGCTAAGCCCCCGAGTGGGAGGCTGGCTCACCACTCGGTAGGATTTTGTTAAACTTAGGCGAAACGGATTCGCAGCTAAGCCCCCGAGTGGGAGGCTGGCTCACCACTCGGCAAGGATTTTTTTTTACAAACTTAGGCGAAATGGATTCGCAGCTAAGCCACCCACTGGGGAACTGCTTTATGTGAACAAAAGTAACAATAATCACTAGGAAAATTATAACACTCTTGTCTTTGATAAATAAACTACAGAAGTATTTGTATTACATCTCATCCGAGTGAATACTTAAGTATAAAAGGGGCGGAGCAGCTCCGCGTTCCAAGCTCGGGGCTCATCAATCTGGTGCTCGACATTGTAAAGGCGGTACGCCCCATTGTGGAGAACCTTGGTGACGATGAAGGGACCTTCCCAAGTAGGAGCAAGCTTGTGTGGCTTCTGCTGATCCACTCGGAGAACCAAATCTCCTTCTTGGAAGGCTCGACACTTCACGTTTTTGGCGTGGAAGCGGCGCAAGTCCTGCTGATAAATGGTCGACCGGATCAAGGCCATCTCTCTTTCTTCTTCTAGAAGGTCGACTGCGTCCTGTCGGGCTTGCTCTGCTTCACCTTCAGTGTAGAGTTCGACTCGGGGTGCGTTGTGAAGCAGGTCACTCGGCAAGACTGCTTCAGCTCCGTAGACTAAGAAGAATGGAGTTCTCCCAGTTCACCGATTAGGTGTGGTCCTTAATCCCCAAAGTACCGACGGAAGTTCGTCGACCCATGCACCAGCTGCATGCTTGAGATCGCGCATCGGGGTTTTAGCCCTTTGAGAATTAAACCATTCGCTCGTTCTGCTTGTCCATTCGACTGGGGGTGGGCGACTGAAGCATAGTCGACTCGTGTGCCTTGAGACATGCAGAAGGCTCTGAATTCCTCGGAATCGAAGTTCGACACATTATCAGTGATGATGCTATGGGGAACTCCATATCTGAATATCAACTCCCTGATGAAGCTGAAAGCAGTGCCGGCATCAAGATTCTTGATGGGTTTAGCTTCAATCCACTTAGGGAACTTGTCGATTGCCACCAGCACATGGGTGAAGCCGCTTCTGCCTGTTCTCAGTGGTCCAACCATATCCAATCCCCATACAGCGGAAGGCCAGACGAGTGGGATGGTCTTCAAGGCTGAGGCGGGCTTGTGTGACATATTCGAGTAAAATTGACATCCTTCACACTTGTCGACTATCTCCTTTGCCATTTCATTTGCTCTTGGCCAGTAAAATCCCACTCGGTATGCTTTAGCCACAATGGTCCGAGAGGACGCATGATGGCCACAGGTCCCCGAGTGGATATCGTCAAGGATTATCCGACCTTCTTCTGGCGTTATACACTTCTGGCCGACTCCAGTCGCGCTTTCTCTGTACAACTGTCCCTTTATCACGGTAAAGGCCTTAGATCGGCAGATGATCTGTCGAGCCTCTTCTTCATCCTCTGGGAGCTCTTTCCTTAAGATATATGCGATGTATGGCACTGTCCAATCGGGAGTGATGACCAACGCTTCCATGATCAGGTCGACCACTGCTGGGACTTCAACTTCAGTCGGATTTGTGGCACTTTTTGGCTGCGGAGCTTCTTCGATAAAAGGATCTTCCTGAACTGGTGGAGTATGGATATGTTCCAAGAACACATCACTGGGGATGGCCTCTCTCTTGGAACCTATCTTTGCCAAATCATCAGCCGCTTGATTCTTCAGTTAGGGTATATGATGGAGCTCTAACCCTTCAAATTTCTTCTCAAGCTTTCTCACTGCATTGCAGTAACCAGTCATGGTTGGGCTTCTAACGTCCCACTCCTTCATCACCTGATTAACCACCAAATATGAGTCGCCATAAACCATAAGGCGACGGACGCCGAGTGAAATGGCCATGCGCAGCCCATACAAAAGTGCTCCGTATTCTGCTTCATTGTTGGAGGAATCAAAGTGGATTTGGAGCACATATCTGAGCTTATCTCCTCGGGGGTAAACCAATACTACCCCAGCACCGGAACCATTCAACATCTTAGAACCGTCAAAGAACATGGTCCAGTGCTCTGAGTGAACTTGAGTCCACAGTTGTTGTTCAATCCACTCGGCTATGAAATCTAGTACTGCTTGGGACTTAATGGCTTTCTTTGCCTCAAACTTGATATCAAGGGGAAGGAGTTCAATCGCCCACTTTGCCACTCGACCAGTTGCATCTCTGTTGTGCAAAATCTCTGACAATGGGGCGTCGCTGACGACTGTAACGGAATGATCAGAGAAATAATGAGCAACCTTCTTCGTGGTCATGTAAATCCCATATACAAGCTTCTGATAATGAGGGTATCTTTGCTTCAATGGGGACAACACTTTGGAAAGATAATATAGTGGGCGCTGAACTTTGAAGGCTTTCCCTTCTTCTTCCCGCTCGATCGTAAGTACTGTACTGACGACTTGTCCTGTGGCTGCAATGTAAAGCAACAGAGGCTCTTTGCTGATTGGAGCAGCAAGCATCGGCTGGGTGGAGAGCAGAGCTTTTAGCTCTGCAAACGCTGCATCAGCTTCTGGAGTCCACTCGAACTTGTCTGACTTCTTCATCAGTCGGTAAAGAGGCAATGCCTTTTCCCGAGGAGAGAGATGAATCGACTTAACGCGGCCAAGCATCCAGTAAGCTTCTGGACATCGTGCACACGCACGGGGCATTTCATTCGGAGTATAGTGCCAACTTTTTCCGGGTTGGCGTCGATTCCTCGTTCAGAAACGAGGAAACCAAGTAACTTTCCGCCAGGAACTCCGAATGTGCACTTTGATGGATTAAGCTTGATATCATACCTCCTGAGATTGGCAAATGTTTCAGTGAGGTCAGTCAACAGGATTGGCAAATGTTTCAGTGAGGTCAGTCAACAGGTCGGAACCCTTCCGTGATTTGACCACAATATCATCCATGTATGCTTCCACGTTCCGACTGATTTGAGTGAGTAAACACTTCTGAATCATTCTCATGAACGTGGCTCCGGCATTCTTGAGGCCGAATGGCATGGTGACATAGCAGAAGCACCTGAATGGAGTGATGAAAGTTGTTTTGATCTCGTCGGGTCCATACAGACGGATCTAATGGTAACCGGAATAAGCGTCTAAAAAAGACAGGCGCTCACATCCCGCAGTAGAGTCGACTATTTGGTCGATGCGGGGGAGAGGAAAATGATCTTTCGGGCAGGCCCGATTGATACGTTTGAAATCAATGCACATGCAAAGTGACTTGTCCTTCTTGGGGACTATGACAACATTGGCGAGCCACTCGGAGTGGTAAATCTCTCGGATAAACTCTACTGCCAGGAGCCGAGCCACCTCCTCGCCAATGGCCTTTCTCTTCTGGACGGCGGACTGTCGAAGATGTTCTTTGATAGGTTTCGCTTTTGAGTCGACTCGTAAACGATGCTCAGCCAGCCCCCTGGGAACACCCGGCATGTCAGCAGGCTTCCATGCGAAGATGTCCCAGTTCTCACGGAGGAACTAGATGAGCGCTTCTTCCTATTTAGAGTCGAGTGTCGTGGAGATATGAGTCGGAGCAGCACTGGGGTCGGTCGGGTGAATGTGAACGGGCTTCATCTCACCAGACGACTGGAACGCTGACTCCGTGGCAGGCTTCTTGGACCGCAATAAATCACTCAGATCTGCATTTTTCTGATATTCCTGCAACTCCACCACTGTTATCTGAGCATCGGCAATCTTTGAGCCCTTCTGAAAGCACTCTTCTGCCTTCTTCCGATTGCTAGTGATGGTTATCACACCCTTGGGACCAGGCATCTTCAATTTGAGGTACACAGAACATGGTCGAGACATGAATCGTGCATAAGCTGGTCTGCCTAAAATAGCATGATAAGCACTCTGGAAATCCACAACTTCAAATGTTAGCTTTTCTTTGCGGAAATGCTTTGAGTCACCGAAAACCACATCAAGAGCAATTTGGCCGAGTGACTCAACCTTCTTCCCAGGAATGACTCCATGAAAACTCATGTTGCTGGAACTGAGTCTGGACATCGGAATGCCCATTCCCTTCAATGTCTCTGCATACAATATATTCAGCCCGCTGCCACCATCCATCAGAACCTTAGTCAGTTGAGTGCCTTCGACGACCTGGTCGACCACCAAAGCTTGCCTCCCAGGGGTGGCTATGTGCATCGGATGATCAGACTGGTCGAATGTGATGGCAGTCTGAGACCATTTCAGGTAATTGGGTGTCACCGGAGCAACCATATTCACCTCACGGTTGATAACTTTCAATCGACTTTTGCTCTCAACATCAGCAAAAATCATCAGGGTGGAATTGACATGGGGGTATCCTCCATCACTGTCCTCTTTTTCCTCAACCTTGTCCGACTCCTTTTCTTTATCCTTGGGTTGTTTCCCTTGAAACTGCTGGATTAAGAGCCGACACTGGCGAGTGGTATGTTTCGGGTAAATGAAGTTACCCTCTTCATCTTTCTTCATGTGGATGTGGCATGGCAAATCCATCACATCATTTCCTTCCCTGTCCTTCACCTTCTTGGGGTTCCAAGATCCTTTGGGCTTCCCTTTAAACTTGCCCTGAGTCACGGCCAAGGCTTCTCCAGGAGCAGCTGGCTCGGCTTTCCGCTTCTGCTTCCGACTGGAGTTTCCCTTTTCCGACTGGCTCGACTTGTACTTGCCACTCCGGAGTCGATCCTCTTCTTCACCATTGGCATATTTGGTGGCAATCTCCATCATTCAACTGAGGGTCATGTCTCCGGTCCGACCAAACTTCAAACTTAACTCCCTGTTCTTAACACCTTCCTTGAAGGCACAGACTGCTTGGTGATCAGATACGTTTTCCACCATATGATGCAATGTGATCCACCTCTGGATGTAATCTCTCAAGGTCTCATTCAACTTTTGCACGCAAACCTGCAGCTCTGTCAAACCTGCTGGTCGCTTGCAAGTTCCTTCAAATGTCCTGACGAACACTCGGGCAAGATCTTCCCAAGTGTAAATGCTGCTAGGCGCCAACTGATTCAGCCAGGCTCTGGCCGAGCCCTCCAACATAAGCGGTAGGTGTTTCATGGCCACCTCATCATTGCCACCGCCAATCTGAACAACCACTCGGTAGTCCTCAAGCCAAGTATTGGGCTTGGACTCACCAGTGAGCTTACTCACCCCAGTCGCCAACCTGAAGTTGGGAGGAATCACTGCGGCTCTGATGGCTCTGCTAAAACA
The DNA here is from genome assembly GCA_963921465.1 of Triticum timopheevii. NCBI lineage: Eukaryota > Viridiplantae > Streptophyta > Magnoliopsida > Poales > Poaceae > Triticum > Triticum timopheevii. Next base: position 528,719,174 of record OY997268.1, read on the forward strand.
CTCTGGTCCTGAAACATGAACTCTGCTGCTGGTGGGCACATCTCTGTCATGGCCTTCTCGGTGAGATCTGTTCCGGTCGACCAAGCCCTGAACGATAATGGATCTCGCATCAAAGCCTGGTTCTCTGGGGTCGACTGGAACCCTTCGCCCAACACTGTGCTGGCGTCTGTCATCTTGCTGTCGAGGGGCGTACGACCCACCCCTTGGCGGAGGAGTGGGCACTCGATGTCGATCATCGCGATCGAATCGGTCATCATACTGATCACACCGACCTCCACGTCCCTCACGCCGCGGGGGCGATCTTGGGCTATGGGCCGACTGGACTGTATTCGCAGCAACTGATCTGCTGTGAATCCTATTGCGCGACTGCAATACAGCTGAATTTTGATCTCCTGCTGCTCGGACCAAATCTCTGATCTGCATCAAGCCTCTGCCAGCCTCTGACTGGGAGGGCTGAATCGACTCTGCTATTCGGGCTGCAGCCGCTAAATTCTGAATCAGAGTTCGATATACCTGAGTCAGTGGTGGAAAGAGTTGACGTCGACTGGAGTCTGGAACTCGCTGCCGCGCGCGCTCGTCGAGTGCTCGCTGGAGGTTCTCCAGTCGAGTGCGCTCAGCCAAGTTGGCCAAACGCGCGTCCTCCAAGGCACGAGCCTCGGGGGTTTCTCCTACGATAGGAGTATGCAGAGCATCCATGTTCTGGCGGCGAAGATCTTCCCTTTGCAGCGAAGTGAGTGGCTCGGGTTGATACTCCTCGTGGACCTGCGCTGGGTCGCCTCCGCCGTCTCCCCCATCGGTGCGGGGGAAGTCGGGAGGACTACGCGGTCCATTGACCATCAGGACCTCCGCCGCCGGATCACTGCTGTCGCACTCGGATGCAGTCTCTACGGAGCCAGTCGACAGATCGAACATGCCGTAGAGAGATTTGTCGGGCTCGATCGCCGCAACTTGGGTGGTGGCCGATTGGTGAGCCACTGCGTGTCTCACCCACCGCTGAAGCCTCGACCGACCAGAGCACTTGCGCTGGCGGGAGACAGGGAGGGAGGACGACGCAGGGGTCGACCGATACGGGGCCGACGGTTGACGCAGTAGGACGCCGCGGACACATGCGCGAAAGTGAGTTGCCCCGCGGACTGGAAGCGCGTCGATGTCGAGTGGATCCTCCTGGAGCCAAGCGGGGTCGTCGGCGATGAACGTGAGCGCGCCGAGACGGATCTCGTGGCCCTCGACCAAAACTCCGTCAAAAACCATGATCAAGGTGATCGGAACAATTGCAACTTCTCCAATAAGTCGCTAAGACACCCGCCCCAAGGTGTGAAGGAAATATGCCCTAGAGGAAATAATAAAGTTATTATTTATTTCCTTATTTCATGATAAATGTTTATTATTCATGCTAGAATTGTATTAACCGGAAACATAATACATGTGTGAATACATAGACAAACATAGTGTCACTAGTATGCCTCTACTTGACTAGCTCGTTTATCAGAGATGGTTATGTTTCCTTGCCATGGACAAAAGAGTTGTCATTTGATTAACGAGATCACATTATTAGGAGAATGATGTGATTGACTTGACCCATTCCGTTAGCTTAGCACTTGATCATTTAGTATGTTGCTATTGCTTTCTTCATGACTTATACATGTTCCTGTAACTATGAGATTATGCAACTCCCGTTTACCGGAGGAACACTTTGGGTACTACCAAACGTCACAACGTAACTGGGTGATTATAAAGGAGTACTACAGGTGTCTCCGAAGATACATGTTGAGTTGGCGTATTTCGAGATTAGGTTTTGTCACTCCGATTGTCGGAGAGGTATCTCTGGGCCCTCTCAGTAATGCACATCATTATAAGCCTTGCAAGCAATGTGACCAATGAGTTGGTTACGGGATGATGCATTACAGAACGAGTAAAGAGACTTGCCGGTGACGAGATTGAACTAGGTATTGGATACCGACGATCGAATCTCGGGCAAGTAACATACCGATGACAAAGGGAACAACGTATGTTGTTATGCGATTTGACCGATAAAGATCTTCGTAGAATATGTAGGAGCCAATATGGGCATCCAGGTCCCGCTATTGGTTATTGACCGAGAATAGTTCTAGGTCATGTCTATATAGTTCTCGAACCCGTAGGGTCCGCACGCTTAAGGTTTCGATGACAATTATATTATGAGTTTATGAGTTTTGATGTACCGAAGGAGTTTGGAGTCCCGGATGAGATCGGGGACATGACGAGGAGTCTCGAAATGGTCGAGACGTAAAGATCGATATATTGGACGACTATATTCGGAGTTCGGAAAGGTTCCGAGTGATTCGGGTATTTTTCGGAGTACCGGAGAGTTACGGGAATTCGCCGGGGAGAAGTATTGGGCCTTATTGGGCCCTGCGGGAAAGAGAGAGGGGCTGCCTAGGGCAGGCTGCGCGCCCCCCATGGCCTAGTCCGAATTGGACTAGGGGGAGGGGCCGCACCCCCTCCTTCCTTCCCTTCTCTCTTCCCCTTCCTTGTCTCCTACTCCTAATACATGGAAGGACTCCTAGTTGGACTAGGAAGGGGGGAATCCTACTCCCGGTGGGAGTAGGACTCCCCATGGCGCGCCCCTCCTAGGGCCGGCCTCCTCCTTCCTCCCTCCTTTATATACGGGGGCAGGGGGCACCCCATAGACACACAAGTTGATCATCGTGATCGTTCCTTAGCCGTGTGCGGTGCCCCCCTCCACGATATTACACCTCGGTCATATTGTAGCGGTGCTTAGGCGAAGCCCTGCGACAGTTGAACATCAAGATCGTCACCACGCCATCGTGCTGACGAAACTCCTCCCCGTACCTCTGCTGGATCGGAGTTCGGGGTGCGTCATCGAGCTGTACGTGTGTCAAGAACTCGGAGGTGCCGGAGTAACGGTGCTTAGATCGGTTGGACCGGGAAGGCGTACGACTACTTCCTCTACGTTGCGTCAACACTTCCGCTTCGGTCTACGAGGGTACGTAGACAACACTCTCCCCTCTCGTTGCTATGCATCACCATGATCTTGCGTGTGCGTAGGAAATTTTTTGAAATTACTACGTTCCCCAACAGTGGTATCAGATCCTAGGTTTTATGCGTTGATGTTATATGCACGAGTAGAACACAAGTGAGTTGTTGACGATATAAGTCATACTGCCTATCAGCATGTCATACTTTGGTTCGGCGGTATTGTTGGATGAAGCGGCCCGGACCGACATTACGCGTACGCTTACGCGAGACTGGTTCTACCGACGTGCTTTGCACACAGGTGGCTGGCGGGTGTCAGTTTCTCCAACTTTAGTTGAACCGAGTGTGACTACGCCCGGTCCTTGCGAAGGTTAAAACGGAGTCTATTTGACAAACTATCGTTGTGGTTTTGATGCGTAGGTGAGAATGGTTCTTGCTAAGCCCGTAGCAGCCACGTAAAACTTGCAACAACAAAGTAGAGGATGTCTAACTTGTTTTTGCAGGGCATGTTGTGATGTGATATGGTCAAGACGTGATGAGATATAAGTTGTTGTATGAGATGATCATGTTTTGTTGAAGTTATTGGCAACTGGCAGAAGCCCTATGGTAGTCTCTTTGTTGCATAAGATGCAAGTGCCAAATAATTGCTTTACTTTATCGCTATGCGATAGCAATAGTTGCAAGAGCAATACTTGGCGAGACGACCATGTGACGACACATTGATATAGATCAAGATGATGAAGATCATGGTGTCGTGCCGGTGACAATAAAGATCATGACAGTACTTTGGAGATGGAGATCAAAGGCGCAAGATGATCATGGCCATATCATGTCACATATTTTTATTACATATGATGTTTATCTGTTATACATCTTATTCTTGCTTTGATTGACGGTAGCATTTTAAGATGATCTCTCACTAATTATCAAGAAGTGTTCTCCCTGAGTATGCACCGTTACCAAAGTTCGTCGTGCCCAGACACCACGTGATGATCGGGTGTGATAAGCTCTACGTCCATCTACAACGGGTGCAAGCCAGTTTTGCACACGCGGAATACTCAGGTTAAACTTGACGAGCCTAGCATATGCAGATATGGCCTCGGAGCACGGAGACCGAAAGGTCGAGCGTGAATCATATAGTAGATATGATCAACATAGTGATGTTCACCATTGAAAACTACTCCATCTCACGTGATGATCGGTCATGGTTTAGTTGATTTGGATCACGTGATCACTTAGATGACTAGAGAGATGTCTGTCTAAGTGGGAGTTCTTAAGTAATATGATTAATTAAACTTTAATTTATCATGAACTTAGTCCTAGTAGTATTTTGCAAATTATGTTGTAGATCAATAGCTCGCGTTGTTGCTTTCATATGTTTATTTTGATATGTTCCTAGAGAAAACTGTGTTGAAAAATGTTAGTAGCAATGTTGCGGATTTGATCCATGATCTGAGGTTAATCCTCATTGCTGCACAGAAGAATTATGTCCTTAATGCACCGCTAGGTGACAGACCTATTGCAGGAGCAGATGCAGACATTATGAACGTTTGGCTAGCTCAATATGATGACTACTTGATAGTTTTATGCACCATGCTTTATGGCTTAGAATCGGGACTACAAAGACGTTTTGAACGTCATGGACCATATAAGATGTTCCAGGAATTGAAGTTAATATTTCAAGCAAATACCCGAGTTGAGAGATATGAAGTCTCCAACAAGTTCTATAGCTAAAAGATGGAGGAGAATCGCTCAACTAGTGAGCATGTACTTAGATTGTCTGGGTACTTCAATCGCTTGAATCAAGTGGGAGTTAATCTTCCAGATAAGATAGTGATTGACAGAATTCTCTAGTCACCATCACTAAGTTACTAGAACCTCGTAATGAACTATAGTATGCAAGGGATGACGTAAACGATTCCCAAGCTCTTCGTGATGTTGAAATCGACGAAGGTAGAAATCAAGAAAGAGCATCAAGTGTTGATGATTGACAAGACCACTAGTTTCAAGAGAAGGGCAAAGGTAAAGAAAGGGAACTTCAAGTGGAAAGACAAGCAAGTTGTCACTCCCGTGAAGAAGACCAAAGCTGGACCAAAGCCTGAAACTGAGTGCTTACACTGCAAAGGAAATGGTCACTGGAAGCGGAAATGCCCTAAATATTTGGTGGATAAGAAGGATGGTAAAGTGAACAAGGGTATATTTGATATACAGGTTATTGATGTGTGCCTTACTAGTGTTTATAGTAGCCCTTGAGTATTTGATACTTGTTCGGTTGCTAAGATTAGTAACTCGAAACAGGAGTTACAGAATAAACAGAGACTAGTTGAAGGGTGAAGTGACGATGAGTGTTGAAAGTAGTTTCAAGATTGATATGATCATCATCGCACACTCCCTATACTTTCGGGATTAGTGTTAAACCTAAATAAATGTTATTTGGCGTTTGCGTTGAGCATGAATATGGTTTGATCATGTTTATTGCAATACGGTTATTCATTTAAAGTTAAAGAATAATTGTTATTCTGTTTACGTGAATAAGACCTTCGATGGTTATACACCCAATGAAAATAGTTTGTTGGATCTCGATCGTGGTGATACACATATTCATAATATTGATGCCAAAAAACGCAAAGTTAATAATGATAGTGCAACTTATTTGTGGCACTGCCGTTTGGGTCATATCGGTGTAAAGCGCATGAAGAAACTCCATAAAGATGGATTTTTGGAATCACTTGGTTATGAATCATTTGATGCTTGCGAACCGTGCCTTTTGGGCAAGATGACTAAAACTCCGTTCTCCGGAACAATGGAGCGAGCAACTGACTTATTGGAAATAATACATACTAATGTATGCGATCCGATGAGTGTTGAGGCTCGCGGCGGGTATCGTTATTTTCTGACCTTCACAGATGATTTGAGCAGATATTGGTATATCTACTTGATGAAACATAAGTCTGAAATAGTTGAAAGGTTCAAAGAATTTCAGAGTGAAGTGGAAAATCATCATAACAAGAAAATAAAGTTTCCGCGATCTGATCATGGAGATGAATATTTGAGTTACGAGTTTGGTCTTCAATTAAAACAATGTGGAATAGTTTCACAGCTCACGCCACCTGGAACACCACAACGTTATGGTGTGTCCGAACATCGTAACCGCACTTTATTGGATATGGTGCGATCTATGATGTCTCTTACTGATTTACCAATATCGTTTTGGGGTTATGCATTAGAGACAGCTTCATTCACATTAAATAGGGCACCATCTAAATCCGTTGAGACGACACCGTATGAACTATGGTTTAGCAATAAACCTAAGCTGTCGTTTCTAAAAATTTGGAGTTGCGATGCTTATGTGAAAAAAGTTTCATCCTGATAAGCTCGAACCCAAATCGGAGAAGTGCGTCTTCATAGAATACCCAAAGGAAATAGTTGGGTACACCTTCTATCACAGATCCGAAGGCAAGATATTCGTTGCTAAAAATGGGTCCTTTCTAGAGAAGGAGTTTCTCTCGAAAGAAGTGAGTGGGAGGAAAGTAGAGCTTGATAAGGTAATTTGTACCTTCTCCAGAATTGGAAAGTAGTTCATCACGGAAATCAGTTCCAGTGATTCCTACACCAATTAGTGAGGAAGCTAATGATGATGATCATGAAACTTCAGATCAAGTTACTACAGAACCTCGTAGGTCTTCCAGAGTAAGATCCGCATCAGAGTGGTGTAGTAATCATGTTCTGGAAGTCATGTTACTAGACCATGATGAACCTACGAACTATGAGGAAGCGATGATGAGCCCAGATTCCGCGAAATGGCTCGAGGCCATAAAATCTGAGATATGATCCATGTATGAGAACAAAGTATGGACTTTGATTGACTTGCTCGATGATCAGCAAGCCATGTTAAATGAATGGATCTTCAAGAGGAAGATGGACACTGATAGTAGTATTACTATCTACCAAGCTCGACTTGTTGCGAAAGGTTTTCAACAAGTTCAAGGTGTTGAATATGATGAGATTTTCTCACTCGTATCGATGCTCAAGTCTGTCTGAATCATGTTAGCAATTGCCACATTTTATGAAATCTGGCAAATGGATGTCAAAACTGCATTCCTTAATGGATTTATTAAAGAAGAGTTGTATATGATGCAACCAGAAGGTTTTGCCAATCCTAAAGGTGCTAACAAAATGTGCAAGCTCCAGCGATCCATCTATGGACTGGTGCAAGCATCTCGGAGTTGGAATATACGCTTTGATAAGTTGATCAAAGCATATAGTTTTATATGGACTTATGATGAAGCCTGTATTTACAATAAAGTGAGTGGGAGCACTACAGCCTTTCTGATTAGTATATGTTAGTGACATATTGTTGATCAGAAATGATGTAGAATTTTTCTGCAAAGCATAAAGGAGTGTTTTAAAGGAGTTCTTTAAAAAGAAAAGACCTCAGTAAAAGCTACTTACATATTGAGCATCAAGATCTATTGAGATAGATCAAGACGCTTGATAAGATTTTCAATGAGTACATACCTTGGCAAGATTTTGAAATAGTTCAAAATGGAACAGTCAAAGAAAGAGTTCTTGCCTGTGTTGCAAAGGTATGAAATTGAGTAAGACTCAAATCCCGACCACAGCAGAAAATAGAAAGAGAATGAAAAGTCATTCACTATGCCTCAGTCATAGGTTCTATAAAGTATGCTATGCTATGTACAAGACCTATTGTATACCTTGCTCTGAATTTGGCAAGGGAGTACAATAGTGATCTAGGAGTAGATCACTGGACATTGGTTAAGAATATCCTTAGTAAGGACTAAGGAGATGTTTCTCGATTATGGAGGTGATAAAAGAGTTTGTTGTAAAAGTTACATCGGTGCAAACTTTTACACTGATCCAGATGACTCCAAGTCTCAACCTGGATACATATTGAAAGTGGGAGCAATTAGCTAGAGTAGCTCCGTGCAGAGCATTGTGGACATAAAATATTTGCAAAATACATACGGATCTGAATGTGACAGACCCGTTGACTAAGCTTCTCTCACGAGCAAAACATGATCACACCTTAGTACTCTTTGGGTGTTAATCACATAGCGATGTGAACTAGATTATTGACTCTAGTAAACCCTTTGGGTGTTGGTCACATGATGATGTGAATTATGGATGTTAATCATATACAGATATGAATATTGGTGTTAAATCACATGACGATGTGAACTAAATTATTGACTCTAGTGCAAGTGGGAGACTGAAGGAAATATGCCCTAGAGGCAATAATAAAGTTATTATTTATTTCCTTATTTCATGATAAATGTTTATTATTCATGCTAGAATTGTATTAACCGGAAACATAATACATGTGTGAATACATAGACAAACATAGTGTCACTAGTATGCCTCTACTTGACTAGCTCGTTTATCAGAGATGGTTATGTTTCCTAGCCATGGACAAAAGAGTTGTCATTTGATTAACGAGATCACATCATTAGGAGAATGATGTGATTGACTTGACCCATTCCGTTAGCTATTGCTTTCTTCATGACTTATACATGTTCCTGTAACTATGAGATTATGCAACTCCCGTTTACCGGAGGAACACTTTGGGTACTACCAGACGTCACAACGTAACTGGGTGATTATAAAGGAGTACTATAGGTGTCTCCGAAGATACATGTTGAGTTGGCGTATTTCGAGATTAGGTTTTGTCACTCCGATTGTCGGAGAGGTATCTCTGGGCCCTCTCGGTAATGCACATCATTATAAGCCTTGCAAGCAATGTGATCAATGAGTTGGTTACGGGATGATGCATTAAAGAACGAGTAAAGAGACTTGCCGGTGACGAGATTGAACTAGGTATTGGATACCGACGATCGAATCTCGGGCAAGTAACATACCGATGACAAAGGGAACAACGTATGTTGTTATGCGGTTTGACCGATAAAGATCTTCGTAGAATATGTAGGAGCCAATATGGGCATCCAGGTCCCGCCATTGGTTATTGACCGAGAATAGTTCTAGGTCATGTCTACATAGTTCTCGAACCCGTAGGGTCCGCACGCTTAAGGTTTCGATGACAGTTATATTATGAGTTTATGAGTTTTGATGTACCGAAGGAGTTCGGAGTCCCGGATGAGATCGGGGACATGATGAGGAGTCTCGAAATGGTCGAGACGTAAAGATCGATATATTGGACGACTATATTCGGAGTTCGGAAAGGTTCCGAGTGATTCGGGTATTTTTCGGAGTACCGGAGAGTTACGGGAATTCGCCGGGGAGAAGTATTGGGCCTTATTGGGCCTGCGGGAAAGAGAGAGGGGCTGCCTAGGGCAGACCGCGCGCCCCCCCATGGCCTAGTCCGAATTGGACTAGGGGGAGGGGCCGCACCCCCTCCTTCCTTCCCTTCTCTCTTCCCCTTCCTTGTCTCCTACTCCTAATACATGGAAGGACTCCTAGTTGGACTAGGAAAGGGGGAATCCTACTCCCGGTGGGAGTAGGACTCCCCATGGCGCGCCCCTCCTAGGGCCGGCCTCCTCCTTCCTCCCTCCTTTATATACGGGGGCAGGAGGCACCCCATAGACACACAAGTTGATCATCGTGATCGTTCCTTAGCCGTGTGCGGTGCCCCCCTCCATGATATTACACCTCGGTCATATTGTAGCGGTGCTTAGGCGAAGCCCTGCGACAGTTGAACATCAAGATCGTCACCACGCCATCGTGCTGACGAAACTCCTCCCCGTACCTCTGCTGGATCAGAGTTCGGGGTGCGTCATCGAGCTGTACGTGTGTCAAGAACTCGGAGGTGCCGGAGTAACGGTGCTTGGATCGGTTGGACCGGGAAGACGTACGACTACTTCCTCTACATTGCGTCAACGCTTCCGCTTCGGTCTACGAGGGTACGTAGACAACACTCTCCCCTCTCGTTGCTATGCATCACCATGATCTTACGTGTGCGTAGGAAATTTTTTGAAATTACTACGTTCCCCAACAAGGTGGGCGCCAACTGTCGTGGTACTAAGACTGACAGTAGAATAGGGGGGAGGTATGGTGAGGCAAGATCCTAGCTATGGAGTAGTTGTATACGCAAGAGATTTATGAGTTCAGGCCCTTCTCGGAGGAAGTAACATCCCTACGTCTCGGAGCCCGGAGGCGGTCGACTAGATTATATGCGTATGAGTTACAGGGGTGCGAACCCTTTACACTGAGGAGGGGGTGGCTTATATAGTGTCTGCCAGACCCCTCCGGCCCTCAGTTATGCGGGGTTTAAAGTACATTAAGGCCAGGCGTTACTAGTAACGCCTTACATAAAGTGTCATCATGACCATAAAGACTACTTAATTACAGACCGTTTGGGTACAGAGTGACTCTTGAACTCCTGGTGGTCGAGTGAGGCATCATGGTCGAGTGTCTTCGAGTCCGTCGAGTGGAATCCCTCCAGGTCGATTGGAAGGCAGTTTCTTGTAGAGATGTCCTTGGGGAGGGTATCTTTGAACAGGTCCATGATCCTACCCTAGGTTCATGGCTTCATCAGTCATCAGTGGCTTTTGAAACGAAAAACCAAATTTGTGGTAGTGTTTGGTGAATTTTAAAAACATATAGTTTTTTGGAACCCTTGCCGCAATACTGATAGTTTTGTCAGGGCGGAACTGCTTCGTGCCACGTGTGGCACTTATCAGGGTCCATCTTTTATGCCATTTACTCTCCCCTCCATGACTCCATCATGCCACCTGTATATTCATTTGTAAAAAAGAAAAAAATCACTTCCATATTCCTTTAGTCTGTTATTAATTCCACTTAAACTTCAGGTCTGTTGCAAAAGTAATATTGCAACTTATAAGAAGCTTAATAGAGAGTGTGCCACGGTTAACATGCTCAATTTCTTTTGCGGTCGCTATAAAAATTGCCACGGTTAACATGTGTGCCCGCATTTCTGTCTTCTGAAGTGATGATGAAGGTGCACAGATTAGTTTGTTAGAGCATCTCCAACAGCCGCGCTAAACTAGCGCCGCGCCGCAAATTAGTCCGTTTTAGCGCGCACAACACGGCGTGTCGCTCCAGCGGGCGCGCAAAAACGGCGCGCGCGCTATAACGAGTTGGGCGCGCTGTTGGAAACACTGTCCCGCGCGGTGTATTTCGGGCGCCGGCTACAGCGCGCGGCATACTCGAGCGCTCGCACCTGCACTTCCTCTCCCACTTCCACCCCCATCTGGCCGCGCCGCCGCCGCCGCCCGCGCCCCCCGGCGACCGTTCAGGCGCTTCCCCGGCCTATCCCCGCGCCGCCGCGCTTCCGCCCCATCCTCTCCTAGTCCCGACCACTGATGAATAAGATTGCAAACGGTGAGTTGCCACCGGTGCAGTTTGTAGCAAATGGCCGTACGTACAACTATAGCTATTATCTAGCGGATGGCATCTATCCAAAGTGGCAAACCTTCGTGAAGCCGTTGAAAAAGCCGGAAGGTAAGAAAAATCTTGATTTCCACAATGCTCAGGCAGCGGCTAGAAAAGATGTGGAGAGAGCATTTGGGATTTTGCAAGCCCAATTTGCTATTGTGAGAGGACCGGCTAGATTTTGGGATCAAAAATGCTTTGGTACATCATGCACGCTTGTGTGATCATGCACAACATGATCATCGAGAATGAGCGTGGTCAAGATTTAGACTACTCACAGTATGAGCTCTTGGGACATCCCGTGCGAGTGCGACGGAGGGCTGGAAGGGTAGCCCGTTTTATTGTCTCCTATCATGCCATTCGGCGTCCCGCAACGCACAATAAACTTCAGAATGACCTGATTGAAGAGTGGTGGGCATGACATGGACGACAAAGAGCGTGATGATTTCTGCGTTTGACATTTGTATTGTTCATGAACTATTTGTTGTGTTTATTGCATTATTTGTTGTACTGAACAATAAACTATTTGTTTGAGTTGTAATGATAACGAAATTGAACTATTTATTGTTGATTTATTTTATTTGTTTGATCATTTTTGCTCATCTTCTTTGAAATGTATATGTGGTTTGTGCGGCGCGCGCTGTATTTTTGCGCTCTGCTGGAGCGGCGCGTGCGCGCTACATTATAGCGCGGCTGCTGGAGCCAGCGCTGGCGGCCGCGCTAAACCAGCCGAAGCGCGCGCGGCAAACAGGTTTTTTGCGCGCGGCGCTTAGCGCGGCTGTTGGAGATGCTCTTACTGCTATCCCAAATGCAAAACTCTACATAATACTGTTGTCTCAAGCCACAAAGTTATGAATTCTTGAGTTCAGTGCGGATATTTCACATTCCATTTGAAGTCCAAACCCTACAAGCACAGGATCAGTAGATAAAACATTTCTAGTCCATGATACCGGCACACCAAATCAGCAACTACAGCCAGCAGACCATTGCTTGAGCAGTGCATAAAAATCAGAGTTGTAACTTCTTTCCGATAAACAGCAAGGTAAAAGTACTCCAGATCACCACTCTTACTTATAGGAACCAGCTTCTAGCTAGAAATAGACAGCAACTGTCATACTTGACATATAGTGACAATATGGTGCTCCAAACAGACTGGCTAGATTATACTGATTGAAAAGCAATGCTAACTTCTAGAGTTACAAACCAAAAGCACGAGCAAAGCAAAATCATGGTGTTGATGCTGCTCATCATTACCTTGACATGAACACAGCGGTACTCATAAACTCATAACCTGAAGTGTTGCAACCGATCAAATAAGTTTCAGAGAACTGAAACCTAACATTAACAATACAAATGTTCAGTCCCGTGGCACAGTTCGGTTCAGAAGAGCAGAAAAGCAAACAACAGTCAGATCATAAGCGACGTTACTAAATCTCAGCTTGCAAAAGCGGCACCACAGGTTCACAATTCTGTTTTTACAGCGAACGAAGCATCGGCAAGCATCCAGCAACTCCCATCCAGCACTAGCACTACTTCTACTTGGCGATAACCAGGGCGAACAGCTTATTGGATACAGGCAATGGAACCTAAGAGGAGGTGAACTTGGTGACGGCCTTGGTGCCCTCGGAGACGGCGTGCTTGGCGAGCTCCCCGAGCAGGACGAGGCGGACGGAGGTCTGGATCTCCCGGGAGGTGATGGTGGGCTTCTTGTTGTAGCGGGCGAGCTTGGCGGCCTCACCGGCGAGCTTCTCGAAGATGTCGTTGATGAAGGAGTTCATAATGGACACGGCCTTGGAGGAGATGCCGATGTCGGGGTGCACCTGCTTCAGCACCTTGAAGATGTAGATCTTGTAGGTCTCCACGCTCTTCTTGCCCTTCTTCCGGCCCCTCTTCTCGCCGCCGCCCTCCTTGGAGGCGGTCTTCTTGCCAGTCGGCAGCCGCTTCTCGGCCTTGGGCTTCTTCCCGGCCGGGGCCTTCTCGGCCTTCTCCGTCGCGGGCTCCTCCTCCCCGGGCTTCTTCGCCGCCGGCTTTTTCTCCGCCTTGGGGGCCATCGCTGCTCCGGGAAGATGGATGGGGATTGGGGGCTGCGGTGGAGAGTTGAGGGCACGGGAGACGGGAAGGTGGGTGGGGGATTTGGAATTGGTGGAAACAAGGAGCATGGTGCTGGGTTTATAGTGGGAGAGAGGTCAGCGCTGATTGGTGGAATTGTGGGTGCCGTGGATCCGTGACATGGCATCGTATGAACCGTTCGTTCGATATTGCTTGCAACGATCCAGATTTGCTGCGGTGCGTCTATACCTGTGGTGGCAAAAACCGTGTACGGCATTTTTTGTTTTGTTTTGGAAAAGAGAAGCAAAGGATGTCAGAACGGCAGAATTTGATTTCGGAGAATGGATGGCGCGGATGATATACTTTTCCATATACTCATACTCATGTTGTTTAGATGTATTTTTTATTTGAATTTTATGCATGTGAGTACTGTTTTAAATACATTTTTAAAGTATTTCCTATAAAATGGCAATAGGAGTTTGTGGCAACAAAATTGAAAAAATTGTGGGAACACCATGAACTTGAGCTTCCCCATAAAAAGTACTCCCTCTGTCCGAAAATAGTTGTCATCAAAATGGATAAAAAGAGATACAAGAGATGTATCTAGTGTTGGGGAACGTAGTAATTTCAAAAAATTTCCTACGCACACGCAAGATCATGGTGATGACATAGCAACGAGAGGGAGAGTGTTTGTCCACGTACTCTCGTAGACCGTAAGCGGAAGCGTTAGCACAACGCGGTTGATGTAGTCGTACGTCTTCACGATCCGACCGATCCAAGCACCGAACGTACGGAGCCTCCGAGTTCAGCACACGTTCAGCTCGATGACGATCTCCGGCCCTCCGATCCAGCAAAGGCTCCGGAGATGAGTTCCGTCAGCACGACGGCGTGGTGACGATGATGATGTTCTACCGGCGCAGGGCTTCGCCTAAACTCCGCGACGATATGACCGAGGTGGAATATGGTGGAAGGGGGCACCGCACACGGCTAAGGAACGATCCGTAGATCAACTTGTGTGTCTATGGGGTGCCCCCCGCCCCCGTATATAAAGGAGCCAGGGGGGAGGAGGCCGCCGGCCTAAGGGGGCTCGCCAAGGGGGGAGTCCTACTCCCACCGGGAGTAGGACTCCCCTTTTCCAAGTTGGAGTAGGAGAGAGGGGAAAAGAGGAGGAAGAGGAGAAGGAAAGGGGGGGCGCCGCCCCCCTTCCCTTGTCCTATTCGGACTAGGAGGGGGAGGGGCGCGCGGCCCCCTCCTTGCTCCTTCCTCTTATCCCTCTTGGCCCATGTAGGCCCATTAACCCCCCGGGGGGTTCCGGTAACCTCCCGGTACTCCGGTAAAATGCCGATTTCACCCGGAACCATTCCGATGTCCAAACATAGGCTCCAATATATCAATCTTTATGTATCGACCATTCCGAGACTCCTCGTCATGCCCGTGATCACATCCGGGACTCCGAACAAACTTCGGTACATCAAAACTTATAAACTCATAATAAAACTGTCATCGAAACGTTAAGCGTGCGGACCCTACGGGTTCGAGAACTATGTAGACATGACCTAAAACCATTCTCGGTCAATAACCAATAGCGGGACCTGGATGCCCATATTGGTTCCTACATATTCTACGAAGATCTTTATCGGTCAAACCGCATAACAACATACTTTGTTCCCTTTGTCATCGGTATGTTACTTGGCCGAGATTTGATCGTCGGTATCCAATACCTAGTTCAATCTCGTTACCGGCAAGTCTCTTTACTCGTTCCGTAATACGTCATCTCATAACTAACTCATTAGTTACATGCTTGCAAGGCTTAGGTGATGAGTATTACCGAGAGGGCCCAGAGATACCTCTCCGACAATCGGAGTGACAAATCCTAATCTCGAATTATGCCAACCCAACATGTACCTTCGGAAACACCTGTAGAGCACCTTTATAATCACCCAGTTATGTTGTGACGTTTGGTAGCACACAAAGTGTTCTTCCGGTAAACGGGAGTTGCACAATCTCATAGTTGCAGGAACTTTGTATAAGTCATGAAGAAAGCAATAGCAGTATACTAAACAATCAAGTGCTAGGCTAACAGAATGGGTCATGTCAATCACATCATTCTCCTAATGATGTGATCCCTTTAATCAAATGACAACACATGTCTATGGTTAGGAAACATAACCATCTTTGATTAATGAGCTAGTCAAGTAGAGGCATACTAGTGACTATGTGTTTGTCTATGTATTCACACATGTATCATGTTTCCGGTTAATACAATTCTAGCATGAATAATAAACATTTATCATGATATGAGGAAATAAATAATAATTTTATTATGGCCTCTAGGGCATATTTCCTTCAGTCTCCCACTTGCACTAGAGTCAATAATCTAGATTACATAGTAATGATTCTAACACCCATGGAGTCTTGGTGCTGATAATGTTTTGCTCGTGAGAGAGGCTTAGTCAACGGGTCTGCAACATTCAGATCCGTATGTATCTTGCAAATCTCTATGTCTCCCACTTGGACTTGGTCCCGAATGGAATTGAAGCGTCTCTTGATGTGTTTGGTCCTCTTGTGAAATCTGGATTCCTTTGCCAGGGCAATTGCACCAGTATTGTCACAGAAGATCTTCATTGGTCCTGATGCACTAGGTATGACACCTAGATCGGAAATGAACTCCTTCATCCAGACTCCTTCATTCGCTGCTTCAGAAGCAGCTATGTATTCCGCTTCACATGTAGATCCCGCCATGACGCTTTGTTTAGAACTGCACCAACTTACAGCTCCACCGTTTAATAAAAACACGTATCCGGTTTGCGATTTAGAATCGTCCGGATCAGTGTCAAAGCTTGCATCGACGTAACCATTTACGACTAGCTCTTTGTCACCTCCATATACGAGAAACATATCCTTAGTCCTTTTCAGGTATTTCAGGATGTTCTTGACCGCTGTCCAGTGATCCACTCCTGGATTACTTTGGTACCTTTCTGCCAAACTTATTGCTAAGCATACGTCAGGTCTGGTACACAGCATTGCATACATGATAGAGCCTATGGCTGAAGCATAGGGAACATTTTTCATTTTCTCTCTATCTTCTGCTGTGGTCGGGCATTGAGTTTGACTCAACTTCACACCTTGTAGCACAGGCAAGAATCCTTTCTTTGCCTGATCCATTTTGAACTTTTTCAAAATTTTGTCAAGGTATGTGCTTTGTGAAAGTCCTATTAAGCGTCTTGATCTATCTCTATAGATCTTGATGCCCAATATGTAAGCAGCTTCACCGAGGTCTTTCATTGAAAAACTTTTATTCAAGTATCCCTTTATGCTATCCAGAAATTCTATATCATTTCCAATTAATAATATGTCATCAACATATAAAACTAGAAATGCTACAGAGCTCCCACTCACTTTCTTGTAAATACAGGCTTCTCCAAAAGTCTGTATAAAACCATATGCTTTGATTACACTATCAAAGCGTTTATTCCAACTCCGAGATGCTTGCACCAGTCCATAAATGGAATGCTGGAGCTTGCACACTTTGTCAGCACCTTTTGGATCAACAAAACCTTCTGGCTGCATCATATACAACTCTTCTTCTAGAAATCTATTCAAGAATGCAGTCTTGACATCCATTTGCCAAATTTCATAATCATGAAATGCAGCAATAGACAACATGATTCGGACAGACTTAAGCATCACTACGGGTGAGAAAGTCTCATCGTAGTCAACCCCTTGAACTTGCCGAAAACCTTTCGCAACAAGTCGAGCTTTATAGACAGTAACATTACCATCAGCGTCAGTCTTCTTCTTAAAGATCCATTTATTCTCAATGGCTTGCCGATCATCGGGCAAGTCAACCAAAGTCCATACTTTGTTTTCATACATGGATCCCATCTCAGATTTCATGGCCTCTAGCCATTTTGCGGAATCTGGGCTCATCATCGCTTCCTCATAGTTCGTAGGTTCATCATGGTCAAGTAACATGACTTCCAGAATAGGATTACCGTACCACTCTGGTGCGGATCTTACTCTGGTAGACCTACGAGGTTCAGCAGAAACTTGATCTGAAGTTTCATGATCAATATCATTAGCTTCCTCACTAATTGGTGTAGTCGTCACAGGAACCGGTTCTCGTGATGAACTACCTTCCAATAAGGGAGTAGATACAGTTATCTCATCAAGTTCTACTTTCCTCCCACTCACTTCTTTCGAGAGAAATTCCTTCTCTAGAAAGGATCCATTCTTAGCAATGAATGTCTTGCCTTCGGATCTGTGATAGAAGGTGTACCCAACAGTTTCTTTTGGGTATCCTATGAAGACACATTTCTCTGATTTGGGTTCGAGCTTATCTGGTTGAAGTTTCTTCACATAAGCATCACAGCCCCAAACTTTAAGAAACGACAACTTTGGTTTCTTGCCAAACCACAGTTCATAAGGCGTCGTCTCAACGGATTTAGATGGTGCCCTATTTAACGTGAATGCGGCCGTCTCTAAAGCATAACCCCAAAACGATAGCGGTAAATCGGTAAGAGACATCATAGATCGCACCATATCAAGTAAAGTACGATTACGACGTTCGGACACACCATTTTGTTGTGGTGTTCCGGGTGGTGTGAGTTGCGAAACTATTCCGCATTGTTTCAAATGTAAACCAAACTCGTAACTCAAATATTCTCCTCCACGATCAGATCGTAGAAACTTTATTTTCTTGTTACGATGATTTTCCACTTCACTCTGAAATTCTTTGAACTTTTCAAATGTTTCAGACTTGTGCTTCATTAAGTAGATATACCCATATCTGCTCAAATCATCTGTGAAGGTGAGAAAATAACGATATCCGCCATGGGCCTCAACATTCATCGGTCCACATACATCTGTATGTATGATTTCCAACAAATCCGTTGCTCTCTCCATAGTTCCGGAGAACGATGTTTTAGTCATCTTGCCCATGAGGCACGGTTCGCAAGTACCAAGTGATTCATAATCAAGTGATTCCAGAAGTCCATCAGTATGGAGTTTCTTCATGCGTTTTACACTGATATGACCTAAACGGCAGTGCCACAAATAAGTTGCACTATCATTATCAACTCTGCATCTTTTGGCTTCAACATTATGAATATGTGTATCACTACTATCGAGATTCAATAAAAATAGACCACTCTTCAAGGGTGCATGACCATAAAAGATATTACTCATAGAACAACCATTATTCTCTGATTTAAATGAATAACCATCTCGCATTAAACAAGATCCAGATATAATGTTCATGCTCAACGCTGGCACCAAATAACAATTATTCAGGTCTAAAACTAATCCCGAAGGTAGATGTAGAGGTAGCGTGCCGACCGCGATCACATCGACTTTGGAACCGTTTCCCACGCGCATCGTCACCTCGTCCTTGGCCAGTGCTCGCTTATTCTGTAGTCCATGTTTCGAGTTGCAAATATTAGCAACAGAACCAGTATCAAATACCCAGGTGCTACTACGAGCTCTAGTTAGGTACACATCAATAACATGTATATCACATATACCTTTGCTCACTTTGCCATCCTTCTTATCCACCAAATACTTGGGGCAGTTCCGCTTCCAGTGTCCAGTCTGCTTGAAGTAGAAGCACTCAGTTTCAGGCTTAGGTCCAGACTTGGGTTTCTTCTCTTGAGCAGCAACTTGCTTGCCGTTCTTCTTGAAGTTCCCCTTCTTTTTCCCTTTGCCCTTCTTCTTGAAACTAGTGGTCTTGTTGACCATCAACACTTGATGCTCCTTCTTGATTTCTACCTCCGCGGCTTTCAGCATCGCGAAGAGCTCGGGAATAGTCTTGTTCATCCCTTGCATATTATAGTTCATCACGAAGCTCTTGTAGCTTGGTGGCAGTGATTGGAGAATTCTGTCAATGACACTATCATCAAGAAGATTAACTCCCAGTTGAATCAGGTGATTATTATACCCAGACATTCTGAGTATATGTTCACTGACAGAACTATTCTCCTCCATCTTGCAGCTATAGAACTTATTGGAGACTTCATATCTCTCAATCCGGGCATTTGCTTGAAATATTAACTTCAACTCCTGGAACATCTCATATGTTCCAAGCCGTAAAGCATGGCACACTGAACTATAGAGTAGTCATCAGCTTTGCTCTGCCAGACGTTCTTAACGTCGTCAGTTGCATCAGCAGCAGGCCTGGCACCCAGCGGTGCTTCCAGGACGTAACTCTTCTGTGCAGCAATGAGGATAATCCTCAGGTTACGGACCCAGTCCGTGAAATTGCTACCATCATCTTTCAACTTTGCTTTCTCAAGGAACGCATTAAAATTCAACGGAACAACAGCACGATCCATCTATCTACAAACAAACATAGACAAGCAAGATACTATCAGGTACTAAGTTCATGATAAATTTAAGTTCAATTAATCATATTACTTAAGAACTCCCACTTAGACAGACATCTCTCTAGTCATCTAAGTGATCACGTGATCCATATCAACTAAACCATAACCGATCATCACGTGAGATGGAGTAGTTTTCAATGGTGAACATCACTATGTTGATCATATCTACTATATGATTCACGCTCGACCTTTCGGTCTCTGTGTTCCGAGGCCATATCTGCATATGCTAGGCTCGTCAAGTTTAACCTGAGTATTCTGCGTGTGCAAAACTGGCTTGCACCCGTTGTAGATGGACGTAGAGCTTATCACACCCGATCATCACGTGGTGTGTTGGCACGACGAACTTTGGCAACGGTGCATACTCAGGGAGAACACTACTTGATAATTTTAGTGAGAGATCATCTTAAAATGCTACCGTCAATCAAAGCAAGATAAGATGCATAAAGGATAAACATCACATGCAATCAATATAGGTGATATGATATGGCCATCATCATCTTGTGCTTGTGATCTCCATCTCCGAAGCACCGTCGTGATCACCATCGTCACCGGCGCGACACCTTGATCTCCATCGTAGCATCGTTGTCATTTACGCCATCTATTGCTTCTACGACTATCGCTACTGCTTAGTGATAAAGTAAAGCAATTACAGGGCGTTTGCATTTCATACAATAAAGCGACAACCATATGGCTCCTGCCAGTTGCCGATAACTTCGGTTACAAAACATGATCATCTCATACAATAAAATATAGCATCACGTCTTGACCATATCACATCACAACATGCCCTGCAAAAATAAGTTAGACGTCCTCTACTTTGTTGTTGCAAATTTTACGTGGCTGCTACGGGCTTAGCAAGAACCGTTTTCACCTACGCATCAAAACCACAACGATAGTTTGTCAAATAGACTCCGTTTTAACCTTCGCAAGGACCGGGCATAGCCACACTCGGTTCAACTAAAGTGAGAGAGATAGACACCCGCCAGCCACCTTTAAGCACGAGTGCTCGTAACGGTGAAACCAGTCTCGCGTAAGCGTACGCGTAATGTCGGTCCGGGCCGCTTCATCTCACAATACCGTTGAACCAAAGTATGACATGCTGGTAGGCAGTATGACTTATATCGTCCACAACTCATTTGTGTTCTACTCGTGCATATAACATCAACGCATAAAACCTAGGCTCTGATGCCACTGTTGGGGAACGTAGTAATTTCAAAAAATTTCCTACGCACACGCAAGATCATGGTGATGACATAGCAATGAGAGGAGAGAGTGTTTGTCCATGTACCCTCGTAGACCGTAAGCGGAAGCGTTAGCACAACGCGGTTGATGTAGTCGTACGTCTTCACGATCCGACCGATCCAAGCACCGAACGTACGGAGCCTCCGAGTTCAGCACACGTTCAGCTCGATGACGATCTCCGTCCCTCCGATCCAGCAAAGGCTTCGGAGATGAATTCTGTCAGCACGACGGCGTGGTGACGATGATGATGTTCTACCGGCGCAGGGCTTCGCCTAAACTCCGCGACGATATGACCGAGGTGGAATATGGTGGAAGGGGGCACCGCACACGGCTAAGGAATGATCCGTAGATCAACTTGTGTGTCTATGGGGTGCCCCCCGCCCCCCATATATAAAGGAGCCAGGGGGAGGAGGTCGCCGGCCTAAGGGGGCGTGCCAAGGGGGGAGTCTTACTCCCACCGGGAGTAGGACTCCCCTTTTCCAAGCTGGAGTAGGAGAGAGGGGGAAAGAGGAGGAAGAGGAGAAGGAAAGGGGGGGCGCCTCCCCCCTTCCCTTGTCCTATTCGGACTAGGAGGGGGAGGGGCGCGCGACCCCCTCCTTGCTCCTTCCTCTTCTCCCTCTTGGCCCATGTAGGCCCATTAACCCCCCGGGGGGGGGGGGGGGGTTCCGGTAACCTTCCGGTACTCCGGTAAAATGCCGATTTCACCCGGAACCATTCCGATGTCCAAACATAGGCTTCCAATATATCAATCTTTATGTCTCGACCATTCCGAGACTCCTCGTCATGTCCGTGATCACATCCGGGACTCCGAACAAACTTCGGTACATCAAAACTTATAAACTCATAATAAAACTGTCATCGAAACGTTAAGCGTGCGGACCCTACGGGTTCGAGAACTATGTAGACATGGCCTAAAACCATTCTCGGTCAATAACCAATAGCGGGACCTGGATGCCCATATTGGTTCCTACATATTCTACGAAGATCTTTGTCGGTCAAACCGCATAACAACATACTTTGTTCCCTTTGTCATCGGTATGTTACTTGCCCGAGATTTGATCGTCGGTATCCAATACCTAGTTCAATCTCGTTACCGGCAAGTCTCTTTACTCGTTCCGTAATACGTCATCTCATAACTAACTCATTAGTTACATGCTTGCAAGGCTTAGGTGATGAGTATTACCGAGAGGGCCCAGAGATACCTCTCCGACAATCGGAGTGACAAATCCTAATCTCGAATTATGCCAACCCAACATGTACCTTTGGAAACACCTGTAGAGCACCTTTATAATCACCCAGTTACGTTGTGACGTTTGGTAGCACACAAAGTGTTCTTCCAGTAAACGGGAGTTGCACAATCTCATAGTTGCAGGAACTTTGTATAAGTCATGAAGAAAGCAATAGCAGTATACTAAACGATCAAGTGCTAGGCTAACAGAATGGGTCATGTCAATCACATCATTCTCCTAATGATGTGATCCCTTTAATCAAATGACAACACATGTCTATGGTTAGGAAACATAACCATCTTTGATTAATGAGCTAGTCAAGTAGAGGCATACTAGTGACTATGTGTTTGTCTATGTATTCACACATGTATCATGTTTCCGGTTAATACAATTCTAGCATGAATAATAAACATTTATCATGATATGAGGAAATAAATAATAAATTTATTATTGCCTGTAGGGCATATTTCCTTCATCTAGAACTAAAATATATCTAAATACATCTCCTTTCATTCATTTTGATGACAAGTATTTCCGGACGCGGGGAGTAAATACGAAGAATCTACATAGCTGTCCATTTTATTATTGAAATTTGTTACTATTAAATATGGAAGGAAAAGGAGTACCACGAATCAACCTGGCAATTTGACTCATGGCGGCTGCGCCCATGGACGCCCGACCCGGATGGGTAGGGTATGGGTCGTCATATTGGCCCATGGGTAAGCCTGATGGGTAACCTGATTAGTCATGGATAGGGTATGGGCATAGGGTTCTGCCCGTAGGTCGCCCCATGTGTCACCCGATTAATATTAGTAAATAAATATATTTGTTATTTTACATGATGTGTGGACGTTTTGGTGAAGATACATGCTAATTAATTTCTTTAGTACTCTAACAGTAGGCAGTAGCGATGCATCATCTTTGCTTCGCTTTTCATTTCCTGCCGACCGTAAGGCCCATATATACTACTCCCTCCGTCCGGAAATAATTGTCGCGGAAATGAATACAAATAAATGTATCTAAAACTAAAATATATCTAGATACATCTATTCCCCGGAGTACTACTACCAGTGTGCCTCCAACGATTTAAGCCCATGCATGAGGCGTGTGCAGTGTGATGTGTGTGCCTGCCGTGAATTGAGCAAAGGCGTAGCTCGTTTAGTCCCACCTCGTTGCTTGAGCGCACGGTAGGCTGGGTTGTGCTATAAAGCATACAAAGAAGGGCATTTGCAGTTAAAGGTCATGCCAGACGAAACTCAGACAGTCAGCTCGGTAAGATAAAAATGAATTAAAATATCAGACCTGATGGGTGTCCTATTTGATCGGGTCACCCGTCGGGTATGGGCATGGGTCTCCTTCTTTGCCTATGGGTAGGGTCATGGGTACCACTGCACACCCGTTTAGTATTCGAGCATGGGTCTTTGAAAGCTTGACCCAGTCAAACCCGACCCAACTGTCAGGTTGAGCCACGAACAAGAAGGCGAGAGAGGTGGATATTAAAAGCTCCCGCTTCTTAGAAACTTTACTAGCTATACCCGCGCGGCGGCACGCCGCACCCCGTCGACACGGCATGGGTGTATGTACTGTTTTCTGGCTCGGTTTTTTTAGTATCTACTTTAGAACGTACACTTGTCTTTTTGAATATTCAGTGCTTGTTTTGTATATGGGCCGAAAAAAGGGTAAAGTTCGTCTTTTGGAATATCCATTGCTTGTTTCCTTATATGGACCGAAAAGAGGCTGAAGTTTAAAATATTGCATAGATTATAAATTGTCGGAAAAGATGTAGGCTAAAAAGGGTGGAACATTTTAATAGTAACAATGTTTTATGTTGTGTAATTTGGGGAAAAAATACAGCCAGTTCGCCTCCTTTTTATAGTGTCATAAGAATATAATGGAGATAACAAATTTTCTAGGGTGACCAAAAACGACGGCACTTTTTTTGTAGAGTTAAACTTGCGAGTGAATTGTTTTAGTATAGAAGATACGTGTGATGTAAAGAAAAAAGTGATGTTCTTTGGAAGAAAATAACAATGGAATACATGACATAGAGATGTAAACACTACACTCATGGATAAATGCCTAGTAAAACAGAACATAGATTTATCCGGTGAGGTAAATATAGCACATTAAATGAATAAAAATATATTATTGTTTTGTCATAATACTAAGTCGACAGTCTAATGTCCCGTTGCCTCCCTCCTGGTAGTGCCTGTGCTTGGGCAAGTTTGTTGGAGTTTGACGCTGTCGGCGGGGCGATGGGCGGTGAGATTGAGATGTGCATTTCGAGTCTTCCAGAGAGGATCTACCAAAGGATTAGACGCATGTAAAAAAGATAAGCATGCATGTAGTCAAATCAATCCCTGCCGCTGCATCCCATACTCTGACAAATCACCGCTCAATGAAGGGGACAGAACATGTGTTTGACCAAATAGCCAAATCGAAAAGGAAAATGCAACGCACACACACCACTGGTACCTCGCCATATCCCCAGTAATACCATGTGTCCATTCAGTATTAATGCGGGCAGTAAAAAAAAGAATCTGACCTAGAAATAGAGAACCAAGGATTAGAATGACTCAAGGCAAACTAATCGGAAACAAAAACGGTTGGATTGCTTTATGACAGCTATCAACGGAACTTGTCATCCCCCAACTGAATTAGCTGGTACATGCGAATTCATGTTGTGTCCATCCAGTTTAATGCTGCTCAGCAGATAAAATGGTGAGAAAAACGCAGCAGGCAATGTATTTTGAGACCCGTCTTGAGCAGCATTATGTCGAGCACCGCCTCCGCGCCACCGGCCGGCTGCCCACACCTCCTCATCCCGAAGGCGGCAATCTCCCTGTCCCTCCCGCCATGTTTTGAGCACCGAACCGAGCTTGCATCGAGGCTACCGCAGAGCACGCGGTCATCGGTGACAGAGAACTGAAGAAGAGGGATTCCCAGCGCGGCAGCGGGTGCAGAGCAAATAGCATGGGTGACGAACAATGGGGCGTGCCGTATGGCGGAGCGAGCAAGCCGGCTCGCACTGTCCGGATTGGCTGTTTCCTTCCTCCCCCAGCACCGAGGCCACTACACGCCGCTCGCGATCTGGAGGGACGCGGCCGTGACAGGCACGTGCAATGCTGCTCGGAGCCCTGCATGGAAGCCCAAGGGCCAGCACGACGTCCATGGTTCAGCAATAAATGTGTATGGAAACTACTGAAAATAGCAAAACATAGTGCGTTTAGGAACTGCAAGGCAAATATGCTCACCGGCCGGGGAGATGACCAGCTGAATAACACGTACACACCATGCACGGAGCCACGGACATGTATGAACACAGTGCCCACTTGCATCAAGAAGAAGATTAACGCAGTTCCTCCGCCAAGCTGCATGGTGAGGGGAGGTCGACGTGGATCCAGAGGACGCCGGCGCGTGCATGCGCCTTCTTCCTCTCGCTAGAGCACGACTCACCAGCCGTCTGGCGGAGCCGGGACAGCGCTCGGCGGGCGTCGAGGACAGCTCGAAGAGGCCGACGTTGTTGAACGGGTCTCCGAAACGCCACCGAGCTCCATGGCGGAGCTGGTGAGCTCCACTGGCAAGGCGGCCGGTCTTCCATGCGACAACTCTGGCTGCTTGGCCGCCACCCGGTCATCCCGCTGTCGCTCCCGGCGACTCGCTGCTCGTGTAAGTGGTGGCCTGTGAGGCTGTGACTACGGTCACGGGCGAGGCGTGAATTGAATCAGAGGAGAAAGTGAAGAATTGGGAAAAAGAGAGATAACGGCCTATGTTCTTGCTGTCCTTGATGAAGAAAAAGGTTGGGCACCTCGACGACCTCCGTATCCTTGAGGAAATCCATTGCAGAGGTCGTTCTCGTCACCGTTCATGCAAATACCATGCTATCGGCCATGGAGGGCGACAGCCTCACCACGGAAGGATATACCTTCACGCACAGGCCGCAGTGCTAGAGCCTGATGTCCATCATCAGCCATCAGCAGCTCCCCGCCCTTACTGATACTCGCCGACCAACTGTAGACCCCCGCGAGCGAGAAGGCCGGCCAGGACGACGCGGACCATTACGACTCGACGAAGAAGAAACCATCGAATGAACCCATGTATAAGACGCAACTGGAAACCACAAATACCACCGAAGGAAGCAAAGGAGCTTATTTATAGCCTGGCAAAAGAGAGAGCAAAACACGGAAAGAAGCGAAAAAAATCTCCGGAAGACACGAGAGAGCCCGCCCCGATCAGCGATGTCTCGAAGCAACGTCGACAGCGGCACCGCTAGAAAATAGCGTTTTGTGCAAGAGCGTTTGAATTCCTCTGTCTCCCATGTGCCCTGTTGATTTGCATGTGCGTCTGTTGGAGGGATTCACGTATGCTCTAGAAGTGACTTGATTGGCTGGGGGTTTGCATGCGGGGGACGTGGTGGTTGGGCTCTGCATGCATGGAAGGCGGCACCGCTCCCTTCGAAAGAACGACAGCACCGCGTACTGGCTAATCCCGACACATCTCCAGAAGAGCAGGGATAGCGACAGAACAAACGGACCGACAACGGGTGAACAGCAGAAAGCGACGGCACAAATGGACCAACAGCGACTCAACAGAATCAGACCCCACAGCAACAAGAACAAAATCCAACGGCCAATAGAAACGAAGAGAACAACCACATCAGCCTGCCACACATGCAGTGAAAAAATGCTAAGCCAACCAAACCGAGTGCCACACCAGTTCAAAAAATTCCAATGAAATAAGTGAATCCACAAAGCAATTCTACACCACCAGGTACCAAAATAATACCACGTGCCACATGCAAGTTTCACCATGGGTCTTTTTCATACAAGTGGCTGAACCTCACGGTAAAAATCTTGCCTGGAATAGAGGCTTGGGTATACTTAGAACATGGTTAACATCATAGTCAGCTTCGGAAAATTGCTTATGGAGCTTGGCTTCCATGGAGGCCGGTTTTTGAAAAAAAATCAAAATTCAACAAATTTAATATATTTTACGTTTCAAAAATTCTGAAAAATACAGACATACATGAAGGCATAACACACGTGTGTAAATTTTCAAGACGAAATACGTTGAAATGATGGTTGTGCAAAAAAGACAAATCTCTGGCTTTTCAACACATGATACTATTCATCTCAAAAGTCCGTGAATTTGTTCTGTTTGCACAGATCGCATCTCAAGGAATTTCATTCTAAATTTTTATACACATACCCATCACATCCTTGTGTACTTGTACAAAAAAAATTAGATTTTCCTGAATCCAAACGATATGAAATTTTTTTATTTCAAAAAATTCGGCATCCATGGAGGCCGAGCTCCAAAATGTCGTTCTCAGTCAGTTGTTGGCTATATGATATTGCCACATCATCTATGTCAAACTTTATAACCGACAAGTAGTCAGATGTAAGGGCGTCTGCAACACCGACCTCAACCCGCCCGTATACATCCGGACCACGCGGTTCAGACCGTGGAAGCCATCCAACGCGGGCCTGTATCGGTCTGCTGAGCGGTCCGAACGTGTTTTCTCCCGCATATTGGAGACAAATGGGGAAGGGTTGCGGGAGTTCGAAGAACAGCCACGTAGGACCCCCCCCCCCTCCCCCTTGCTTTGCATCCGCCCCCTCCACCTCCGCTGATGTACATGTATGGCCGCCAAAGAGGCATTCTGGACTTTCGCAACTAGCACAGACGTGGTCGCTCGCCTTTACGACAACGTTGTCCACCCTAGAGCCGTTTGTATCCCGGTACACTCCCCCCCCCCCCTTGTGGATGACCTCCATGACGGACACCACGTTCAGCAAGTGCTCGGTTAAATGCCGTTGAGCTTATTTTCAAACAATATGTCGTTTTTTAGAGTACGAAGGATGGCGAACTACTCGACCATGGAGGATGAGTTGTGCGGTGCGTGGTTGGCAGTATCCATGGATTTCGTAGGCAGGAGGTTCCGCTATTGGTGATTGACCGAATATGTGTCTCAGTCATGTCTACATAGTTCTCGAACCCGTAGGGTCCGCACGCTTAATGTTCGTTGACGATATAATGTTATATGATTTATATGATTTGGTGACCGAATGTTGTTCCGAGTCCCGGATGAGATCACGGACATGACGAGGAGTCTCGAAATGGTCGAGAGGTAAAGATTAATATATAGGACGATGGTATTCGGACATCAGAATAGTTTCGGGGTGCACCGGGTAGTCATTGGGTCATCGGTAGGGGTTTCGGACACCCCCGGTAGGTGTATGGGCCTAATGGGCCAAGGGAGGACAGACTAGCCCACAGGGGGCTGGTGCGCCCCTCTTCCTGGCCGGCCGGCCCTAGGGAAGGAAAGGGGGGAAGGACTCGCCCCTCCTGCCTTCCCCTTCTCATGGGAGAAAGGCAAGGGGGGGGGGGGCTCCCTCCCCTGCCTTTCCCCGCTCACCTAAAAAGGAAAGGGGGGACGCGGCTTGGGGGGAGAACCCCAGTAGGATTCGGCCTACTTGGGGCGCCCTCTTGGCTGCTCCTCCCTCCACCCACCTATATATATGTGGGAAGGGGGCGCCTAGCACAATCCAGACAATTTCTTAGCCATGTGCGGCGCCCCCTCCACCATTTACAACCCCGGTCATATTTTCATAGTGCTTAGGCCAAGCCCTGCGAAAATAACTTCACCATCACCATCACCACGTCGTCGTATTGCCGAAACTCATCCACTACCTAGCCGTCTTGCTGGATCAAGAAGGCGCGGAAATCACCGAGCTAAACGTGTGCTGAACGCGGAGGTGTCGTACGTTCGGTACTCGATCGGTTGGATTGCGAAGAAAGTTCGACTACATCAACCGCGTTGTCAAACGCTTCCTCTTACGGTCTACGAGGGTACGTAGACACACTCCCCTCTCGTTCCTATGCATCTCCACGGATAGATCTTGCGTGTGCGTAGGATTTTTTTGTTTTCCATGCAAAGTTCCCCAACAGTGACATCCGAGCCAGATCTATGCGTAGATGATATGCACGAGTAGAACACAAAGAGTTGTGGGCGGTGATGGTCATACTGTTTACCACCAACGTCTTATTTTGATTCGGCGGTATAGTAGGATGAAGTGGCCCGGACCAACGTTACATGTCCACGCACATGAGATCGGTTCCACCGACAGACATGCAACTAGTTTTGCATAAAGGTGGCTGGCGGGTGTCTGTTTCTCCTACTTTAGTTGAATCGAATTTGACTACGGTCGGTCCATGAAGAAGGTTAAAACATCAAACTTGATAAATCACCGTTGTGGTTTTTGCCGTAGGTAAGAATGATTCTTGCTAGAAGCCCGTAGTAACCACGTAAAACTTGCAATAACAAAGTAGAGGACGTCTAACTAGCGGATGTCCCTCTAGCTAGCATCTCCATCTCTGTATCTATCTATAGTTTCTCCGTCAGCATTTCTTTCTCGCACGGAGTCTTGCTTCCTATCACCCACACTATATATGTCTCTCCATACATATGCATTTATAGGCTGATCTCTTTTGCACAATCATTGTGCCTCACTCCCTCTGCTCGCCATAGATGCATGCTCCAGCCCACGCCACTATCTCTTAAATACAAAAACACATGCTCAATTGTCGGGCCTTCTTCCCTGCATTCTCACATGCATGCATATTGTCATACCGATCTGTCTCTCCCATGTCGTTGATCTTATGACTTATGTCTTCTTTCTTTTATCTCGATCATGCGCGCGCGCACACACACACATCCCACGTATACATGTGTACCTCTCACACATGCACGTTCAAGGTCTCTATGTCTCCATACGTAGTTAATTACCCTCAATCCTAACGCCACATCGAATCGTTCTCCTCATTTGTGCACATAACTTCCGCCTGGATGGGTAAAACACACACTCACACTTAACAATCTCCTTCTAGCTACCCCCCCCGCCTCTCACTCTTCCCCTATATCCCCGAAACCAATAAGACCATCCCTTTGTTTAATTCCCGCCTACATGCACCATCGATATATAGTAGTCTTCCTCGGTGTCTCTCGAACAAACACGTTCTCTCGATGTCGACTCCTCTCACGTGCACACACCTTCTCTTTCCTCTCTACGTGCATTTTCTCTCTCGCACCCCATAGTTAGTGGCCTCTGCCATACACATCACCTATCTATGATGAAGCCATGCACACTTAAATTACATCCGCCACAGAGGACCCCGCGACACACACACACACACACACCCCACACACTAATACTCCATCTCTCTGTCTCTCTCACACACACACACACACACACACACACACATACACACACACACGCACGCACACCCACCCACCCAACCCCCCCCCCCCACACACACACTAAGACTCCATCTCTCTCTCTCACACACACATAC
The DNA here is from genome assembly GCA_963921465.1 of Triticum timopheevii. Lineage (NCBI taxonomy): Eukaryota > Viridiplantae > Streptophyta > Magnoliopsida > Poales > Poaceae > Triticum > Triticum timopheevii. The sequence continues at coordinate 528,749,772 of OY997268.1, forward strand.
AAACTAAGACTCCATCTCTCTCTCTCTCTCACACACACAAACACACACACACACACACACACGCACGCACGCACCCCCACCCCCCCCACACACACACTAAGACTCCATCTCTCTCTCTCTCACACACACACACACACACATGCACACACTAACTAAGACTCCATCTCTCTCTCACACACACACACACTCACACACCCCCCCACACACTAAGACTCCATCTCACACACACATGCTCTAGGCGGAGCATTTGTTCCTACCACCCTTCATCCAACCTTACCCGTATGATAAACAATCACCTTTATTTACTTGCATAGCATGGACAAATTCCACTTTACTTTAGTAGTCAGCAAACTTATCATCTGTACCCTTATAAAAAAACGAGTTGGCGATGATGGTGTGCCTGCCATCTTGTAATACAGAACGTATGATCTATATCTGACGGATAGAAAGCAAACTATGATAATTTTACAAAAGATACCCACACCTCTCTCCACATCATTATCTCCCACAACCTCATTGCTCAGCAATTAAAAAAGGAATAAGTCTCTGGAACAATCTAGCATGCATGGTGGCCGCTGCCGCCTCCCGGCGCCGTCCATCCCCATGCCTCCACCCATTCCGACCACCAGTCACCACCACGCTCCACTGCTCCTCGCCTTATCTCGCATCTTTCATTTTTTCGATGACATTCTCGAGATACCAGTTTTCCAATAAAGTTCCTGAGATATCATTAGTTTTTACACATGGGATTAGTCCTGCATCGGTCAATCACAACAGGTGTTTTGTAAAAAAAAATGCATATTGATGTCCCGTGCAATGCACGAGAATCTTGCTTGTAATTACATAATGCAAATCACGAGCAGGAAGCGACATTTTTTTGACACAACCATGTTAACATGGCCACGTAAATCACTAGCTAAAGTAAATACCATTATACTTATATCCCGATGCAAAAGGTTGAGTACATGTCCGAAGAGTAGAGTCGCACACACGCACTCTGTTTCTCAGAATCTCTCACACACATACACCAGTTACGTGACGCCCACTTAAGCAGACACGTATGTTACAGTTTGTGCACCCGCGGGTACACGTGATGTTGCACATTTATTTAAGCCGGAAGGCGAACCCAAACAGTAGCTGCATTCATTCCCCTCCCGCCGCCTCTTCTTTGGTCGCCGTCGCCCGGTAGCCATGGCTCGGCCGAAGGTAACAACATATGCCATACTCCCGCCGGAGCGGCGCTTTAATATGGAAATTTTAGTGGTCATGCATGCATCTTTTTGTGCTAGCACTCCTATATAAGGGTTGACCGGTCGCTTCCTGCGGACGTGCGCGGGCGGTGGAAGAGGAAGGAGAAGGGAAGCGGGCTGTGGAGTAACGTTTTTTACCACAATTTCTTAGGAAACTGAGTGCAATAATTGAGTAGTTTGCAAACTACCAGTACTACAACTGAAACAGTTCAAAACCTATACTCCCTTGCCAGCGCGCGCTTCCCACGTGAAACGGTCAGCGTTGCCCTGGAGCGTCAGTGCCGCATTAATGCCCGGCCAGAGTGGAGGCGAGCTCTCGTTGGCGTCGGCTTTGAAGTGGCGCGACGGCCGAGAGAGCGCCGCTCCCCGGTGCACGTGACTGCTCCGCGTCGAGACTGGCCGGCTCTGTTTGGATCCATGAGTTAGAGTTAGTTTGAGCTATTTGGGGCTCAAATAGCCCTAAAGTATCCAAGCATGAGGGTTTAAATTGGAGCAAGTTGCACCGAACCCACCAAAAAAAACTATCCCACCCAAGAGGTGCTAACTGGAGATAGTTCTCATTGGGACCACTGAAAAATCACTTTTCTCTCTCCATCAAGTGCATTTATTGTCAATCTAACCCTGTCACCCAAACACCTCTTTGGCTACAGTTAGTTCAGGGTTAGTCATGAGTTAGTCTAACCTCTAGCTAAGTTAGAGTATCAAACATGAGCAGTATAGGACATGCAAGTTGTTCAAAGCATACAGTCAAATTCGTATGTGAAAGGATTTTTTTTCTTTTTGAAAACGGAACGTGAAAGGAATTTTTTTGAATTCTCTTGGCATGTCGCTAACATGTGATGAGTTAACCGACCTCAATAGACGGCAAAAACGCCAGCCCGCCGCACTTTGATAGAGACGAGGAGGGGGAAGCGATACAGGCTGCTGGATTACTAGAGATAGGTGTCGCACGGAAGCCAAGAAATATGGTGATAGCGTGGGTTAGCCATGTACTAGTATGATATAACTACACTAGGCTGCCGTGTTTCGTACTCTTTTAGTCCACTATGGAGATGATTGGTTGATTTTATATCGCTGAATAATATTAAATATTATGAGTGCAGACGTTCCACCATGAGGTTCCTTTCTCCTTCTCGGTCGTCGGGAATCTATGTTCTTCCACTCTATTTTTTTTACGTGAGCTTTGTTCATCCTTTTGCCAACACGCGAGACATCTAGCATCAAGGTGCACGTGTTATGCAAGGATCGTTCCATCTATATGAAGAACACGTGGGACTGGAACTACGAGACGGACATGTACCCAGGAGTGGACGTATGAACCTGAGTAATGTAGCGCAGTAAGTGAAGTAGAAAGGCACAAATGGTATGAACATGCATGGCATAGTGTTTGGTTGCGTTCTTGTCTTAGCATAGTTCTTCCCTCTTCATGCATGCTCAACTCAACACCCCTCTTCATGCATGCTCTCTTCATGCATGCTTCTAGTGTATTTGTGCTAAACTAGTGTGGACTCATGCACCCTTCATACACTCTACCAAACACCCAAAAGTAGGTCGAGAAGGGAACTCTTGGGCGGCATTTGTCTCTTACTACGTATTACCACTAAATGGTGTACGTGCAATGCACGGTGATGTTATGGAGTACGTGCCTAAGTACTCTACTACTACTATATTAGTTAGAGGCACATATTAACTTTTATATTTGTTTACGTGTATGCCCCGAGACCTTCCAACTGGACGTGTCTTTCTCTCCAGGTCACACTTTGTATCGTTCATACCACTAAGTAATACTACATGTGGTCTCCGACGCAGAAGTGGAGACGCTCTATCACGTTGTTTTTTTACGCTGGGCTCTACCACGTTGTTCATGTCCCACTCCTTTCGCTGACGTGTGGGACATCCAGCACGTGCCGTGTTTGGCACCCTTCGTCGTAAGAGTTGAAATGCCAGCATTCATCAGAAATAAAAAATAATTATAAATTAGCCGTGATACTATTTTTTTTGAGAACCAATCAGCAGTGATACTATACCACGCGGTTTCCTTGCTCCTCGATATCGGAAAGAATACTTCCGTTCGCCAACATGTGGGGCGTCGACCATCCTGGTCCACTTGCCATGCACGCAGAACTCCAAGGTAGAGTCACCCAGGTCATCAGGCCGCAGTAACAATGACTAATGAGCCATCAAATCACAGGACCACTTCCCACTTTGAAGTTGCTCGGACGAAGGAACCATCATGACTTCGTTGAATTCCGCTTCTTGAAGAAAACTACTGTACCAGCAGTACTGCTAGCTACAGTAGTTACTCCAACAGAGGCCTCCTTTCGTTCATTGGATAGGAATTTTATAGGAATATGAAAATCATAGGAAGTGATATGACATGCATCTCAAATCCTATAGAGAAAGAGATGCCATTTGATGCATAGGATAGGAATTTTTCCATTTAGTCTAGGCTAATGTACTGGTAATTTGCTCTAAAAACTACAGTAGTAACTAGTAGTACTGGTACATGCTCGTACTCAGACACAGACACACACACTAACTACTAGTACTACTACTTCTCACATGCTGGCCAGACGCCGTTGTTCTCCTTCCCGGCTTTGTCGGCGACACCCCACCGTGCTTGGATCTTCGCCAACCTCTCCGCAGCAGCGCGTGCGTCCTTTTCTTTCTTGCGGCGGTGGGCCTCTCTTTTCTTGAGTGCTTTCTGACTTTTCCGCTCCCTCTGTGCAGCTTTGGCCGCCTCTTGCTCTACCGCCCATTCGGCCTTGGCATCTTCAAATTCCTCCCACATAGTTGTGAGGTCGCGAGCGGCGATGAAATCGGCACGGCGGGATGCCATCACTTCCCAACCATTTTGTGTGCGGTCGTGGGTGGCAAGGAACTCGGCGCGGCGGGGTGCCATCGCTGCCTTACCGGTTAGTGTGCGGCGCGGTGGCATGAATGACGCTTGGTGAGAGCTCTGGGGTGGAGTGGCCGGACATCCGTATAGTGCATTGGTTTCTCAAGAGCTCAAGGACAGAAGACGAAGGAAATTTGGATTCCCCTTCAATCCTGGTCATTTATTACCGAGTAAAATGCGTTGGTGGTCATCGAACTTGTCTTGATAGCTCACTTTGATCATTGTATACGAGATATGGTGATTATACGGTCACTGGCTCAGCGTATAGCTCCGTATTTGTCTGGTTGACCAGTCAAACAGTCCGCATGCGCCTCATTAGCTCGTGTTCTTTACCTATCTACGCGGGCCTACCTGTCAATGGAGAAAGAAATACTGTAAAAACCAAAATTATGCGTATGTGGGGAATCAAACCACGGACTCGTCGCTGCAACGCACCCTCGTCAGCCAAATGAAAATGAAATACTTCGCGTCAGACACTCACGCTCACGCTGTCAAAGCATGCTAATGCATGCACGTCGCCCTCTAAATCAAAGTCCTGCTCATGGCGCAACGCAAACGGCGAGCCCATCACCTACGCGCCCCGGCGGTGCCTGACATTACTGTTTAGACGTTTGATGGAGGCCTACGCGAACGCCGAGCATGTATTCACCTGGCTCAACACCAACGGTCATACTCGGAGCGCCTTGCTCATGTATATCGTCCATCACAACGACAATCTATAAAACAGCCTAGCTAGAGAGGGTACTATGGTAGTATGGTACGGAGTATGTACTATCGTGAGCGACCGATCTTAGTGCCACTGCACACCGAAACCCCTTCCATCGCTAGCGCGCACTTCCTGCCTGAAACGGTCACCATCTCTCCAAAATGTCAATGCCGCGTTCACCGGACTTAACTGCAGGTGCAATTGGTGTGTCACTGACATGCGGTCCAGATGCCCGTTGGGCCCACATGTTAGTAACCCAACGGATCTACAGTTAAGTCACTGAAGCAGCGTCCGCATTCACGCCCAATGAACCTACTCCGGCGCCAGTTGTCCATCTGTCTGCCGTGGCTCATTGCCATTCGCCCGCTATATTAACTTGAGCCCCAGCTCCCAGCCATAGCCAAAGACCCAGACTTATTCTCCTCCGGTCCCTTCCTTCTGTCGGCACCACTCCAACTAAGGGAGTCCTGGACTAGGGGGTGTCCGGATAGCCGGACTATCATCATCGGTCGGACTCCAAGACTATGAAGATACAAGATTGAAGACTTCATCCCGTGTCCGAATGGGACTTTCCTTGGCGTGGAAGGCAAGCTTGGCGATACGGATATGTAGATCTCCTACCATTGTAACCAACTCTGTGTAACTCTAGCCCTCTCCGGTGTCTATATAAACCGGAGGGTTTTAGTCCGTAGGACGAACAACCATTACAACAATCATACCATAGGCTAGCTTCTAGGGTTTAGCCTCCTTGATCTCGTGGTAGATCCACTCTTGTACTACCCATATCATCAATATCAATCAAGCAGGAGTAGGGTTTTACCTCCATCGAGAGGGCCCGAACCTGGGTAAAAACATCGTGTCCCTTGTCTCCTGTTACCATCCGCCTAGACGCACAGTTCGGGACCCCCTACCCGAGATCCGCCGGTTTTGACACCGACATTGGTGCTTTCATTGAGAGTTCCTCTGTGCCGTCACCGATAGGAAGGATGCCTCTTCCCGTCTTTAAAGACGGTATCTTCGCCAAAGGAGCCTTGGTCGCCGGCCAAACTATCCGGCTGGGTGGTTTTCTCATGACCGCCTGTTCGGCCACCGCTTCGACGATGACCTCTTGGGTCATCAAAAGCAATCTTCACGTCAGCTCGGAATTCGCCGAGCAGCTGGATCCAATAGAGCTCTCGTCCGTAAACGAGCTCTTGGATCGCATTGCCACCCTGGGAGTCGCTACAGACTACAATCAGATTGGGCCTAAAACCGATCTGAGAGAGATTAACTCTCCCCAGGTTACCCACCATGTTGCAGTGGTAGAGGAACAACGCGGCGACTCTTCTTCTGTATTGAAAACTAGTCATGTCCGGACTCCCGAACCCTCCATGCCGGATTCCCGCGGAGGGACGGACTTCGATCAAGCACTGAATCTAAAGTCAGGCATCAGACCAGACTCGTTGGACAACGTCCAGCAATCCAAGCTTCCAAATTCGGAAACTTTTCGGCCCTTGAGCCTCGAGATGGGTAGGGTTTTGGACTCAGTTCCACCCACCCACCTAGACATATGCGATCTATCTCAAATCCGGCAAGATCCCACTGAAACAGTACATCGTTACTGGGCCAGATTCCTCCTGGTTATGGACAGGATAAAGGACTGCCGAGAGGAAAACGCAATTTCAATTTTCTGTAATAATTGCACAGACGAGGGAATCTTGAACACCGTCAGTCATCGTGAAATTACACGCTTCGCCGATCGGGCGTCCATAGTACGAAAGCACTGTGCGATGGAGAGTTTCCGGAAAACTAAAACTAAGTTTTGGGACAATCCGGCCCCGAATACAACCCTAGTCCGAAACAAAAGGGCGCATCACACTCAGGCACCAGGTACAAAAACCAAAAAGCAAAAACCCCATAAAGGGCACGGAACCGTACCGGAGGGATGGCTCAGCGGACCCTGTAAAATTCACAGTACAGAAGGCGCCACTCCAACACATAGCCTTCGAGCATGTTGGATACTGCGGCAGGTGCCCAAAAGTGGCGAAGAGCTTCTAGCCCCGGAGAACCACTCCAATAGTACCAGTACAGTGTCAACAGTCTTTGAGACTTTCGCATCAAATAATATGCGAAAACGAACAATCCGCAGCCTCGCCGAAGTCTACCAAGTAGCAACAACAAATCCATGGAGCGACACGGACATCACCTTCAATGCCAGCGACGAACCTAAATTCCGAACAACCCGAGCACCAGCCGCATTGGTCCTCAGTCCAATAGTGGACGGCTTTCGTCTTACCAAGGTACTCATGGATGGCAGCAACGGATTAAACCTCATCTACGAGGAAACTCTTCAAAAAATGGAAATAGACTGGAGCCGCATTGAGCTAAGCAGCACAACCTTTAGAGGAATAATCCCTAGCCGGGAAGCACGCTGCACAGGAAAAATCACACTTGATGTGGTGTTCGGCTCGCCGGACAATTACAGGTCCGAGGAGGTCACGTTCCAAGTGGCCCTGTTCAGCAGTGGATATCACGCTATATTAGGACGAGAGGCATTCACAATTTTTCAAGCCATACCCCATTACAGGTACATGAAGCTTAAGATGCTCGGGCCCGGTGGAATAATCACTCTCGTTAGTGATCCAGACACAGCACTCCGCACCGAAAACAAGACAGCCGCATTAGCCCTGGAGGCACTATCCGAAGCCCTAACGGCAGAGGAACTCACTGCGCTGCGCTCTACGGTGAATAGGGATGATGTGATACTCGATAAGAGATCCAAGTCCACCTCCTTTAAACCAGTGGGTGAAATAGTCAAATTCCAAGTCCATCCAACGGACCCAACAAAGACGGCCTCCATCAGGGCACAGTTGAACCCTGATGTAGACGCCACACTACGAGAATTCCTTCGGGAAAATTGGGACATCTTTGCCTGGCACCCTTCAGATATGCCAGGAATCCCACGCAGATAGGCAGAACATAGCCTAAACATCCTAAAAGGATTCAAGCCAGTCAAACAGGCTCTTCGGCGATTTTCCGAACCCAAAAGACAGGCAATGGGAGAAGAGCTAGCCAAACTACTGGAAGCCGGATTCATCAGAGACATCAAACATCCGGACTGGCTAGCAAACCTGGTAATGGTACCAAAGAAGGACAAATCCTGGCGCCTATGTGTCAATTTTAAAGACCTCAACAAGGCCTTCCCAAAGGATCCCTTCCCCCTTCCCCGCATCGACCAAATAATCGATGCTACTGCAGGGCACGATTCATTGTGCTTCCTTGACGCATACTCCGGCTACCATCAAATCAAGATGGCGGAGGTGGACCAAGCCGCAACGGCATTCATTACTCCATATGGACCATTCTGCTTCAACACGATGCCCTTCGGAGTAAAAAATGCCGGCGCAACATATCAGCGCATGATTCAGACATGTCTGGCTACCCAGATCGGCAAAACAGTAGAGGCATACGTAGACGACGTAGTCGTCAAAACCAAAAACGTCGAAACTCTAGTAGACGATTTGAGGCTCACATTTGACAACCTCCGAGCATATGACATTAAGCTGAATCCGAAAAAATGCATTTTCGGCGTACCAGCCGGAAAGCTCCTGGGCTTCATTGTATCCGGTAGAGGAATTGAAGCAAACCCAACCAAGACCCGAGCTTTGTCACAGCTGGATATTCCAAAAGACCTCAAACAAATACAAAAATTGACTGGATGCGTGGCGGCTCTAAGCCGCTTTATCTCCCGTTTGGGAGAAAAGGCACTGCCCCTCTATCGCCTCCTCAGGCGCACCGAACACTTCGAGTGGACGGATGCTGCCACTGCCGGACTCGAAGAAATAAAAGCCATATTGGCAACAAATCCGGTCCTGGCTGCGCCTAACCTGGGCGAACCAATGTTGTTATATATCGCAGCAACACATCAAGCTGTAAACGCGGTGCTCGTCGTCGAACGAGAAACAGAAGGGCATAAATTCCCTCTTCAAAAACCAGTGTACTACGTATCCACTGTCCTAACTCCCTGCAAGTCCCGGTACCCGCATTATCAAAAGATAGCGTACGTGGTGTTCATGGCATCCCGGAAGCTTCGACACTACTTTCAAGAGTGTTCGATAACAGTGGCCTCCGAAGTGCCTCTCAACGACATTATAAACAACCGCGACGCGATGGGCAGGATCGCAAAATGGGCCATTGAGCTCTTACCATTCGATATAACTTACAAACCTCGCGAGCTATAAAGTCGCAAGTTTTGGCTGACTTTGTCGCTGAATGGACTGAAGCCGAACTCCCTAAAGAGTACCGCGCATACTCCAATTGGATTATGCATTTCGACGGCTCCAAAATGTTGGCCGGCTTGGGGGCTGGCGTCATATTGACGTACCCAACCGGGGACACAGTCCAATACGTACTTCAGATAATGTACACGGACTCCAACAATGCAGCCGAATACGAGGCCCTCCTACATGGCCTCCGGGTGGCAACCTCCATGGGCATTCAACGCCTAGAGGTGCGCGGGGATTCAAACCTTGCAATATCCCAAGTAAATGGAGACTTTGACGCCAAGGATCCAAAAATGGCAGCCTATCATAACGCTGTCCTAAAAATGTCAGCTCGGTTCGAAGGACTCGAATTCCACCACGTAGCCCGGGATAATAACCAAGCAGCCGACGTATTGGCACGCATCGGCGCGAAACGCGACGCTGTCCCTCCAAACATCTTCCTGGAACGACTCTAAGCCATCCGTACTATGGGAAGAGGAGTCCGGAAATAACAACCCGGAAGCAACCGCACCACCCGGCGCAGAACAATCTGACATAATCGGCGGCTCAGCCGATGAAATAACACCTTCAGCCCACGAAATAATGGCAGTAATCGCCCCGTGGATAGAGTCATTCCTAGCCTACTTAATTAGGCAGGAACTTCTCGAAGACCAAAATGAGGCCCGTTGCATAGTTCGGCGATCTAAAGCCTACAAGGTCCACGAGGGAGAACTTTATAAGAAAAGCACAACCGGAGTCCTTCAAAGGTGTATCTCCGAAGAGGAAGGGCGAAACCTTCTAGCTGAAATTCATGCCGGACTAGGCGGACACCACGCCGCAGCCCGGGCCCTTGTAGGCAAGGCCTTCCGTACAGGATTTTATTGGCCGACAGCCCGGGCAGATGCTCAGGACTTAGTCCAAAGATGCGTCGGTTGTCAGCTCTTTTGCTAATCAGAGCCATATGCCACCCACCGCCCTCAAAACTATACCCATTACATGGCCGTTCGCGGTCTGGGGGCTTGACATGGTTGGACCCCTTAAAGGGGGAACCCACAAGCAAAAATACCTACTGGTCATGGTGGATAAATTCACCAAATGGATAGAGGCTAAGCCAGTTAAAACGGCAGAGTCCGGACCAGTGATAGACTTCATATCCAGGGTAGTACACCGTTACGGCGTCCCCCACAGCATCATTACCGATAACGACACGAACTTCATGGCCGACGAGGTCAAACTCTGGTGCAAAAACATGGGCATTAAGCTCGACTACGCTTCAGTTTACCACCCTCAAACCAACGGTCAAGTGGAATGAGCAAATGGTCTAATAATGAGCAGCATCAAACCCAGGCTAGTGCGGTCCCTTATGGAATCTAACACGCACTGGGTAGAGTAGCTCGACTCCGTACTGTGGGGGCTGCGGACCACGCCAAACCGTACTACCGGATTCACACCATTCTTTATGGTATACGGTGCAGAGGCAGTTTTGCCCTGCGACATAATTCATGACTCACCTCGAGTGCGCATGTACGAAGAAAGAGAAGCCGAGCTGGATCGGCAGGACAGCTTGGACGCATTGGAGGAGGAACGCGATGTGGCAAAGGCCCGTTCCACATTCTATCAGCAGCAGGCTCGAAGATATCAAAGCAGAGAAGTACGGGCTAAAACTTACAATGTTGGTGAACTAGTTCTACGCCTGCCAGACAAGAAAAAGGACAAACTCAAGCCGAAATGGGAAGGTCCCTTCATCATCGACCAAGTCCTGACCGGCGGAGCATACCGTCTGTGGAATGCATCGGACAACCGACTCGAGCCGAACCCATGGAACGCAGCCCGCCTCCGAAGATTCTACGCCTAGCGCCGGACTAAGAGTTCGTCTCCTTCCTCCACATTTTCACACTTGAGCTGTCTTTTGTTTCTCTCTCTTCTCCCACCTTTTTCATAAAAGCCCTCGAGGGCCTATTCGCGCACTGTTCGCACACACCTGATGTGCTACCCGCACTCATCATACCTGGGGGCTTCTCTAACAGAAGCTTACTTATAAGGGCTTCATGCCCAGCACATGTGTCAAACTTCCACATGTACCTTTTATTCACCATTATATGCATCGATATGACTTAAGTTTTGGCCAAGCTGGGTTGCCTGGCTCCTGTGCTTACCCCTACGTTCCCGATTGTTCGGCTAGGAGGTAAAGGGAGCACCTCTGCGATTGTTACTGCTGGGTCAGCCGGATGTGTACCTCAGACTGGGTGAAGCCGAAAGCTAGCGTTCTTAAGAGAATATTTGGTCGGTGACTTGAAAGATGATTTTTACACATTTATCTATCTGCCCCCAGATGTTTTCCTGCTTTTTTTGCAGTCCGGACATGCACTTTAGGGCATGCCTCCCAGGGAAAGGAACCCTTAACGGAACTATTCTCCCTGGAAGATGTTTCTTACTAACCATGTAATATAACATAACTAGTTGGGCACTTGTCTGATAAAGCACTAATGACCCCTACACCTGGTCTCCATGCATGCCCCGGTTTTGTCATAACCGAGAAGGTATTCGGACAAACTCCGGACTCTAGGGTCCCGAGGTCGAAGCGAAAAGGTCGGCAAAGACAAACGATCTACAATCCGGCTAGAAGGCATTTTACATGTCATTTTAAATACATCGTCAAATTGACTGATTGTACTCCTCCTCAATCCCGTCTAACAGGCTGTCTAATTTACAGTCCCGTTGGGAATACTTAGCGGCCAACTCTACTTGGCCGTACACTATGCTCACACGGATCTCCTTCCCATCAGGCCCCACAGGTCCGACCTCGGCCATGTGGTTTGGATCCGCCTTCTTGTACCGCGTCTTCACCATGGCCCAGGCCTCCCTGGCACCTTGACGGCAGGCCGATATCTTCCATGAACGGAAGCGCTGCCGCGCTCCCTGAAGCTTCTTCGCAAGCTCTCCAAGGCCCTCGGGTAGGGAGACGGATGGCCATAGGGCCTGGATGACGCCACCCATCGCCTGCCGAACACGTTCAAGCAGTTGCACCAGTTCGGGAAGTTGGTCACCCGTCGAACCTGGCATTTCCTCCGCAGGGCAACCTGTGAGCGCACCTACAGACATATTTCTGTCAATAGGCTTCCTCGCCGAACTCTTCTTTTCAAAAGAATTCGCTCAAGCACTTACCATAGATGCCGCGACGAAGCCGCCGATTCTCCTTCACGGAGCCAGACAGCTCGGCCCGAACACCTTTTAGCTCTTCCCCAAGCTGGGTGTGGGCATCCTGGAGTTTGTTCCTCTCCTTCTGCACCTTCATAAGCACCCTCTCGCCGGCCTTCAGCTGGCGTAGTAGGTGTTTCTTGTCCGGATCCAGTCCGGCAACATCTGCAATATCATTGTCAGACTTACACGCACGCCGCACACCGCTTATCTTTTTGAAATAATGTGTTACCAGGAGGGGTCTCCGTGTCTCCTCCTGCGGAAGCGAGTGCGGCCTCAAGTTGGGCCTTGCACTCTTGTAGCTCCTGGGACAATTGGGTATTCTTCTCTGTAAGATCCTGCACATTAAAAGATCCTTAAATCAGTTATTTTAACTACTTTAAGTCTCGGGGGCTACTGGCATATACCGCTATTATAATGCCTTACCCGTATGTCTTTTACATACTGCTTCGTGGCTCTGGTTAAACCATCTTGAGCAGCACGGAGGTGCGCGTCTCCCGCGTTAAAGGCATTCAACACCTCAGGGGAGAAACACGCGTCACAAAAAACTATCCGGTGGCGCCTATGGTTCATGGTGCTCTCCACCTCAGACCTGGTGGCGGACAGCCTGTCGGCATCCTCCGTTGGAGGAGTATCCGGCTCGCGCCTTGCGCTCACCTCCCCCTCCAGACCAGGTGTTGGAGCCTGGCTGGCGGAGGCTTGGGTGGCAACCTCGCCGGGCACAGTCCGGCGAGCGCTCTTTCTCCTGAAAAAATCATGAGCATTAATATGCCCCCTAGGAATCTTTTCCTAAATAACGGTCGCGAGCTATACTGTTGCGGTGACGTTTCGATGCGCACCGCACCCCTCTTCCGCCTGCGGGGTCGGACTGACCCTTGTTGGTCAGCCGCCGTGGGTTCGGCTTCCCGCCTTGAAGGCACCTCCTGCAAGACACCGTTGTATACGGATGTCAGGAATGTGCAAGGATGAAATAATGGTGTCAGGACTTCGGTCATAAGTACCTGGGAAGCCGGTAACAAGCTGAGGTAGTCAGCCATAATGGCGACTAGAGCGTTGTCCATGCTGAGTTGGTGGAACACCCCATCGATTAGCTCCACCTTTATGTCCGGATCCTCTTTGGAGGCTGGATCGAGGGATCTTCCCGGATCCTCGGGTTGCGGAGCCGGACTATGTATGTCCTCCACATCCCGACGCAGCTCCTGCGTTGAAATCGTAAAGTAAGGTACTTAAACTTCGAAAGCATGGGTCGAATAAATAAAATGTCCGCTTACCCAGCGCCGAGGGTTATTCATGGAGAACCCATTCAATGGGCTCGTCTGGAGGAAGTCCTCCTTCCCACCCTTGTACAGGCCAGACAGAATCTTCACCAGATCTTCGGCCGATTCCGGCCCTTTGCGGCCATGACGGGTGGCATCATTTTCCCCGTTGAAATCCCACATGGGGTGGCCCCTGTATTGCAGCGGCTGCACCCCCCGCATTATGCACGTGGCCATGACTCCAATCACGGTCAATCCGGAATGGGCCAGCAACCTTATCCGGCCCATCAAATAATGGACGCCCTTGTCTTCCTCCAGTTGAGGGCTCCGCGGGCACCAACTTAGGCGTTTCTTCAGAGGAGCCCTACTGAACTCTGGGAGGTCGATCCGAACTGGGTCCGGCAGTGGAGCGTCTTCTACATAGAACCATTCCGAAGGCCAGTCTTCGGACGCCTTCTTTGGGGTTCCAGATGGATATCCGGTCCTGGCGATGCGCCATATTTCAGCGCCGCCCACTTGATATATTGACCCCTCGTGAGAACGGGGTACGAGGCAGAATAGCCTCTTCCACATCGCAAAATGGGGCTCGATGCCCAGGAATGGCACGCAAAGAGCTACGAAACCCGCGATGTGCAGAATAGAGGCGGGCGTGAGGTGATGGAGCTGGAGTCCATAGAACTCCAGAAGCCCGCGGAGGAACAGATGTACGGGAAATCCAAGCCCCCTTATTAGATAGGGGACGAAACACACCCGCTCTCCTTTAGAGGGGCTAGGGGTGGCCTCTACTTGCTTCCCACCTTTGTAGGTGGCCAGCCCGGCTCGAACCGGGACCATAAAGGCCGGAGGAAGATATCCCTCCACTTGGAGCTTCACCAGCTCGTTGTGCGGAACTGAACATCTCCTCCAATCTCCTGGCGGAGGGCTGGGAGCGCGAGAGGAGGAGCCGCGTCGACGGTCCATGATGGAATGGGTTTTAGGTCAGAAGCGCTCCGATGAGTACTCGCGGAAGGAGGATGGTGTGATTTGGATCTGGATTCTTATCTCTCTTATAGGCAGATTATTTGCGCAGCTAGGGGGTAAAACATAAAAGATACCCTGGCTTTTCGCATTCGTGCGACGCGTAGAAGAGGGCCATTATTGGGCGTGGAAGCCAAGGAGCGTAACATTTGTAAGGGAGCCGGACACTATTCGGCAAGCACATGGAATTTGGAGGAGAACCCGCCTTGCAACGCCGAAGACTATATATGCGCTGGACTTGTTTTCATTGAAGCCTGGTTCGGGGGCTACTGAGGGAGTCCTGGACTAGGGGGTGTCCGGATAGCCGGACTATCATCATCGGCCGGACTCCAAGACTATGAAGATACAAGATTGAAGACTTCGTCCCGTGTCCGAATGGGACTTTCCTTGGCGTGGAAGGCAAGCTTGGCGATACGGATATGTAGATCTCCTACCATTGTAACCGACTCTGTGTAACCCTAGCCCTCTCCGGTGTCTATATAAACCGGAGGGTTTTAGTCCGTAGGACGAACAACCATTACAACAATTATACCATAGGCTAGCTTCTAGGGTTTAGCCTCCTTGATCTCGTGGTAGATCCACTCTTGTACTACCCATATCATCAATATCAATCAAGCAGGAGTAGGGTTTTACCTCCATCGAGAGGGCCCGAACCTGGGTAAAAACATTGTGTCCCTTGTCTCTTGTTACCATCCGCCTAGATGCACAGTTCGGGACCCCCTACCCGAGATCCGCTGGTTTTGACACCGACACCAACCATGGCCTCCTGGCGCTCCGAAGCTCTCTTGGACGTACTGTCGCAGGAGCAGATGAGGGACATCGACGGCTCTGCTCCGGGCGCGCTCCAAAGCTCTCTTCGACGTACTGTCGCAGGAGCAAACGAAGGAGATCGCCAGCACCCCCCCGGTCGCCCTCCGCCGCCACGACCACGAAGCCGACGTGCGTGCGCAGGCGCAGCCGACAGCGAGGAAGAGTAGTACACGGTAGGTCGCCGCCGCTCTGGTCCCAGGAAGGCCACCACTACTCCACTCAGTCGACGCCAAGCTTGGTGGGGTAAACATCAGCGGTCGATTAGCCGCTTGACGGCGACGTGGAGGCAGAAATTTTCAGAACCTTGTGTTCCGGAGGAGGAGGTTATCGAGGCGGATGAGGAGGAGGCAAAGACAATGGCCGACTTTCTCGGGTTCATGGCCGGACATGGTGGTCGGGCGCCGGCGATCGTTTAGATTAGGTTTACAGTAGGTTTTAGTACGGTTTGTGCGAAATATGTAGGAATTTCGTCCAGTTTGTAGGAAAAGTTTTCGAAATGTAACGAATTTCATCCGGTTAATTTGAAATTTGCTTTGTTTGCCCGAATTTCGTCTGGTTAGTTCATATAGTTGTCGAAAGGTATGCGGGCAGCATCGGATGGCATCCATCAGTGTCCTCGGATAGATGCCGGTGTATATTTGTGGCCCAGCGCTGGAGATGCCCTAACTATCGTGCTATAATCGCTAACAGTCCTCCATTATTTGGCAGGGAACAGTTATCCCTCGATCAAAATCAGCTCCGCGGTATTTCCCACTCCTCCCGCGTAAGAGTGTAAACTCTTGCTTACATAAAGATGGAGCAAGTGGACGACACTGTAGCACGTCATATCACTCAAACTATCCCGCCTAACGAGCGGGAAAGCACCGCCCTCGTCATTTTGTTCTGGATTTCTATCGATCGATCGCACGAAGATGTTACGCTTCGCAAGTTCTAATGGAAAATGCGGCACACTTACGACTCGTACGCGTCGCACCCCCGACAGTCCGGCTCGCACGCCGCTCACCAGAGGGGACACGTGTTGTCTTGCAGTTTCACTGACATGTGGGACCGTAATTGAATAAACCGTCGATAGCCGAAATCTAATTGCTCGGCGGGCGTCGGCTGATAAGAGAGTGTTGGGGAACGTAGCAATAATTCAAAATGATCTATGCATCACCAAGATCAATCTATGGAGATTCTAGCAACAAGAGAGGGATAGGATGAGCATCTTCATACCTTTGACGATCGCTAAGCGGAAGTGTCACTAGAACGCGGATGATGGAGTCGTACTCGCGGCGATTCAAATCGCGGAAAATCCGATCTAACGCCGAGCGGACAGCGCCTCCACGTTCAACACACATACATCCCGAGGACGTCTCCTCCTTCTTGATCCAGCAAGGGGAGAGGAGAAGTTGAGGGAGAGCTCCGGCAGGACGACGGCGTGGTGGTGGAGCTTGCAGTTCTCCCGCAAGGCTTCGCCAAGCACTACCGAGGAGGAGGTGGAGTTGGAGAGTGGGAGGGCAGCGCCAGGGGCAAGGGGTGAAGCTCCCATGCGCCTTACCACTATATATAGGGGTGGAGGGGGCTGGTTTCTTGCCCTCCAAGTCCATTGGGGCGTTGGCAAAGGTGCGAGGAAAGAAATCCCATCATTTCCTTCCCCACCGATTGTTATCCCCCCGTTTTAGGGATCTTGATCTTATCCCTTCGGGATATGATCTTATTCCTTCTAAGGGGGGATCTTGGTGCGCCTTGACCAGGGGTGTGGGGCCTTGCCCCCACTACCTACGTTCATGTGGGTCCCCCCATGCAGGTGGGCCCTGAGGGAGTCCTAGATTAGGGGGTATCCAGACAGCCGGACTATGTACATCGTCCGGACTATTGAAGCGTGAAGATACAAGACTCAAGACTTCGTCCCGTGTCCGGATAGGACTCTCCTTGGCGTGGAAGGCAAGCTTGGCGATCCGGATGTTATATTTCCTTCCTTGTAACCGACCCCATGTAAACCCTAGCCCTCTCCGGTGTCTATATAAACCGGAGAGGTTGGTCCTTAGAAGGCCGATCACAATTACAATCATACCATCATAGGCTAGCTTCTAGGGTTTAGCCTCTATGATCTCGTGGTAGATCTACTCCTGTACTACCCATATCTTCAATATTAATCAAGCAGGAAGTAGGGTTTTACCTCCATCGAGAGGGCCCGAACCTGGGTAAATATTGTATCCCTTGCTTCTTGTTACCATCAGCCTAGACACACAGATCGGGACCCCCTACCCGAGATCCGCCGGTTTTGACACCGACATTGGTGCTTTCATTGAGAGTTCCTCTGTATCGTCACTGCAAGGCTTGATGGCGCCTTCAATCATCGTCAACAACACGGTCCAGGGTGAGGCTTTTCTCCTCGGACAGATCTTCGTGTTCGTCGGCTTCGCACTACGGGCCAATTCGCTTGGCCACCTGGAGCAGACTGACGGCTACGCCCCTGGCCACCAGATCGGGTTCGGAAACCTAAACTACACGGCAGATATCCGCGGAGACTTGATCTTCGACGGATTCGGGCCTACGCCAGCAGCACCGGACAGTCACGACGAGCACAGATTAGACCTGCTGTCGGACAATGCTCGGGGCATCACCCCTGTAGTAGCCTCAGACTTAAATCCGGAGCAGGCTGCGTTGCCTAAGGATGGAGGGATGGACCCCGCCCCGCAGGCCGTACACTCATCGGCGGTGGAGCCGAACACATGCCTCACTTCCGGAGAAGCCCGTGGCTCCGGACCCCCGGATTCGTATCCAGTTGTAGGTTCCGGTCCGCGCGCTCTTGAGCCCGCCGAGCCTGGTTTGGCTCCGGTAATGGAGTTTACCGCTGCGGACATCTTCCAGCGCTCGCCCTTTGGCAACGTACTGAACTCACTAAAGTGTCTATCTTTATCAGGAGACTCGCGGCCGAACTATGTCCGGCTCGAGTGGGAAGCAGGCGACGAAGGAATTCGTTGCCCACCCACCACCCACTTCATTGCCACGATTGATGATCTAACCGACGTGCTTGACTTTGACTCCGAAGACATCGACGGTATGGACGACAATGCAGGAGAAGAACATGAACCACCGCTCATTGGGTGGTGGACAGCCACCTCTTCCTATGATATATATATACGGTGGACACTCCGAAGGAAACCAATGGCGATGAGACAACAGAGGATAATCCCTCAGGGAGAAAAGCAAAGCATGGGCGTCGTTGGCGCCGCTCCAAGCCCCGCCACAGCAATACCGGCCCAGGAGATGAAAACAATCTGGATGGCGCCGAAGAGGAATACAACCCTAGTCAGCCTGCCTTTAAGCAGGCCGGACCAGCCATGGTGGGATATTTGGAGATGGACAACTATACGCCCCCCTCCGAGGACGAGGCAAGCCTCGGCAATGAAAAATTCGGCGTGCCTAAAGATCCAGTGGAACAAGTTCGCTTCAAGCGACGGCTCATGGCCATGGCAAGGAGCCTGCAAAGGAAGCAACAGCAGCTTAAAGATGACCAAGATTTGTTGGTGGACAGCTGGACAAAGGTCCTGGCCACCGAAAAATACGGACTCGACTGCCCCAACAAAGGGCACACACGGCACAACTGGCTACCCCAATCCAAGCAGGAGAACCCAAGGCACATACCCCGACGTCAACACATCACTACGGTGCAAGACAACAAGAAAGACACACGAAGAGGCATCCTCAAGCCTCGGTGCAATGGTCATAAACGTCAAGTCAGGGAAGCTGGTGCTAGGTCCAACAATTCCCAGTCTGGTCGGCGGACAAAGAACAGCTCAGACCTATACGGCCCGAGCCACATACTCGATCAACCATGTGAAATTCATGGTACTCCTAGAAGAACGGCAAAGCATACCAATAGAGAATGCCGGATCCTCAAAACAAAGCGACTGGTCATGTGCCGGAAATAATGAAGGGAGGTGAGGGAGTCCTGGACTAGGGGGTGTCCGGATAGCCAGACTATCATCATCGGCCGGACTCCAAGACTATGAAGATACAAGATTGAAGACTTCGTCTCATGTCCGGATGGGACTTTCCTTGGCGTGGAAGGCAAGCTTGGCAATACGGATATGTAGATCTCCTACCATTGTAACCGACTCTGTGTAACCCTAGCCCTCCCCGGTGTCTATATAAACCGGAGGGTTTTAGTCCGTAGGACGACAACCATTACAACAATCATACCATAGGCTAGCTTCTAGGGTTTAGCCTCCTTGATCTCGTGGTAGATCCACTCTTGTACTACCCATATCATCAATATCAATCAAGCAGGAGTAGGATTTTACCTCCATCGAGAGGGCCCGAACCTGGGTAAAAACATCGTGTCCCTTGTCTCCTGTTACCATCCGCCTAGATGCACAGTTCGGGACCCCCTACCCGAGATCCGCCGATTTTGACACCGACATTGGTGCTTTTATTGAGAGTTCCTCTGTGTCGTCACCGATAGGCTTGATGGCTTCTTCAATCAACAACAACGCCGTCCAGGGTGAGACTTTTCTCCCCGGACAGATCTTCGTATTCGGCGGCTTCGCACTGCGGGCCAATTCACTTGGCCATCTGGAGCAGATCGAAAGCTACGCCCCTGGCCATCAGGTCAGATTTGGAGGCCTAAACTTCACGGCGGATATCCGCGGAGACTTGATCTTCGATGGATCCAAGCCGCAGCCGAGCGTGCCGCACTGTCATGATGGGTATGATCTAACTCTGCCGCCGGACAGTACTTTGGAGGCCGCACACGAATTCGCTCCGACCCATAGTTCGGAGCCGATCGCGCAGATCGAGGACGGGTGGCTGGACACCGCCTCGGGGGCTGCAACTTCTACGGCGATAGAGCCGAACACTGACCTTGTCCCTTATAAAGCTCGTGACTCCGAAGTGTCGGACTCCCTGCCGGACTCCGAACCTCCTGCGCCCCTGCCAATCGAATCTGATTGGGCGCCGATCATGGAGTTCACCGCTGCAGACATCTTTCAGCACTCGCCCTTTGGCGACATCCTGAAATTGCTAAAGCATCTCTCGCTATTCGGAGAGCCCTGGTCGGACTACGGCCAGGATGGTTGGGATGCGGACGACGAAGAAATTCAAAACCCACCCACCACCCACCTTATAGCCACTGTCGACGATCTAACCGACATGCTAGACTACGACTCCGAAGACATCGACGGTATGGACGACGATGCCGGAGACGATCAAGAACCAGCGCCTACAGGGCACTGGAGGACCACCCCAACACATGACGTATATATGGTGGACAACCCAAAAGGAAGCGATAACGAGGAACAACGGGGCGCGGCAAAGGATAATCCCGCCGACAAACAACCAAAACGGCGACGCAGACGCCGCCCTAAGTCCCGCCTCGACAAAAACAACATTCCTAATGACCCAACAATAGAGCAGGGCAAACCAGTGGACGACGAACATGCGACCAAGCAACCGTCCGAACAGGACGAATCGGATGATCAATCCATGCCCGGCGAAACCAACAGTCCAGACGACCTCACGCCGGACACACCACCGGAGCATAAGAACCTTCACAAAAGACTCGTCGCCACTGCAAGAAGTCTGAAGAAGGAAAAACGGAAGCTCAAAACAGCGGAAGACATACTCAGAATGAGGTGGAGCAAAGTACTCAGGACCGCGGACAAATACGGCAATGGCCACGAAACAAAGAGCTACCCGAAGCGCAAGCTGCTGCCAGAATTTGACGAGGAAGCCATAGAGCCCCCACAGTCAAAGAACAAAGAGGCCGCCTGGCCGGATAGACGGCCAGATGACAGGCCAAAAGCGACAAGCGGCGCCGCACACAAGCCAACTCATGATCCTGGGAAAACAGATGGCCCAGCCAAGTCCATTTACGGGCCAAAAAAGAGGGCCCCAGGAAGCAACACAACACGCCAAGTGTTCGAAGACAGCGGCACACCCAAATACAGGGGCGCCGCACACCCACTATGTTTCACCGATGAGGTGCTGGATCATGAATTTCCAGCAGGGTTCAAACCCATAAACATAGAGGCATACGACGGAACAACAGACCCGGGAGTCTGGATAGAGGATTACATACTACACATACACATGGCTAGAGGAGATGATCTCCACGCCATAAAATATCTACCCCTCAAGCTCAAAGGGCCAGCTCGGCATTGGCTCAAAAGCCTCCCAGAAAACACTATTGGAAGTTGGGAAGAGCTTGAGGACGCGTTTAGAGCAAATTTTCAAGGGACTTATGTCCTCCCTCCGGATGCAGACGACCTAAGTCATATAACTCAACAGCCCGGAGAGTCAGCGCGCAAATTCTGGAACAGGTTCCTTACCAAAAAGAACCAAATAGTCGACTGTCCGGACGCTGAAGCCTTAGCAGCTTTTAAACACAACGTCCGAGATGAATGGCTCGCCAGACACCTCGGCCAAGAGAAGCCGAGGACAATGGCCGCGCTAACAAGCCTCATGACCCGCTTTTGCGCAGGGGAAGACAGCTGGCTAGCAAGACGCAGCACCAGCGACCCGAGTACATCCGAGATCAGAGATGGAAACGGAAAATCACGGCGCAAAAAAGATCAGCGCCGGAATAAAGAAAAAAGCCCAAAGAACACGGCGGTCAACGCCGGATTCAAAAGCTCGCGGCCAAACAATAAAACACTGCCTCTTAAGGACAACAGTGACGAGCTATCCAACTTAAACAAAATTTTGGATCGGATATGTCAAATCCACAGTACCTCCGGAAGGCCTGCAAACCACACCCACCGAGATTGTTGGGTTTTTAAACAGTCCGGCAGACTCAACACCGAACACAAGGGGCTCGACGCGCCAAGCGAAGACGATGACGAACCCCACCAGCAGAGCACTGGAAAACAAAAGACTTTCCCACAAGAAGTCAAAGCAGTAAACTCACTCCATGCGATAGTACGGAAAAACAATGCAGCACCCGCTAAGATAGGTGTCGCATGGTCCACCCTAGCGGAACCCCGAGATTGGATGTCAAAACCAATCACTTTTGACCACCTGGATTATTCCAGAAGTGTTCGAAACGCAGGATGGACTGCTCTGATATTGGATCCTATAATCGACGGACTACAATTTACACAAGTCCTGATGGACGGCGGCAGCGATTTAAACCTGCTATATCCGAACACAATCCGCAAGTTGGGGATAGACCTTACTAAAATTCGACATAGCCGCACTTTCTTTAAAGGAGTGACGCCAGGCCCTTATGCCAAGTGCACAGGCTCCTTATTACTAGAAGTTGTGTTCGGGTCACCTGACAACTTCCGACGCGAAAAGCTAATCTTTCATGTCACCCCATTTAAAAGTAGCTATCAAGCACTATTGGGACGTGAAGCTTTCGTCCGCTTTAACGCAATACCACATTACGCGTCTCTTACACTTAAAATGCCCGGTCCACGTGGCATCATTTCATTAAGAGGGTCATTCAAAGACCCTGGACACGGCTAGACGAGTCCGGCATAAATAAGCTAGGGGCTCCCTAGCCGCACACCCCTTCACAAGGGGCTGTGCATATAAGCAATAATGAGCTAATATAGGCTCAACTTTATTAATTTATTAATATTTCAATTTTTTATGCACTTATCGCACGATTTCTTTTCAAACTAAGTTCCTCTCTTTTTACAGATGAACAACGTGCACACCCGTCCAGGATACGGCACAACGGAGACACAGGCGCAGACGTGCAGTAGGGACCCGTTTCAAGGATTCTTTTCAGATTAAGACCCTGCGTAAACCTTTCTTACTGTCTCTTGTTGCTATAATCCCCTGGTTTCTCATTATAACCAGAGAGGAGACTGACGTTTTGGCATCGGCCGCGTCAGAGGATCTCGCCCGTACCTGGACACTAGGGGCTTAGGGCAGTGTTCTCCCGTTATTATAAAGACCGAACACCTTAGGGAGTGTTCGGCGTCTCGAGTTAGGCCTTATATGCATCAGCTCCGAATCATGTCTTTGGTCAAATGTTGGGTTTGCCCGGCTCCTGTGTTTTGCTGCCTTACGTTCCGTATCATCGGCTAACGTGGCACCAGGAGAACTACTGCGATTGTGCCCCAGTTCGGCTGGGCGAGCACCTCAGTAGAGAAAGCCGAAAACTGAATGTCATGATACAGCGAGAGACTGGTCAACCACTCGATCGACCACAGGAATGTTTAGAATTCCTCCGCTTTGACGAAGGACCGTTTCCCGGTCAGGCACATACGCGCCCCGAATTCGGATAGCGCGGTGCCCCCAGGGGCTATATCGTAGCCCCACCCTCGAACTCCCATGGCTAAGTGAAAGTGATAAAGCATTATAGTCCGGTTGCCTCGTTTGCTACGCTACCACCTCCTTCACAGGACCGAGACGTCGGATTAAGTGTGAAAATGCGCTATCTTTCCGAACACCCCCGCACCTTGTGCGTGGGGGCTGAAGCCGACGACTGCCATCTTTCAGGTTACACACATATACATAAACGGCTGCATAGGAGATATTTCAATACTTGAACGCACAAGTATAAAAAGCGCCTACATCATAAACATTGTTTTACAAAGTAAAACGTTCATTTGACGTGACACTTTTCGAGCACTGCGACTCTATTACACGAGCACCACGCAGAACTTCCCCAAAATAGTGCTCGGTGGGTAACCCGCTCTCGTCCGAACCCGGGGTCGCAACAGTGGTGGCATCCATCTCTGTCCAATGTGTCTTCACATGAGCGAGTGCCATCCGTGCACCCTCTATGCAGGCCGACCGCTTCATCGCCTTGATATGCGGCACCGCCCCAAGAAACTGCTGCAATAAGCCGAAGTAGCTCTTCGGCTTGGGCCTATCCGGCCAGACATGAGTCACGATATCCGTCATGGCAAGTCCTGACAACCTATTCAGCTCAGCCCACTCGGCCAACCTATCGGTCAGCGGAAGCGAACGCTCCGGACTATGGAATTGAGACCAAAACAGCTCTTCCGTCTTGTGGTCCTTCTGACTTCGGAAGTGCACAACGGCATCCGCCACACTTGCCGCTAAGTCCATATAAGGATCCTCCGGACCCCACAGCTGGCCAAGTTGAGCATACTTTGGATCCGTAAACCTTCGGCGCAGCAGAAAGGGCTTGCCAACCACAATGTCCCCGGCTTGGCGCAGCTCCTCCCTTATAGCCCGCATTGCAGAACGGGCATCCTTGGCTTCGGCGGTAGCCTTCCCCAGGTCTTCTCGCTCCGCTAGGCGCTCCTTTTCAAGAACCCCATTGCGGTCGGTAGCATCTTTTAACTTCACAGCCATTTCGGCCATCTCTTCCCTGCTTCAGCAGTGTGCCGCCCTTTCGGCTTCTAACTCCTCGGCCACCCTCGAGGCTGCCGCATTACTCCTTCTGGCTTGCTCCTTGGCTTGAGCAAGTTCGGCCCGAAGGCTCTCCACGGCAGCGGCACCATCTGCATTTCACACACATGTTGTAAGGAGTGGGCTTCGGCTCCCTTACTAAGTGACCGCAGAGAAACAATTACCTTGCGACTCATCAAGTCGCCTGTTGACTAGCGCGATATCCGCATCCGCAACGTCGAGTTGCCGCTTTAGTTCAGCAACTCCATCAGTCCGGCTGGCCCCTAGACGATCCGCCACCTGCATAGGAACGGCGAAAATTGAAACCTGCGATTTTGATCCTCGGCACGCTGTCGCTTTCGACAACCTACCGAGTCTCAGGGGCTACTATCTACACAGGGCGCACTTTTATGTGCAAAACTGTCAAAAAGGTATGTCATTTTTACGTACCTCAAACCCCGCCAGCAAACTCCTGACGGCATTATGCAATCCGCTTTCGGCGGATGAAATCCTTCCAATCACCGTACTCATCAATGCATGGTGGTCTTCTGAGATGGACGCCCTCTCAAGTAGATCCTTCAGCTCCCCCGGCCGAACACCAGTCGGCGCCGAATTCTTCGGCTCTGCCGGGCTCGGGGATACCCTCCGTGATGACACTTCAGGCTCGTCCGCCCTATCCGACGGCGCAGCAGACGGAGGCGTCTCGCTCTCCACCATCTCCGGATGAAGGTCCCCCGAAGACGAGCTCATCTGAGAAGGTCGTAGATCCGAACTACAAGGTAAAAACTTCGGTTATCCTCAGAAGCACAAATAGGGATGTCTCTTATTACCGAACTCCCTTTTTTCTACTTACGGCTCACTGGAGGGCTGATTCTTTTGGGGAGACTGTGCGGCCGGGACCTCCCCGGATGCAGGACCCTCTGGTGAAGATTTCTTCCCCCGCTTAGGGGCTTTGGCCTCCGGGTCTTCGGAGGCGGTCCTCTTCTCCCCCTGGAGGGAGGGACTCTCGACCCCCCCTTCTTCAAGAGCCTCCTTGGGCAAGGCGGTAGCTCCCTTATTTTCCCCTTCGCCTTCCTCTGAAGGCGCAACCTCCAGCATCCTGACCAGCACGGGATCCGGCGCGGTCTCTGGGAGGGGGGCCGGACACCGTATCAGTTTTGCTTGCGCTATCCACTCCTGTTTAGAAGGAAATCGGTCAAAAGGCGAATCATAGAAAGGCAAACAAACGGTATGTCCGGACTCGGAGCTACTTACTTGTGTATCCGGGCGATTGCAGCTTAGGCCGGCGTCCTCGGTCAATTCTGGACACGCCTCTCGTGATCCGAAGAATAATTTGTACATCTCCGCGGGTGTCATACCCATGAAGTGTTGGAGAATCCGTGGTCCCTCCGGATTAAACTCCCATAGCCGTAGAGGGCGGCGTTTGTAGGGCAGGAGACGCCTAATCAGCATGACCTGCATTACCACGACCAGATCGATCTCCCTCGCTTGGAGGTCTCGAATCCGGCCCTGCAGTAGGGGCACGTCCTTTGACGGCCCCCAATTGAGCCCTTGGTTGACCCACGACATCAACCGTTGTGGAGGTCCCGAGCGGAATAAGGACGGCGGTTTCTGCCTGCTGCCCTTCGGAGCGATAATATAGAACCACTCCTGCTGCCATGGGGCATCGGCCCTCCTGCTTACGGCCGCCCCGCCACACTCTGCTTGACGCCCCTCGATCATCTTCGGCTCCACATTGAAGGTCTTCAGCCACAGGCCGAAGTGGGGGATGACGCGGAGGAAGGCTTCGCAGACGACAATAAATGCGGAAATATGGAGGATGGACTCCGGAGCCAAGTCGTGGAATTCCAACCCATAGTAGAACATGAGCCCTCTCACAAAAGGATCCATCGGGAAGCCTAAACCCCGATGGAGGTGGGATACAAAGACGACGTACTCGCCGGGCTCGGGGGTGGGGATGGCCTGCCCTTCGGCAGGCAACCTGTGCGAAATCTCGTAAGACAGGTACTTGGCCTCTCGCAGCTTTAGCACGTCCTCCTCCGTGACGGAGGAGGGCATCCACCGGCCTTGAAGGTCGGAGCCGGACATTGTTGAAGGTCCGAGGCGCTCGAATCTGGGGCTCTGGGTGTTGGAACTTGGAGCAAAGAGAAGATTCGATGGAGGATTGAAGAAAAGAAACGAGCCTTGGTCCTATTATAAAGAGGGAGAATACCAAGAGCCGTCTCCGTGACCATTCGAGACTCGCCTTCAATAGAGGGGGCGTGGCGACGGGCGCGGTTGGGTTACCCACGTCCGTATTGATGAGAATCCCGGAATAAGGGGAACACGATCTCTGCTTCGACAAGACGTGCCAAGGAAACCGCTTCGCTAAACGCGCTGAGGTGGTATAATAAAAAACGATTCAAGTAAAGGCTTGGTAGCGGCGTGACGTCATGCTACAAGATACGTCAGCAGATTGAACTTGTGCACATAATATTCTCTCTACGGGGAAATGTGGAAATTATTTTGCAGAGCCGGACACTATCCTGGTGTTCACAATCTTCTATGAATTATTCGGAGGAGGAACCCGCCTTGCAATGCCGAACAATATGCGCGCCGGACTCATCGTCATTGAAGCCTTGTTCAGGGGCTACTGAGGGAGTCCTGGACTAGGGGGTGTCCGGATAGCCAGACTATCATCATCGGCCGGACTCCAAGACTATGAAGATACAAGATTGAAGACTTCGTCCCGTGTCCGGATGGGACTTTCCTTGGCGTGGAAGGCAAGCTTGGCAATACGGAAATGTAGATCTCCTACCATTGTAACCGACTCTGTGTAACCCTAGCCCTCCCCGGTGTCTATATAAACCAGAGGGTTTTAGTCCGTAGGACGACAACCATTACAACAATCATACCATAGGCTAGCTTCTAGGGTTTAGCCTCCTTGATCTCGTGGTAGATCCACTCTTGTACTACCCATATCATCAATATCAATCAAGCAGGAGTAGGGTTTTACCTCCATCGAGAGGGCCCGAACCTGGGTAAAAACATCGTGTCCCTTGTCTCCTGTTACCATCCGCCTAGACGCACAGTTCGGGACCCCCTACCCGAGATCCGCCAGTTTTGACACCGACAGGAGGCGTCTAGTCAAGAGACCCCCCGATCGCATCAAACACAGCAATTCAATTGCAATACCTCTAGACATAGTAGTCCGGGGGCTCAATAACATCTTCTAAAAGATGCTAGGTGCAAAGGCCAAGTTTTATGGGCCCACCACTCTAACGGTTGTCCTAGGATCACCAAAAAATACCACGCCAAAGAATAATTCTTCGGCACCTTCCCCTCATATGGTAATTTACCATATGCTAACGGGATTATCCACGTCGACTAGATCTCACGTGGTAAATCCCTCAGGCCAACACCGGGTGATAATCACACACCCACGGACAAGGCCGAACCCCGCCCTTAGAGCGGAAATGATATTACCGCCGGAGTAGCGAGTCGTGCATGCCCGTCAAAATTCTGATATGACAGCCGACTATCCGGACACCAACTAACGAGTCCGCGCTACTTCACGGTCTAACGGCTGGATTAACCAGGGTCCGATCACGAACCCTCGGACCAACCACAAGAGGACATTTAGCCACCTTCAAGTATTTGCCTTCACAAACTAACTTTGACGCAGAACAGGATTGGCGACGTGGAATCGGCCAGGACACACAAGGAGCCCCCCAAAGAAGGCAGTCCGGATTAACTTCCAATCCACCCACAGCCACCTCCAGTCCGGCCATCACAGGTTGCACCAAAAACACCTCTTTTTCATAATCATAAACCATACCAATATGCATAGACATATCATCTTGCTATAATGCGTAGACTTAAATAACACTTGCCGGCCATCGTTTTCCATCAACAACTTGTGTCACGCCCGATTATGCCAGGGGCTTCACAATACGACAGTAAAGTACGACCACCTTTTCGGTTGCTCGGCACCCCGAACTTATAGCACTATATGCATCAGCTCCGAATCATGTCTTGGGTCATTGGTTGGGTTTGCCCGGCTCCCTTGTTTTGGTACCTTACGTTCCATTATATCAGCTAAGATAGTGCAGGGAGAACTACTGTGATTGTGTCTCGGATCTGCCGGACGAGCACCTCAGTAGAGAAAGCCAAAAACTGACTGTCATGATACAACGAGAGCTGGTCAGCTGTTTGAGAGGTTGTAAAAACCTTAAAGATTTATTCCACATAACGCCATTATAAATGCAGAGTGCGACGAATCGGTCTTCCGATCAGGCGCCAATAGAGCCCCTAATCCGGCTTTCCAAACACTAGGGGCCGCGCCGACCATACTAGAATTCCTATGGCTAAGTGAGAGTGGTAAAGCCCTATAGTCCGATTGCCTGGTTTGTGGTGAGGAACACCTCCTTAAAAGGACCCGGCCATGGGATAAAGAGTGTCCATGTATGACCCGAACACCCCCGAACTTCTTTGGTGGGGGCAGAAGCCGACGACTGGCCAACTCTCAATATTTATACACATTAAACAGCCGCACAGGAAGAACAAGTGTTCAAACAAAACATGCAATAAATAATAACAGTACCAGTATCCCATATTACAAAGAACGGCACGAATGCCCTCAGGGAAATATAATGTCTTTCGTACACTTATCCGCCGCAAGGCGGGCTCCCTTCAGTACACCTTCATAGTATAGTTCGGGCTTGCGGTGCTCCTTACCCTCTGGCGGCCCCTCAGTCATCAGCTTTTCCGCGTCAAGCTTCCCCCAATGCACTTTCGCATGGGCAAATGCCATACGCGCACCCTCTATACAGACTGATCGCTTAATAGCATCAAGCCGAGGACAAGCGCCCACAATCTGCTTCAGGAGTCCGAAGTAACTGCTTGGAATGGGCTCCGCGGGCCACAGCCGGACAACCAAGTCCTTCATGGCTAGTTCGGCCGCCTGGTGCAGTTCGACCAGCTGCTTCAGCTGGTCGATAAAGGGCACTGGATAGTTCGGCGCCAAATACTGCAACCAGAAATCCCTCTCCGCAGACTTCTTCTCCTCGGTCCGGTAGAATTGGGCGTCATCTGATATGCTGCGAGGAAGCACTACACCACAACACCAATGTAATGGCATGCAATCTGCCGGGAGAAAGCTCTTAAGAGGGCAGAGAAACTGCCAGGATAGTAGTTCTCCCGACAGATAGAACTGCCACGAGAATGGCTGCCGGGGATTTGTTCTCCCGGCAGTTAGATTATTCCCGACAGTTTATCTGCCCTAGCCTATATATCTGCCGGCAATTTGCTTTCTCCCGGCAGACTGGTTGTGCCGAAGGAAATACAGTTACCGACAATGTTACTGCCAGTACAAGCATGTTGACCCGGCAGATAGAATGCCAGGTCATTGTGATTAACTAGCAAAAACTGTTTTATGTATGCAGCATATACCTAATTAAGAATCCATTTTGGCAATCAGGTAGATCTCACAACTTAGACATACACTTCAATCGAAGTTACACATAGGCCTCATTAAAAACCTTAAACTTCCTTCAATATAAACATAACATGCCAGATACATATGTTTCTGGATACATACATATAGGAAACAGCCATACATAAGGACTTGTGCTGGCACAAAAAAGTATGTATGTTTCTAGATGTGCCACACAACCAAAATGAGCATCCAATGGCTTGTGTACCAAAACAACCACCAAAATAAGCAGAACTTGCCAATGTCTCCAGGTTCAACAAACTAGGTGCACTACATTATCACTACACCAACTTAATTGTATGTCCTCCAAACCTTCAGCCGCTGTAGAACTTCCAAACCGTCAACCGCTTGTATGTAGATCTTGCAAACCTCCATCAACTTGTGTGTCTTTGAAAACCTGCAACAGACCGGAAACTCAAAATGGAGCTCTCATAGAACGATAAACCTGCTGTATCATAAACATGCAACTAGTGATGGAAGCACAAGACAGCACAATAAAAATGCAATCTTTATATCACATAAGGACAAGTGTTCTAATGCAAATAGCAGAAGTCAATAGACATTTCTTCAGGACATCAACTAAACATAGTCCAGGCACTTTGCAAGGAGGCTCCAGGCCAAGCATTTTTCAGCAAGGACTTCTATCCAGACATCAATAGTCCTGCTCAGTTTTTAAAAGGCTCTGTTTGGGTGCATAGTAGTATATGTAAAATTTTAGTATTCGAAAACTACAGTTTCTAAACCTCTAGCTACAAAATACCAGAGTTTGTGAAAACCGTAATATTATACAGTATTTGCAAAATCACGAGACGTATCGCAGATGCAATATTTACAGCAGTATTTTAAACTAAATCACATGAGCTTGCACAGCCAGCCACTGATACAACAAAATATGTGTACATGTGCCCTTCACCTTTCCACCATATATCTACCTGACGTGTTGTGTAAATTTCAGAAACAATTAAGCTAGACAAACTTACCAATTGTTGATTATTATAATCAAAGAAACAGACTAGTCCTGCTTCTGGACAGTTTGTCATTATTATAGCAATCAATGAAAGTCAATCAATGCCTTTAACAGTTCAGGCAGTGTGTAGCAACATAAAAACAAGGCTATTCAGGCAGTGTATAACAACAATCCAGTCAGTGTATAACTGTCGCCGCTGGAGATTCCCCGTAGAGGGGCGTCCTCTTTGGTAACCTAAAAAGCCTTGAGCATGGCTATTCAGTGCCGTTCTCATTTCTTACGCCTGCAAACAGTAACAACTACTCCCTCCGTCCCATAATGTAAGACATCTTTTTAACACTAGTGTAGTATCAAAAAACATCTTACATTATGGGACAAAGGGAGTAGCAACTAGCTAGCTAGAAAAAAATGTGGGTTCTATGCATGTGCATGGCCGTCTGATGATGATCCATAATCCATAATCAACAAAATTGCTGTAAGTAACTAATAAGGATGGTCCTTGAAGGATGCCACCTGAAGAAAATGTTAGCCCAAAACTACTGGCGAGTAACTAGCTCTCTGTCTTGTACAATCTAGCAGAGGACTAAATAGCAGCCAGCTGCACACTTGCTGCGGCAACACATAAGAACAGAGGAACTCACACAGTAGCAGTTGTGTGCTACTCCCTCCGTACGAAAATACTTGTCATCAAAATGGATAAAAAGCGATGTATCTAGAACTAAAATACGTCTAGATACATCCCCTTTTATCCATTTTGATGACAAGTATTTCCGGACGGAGGGAGTACTAACTATTTATGCTTAAGCATTCTAGCAAAACACATACACGTATATTTAGTAGTACTACACTTGAGGCTTGGCTGGATAGAAATGAAATGGCCCTGATTTACAATGGAGGAGCACGGCTCCTTTTATAGGGGATTACAAACTGCCTATTGCAGTTGTACGTGAATGTGAGGTAGCTACCTAGAAGCTTGCTGCTGCCAGCTCAATGCACTAAAGCTTGAAAAGTCTAGTTCAGCTCAACCTTTTCAACTAGGGAAAGCGAACTATTGCTTAGCTGCTTCTCCTCCTCAGCCTTTTCACAAGATAAAGTCTAATGCTATTTAGCTACTTCTCCTCCTCAGCCTTTTCACAAGATAAAGTCTAATGCTATTTAGCTACTTCTCCTCCTCAGCCTTTTTGATCGGAGAAAGCCTAGCAAACGACTCCCAGTAGACTGGGTTGATCAACAGAAAACACTATCAGAATCAAATCAGGTGTTGCCGCTTTTCAACTATCCTTGTGTCACATACCTGCTTTGATTGCCCTCATCATCCCACATGCAAGGTCCCATAGTAGAAGCGGGAAAATCTTTTTGGAGCCGCTGTTATCAGTGACAGTGTTATGTATGGACCAGATGCATATATCCTTGACAACTTCAGTATCAGAAGATTTGGCAAAGAACGAGATTTAAATGTACTATACCTTTCTTAGAACATGTTCTCCACCTACACCAGGTGCCTTCCCAGAAGCAAGCATTATTTGGTTAGATGCATCTATGCCCATGACTCAAGCACCACCAAAAGATGGTTCATTCTGCATAGCACGGTAAAGAAATTACAAGAATGACACAATTAAACTTGGAAAGAAAGGAATCCAACTGCAAAATTGCTGGAAGAAATATGTTGGCAATGCACAGCAGTTTCAAACAAACAGATAGATAATCCACGAGAATTAGCAGTCCAAATTATGAAGGTCTTTTGACACTAGCTATGCATCAAGTGCCACTTTGCATTCACAAAAGGCATGAAAACCAGACTGCTAACATACGCATGGGGTCAGATCATGTTCCTATGTTAAGATCAAACATTTTCATGAGCAAATAAGACAGGTACTTATTATGCGTCTTAATATTCTGTTCAACCTCCTAAACCATAACATGCAAACAAAACAAGGTTTTTACGTGTTATTATTTGAAACAAAATAATCATAGTTGACAAACATTTTTCAATTTACACATCTAACAAAAGTTGGGCCAGAATCATGAATTCCTTGCCCAACCCAATTTCTACTTTGATGTTGCTATTACTAAAGTGACCATATGTTTCAGGTCAGACAAGATACCAGGCAGCAATTATTAGTAAAACATGCAGTACATAGTGTAGGATGAATGTTTACAGCTGAAAATAGCACTTTGTAACAAGTATTTACCAGTAAAACAAAGTGGCAACTATTCCTAGAGCTATAGTCTTCACTGGCTGAGGCTGACTGTCCCAGATACGTTCTTCCATCAGAGTGCTCTGCTATTTTCCTCAAAGCAGAGGAAGAAGATTTGGCAGATGTGCTCATGTGTGTTACAAACCATTGGAAAAATTGAAAGAACAGTAAAGAATACAAGAGAACGGGAAGCACCAGGACCATACCTCGCGCTCGAAGTACAAAAGGGGGAGGTCGGAGGAGCACGGACGAAGGACGATAGGCTGGAGAGCATGACGTCGAGGTGAGCACGCACGGGAGAGGGCGACCAGGATGGTTGGTGGCGCAAACCCTAGGAGAGACGGTGCTGCCCGGGGAGAAAGCATGGAAGGAGAGGCGACATCTGGGCGGCGCTTGGGATGGGCGGAGGGCGGACGAGATCTGCGTAGGAGGGTACTTGACAGCGACGGAGGAGGGTGCTCGGCGGCGGCGGTGGTCCGAGAGGACAGCTGCTGCGATGGGTGGTCAGGGGCGGCTGGGGTCGGGCAGTGGTGGGTGCTCGGCGTCGTCTCGTGTTGGCGGCGGCTAGGGTTGGAGCAGATGGTGATTTGGGCTAGATCTGGGGCGGCCGTTAAGTCTCTGGAGCGAAGTATTTGGGCTCTCGTGCGCTCTCCGCGCTGGCGCGCCTTTGGGCCCAATTATTTCGTTCTCGCGCCATTAACGCCTCCCGGCAGATAATAGGCCAAGGTTTAGTTCTGCCGGCACATGGAGTGACCTAAATGGTGGATATCAACGCCGGCAGTTTGTATGCCATTATTGCTCAACTTCTACCGGCAGTTATTCTGTCTGCAGGTACTTGTGCCGGCAGTTAAGAGATCCCGGCAGTTGGTTTGCCTTTATATAGATATTTCTTTCGGCAGTTAATTGCCCCCAATCAAGTGTTGTGGTGTAGTGAAGATCCGCAAACGCCCCTGGAAAAATAAGAATTCAGCTTGCCGCTTGGAATTCTTCCCATTATGATGTACAAATGGCTAAGAATACAGAAGGCCTTACCAGCCGCAACTCTCCGGGCCTCCTGAATGTCCCACACAGCACCTCAGGCTTCTTTCCGAGCACCTTCCGCAGCCTCGAGAGCTTGGGTGAGTTTGGATTCTTTCCCTACTAGACTCTGCTCCAAGCCCTCGCTTTTCTTCACAGCCTCCTGGAGCTCTCGCTCAGCTGCAATGACTCTGGCCTCGTGTTTTTCACGAAGCGCCGATTCGGCGACATCCTTCTCGTTGGCATCAGCCACAACCTTCTTTAGTGCCTCGTATTCCGCACTCGCTCCTAGAGCATACAATACAAATACTTTTCACTAGGCACAATTACTCATTCGTGCCAACTTCAAGACAAATGTTTTCAACATACATTGCTTGTCTTCCAATTGCTTCTTCACACAGCCAAGTTCCTCCTCGGCCCGTGCAAGGCTCTGCTTCAGTCCGGACACTTCCGCATTATGAGCGGCTGTCCTCTCCGCAGACGCCTATTTCACATAAAAGGGTATACGTCATTCACACAGGCTCCTGCAATAGTAGAGGACTTGATCCCCTGCTCGGCTCTCTGGCTGCAGCCGGACAGTGTATCAGGGGCTACTACTCATATTACGACGATTCCTCAAAGGTTTCTTAGAAAACATACCTCAAAGGCCTTTATAAGGCCAAGGCATGACTCATTCAGCCCGCTCTCGGCGGACTGAATCTTCTCAACCACCGCACCCATGAGGGTCCGATGCTCATCGACGATAGACGCGCTCTTCAATGCTGTCGATAGACCGCCGGGCAGCTCTGCTCGAATAGAGGATGCCGGCGGGATAGGCAGGCCTCCCACCATCGAAGGTGGCTGTTCGCTCAATCCTGGAACCTTAGAGGTCCCGGGGGCCTTATCCGCTCCCGTGTGTCCGGCTCCAGAGATATGTCCTCCCTGGCCCGGGTCCTGTTGAGATGACACCTCAGTGTCACGCCTGGACTTTTGTAACGCCCCGGATCCGATGCGCCAGGTGTCTGCCAGTTATTCGCCGTCGTTGCCATGTCATTTGCTTGCGTGTTGCATTTTTCCATGTCATCATCTGCATCTCATATCATGTCATCATGTGCATCGCATTTGCATACATGTTTGTCTCATGCATCCGAGCATTTTCCCCGTTGTCCGTTTTGCAATCCGGCACTCCTATGTCCTCCGGCGTCCCCTTTTTGTCTCTCGTTATGTGCGGGTGTTAAACTTTCTCGGAATGGCCCGAGATTTGCCAAGCGGCCTTGGTATAGCACCGATAGACCGCCTGTCAAGTTTCGTGCCATTTGGAGGTCGTTTGATACTCCAACGGTTAACCGGGTTACCGCAAAGGCCTCTTTTGTTTGCAGCCCAACACCCCTTCCAAAGTGGCCCAAAACCCAGCAAACTCCCTTCCATGCTCTCGGTCGTTCGATCACGATCGCGTGGCCGAAAACCGCTCCTCATTTGGACTCTCCTAGCTCCCTCTACCTATAAATAAGTCTCCCCCTTCAAAAATCCCGGATCATTTCCACCCTAACCCTAGCCCCGCTCCTCTCCGCGCCGCCGGACACGTCCAGACGGAGCCGGACGCGTCCGCCGCCGCGCCCCCGGCGAATCGGGAGCCGCCGCGTGGCCTGCGCCGCCGCCCCGCGCCGCCGGCCCGCTCGGCCCGCTCCTGGCCCTCGCGGGCCCAGTCCGCCCGCCGCCGCTCTCCGCCGCCGCTGCCCGGATCCGCCGCCGGCGCACCCCCGGATCTGCCGCCGGCGCACCTCCGCCGCGCCGCCCGAGGCCCCGCCGCCGCTCGCGCCCGCCTCCGCCGCCGTCAGGCGCCGCCGCCCCGACCGGCTCCCCGCGCCGCCGCCGGCTGGGCCGCCCTCGGCCCTCGCCGCCTGCTCGCCGTCGTTCCTCGGCGCCGCTCGGCGCCGCCCTTGCCTCGCCCGCCGCCCGCAGTCCGGCCCCGCCCCGGCTGCCTCGCCCTCCAGCTCCTCCGCCGGCGCCAGATCCGGTGAGGGGCCGGCCGGATCTGGCGACCCCGGCTCGCCGGCGTCCTCCTCCGACCTCCCTCCGGCCGCTCTCCGGCGAGCTCGCGCTGCCGCCTCGTCAACCGATCCAGATCTGGAGATTGCAGGTTCACCCCTCGAAACGCCCAAGTCCCCGTAGATTTTTACATAATCATGCCATGTTAATCGTGTTGTATCTCTGCATCCGTAGCTCCGTTTCATACGTATAATATGTCAAATTGTTCGTCTCGTCGAGTACTTCATTTCATTCCATTGCATCATTTTCATTTGAGCTCATATTGATGCCCGAAATGCTATTGGAAGAGTGCATGTTGATGTTAATCTGCTGAAACTGTTATAACTTGCTCATTTGTCA
This sequence comes from Triticum timopheevii, assembly GCA_963921465.1. Classification (NCBI taxonomy): domain Eukaryota; kingdom Viridiplantae; phylum Streptophyta; class Magnoliopsida; order Poales; family Poaceae; genus Triticum; species Triticum timopheevii. The sequence goes on from OY997268.1 coordinate 528,786,471, forward strand.
TTTTTGCCATGATTGATGTGTGCATCCTATGAGGTTGATGTCTATATGTGTTTTGATCTATGCCATGCCATCTTTACAGGGGTGTATGCCATGTATTTTTGTGATCAATGTGGTGACTAGCACAAGCATGCAAACTAGGCTTCGTGATATTGCTGATTTTAGTCCCTGTTCTGCTGTTATTTTGATGCCATGTAAACTTGATGCTACAGAGAGATCCATGCTTATTTTGAGATACTTCAGTAAGGGTGTTTTGAACATATGGTTATTGTCTATCCATTCATGCCCTTATTTGCAATTATGGAATAGTCTAGCATGTCATTTGAGTGCTCTACTTTTGCTTCAAAATGTTTCCTGACAGATTGTTATTCAATTTGGCCAAGGTTGCTATAGTTGATCCTTGCATGCTATGGACTTGTTCTTGGTTTGGTTTGTTTCACAAACATGTCTTCTTGATGATGCTATGCTTATCTTGTCATACAATGACTTGTGGTGAGTGAATCGAGCTTGTTAAATAGTGTACTTGCTGTTGCTGTTTTGCTAGGCTGAATCTGTTATTTCGTGATGCTATATAAACATGTTGCTACTAATCATTCTATGCTTAATCTGGAGATACTCTATAAACATGTTTTGATCTACATGTCATCCTCTATCCATCCATGCCCCTGGTTGCATTTATAGCTTGCTGTAGATTGTTCATATCTTGCTCCAAAGTTGCTTGATAATGTTGCTATCAGCCTGTTAACATTAAGTTCACTAGTTCCCATGTGTTTTGCTAGTGTTCCATGCATCCTATGACCTTGCTCTTACCATCCTTAGCTTCACAAACATGCCTTCTTACTGTTGGTTGCCTTGTCATGCCATGTATTGCTCTGTGGTGAGTGGTTCGAGCTCACCAACATGCCTACTTATTGTTGTTCCTGCCATGTTTGAATCTGTAATATAACTTGCCATGTTTACATGGGTGCCATCTTATCTTCTGATCCTTTTTGGCTCATGGTCAGTAAGGGACTTTTGATCTATGCCTTTAGTAGATTCATGCCATGCCTTTGTTTGCCATGTTAAGTTCCTGTAACATGTTGTTTGATAGCTCTAAACATTGCAACGTGATGTTATTTCTGCTGAAGTCTGAAACTGTTATTATTTGCAATCTTTCCATGTCTTTTTGAGCATGTTCTAGTTGTTTCTGGAGATAGCTCAGTGTTCATGTTTTGTTGTGCTTTACCTGTAATTCATGCCCATGCCTTTTGTTATTATGTTGGGGTGCTGTAGCATATTGTTTTGATGCTTGTAAGATGCCTAGTTGCTGTTATGGACAGATTGTTGTTATGACTTGTATAGAGTGTATGTGTTGAACCGTTGCTCCGTTTTGAGTGTGCTCTATATGAAACTTGCTTGTTTTTGCATGTAGCTTCATATTATCATGTTGCACCCTTGTTTTGGTGTGTTTGCTTGATGTTTGGGTGCATTTTTGCATCAATGCCATGCTTAACTTGTTTTGCTCATATCTTCTAGGCCGTAGCTCTGAATTAAGTGAACTTTATATGTAACTTGACTATAATTTCGTGTAGTTCATCGTGGTGCAACTTAACTTGCTGTTTAACAACTTGAACATAAGGTTTATTCAGTTCTGGACCAATTCCGAAATATGCATATGAGGACTTACCGGAATTGTTATATGTTGTTTCCGGCCTCATTTAAACTTGCCTTGATGCGTTGTTCTTGTTTGCATCATCTCTTGCCATGAGTAGCTTCATGTAGCCTTGTCATGAATCATGCTTGTTGTGCATCTTGTCTTGTTCATGTGTGGTGTGTTTACCATGTTGTGTGCTTCTTCTCGATAGTTCCCGTTTCGTTGCGATCGTGAGGATGCGTTCGTCTACGCTTGGTTCGTCTTCGTGGCTTCATCTTCTTCATGGACTCGTTCTTCTTCCTTGCGGGATTTCAGGCAAGATGACCGCTACCCTGGATCTCACTACTATCATTGCTATGCTAGTTGCTTCGTTCTATCGCTATGCTGCGCTACCTATTACCTGTTTATCAAGCCATCCCATATTGCCATGAACCTCTAACCTTTGACACCTTTCCTATGCAAACCGTTGTTTGGCTATGTTACCGCCTTGCTCAGCCCCTCTTATAGCGTTGCTAGTTGCAGGTGAAGTTGAAGATTTCTCCATGGTGGACAGGATTATGTTGGGATATCACAATATCTCTTATATTATTAATGCATCTATATATTTGGTAAAGGGTGGAAGGCTCGGCCTTATGCCTGGTGTTTTGTTCCACTCTTGCCACCCTAGTTTCTGTCATACCAGTGTTATGTTCCCGGATTTTGCGTTCCTAACGCGGTTGGGTGATTTATAGGACCCCCCTGACAGTTCGCTTTGAATAAAACTTGTCTAGCAAGGCCCAACCTTGGTTTTACCATTTGCCTCACCACCACCTACTTTTCCCTTGGGAGTCGCTCTCTCGAGGGTCATCTTTATTTTAGCCCCCCGGGCCAATGCTTGTCTAAGTGTTGGTCCAAACCGAGCGATGTCCGGCGCCCCCTGGGCAACCAGGGTCTATGCCAACCCGACATCTGGCTCATCCGGTGTGCCCTGAGAACGAGATATGTGCAGCTCCTATCGGGATTTGTCGGCACAGCGGGAGGCTTTGCTGGTCTTCTTTTACCATTGTCGAAATGTCTTGTAAACCGGGATTTCGAGACTGATCGGGTCTTCCTGGGAGAAGGTCTATTCCTTCGTTGATCGCGAGAGCTTGTCATGGGCTAAGTTGGGACACCCCTGCAGGGTATAAACTTTCGAGAGCCGTGCCCGCGGTTATGTGGCAGATGGGAATTTGTTAATGTCCGGTTGTAGATAACTTGACACCTGATCCAAATTAAAACACATCAACCGTGTGTGTAGCCGTGATGGTCTCTTCTCGGCGGAGTCCGGGAAGTGAACACGGTTTCTGGGTTATGTTTGACGTAAGTAGGTGTTCAGGATCACCTCTTGATCATTGCTAGCTTCACGACCGTTCCTTTGTTTCTCTTCTCGCTCTCATTTGCATATGTTAGCCACCATATCATGCTTAGTCGCTGCTGCAACCTCACCACTTTACCCCTTCCTTTCCCATTAAGCTTTGCTAGTCTTGATACCCATGGTAATGGGATTGCTGAGTCCTCGTGGCTCACAGATTACTACAACAACAGTTGCAGGTACAGGTTATGCGATGATCATGACGCGAGAGCGATGCTTGCTTGCGTTGAGTTCTTCTTCTGCTTCTTCTTCGATCAGGGGATAGGTTCCAGGTCGGCAGCTTGGGCTAGCAGGGTGGATATTGCTTGAGTTTCTGTTTATGATTCATCCGTAGTCGGATGTTGTTCTTGTATGTTGTATTGTTATATTCATGTGACATTGTATGTATTGGATGTATCCCCACTATTATGTAACGTTGATGTAATGATATCCACCTTGCAAAAGCGTTCCAATATGTGGGTCTATCCTTGGTGGGACCTTCGAGTTCCTTTTGGATAGGGTCGCATATTGGGCATGACAACTTTGGGGAAGGGGCCTTTTGAGGCGTCTCACTTGCCAAGGCGTCTGAGCCCAGCGAATCCTCCGATGAGGACTGTCCGGCGCGAGACCTCGCCGGGCTGTACAAAATATGGCAACAATTAAAACTGCTATACCAAAACAACTCCGGACGCATATACGTGTTCGGATTTTGTATACTTATGACTTTTCCGGGGGCTGGGCCCTGGGATCCCACTCCGGGCTGCTATCGACAGCCGTAGTGGATGCCTCTGGGAGGGAACTTTTTCCCCTCTTGGGCGATTCGGCCTCCATGGATGAGGAGGCCGTCCTTTTCTTCCCACCCCCAGAGTGAGGCTCGTCCTCCTCTGCTTCCTCCTCTTCGTCTTCAGAAGAAGGATCGTCGCCGGAGTCTTCGGATTTGGTGTCCGAAGCCTCGCGACGATGGAGGCCACTCCGGGTCTTTTTGGCCTTCTCGGAGGCCTCTTTCTTTGGCGCCTCGTAAGGCATGGGGACCAGCATCTTCGTCAGAAGAGGTCCGGCCGGTTCCTCCGGCAACGGAGCCGGACAATGTATCCGCTCCACCTTTTTTATCCATCCCTGGGGTCATGACAAAGCATGATTAAAATGGCTCCCTAAGGACATGTCGGCTGAAGCATGGATGGACAGAGCATAACAATAACTTACCGGGCTTGCAGAATGGGATAATTGATGCCCACGATCCTCGGAAGAGCCCGGCCATGACTTGCCGGACTTAAAGAGCACCTTCCAAATATCCTCGTGGGAGGAATCATAGAGCTCCCGAAGGGTTGGGTGCTCGGTTGGGTCGTATTCCCACAAAATGCAGGCTCGACGCTGGCAAGGGAGAACCAGGCGAACTAGCATCACCTGGACTACGTAGACGAGTTTGACGTCCTTGTCAACCACGCTCTGAACGCGCGTCTGGAGCAGCGACAGCTCATCGGACGAGGACCAATTCAGGCCCTTCTTGGGCCAGGAAGTGAGCCGTAGTGGGGCTCCGGATCTGAACTCCGGAGCTGCAGCCCACTTTTTACCGTGTGGTTCGGTGATATAGAACCACTGCTGCTGCCACTCCTTGACGGAGTCGTTGAAGGCACCCTTCAGCCAAACGGCCTTGGGCATGTTGCTCACCATGGCGCCGCCACACTCGGCGTGTTCGCCACTCACCACCTTGGGCTTCACATTGAAAATCTTCAGCCACAGGCCGAAGTGAGGAGAAATCCGGAGAAAGGCCTCGCACACGACGATGAACGTCGAGATATTGAGGAAAGAATTAGGGGGAAGATCATGAAAATCAATCCCGTAGTAATACATGACTCCACGAACAAAAGGGTGAAGGGGAAACCCGAGCCTGCGGACGAAATGGGGAAGGAACACGACTCTCTCGTGGGGCTCCAGAGTAGGGACGACCTGTCCCGCCGGTGGGAGACGGTGGCCGATCTTCTTGGCCAGATACTCGGCTTCCCGGAGCTTCTTCATATCCTTCTCCTGGACGGTAGAGGCCATCCATTTGCCTCCTGCTCCAGATCCGGACATCTTTGGAAAATCCCTCTTTGATGGAAAAGGAGGAAGCCTGGGCGTTAGGGCTCGAACAGATGGGAATAGGTTAGCGGAAGGAGAAGGCGTGGTTAAGGAGGAAGAGACCTTATCTCTTTATTGAGACGGCAAAAGCTTTTTGCGCCTCCCCACTTGCCTGGTGGAACCCGCTCGTTCCCCACTCGCCACGATTAGCGGTGCGGTTGGACTACCCATACCCGTATTGATGAGAATCCCGTAATAAGGGGACACGATCTCTGCTTTGACAAGACGTGTCAAGGAAACCGCCTCGCAATATGCGCTATGGCTGGTTGTAGGAAAACGGTTCGAATAATGACCCGACCGTAATGACGTGTCGCGCTGTCTAAAAAATTGTCAGCAGATTGCATTTGTGAAATATCATTCTTTCTACGGTGGCATGTGAAGATCATTTTGTGGATCTGGACACGGTTCAAGTGTTCGATAATTACTTTGGATTATTCGGAGAAGGAACCTGCCCTGCAATGCTGAAGACAAGACTATGCGCCGGACTCATTGAGGGAGTCCTGGACTAGGGGGTGTCCGGACAGCCGGACTATCATCGTCCGCCGGACTCCAAGACTACGAAGATACAAGATTGAAGACTCCGTCCCGTGTCCGGATGGGACTTTCCTTGGCGTGGAAGGCAAGCTTGGCAATACAGATATGTAGATCTCCTACCATTGTAACCGACTCTGTGTAATCCTAGCCCTCTCCGGTGTCTATATAAACCGGAGGGCTTGGCCTAACCTCCACTACAACATTCATACCATAGGCTAGCTTCTAGGGTTTAGCCTCCTTGATCTCGTGGTAGATCTACTCTTGTACTACTCATATCATCAATATTAATCAAGTAGGACGTAGGGTTTTACCTCCATCAAGAGGGCCCGAACCTGGGTAAAACATCGTGTCCCTTGTCTCCTGTTACCATCCACCTAGACGCACAGTTCGGGACCCCCTACCCGAGATCCGCCGGTTTTGACACCGACATTGGTGCTTTCATTGAGAGTTCCTCTGTGTCGTCACCGATAGGCTCGATGGCTTCTTCAACCAACAACACCGTTTAGGGCGAGACTTTTCTCCCTGGACAGATCTTCGTATTCGGCGGCTTCGCACTGCGGGCCAACTCCCTTGGCCATCTGGAGCAGAACGAAAGCTACGCCCCTGACCATCTGGTCAGGTTCGAAAGTCTAAATTTACGGCCGACATCCGCGGGGACTTGATCTTCGACGGACTCGAGCCACAGCCGAGCGTGCCGCGCTGTCACGATGGGCATGATTTAGCTCTGCCGCCGGATAGTGCCTTGGTGGCCGCACACGAATCCGCTCCGACCTTCAGTCCGGAGCCGATCGCCCAGATCGAGGACCGGTGGCTGGACACCGCCTCGGGGGCTGCAACTTCCGCGGCGATGGAGCCAAACTCTGACCTTGTCCCCCATAAAGCTTGTGACTCCGAGGTGCCGGACTCCCTGCCGGACTCCGAACCTCCGGCGCCTCTGCCAATCGAATCCGATTGGGCGCCGATCATGGAGTTCACCACGGCGGACATCTTTCAGCACTCGTCTTTTGGCGACATCCTACATTCGCTAAAGCATCTCTCGCTATTCGGAGAGACCTGGCCGGACTATGGCCAGGATGGTTGGGATACAGACGACGAAGAAATTCAGAGCCCACCCACCACCCACTTTGTAGCCACTGTCGACGATCTAACCGACATGCTAGACTACGACTCCGAAGACATCGACGGTATGGACGACGATGCCGGAGACGAACATGAACCAGCGCCTACAGGGCACTGGAAGACCACCTCGTCATACGACATATACATGGTGGACACCCCAAAAGATGGGGACGGTGAAGAAGCAGCGGAGGCAGATTCCTTAAAGAAACAGCCCAAGCGCCGGCGTCAGCGGCGCCGCTCTAAATCCCGCCACAGCAAGAATGGAAATTCCGGCACAGGAGATAATAACACTCCATACAGTGCCGAAGACAATCCCCTCCAGCAAGATTCAGCGCAGGAGGATGCAGAAGCAAGCCCTCGCGAGAGAGCGGCAGACGAAGGGGTCGAGGATGATAATTACATGCCTCCCTCCGGAGACGAAGCAAGCCTCGGCGACGACGAATTCATCGTGCCTGAGGATCCTGTCGAAGAAGAGCGTTTTAAACGCAGGCTTATCGCCACGGCAAATAGCCTAAAGAAAAAGCAGAAGCAGCTTCAAGCTGATCAAGACCTGCTGGCCGACAGATGGACTGAGGTCCTCGCGGCCGAAGAGTATGAACTCGAACGTCCCTCCAAAAGTTACCCAAAATGCAAGTTGCTCCCCCGATTAGAGGAAGAAGCATATATACCTTCATCACCAGCGCACGATACGGTCGACCGACCACCCCGTGGTCGCGACAGAGAGGCATTCAGGCCCTCCACCAAGACCGTACCCCGGCATCGCTCCAAAAGTACGAAGCCAAGAGGGAACGCGCCGGACTTGCGAGATATATTGGAGGACAAAGCAAGGCAATCTAGATCCATCTACGGATCACGTGGGCGCCCCGCGACCCACGACGAATACCGTCGCGCCGGATACAACAACTCCGGCCGGGCCGAACACAGCAGACAACGCTCACTCGAGCTACGTCGTGACATTGCTCAATATAGAGGCGCCGCACACCCGCTATGCTTCACTGACGAAGTAATTGATCATCAAATCCCTGAAGGGTTTAAACCCGTAAATATTGAATCCTACGATGGCACAACAGACCCCGTGGTTTGGATTGAAGATTATCTCCTTCACATCCATATGGCCCGCGGCGACGATCTCCACGCCATCAAATACCTCCCACTCAAGCTTAAAGGACCAGCTCGGCATTGGCTTAACAGCTTGCCCGCAGAGTCAATTGGGTGTTGGGAAGACCTGGAAGCCGCGTTCCTCGACAACTTCCAGGGCACATATGTGCGACCACCAGACGCCGATGACCTAAGCCACATAATTTAGCAGCCAGACGAATCGGCCAGACAGTTCTGGACACGGTTCTTGACAAAGAAAAACCAAATCGTCGACTGTCCGGATGCAGAGGCCCTCGCAGCCTTCAAGCATAACATCCGCGACGAGTGGCTAGCCCGGCACCTGGGACAGGAAAAGCCGAAATCCATGGCAGCCCTCACATCATTAATGACCCGCTTTTGCGCGGGAGAGGATAGCTGGCTAGCTCGTAGCAACAACCTCAGCAAAAATTTTGGCAGTCCGGATACTAAGGACCACAATGGCAGGTCGCGTCGAAGCAAAAATAAACGCCGTATTAACATCAACGACAAGGAGGATACGACAGTCAATGCCGGATTCCGAGGCTCTAAACCCGGTCAGTGGAAGAAGCAATTCAAAAGAACCACTCGGGTCTGTCCAACTTGGACCGAATACTCGACCGCTTATGCCAGATACATGGCACCCCCGAAAAGCCAGCTAATCACACCAACAGAGACTGTTGGGTATTCAAGCAGGCAGGCAAGTTAATCGCCGAAAACAATGACAAGGGGCTGCATAGCGACGACAAGGAAGAGACCCGGCCGCCGAACAATAGAGGACAGAAGGGTTTCCCCCCACAAGTGCGGATGGTCAACATGATATACGCAACCCATATACCCAAGAGGGAGCGGAAGCGTGCACTAAGGGACATATACGCGATGGAGCCAGTCGCCCCGAAGTTCAATCCATGGTCCTCTTGTCCGATCACTTTCGATCGAAGAGACCATCCGACCAGCATCCTCCATGGCGGATTCGCCGCATTGGTTTTAGACCCAATCGTCGATGGATTTCACCTCACGAGAGTCCTGATGGACGGCGGCAGTAGCCTGAACCTGCTTTATCAGGATACAGTGCGCAAGATGGGCATAGACCCCTCAAGGATTAAACCTACGAAGACGACCTTTAAAGGCGTCACACCAGGTGTTGAGGCCAATTGTACAGGCTCAGTCACACTGGAAGTGGTCTTCGGATCCCCGGATAATTTCCGGAGCGAGGAGTTAATCTTCGACATAGTCCCATTCCGCAGCGGCTATCACGCTCTGCTCGGACGAACCGCGTTTGCAAAGTTCAACGCGGTGCCGCATTATGCATACCTCAAGCTCAAGATGCCAGGCCCTCGCGGAGTCATCACGGTCAACAGAAATACGGAACGCTCCCTCCAAACGGAGGAAAATACAGCGGCTCTCACGGCAGAAGTACAGAGCAGCCTTTTAAGGCAATTTTCGAGTCTGGCCGTTAAATGGCCGGATACGGCCAAACGCGCCCGGAGCAACATCAACCAAGACCACCTGGCACGATCCGAGCACGCGTAGCAATGCGGCCCCGACCCCAGCCCTCACATGATTGCAAAACCAACCCTCCGCGTACATCATTACGCTCTGGAGATACCATGGGCCTGGGGGGAGGGGCACGACCACAATAGCCCCAGAGTGCGGCTCGACCACACCTGGGGCTCACAAGTGTGTCGCCTTTTATTATTTTCCTTTTTTTATACACAAGACTCCGTTCACTAGAGGTTTTGTCCGGCGGCGAACCCGCCGAACTCACGATGCAACAGCCAGGGAGGGAAGAAGGCTGCGATGAACACTCAGGTGGTCTCCATTACGAGCATTAAATTCGATTATATACACCAGTCTGCAGCCCACCCCTGGAGGGGGACATGTTTATTTAGTCCAATCCCTTGCTTACCGCACTATTTGTATCCTTCCGCACTCATAGCAGAACTCCTCGAATAAATAATGCAACATCTTTTCGCCTGTAATTACATTACTTTATATATATATATGTTCATTAAATGACATCTTGCACCCGTATATTTTGATACAGCCTAATACACCTGGGGCTTATGTTCCCCGCATTATGGTGTGATAAGTCCGAACACTTTCACAAGTGCGGCACCCCGAACTTATAGCATTATATGAATCGGCTCCGAATCATGTCTTGGGTCAATAGTTGGGTTTGCCCGGCTCCCTCGTTTTGGTGCCTTACGTTCCGTTCTGTCGGCTAAGGTGGCACTGGGAGAACCACTGCAATTGCGCCCTGGTTGAGCTGGGCGAGCGCCTCAGTGGAGAAAGCTAAAACTGACTGGCATGATAAGGCGAGAGACTGGTCGCTGTTCGAGAGGTCTTTTCGGGTCCCTAAAGACTCATGCCGCTTCGAGCAAAGTACCGGATAATGTCCGATGAAGGCGTGGATAGCGCCCCGAATTCGGTCTTCCGAATACTAGGGGCTTCGCCGAAATTTAAAATTATAGAATTCTATGGCTAAGTGAGAGTGTTCAAGCATTATAAGTCTGGTTGCCTTGTTTGTCATGTTGAGCGCCTCCCTAGATGGACCCAAAAATGGGAACAAGAGTGCTCAAGTTTATCCCGAACACCCCAGCACTCGCGGCTCGGGGGCTGAAGCCAACGACTTGCCATCTCTCAGATTTTATAAACGGCCGCAAAGAAGGTAATATTTTAAATTAAACAAGTGTTGCTTAAAGCGCATATGAACAAAGTTTTCAGCGCACAGGATAATACATAGCGAGTTTTACTCTAAAATTACATCTCTAGGGCATTCATCCGCAATATCGCGGGCTCCCTTCAGGACAGTCTTATAGTACATTTCGGGCGTACGATACTCCTTGCCCGCTGGCGGCGGGTCAGTAAGAAGCTTCTCCGCATCCAGCCTGCCCCAGTGCACCTTTGTGCGGGCAAGGGCCCGACGAGCACCTTCAATACAGGCGGAGCGCTTGATGACCTCCACCCAGGGGCATGCATCCACCAGCCGCCGCACGAGGCCGAAATAGCTCCCAGGCATGGCCTGTCCAGGCCACAGCCGGACTATCAGGCCCTTCATGGCTTCCTCAGCTGCCTTGTGGAGCTCGACCAGCTGCTTCAGCTGGTCGCTAGGGGGCACCGGATGGCCGGCCTCAACATACTGAGACCAGAAGACCTTCTCCGCTGAGCTCCCCTCCTGGCCACGGTAAAATGCAGCGACATTAGATACACTGCGCGGCAGATCTGCAAACGCCCCTGGAGAGCTCCGAATTCGGGTAAGTGTCAGGTAGTTTACATTAACATGCTTGCTTTGCATGAAAAATGCCTTACCCGCCGCTATCTTCTTCACATATTCAACCTCCTGAAGGGCCTTACAGGCCTCGGCCTTGGCGGACTTGGCACTTTCGAGAGCCGGGGCAAGCTCGGACTCTCGAGTCTTTGAGTCGTGCTCCAAACTCTCATGCTTCTCCATGAGAGCCTGGAGCTCTTGCCGTACTTCCGCCACCCGCGCCTCCTGCTTCTCTCGCTCTGCCCGTTCCGCGGCCGCATCGCGTTCGGCCGCGGACACAGCCTCCTTCAGGGTTGCCACCTCGTTAATGGCCCCTGCAGTATCCACGTTATCCTTGTCATTTTTATCGCAACCTAAATCCTTTTCTGTAAGGTAAATCTTTAAAGTGGTGTTACTCACCTTCTTTGTCTTCGAGCTGCTTCTTGGCATGGCCGAGCTCTCGCTTGGACCGCTCGAGATCCTGCTTCAATGCATCGACCTCCGCAGTCAGTGCGGCAGAGGTCAGCAGCGCAGCCTGCATACCCATATTGACATATTTTTTAAGCAACCTTGCATATATCTTTTTAGATCCTCACTCCATCTTTTCTTTCCGAACACCGAACTGAGCATAAGGGGCTACTGTCTATGCGGTATTACATAATTTTAACTTATTACCTCAAAGCCTGTTAGAAGGCTGCTGTAGGCTTCGGTCAGCCCGCTCTTGGCGAGCTGGACCTTCTGAATCACCGCACTCATGATAGTGCAGTGTTCTTCCTCGATGGAAGCGCCTTTGAGCGCCTCCAATAAGTTGTCCGGTGCCTCCGGTTGGATGGGGGCCGCCGGTGTCACGGTCTTGCCCTTCTTACGAAGGGGCCGCCTGCCGAACTCTGGAAACACTGCGGGTTCCGGCGTAGAGTCCGGCGCAAAGTCCGGGAGGCTACCTTGCGGCGCCTCCGGAGCCTCCTCCTGATGGGTCCCTTTCCGGGATCCCACCTCGGCATCCTCGTCGGCGCGAGGGGTGGAGGCAGTCGGGATGGATTCCACATCCGACGTAGCCAACGACCCGCTCGATGAAGCGGGGAGATCATCATCGGCCGGACTGCAGACAGTATGCGGCGTTAGAAGGACACTATGTGACAAAAAGAAATTACAGATCATTCAGGGATCCGGATACTTATGATCTCTCCTGAGGCCTGGCCCTCGAAGGCCACTCTTCTTCGCCAACGTTGGTGTTGGCGGAGCTGTCCGGGGGAATAGTTCTTCCCCTCTTGGACCCTTCGGCCTCCCCTGTTGGGGAGGCCTTCCTCTTTCTCTCTCCCCCCTCTGGGAGAGAGTCTTCTTCCTCCTCCTCGTCTTCGTGGAGGAATCCGCCTCGGAGTCGTCGGACACCTGAAAATGGGAACTCTTTCGAGTGCCCGTGGCCACCTTCTTGGCCTTCTTCTCCGGCACCATGTGCGGTGCCGGAACCAATAGCCCCGCCAGACGGGCATCCACTAGGTCTTCTGGCATGGGAGCCGGGCAGACGAGCTGCTCGGCCTTCTTCATCCATTCCTGTCAAAGGAGAAGGGAGATTAAAAAATCCGCTTAGGGTCAAATTATTAACAACAAGTGTCCCGTGAAGGGGTAGAATCACTTACCTCGTCAGCTGGACGCTGCGAGTGGAATCCGCGATCTTCCATCGCGGATGCGGGGGCTTCGGCGCCCTTAAACAGCACCCTCCAGGCGCCTTCGTACGTTGTGTCGAAGAGCCCGCTCAGCGCCTGGTGCTGTTCCGGATTGAACTCCCACAGATTGAATGCCCGTTCTTGGCATGGGAGAATCTGGCGGACGAGCATGACTTGGACCACGTTAACCAGCCTGAGCTTCTTGTTCACCAGCTTCTGGATACAGGCCTGGAGTCCCGTCAGCTCCTTCGAATTACCCCACCGCAAGCCCTTCTCTTTCCAGGAGGTGAGCTGCATAGGGATGCCAGATCTGAACTCGGGGGCTGCCGCCCACGTGGGTTCACGTGGCTCGGTGATATAGAACCACCCTGATTGCCACCGCTTGATGGAGTCCACGAAGGCCCCTTCGAACCAAAGGACGTTGGGCATCTTGCCCAACATGGCGCCTCCACACTCTGCTTGCGTGCCCTTCACAACCTTCGGCTTGACGTTGAAGGTCTTGAGCCACAGGTCGAAGTGGGGCTGGATGCAGAGGAATGCCTCGCACACGACGATAAACGCCGAGATGTTGAGGATGAAGTTCGGCGCCAGATCATGGAAATCCAGGCTGTAGTAGAACATGAGCCCCCGGACAAAGGGGTGAAGTGGAAAGCCCAGTCCGCGGAGGAAGTGTGGGAGGAAAGCAACCCTCTCATGGGGCCCGGGGGTGGGGATGAGCTGCCCCTCGTCGGGCAGCCGGTGCGCGACGTCGCCGGAAAGGTATCCGGCGCTGCGCAGCTTGGTGATGTGCTCCTCCTTAACGGTGGAGGCCAACCACTTGCCTCCCGCTCCGGACATGGTCGGAGAAGGTCGAGGCGAGATGCGCGAACTTGGGCGCTGGAGCTCGAGTGCGCGGAGATGGACAAGCGAAGGAGAAAGAAGGCGTAGGTGAAAAGGTAAATCCTTATCCCTTATATATAGGCGGACGAAGACTATACGTCCCTACTAGCCCGGTAAAACTCGCTTATCTCCCAAGCGCCACCATCAATGGCGCGGTTGGGTTACCCACGTCCGTATTGATGAGAATCCCGGAATAAGGGGAACACGATCTCTGCTTCGACAAGACGTGCCAAGGAAACCGCTTCGCTAAACGCGCTGAGGTGGTATAACAAAAAACAATTCAAGTAAAGGCTTGGTAGTGGTGTGACGTCATGCCACAAAAAACGTCAGCAGATTGAACTTGTGTACATTTTATTCTCTCTACGGTGGAATGTGGAATATATTTTGCAGAGCCGGACACTATCCGGGTGTTCACAATCTTCTCTGGATTATTCAAAGGAGGAACCCGCCTTGCAATGCCGAACGTTATACGCGCCAGACTCATCATCATTGAAGCCAGGTTCAGGGGCTACTGAGGGAGTCTTGGACTAGGGGGTGTCCGGATAGCCGGACTATCATCGTCCGCCGGACTCCAAGACTACGAAGATACAAGATTGAAGACTCCGTCCCGTGTCCGGATGGGACTTTCCTTGGCGTGGAAGGCAAGCTTGGCAATACGGATATGTAGATCTCCTACCATTGTAACCGACTCTGTGTAACCCTAGCCCTCTCCGGTGTCTATATAAACCAGAGGGCTTTAGTCCGTAGGGCATAACCTCCATTACAACATTCATACCATATGCTAGCTTCTAGGGTTTAGCCTCCTTGATCTCGTGGTAGATCTACTCTTGTACTACCCATATCATCAATATTAATCAAGCAGGACGTAGGGTTTTACCTCCATCAAGAGGGCCCGAACCTGGGTAAAACATCGTGTCCCTTGTCTCCTGTTACCATCCTCCTAGATTCACAGTTCAGGACCCCCTAGCCGAGATCCGCCGGTTTTGACACCGACACTCATCGTCATAGAAGCCTGGTTCAGGGGCTACCGAGGGAGTCCTGAATTAGGGGGTATCAGGACGGCCGGACTATGTACATTGTCCGGACTATTGAAGCGTGAAGATACAAGAGTCAAGATTTCGTCCCGTGTCCGGATAGGACTCTCCTTGGCATGGAAGGCAAGCTTGGCGATCCGGATGTTATATTTCCTTCCTTGTAACCTATTCCATGTAAACCCTAGCCCTCTCCGGTGTCTATATAAACCGGAGAGGTTGGTCCTTAGAAGGACGATCACAATTACGATCATACCATCATAGGCTAGCTTCTAGGGTTTAGCCTCTATGATCTTGTGGTAGATCTACTCTTGTACTACCCATATCTTCAATATTAATCAAGCAGGAAGTAGGGTTTTACCTCCATCGAGAGGGCCCGAACCTGGGTAAACATTGTGTCCCTTGCTTCTTGTTACCATCAGCCTAGACGCACAAATCGGGACCCCCTACCCGAGATCCGCCGGTTTTGACACCGACAGGCCCCACTCCGGAACCTTCTAGAACCTTCCCGGTACAATACCGAAAAATCCCGAACATTTTCCGGTGGCCAAAATAGGACTTCCCATATATAAATCTTTACCTCCGGACCATTCCGGAACTCCTCGTGACGTCCGGGATCTCATCCGGGACTCCGAACAACATTCGGTAACTGCACACTAATTCCCATAACAACTCTAGCGTCACCGAACCTTAAGTGTGTAGACCCTACGGGTTCGGGAATCATGCAGACATGACCGAGACAGCTCTCTGGCCAATAACCAATAGCGGGATCTGGATACCCATGTTGGCTCCAACATGTTCCACGATGATCTCATCGGATGAACCACGATGTCGGGGATTCAATCAATCCCGTATACAATTCCCTTTGTCAATCGGTACGTTACTTGCCCGAGATTCGATCATTGGTATCCCAATACCTCGTTCAATCTCGTTACCAGCAAGTCACTTTACTCGTTCCGTAATGCATGATCCTGTGACTAACTACTTAGTCACATTGAGCTCATTATGATGATGCATTACTGAGTGGGCCCAGAGATACCTCTCTGTCATACGGAGTGACAAATCCCAGTCTCGATTCGTGCTAACCCGACAGACACTTTCAGAGATATCTGTAGTGAACCTTTATAGCCACCCAGTTACGTTGTGACGTTTGGTACACCCAAAGCATTCCTACGGTATCTGGGAGTTGCACAATCCCATGGTCTAAGGAAATGATACTTGACATTAGAAAAGCTTTTAGCAAATGAACTACACGATCTTGTGCTATGCTTAGGATTGGGTCTTGTCCATCACATCATTCTCCTAATGATGTGATCCCGTTATCAATGACATCCAATGTCCATGGTCAGGAAACCACGACCATCTGTTGATCAACGAGCTAGTCAACTAGAGGCTCACTAGGGACATGTTGTGGTCTATGTATTCACACATGTATTACGGTTTCCAGTTAATACAATTATAGCATGAACAATAGACAATTATCATGAACAAGGAAATACAATAATAACCATTTTATTATTGCCTCTAGGGCATATTTCCAACAGTCTCCCACTTGCATTAGAGTGAATAATCTAGTTCACATCATTATGTGATTGTAATGAATCCAACACCCATGGGGTTTGATCATATCTAGCTTCTGAGAGAGGTTATTAGTCAACGGGTCTGAACCTTTCAGATCCATGTGTGCCTTACAAGTCTCTATGTCATCTTTTAGTTGCAGCTACCACGCGCTATTTGGAGCTATTCCAAATAACTGTTCTACTATATGAATCTGGTTTACTACTCATAGTCATCCATATTAGTATCAAAGTTTGCATCGACGTAACCCTTTACGGTGAACTCATTTACCACCTCCATAATCGAGAAAATTCCTTAGTCGACTAGTTACTAAGGATAACTTTGACCGCTGTCCTGTGATCCATTTCTGGATCACTCTTGTACCCCTTGACTGACTCATGGCAAGGCACACTTCAGGTGCGGTACACAACATAGCATACTGTAGAGCCTACGTCTAAAGCATAGGGGACGACCTTTGTCCTTTCTCTCTCTTCTGCCGTGGTCAGGTCTTGAGTCTTACTCAATACTCACACCTTATAACACAGCCACGAACTCCTTCTTTGCCGCTCTATTTTGAACTCCTTCAAAATCTTGTCACAGTGAGTATTCATTTGAAAGTACTATCAGGCGATTTGATCTATCCTTATAGATCTTGATGCTCAATGTTCAAGTAGCTTAATCCAGGTTTTCCATTGAAAAACACTTTTCAAATAACCCTACATGCTTTCCAGAAATTCTACATCATTTCCGATCAACAACATGTCAACAACATATACTCATCAGAAATGCTATAGTGCTCCCACTCACTTCTTTGGAAATACAAGTTTCTCATAAACTTTGTATAAATCAAAATCTTTGATCATCTCATCAAAACGTATATTCCAACTCCGAAATGCTTACCCTAGTCCTTAGAAGGATTACTGGAGCTTTGCATACTTGTTGGCATGTTTTACGATTGACAAAAACCTTCTGGTTGTATCACATACAACCTTTCCTCAAGATGCATTTATCCGCTTTGGGTTTGTTCTTATCAGGCTAAAACTTTTCCACATAAGCGTCGCAACCCCAAACTTTTAAGAAATGACAACTTAGTTTCTCTAAACCATAGTTCATACGCTGTCATCTCAACGGAATTACGTGGTGCCCTATTTGAAGTGAATGTGGTTGTCTCTAATGCCTAACCCATAAACGATAGTGGTAATTCGATAAGAGACATCATGGTATGCACCATATCCAATAGGGTGCAGCTATGATGTTCGGACACACCATCACACTATGGTGTTCTAGGCAGTATTAATTGTGAAACAATTTCCACAATGTCTTAATTGTATACCAAACTCATAACTCAGATACTCATCTCTATGATCATATCATAGACATTTTATCCTCTTGTCACGACGATCTTCAACTTCACTCTGAAATTTCTTGAACCTTTCAATAATTCAGACTTGTGTTTCATCAAGTAAATATACTCAACATCTACTCAAATCATCTGTGAAGTAAGAACATAACGTTATCCACTGCGTGCCTCGGCACTCATTGGACTGCACACATCAAAATGTATTACTTCCAATAAGTTGCTTTCTTGTTCCATCTTACTGAAAATGAGGCTTTTCAGTCATCTTGCCCATGTGGTGTGATTTGCATGTCTCAAGTGATTCAAAATCAAGTGAGTCCAAATGATCCATCTGCATGGAGTTTCTTCATGCGTACATACCAATAGATATGGTTCGCATGTCTCAAACTTTTCAAAAAACAAGTGAGTCCAAAAGATCCATCAACATGGAGCTTCTTCATGTGTTTTATACCAATATGACTCAAATGGCAGTGCCACAAGTAGGTGGTACTATCATTACTATCTTATATCTTTTGGCATGAACATGTGTATCACTACGATCAAGATTCAATAAACCATTCCTTTTAGGTGCAAAACCATTGAATGTATTATTCAAATAAATAGAGTAACCATTATTCTCCTTAAATGAACAACCATATTGTGATAAACATAATCCAATCATGTCTATGCTCAACGCAAACACCAAATAACAATTATTTAGGTTTAACACCAATCCTGATGGTAGAGGGAGCGTGCGATGTTTGATAACATCAACCTTGGAAATACTTCCAACACATATCGTCACCTCGCCTTCAGCTAGTCTTCGTTTATTCTGTAGACTTTTATTTCGAGTTACTAACACTTAGCAACTGAACCGGTATCTATTACCCTGGTGCTACTAGGAGTACTAGTAAAGTACACATTAATATAACGTATATCCAATATACTTCTGTTGACCTTACCAGCCTTCTCATCTACCAAGTATCTAGGGTAGTTCTGCTTCAGTGACCGTTCCCCTCATTACAGAAGCACTTATTCTCGGGTTTGGGTTCAAACTTTGGGTTTCTTCACTAGAGCAGCAACTGGTTTGCCGTTTCATGAAGCATCCCTTCTTGCCCTTGCCCTTCTCGAAACAAGTGGTTTCACTAACCATCAACAATTGATGCTCCTTCTTGATTTCTACTTCCACAGTGTCAAACATCGTGAATAGCTCAAGGATCATCATATCTATCCCTGATATGTTATAGTTCATCACGAAGCTCTAGTAGCTTGGTGGCAGTGACTTTGGAGAACCATCACTATCTCTTAAGGAAGATTAACTCCCACTCGATTCAAGTGATTGTAGTACTCAGACAATCTGAGCACATGCTCAATGATTGAGCTTTTCTCCCTTAGTTTGCAGGCTTAAGAAACTCGTCATAGGTCTCATACCTCTTGACGTGGGAACGAGGCTGAAATCCCAATTTCAGCCCTTTGAACATCTCATATGTTCCGCGATGTTTCAAAATCGTCTTCGGCGCCTCAATTCTAAACCGTTTAACATTACTGAACTATCACGTAGTCATCAAAACGTGTATGTCAGATATTCGCAACATCCACAGACGACGTTCGAGGTTCAACACACCGAGCGGTGCATTAAGGACAGAAGCCTTGTGCGTAGCAACGAGGACAATCCTCAGTTTACGGACCTAGTCCGCATAATTGCTACTGTCAACTTTCAACTAAATTTTCTCTAGGAACATATCTAAAACAGTAGAACTAAAGCGCAAGTTACGACATAATATGCTAAGACCTTTTGACTATGTTCATGATAATTAAGTTCATCTAATTTAATGAACTCCCACTCAGATGGACATCCCGCGAGATCATCATTAGTGAACATCTTCATGTTGATCGTATCTACTATACGACTCATGTTCGACCTTTCGGTCTCTTGTGTTCTGAGGCCATGTCTGTACATGCTAGGCTCGTCAAGTCAACCTAAGTGTTTTCCATGTGTAAATCTGGCTTACACCTGCTGTATGCGAACGTTAGAATCTATCACACCCAATCATCATGTGGTGCTTCGAAACAATGAACTATCGCAACGGTGCACAGTTAGGGGGAACACTTTCTTGAAATTTTAGTGAGGGATCATCTTATTTATGCTACCGTCGTTCTAAGCAAATAAGATGTAAACATGACAAACATCACATGCAAATCATAAAGTGACATGATATGGCCAATATCATCTTGCCCCTTTGATCTCCATCTTTGAGGCACGACATGATCACCTTCATCACCGGCATGACACCATGATCTCCATCATCATGATCTCCATCATCGTGTCTTCATGAAGTTGTCTCGCCAACTATTATTTCTACTACTATGGCTAACGGTTAGCAATAAAGTAAAGTAATTACACGGTGTTTTCAATGACACACAGGTCATACAATAAATTAAGACAACTCCTATGGCTCCTGCCGGTTGTCATACCGACATGCAAGTCATGATTCCTATTACAAGAACATGATCAATCTCATACATCACATATCATTCATCACATTCTTTTGGCCATATCACATCACATAGCATACCCTGCAAAAACAAGTTAGACGTCCTCTAATTGTTGTTGCATGTTTTACGTGGCTGCTATGGGTTTCTAGCATGAACGTTCCTTACCTATGCAAAAGCCACAACGGTGAGATGCCAATTTCTATTTACCCTTCATAAGGACCCTTTTCATCAAATCCGATCCGACTAAAGTGGGAGAGACTGGCACCCGCTAGCCACCTTTATGCAACAAGTGCATGTCAGTCGGTGGAACCTGTCTCACGTAAGCGTACGTGTAAGGTCGGTCCGGGCCGCTTCATCCCACAATGCCGCCGAATCAAGATAAGACTAGTAACGGTAAGCAAATTGAACAAATCATCGCCCACAACTACTTGGTGTTCTACTCGTGCATAGAATCTACGCATAGACCTAGCTCTGATACCACTGTTGGGGAACATAGTAGTAATTCAAAATTTTCTACGCATCACCAAGATCAATCTATGGAGATTCTAGCAACAAGAGAGGGAGAGGATGAGCATCTTCATACCTTTGAATATCGCTAAGCGGAAGCGTCACTAGAACGCGGATGAGGGAGTCGTACTTGCGGCGATTCAAATCGCGGAAAATCCGATCTAACGCCGAATGAACGGCGCCTCCGCATTCAACACATGTACAGCCCAGGGACATATCCTCCTTCTTGATCCAGCAAGGGGAGAGGAGAAGTTGAGGGAGAGCTCCGACAGCATGACGACATGGTGGTGGAGCTTGCAGTTCTCCGGTAGGGCTTCACCAAGCACTACTGAGGAGGAGGTGGAGTTGGAGAGGGGGAGGGCTGCGCCAGGGGCAAGGGATGAAGCTCCCATGCTCCTTCCCACTATATATAGGGGTGGAGGGGGCTGGTTTCTTTCTCTCCAAGTCCATTGGGGCGTTGGCAAAGGTGGGAGTAAAGAAATCCCATCATTTCCTTCCCCACCGATTGTTATCCCCACTTTTTAGGGATCTTGATCTTATCCCTTCGGGATATGATCTTATTCCATCTAAGGGGGGATCTTGGTGCGCCTTGACCAGGGGTGTGGGGCCTTGCCCCCACTACCCACGTTCATGTGGGTCCCACATGCAGGTGGGCCCCACTCCGGAACCTTCTAGAACCTTCCCGGTACAATACCGGAAAATCCCGGACATTTTCCGGTGGCCAAAATAGGACTTCCCATATATAAATCTTTACCTCCGGACCATTCCGGAACACCTCGTGACGTCCGGGATCTCATCCGGGACTCTGAACAACATTCGGTAACTGCACACTAATTCCCATAACAACTCTAGCGTCACCGAACCTTAAGTGTGTAGACCCTACGGGTTCGGGAATCATGCAGACATGACCGAGACAGCTCTCTGGCCAATAACCAATAGCGGGATCTGGATACCCATGTTGGCTCCCACATGTTGCACAATGATCTCATCGGATGAACCACGATGTCGGGGATTCAATCAATCCCGTATACAATTCCCTTTGTCAATCGGTACGTTACTTGCCCGAGATTCGATCGTCGGTATCCCAATACCTCGTTCAATCTCGTTACCGGCAAGTCACTTTACTCGTTCTGTAATGCATGATCCCGTGACTAACTACTTAGTCACATTGAGCTCATTATGATGATGCATTACTCAGTGGGCCCAGAGATACCTCTTCGTCATACGGAGTGACAAATCCCAGTCTCGATTCGTGCCAACCCAACAGACACTTTCGGAGATACCTGTAGTGTACCTTTATAGCCACCCAGTTACGTTGTGACATTTGGTACACCCAAAGCATTCCTACGGTATCCGGGAGTTGCACAATTTCATGGTCTAAGGAAATGATACTTGACATTAGAAAAGCTTTTAGCAAACGAACTACACGATCTTGTGCTATGCTTAGGATTGGGTCTTGTCCATCACATCATTCTCCTAATGATGTGATCCCGTTATCAATGACATCCAATGTCCATGGTCAGGAAACCATGACCATCTATTGATCAATGAGCTAGTCAACTAGAGGCTCACTAGGGACATGTTGTGGTCTATGTATTCACACATGTATTACGGTTTCCAGTTAATACAATTATAGCATGAACAATAGACAATTATCATGAACAAGGAAATACAATAATAACCATTTTATTATTGCCTCTAGGGCATATTTCCAACAGAGAGAAATGGGGGAGGGAGAAGAGATTGCCCGCCCGCCGCGCACGGACCCCAAGAAATATATGGTGATAATGTGAGGTGGTCCATGCTGGAGTCCGGACCACTTCTGGAGCCTGCTCTCACCGCCCTGGCCCCTCAAGACGCCAGCTGCCCGCCACATGCATGCATAGCAAGTAGTACTCCTTATGTGGAGGAGAGAGAGGCATTGACAAAGTCAAGGAGTGGGCTCTGCAAGAGCCTGTCTCTACACGTGTTCCTAGGTATAAAAAAATAATTCTAAAAAAGGCATAAAAAATTGTGTCTAAAAAAAAGAAAGTCAAAAAACATTTGAGAGGAAATAGATAGAGAGAAAGTAAGAAAAAGTTGTAACCTGGGCATTACATGAGGAAGGAGGGAGTGGTGCACATGCCAAGTTCACTGGGCTGCCGTGTTTCACGTTCCTCCATCGTAACAGTGGAGACAATAGCTTTCATAAAAAATAAACAACGAATACTCATTGCTCGTCCTCTATATCGGAAAGAATACTTTCATTCACCGACATGTGGGACGTCGACCATCCTGGTCCACCTGCCATGCACAAAATTATCCTGGTCTACCCCGGTCGTATCGCAGGCCCAACCTTTCCCACTGTAAGTTGTTCGGACGAAGGAACCATCATGACTTTGTTGAATTCCGCCTCTTCAAGAAAACTTACTGTGCCCGCAATACTGCTACCACACGCGAAGACCGGACGGCACTGTACCACGTCATATCACTGAAACCCACTAGGACAAACTAGCCCGCCTAGGTCATCTATTTTGCAACGGAGGGAGTACGTCTCTGCACTGCTATGATTTTTTGTTGCACGTTCTCTGTACTTTTGCTATGATTTTCCTACCCTATGAACAAAATAAGGCCTGAATGTATCCGTGTCAACTATTGTCTGATCGATTGCTAAACCTACAATTTTAGGAGCTAGGGCTATTGGTCGATCGACGAGGGATAAGTATAAGCGTACCACAAGTTCATCAGCCCCAACATTTCTCTTCCGTGAGTGTTTTGCAAGTACTATAGCTCGCATAGTAGCTAGCCTACTAACACCAAGAATCATCAAACAAGCCCTGCTGATATGATAAAAAGTCCAAACTTACATCTAAGCATGCCATATATTACATCAAAAGCTGGTGAGGATACATCTGTTTCCATAACTCGGAGAGGGTTTGCATGATTCACTATCAAACAAAAGTACCAAGTACCGCCCAAACAAGACAGTGCACTAGCACTAAGATGGTTTGATAACACGCATCGTTCTAGTAATTAAACATAGGGCAATGCAAACTACCCTGAAGGATTAGCGCGACCAACTATTTCTTGTCATCGATCTCTCGGGCAATGACCACAGCACGAACAACGGCATGGGAATCGATTTCTGGGGCGATGTCCACAGGACTGACTGTGACATCGGAATCGATCTCTGGGGCGAAGGATGGACAGCGGCATCGGAATCGATCTCCGGGCAATGCCAACAGGACGGGCCGTGACATCGGAATCATCAAGGACGTCCACCGGCACCTACACAACCCTAACATATTAGCAAGCACATTGCAAATAATCAAAAACCACAACTATGGTAATAAGCCATTATTTTTTACGTTGTGCAGCTCACCAGGGGATCTCATCCCTCCGGGGGCCATCTCCTCGTCCTCGACAGGGGCCATCACCTTGCCAGGGGAATACTGCTTCTCAACGGTGACTATCTCCTCAAACTCGGCCTTGAGCCTCGCATAGGTGGCCAACAGAGTTCCTGGGGTAGGCACGGTGGGGCCCTTGCTGTTCTTCCAACTTTCTTTGAGGAGTTCGTCCGCCAACGTCGTCAACTCTTTGGCCAGTGCTTGTTTCTTGGAGTTCTTCGTCTCCATGGGTTGGCCCGCCAACATGGTCAACTCGTTGGTCGGTGCTCGCTTCCTGGAGATCGCTGTCTCTAGTGGGTTGTCCACCGACAACTCTTTGCCTAGTGCTCCAGGATCCATCAATGAACTGACAAACAAAAAGCAATCAAAAGGAAAACACAATCGCAATGAAAACGGGAAAAGAATAGGATGTGAGAATCAGTCGGTGCTTCGCAAAAAGAAGATTCTTGGAATGAAAATATAGCAGCATAACTGATTCGCACCTTTCCTGCGTCGGTACAGAAGAAAAATGGCAGAAGTGAGTAGCCTGGAGTGAGGTTTTCTTCAAGAAAGGGAAGAAAGGGCTTGAACGAGTGTTCTAGTGAAATGATGGTTGCTTCGTCCAGTCCTACTTGGAGGCCACCTTACCACTGCTGGTAAAGGTGTGGGTTTTGTGATATGATGGGTCATGACGGCCACACCGGGGTGACAGGTGAGTCTCGACTGTAGCAGCTCGTTGTGATTTGGTGGATGGCACACGGGCCCGGATGCTTTGAAATGTCCCGCATGTAGATAGAGTGGCTAGTCATATAGGAGTGCTCAATATTGTGCACCGCGACCAAGGCGGAGAGGAAAACGAGTGAACTACGTAATTAGTGCATGAGTTTAATTAGGGTAGTTTTGTAAAATACGAGATAGATTCCTCCAATCGCAAAATGTCTTGGTTCATGAGATTTGAGATTTGAGCCCTATAAACCGGAAGGGAGGGAGTACTGCACGCGGTGTAGTCTAGTCACTTGTTGAAATCTCTAGAAAGGCAAATACCCCTTTCCGGTTTACAGGGCTATACTACTCCCTCCGTCTAGGTGTGTAAGTCATCTTACGAAAACCAAATAGTCCCAAAACACTTAGGCGCGGTGCATTAACTTCTACCTTGTTTCTTGTTTCTTGACATATCAACCAATAAGAGATGAGAGGTGTGCATGCTTTTAATGACTTGCAATGGCTAGTTCATTGCATGCAATGCTATTAATTAGCAAATAAACATTGGTGACCCCAGGAGGAAACGATGCTAAGCACGTGGACCTATGCAAAATGAGTATCAACCAATTGATGATGGAGTTTAATTGTTAAGCAATATCAATTTTGTCTGATGCAAGAGCCTGGCTAGTATATGCGTGCTCCAAGGCACCGCACCATGCGAGCGTTCGCAACAGCCACATTCGGGTTTCGCTTGGCTCTCGCCTCTTCAAGAAGACGAACAATGATGTTACTCCTACTTCTACTGTATCGAATCCACTGCTGCATGTCCGTCCACCTCATGCTGGAGGGATAGCGTGTAGCGAAAGCTTCTACTTACTGCTCCTGCATTTGCGTCTATGATAGGTGGGCCCAATAGGTGGTTGGCCCTCCTGTCATGCAGCCAAAGGCAGGTGCAGTTAAGGCACCGGAGCTCAGTCCATGAGGGAGAGGGTGTTGTAGTAATCAAATTTCTCGGTCTTGTACGAGTTGACGCGACACATGAAAGCACTGCACTCGATATAAGTCTTTTTACACATTTCAAATGGAGTACTTCATATGTAGACATATTCTGCTTCATATGTAGTCACTTGTTGCAATCTCTAAAAAGACTTATATTTGGAAACGGAGGGAGTACAATGCATGCATGCATGCCGTGACTTTCCTTTTGATACTTGCATGTGTTGATTTGATGCACCTTGCCAAATTTTGAATATAAATTTAACTAACCAAATTTTCATGCATGTCACAAAAAATTACGGGGCTGTTTGGATTGTGACTATGTTTGTATGTTGCCACATTATTTTTCCCACACTTGCCACACTTGCCTAACCTGAGTTGCTCAAATTGTTAGACACACTTTGGCTTGCCTAAGGGAATCTTGCCACAATTTTTGTGTCTATGACATGTGGGGTTCACTGCTAATAAAAATAATTCTTGTCTTAGGTGTGGCTAATAAAAAAGACTTATATTTAGGAACAGAGTGAGTAGAAAATATAAATAATAATGCATGTTGGGGCAACCCACGTTTCCGCTAACTTTAGCCGTGGGCTTGTTCACAATTTTTACGAGGGGCTGGTTGTTCATTTAATGGAGGGACTTGTAGTACCAGACTTGAACGATACAAAGTGCGACCTGGCACACCGTAAGAACACTTGGAACAAGCGGGTAGCTATCTCAAAAAACAATCAACAACTGAAAAAAAACCGCGACCTGGCATGTGGTAGTACACAATTTTAAACGATTGTTTTGATGGAGTGAAAAAGGAAAACTACCCCACTACGTATATATAGGCCGGAGCCTCCGCGCTTGCTTGCTAGGGTTGTTCTATTCACACACTCTCATCCTCTCCAGATCTAAACAAGATAGGGGGTAGTAACACTGTCTTTCTCCCTTAAAAACACTTGCTCTCTATCCTCACCGCTGGTTACAGATCCGTACGTACCCCCCTTCGCCGGTGAAGGGAAGGAGGGGCAGTGTCTAGGCCGTCGTCGACAGCGAGGGAGGAGACCCACTGCCGGCCACACCGTTATCTATGGCCGAGCGCCGGCACGGGAGGTCCTCCGATCCCTTCATTGTTGCCTGTGGGCGGATCCGGCCTCCCGCCGCCAACTTATCCACATCCCGACGACCTTCAGGTATATCTTCATTCGAAACTGCCTTAGCTCTACTTCCCCAGCTCGCTACATCGCTGCATGTGCATCATTTTCTACCTCTCAGCCCCTCTTGATCGGCTGGTCCGACGTCACCTATTTTTCTTCTTCTATTGTTAGAGGTAAAGCTACTTCATGGAGTCGAATCTTGTACTCCCTCCGCCCGAAAATACTTGTCATTGAAATGGATGTATCTAGATGTATTTTAGTTCTAGACACATCCATTTTGATGACAAGTAATTCCGGACGGAGGGAGTACTTGGTTCAAACAAGAAATAAAGTGGGGGTGGGGGAATTTAGTATGTACACCGGACTTGGTACAAACAGGAAGGAAAGAGGGTGAAAGTAGTACAGACTGGTCATCCAACCAGTCTCTTGGTCGAAAAGGGAAATATAGGGGTAACGCTGTACACATTGGTATGACCAGGACTAGATTTGCTATCCACACATAGGAGTAGGTGGCTAGAGTGAACAAAAATGGGACCAACCCAGATATGTTTCTTGGATGTTTGTTTCTCGGGGCAACAAACTATGAATCACCACTTTATGCCCCTGTTTATGTACATGGTGCTGGACTGCTGGTGCACCCACTGTCCCATGCCTTTATACCAAATATTTAGCTGTTCTTAATCTAATGTCCCTGGTAAAAATGAAGCCATGCGACTGTTATAAGCCATGACAAGTTTAGCCAAACGTTTTTGCCTGTAATTGTTTGAGACTCTGACTGTTTCCTCTGTACCTTTTTGTGCAAACAGGGATATCCAATTCACCTGGTTGCTGTTGTGACCTTTTGGTGCACTGCACAAAACTCTTCTTAAAAGAAGTGACTTTTGTGCTGTTTAACTGGAATGTCAGAATGGAACAGTTGGTTCATTTCGGTGGAACTACACAAAGGGAGATCTGTGTTCCAATCCTCATCATCCATATTGGCGCCATAACCTTCCTTTAGGTAAGAATGATATTTAATGCATGTGTTCATCTCTATTTTCCGACTGCCATGAGAAAATAATGCTATTTTTTACTAGTACACTTGTACTCCCTCACTGACAGAACCAATTCTGAATTAGAAGGCCAATCATGTACTTGGTTTCACCAACTGGTGAGGAGAAAGAGAAACATAGCATGAAGAGGAAGAAGAAGAAGAATAAACAGTGCCAAGGCGATCTTGCTGAAGCCAGAGGCCTCAGTCGAGGCCATTCAAGGGCTCCAGCAATGACTACCTAACATGTGAGATGATCCTCCAGGGAGCCCTTCCACTTCTGCTGTCTCACTTAATTAATTAGGAGTACTTAAGTACCACTAATTTATTACTGCCTAATTTTCCTATCGGAGTTAAACAAATCTTTAGTAGGACCCTATGTTGAGTCATGTACATGTGTATGTTTGTCTATGGAGGTGAATCATGTGGTGGAGTATGGAGGGAATATTATTAGTGTCATGACATAATAGTGCTATTGTTTTGCATGTCAATTTATTGCCATTGGTTCAATGAGGCAATGTTTTGCGTATTGTCCATCATGAAAATGCTATTGTTTGAGTAATATGCTAATGTCTTCCTATCCTTTCTCACTAAGCTAATGAAGGTTTCACCTTGTTCCTACTTGTGCAAACAGGGATCATGTTGTGCCAATCATACATTTTAATGGAACTACACAAGACAATACAATGAACTGTATCCCAGCCAGTGCTTTAGCTCTACTGGAAGTTCTTGATAATCTTTCGATATAATCTCAGCACTGGTAAACAAGAGTGATTTCAACCATACATTTGAAGTGCACAAAAATATATACTATTGTGTGATTCCAGTGAGTGCTTTATCATCTCTTATGGGACTACATGAATAAGCTTTTTTTCTCAGGTTGGTACGGGCCGAAGGCCTTCATCCATATTAGTTTGCTTTCATCTCTATTTGTATCGTGCTACTGTCATGAGAAACTCCTTTATCTTTGCACGTTAAAGTTTTGCAACCTATGATAAATGGCAATGCTTTGAGTGTTGAGCTAATTGGCACTGATTAAATAAACTAATACCTCTCTTTAAGAAAGACTACTATGTTGCTAACTTTACCCATTAAGATAATGACGGTGCTTCTATTTGTTAGTGTGTGTTTCATCAACTAGTCACACTATTACAGTAATCTCCCTCTCTCAATATATGTGCCAACAGGGATGCTCGATTTTGGTGGAACTGCACAAAAACTTTGGGTGCTTCATTGCCTCGACAGCTTCCGTCCTTTCCTGTCAGTCGCTAATCTCGGCTTGCTTTCTTCCTTCGCTATCAGTCGCTTCGCTTATCTTGGCTTCCAGTCAAAGGAAATAGTAATTGATATGCTACCTCACACAGGTTGGTACTGGTCTTTATCCTGATTATTGTGCTTGTCATATGTATTGGTAATTTGGTATTGTGCTACTGTTTGCCGATTTCATAAAGGAGCAATTTGGAGCCTGAACTCGCAGGCAAATCATTACATCGGGTGATTTCAGTAGAACTGCACAAAATGATCAGATGGTCAAGTACTTATGCTGCTGCTATGTACTCCAAAGTTCACTCAGACAAGCATCGATGTTGACAAGAAGAAGTGCCTATATTCATTCGAGTATCAACTAGCGTCAATAAATTGTCAAACTCCAAGTATTAGGAGAGTGAACGCCAAAAATATTGCTTGGTGCATAGCCTAGAAAAACACAGTCCAGTCTTTGGTCCCAACTTGTGCCTTTTGGTTATCGGCACATATGGTAGCGAACTATATGGCATGGAGTCTAAAGATTCCAGACAAGTTGGTTGACACGTATATTCATCTGGCACTTAATCAGTCTGCACGCCAAGGATGCTCCATTTCAGTTGAACTGCACAAAAAATTTGGGTGGTTCATTTTCTCAACCGCCTCCTTTCTCGTCTGCAATGTAGAATTTTGGCGAGATACAGGACCAAGATGAGCCAGTAAACTAGTTGGATGAAAGTAGTGGCCAAGTTGCTCAAACCGCCCTCGGCACGAGGCCACTATTTGAGGATAAACCTACAAGCAAAGTCCAGATTGTCTGTGCTTCCTCTTATGTACTCAAAAGTTTACTCGTACAAGAACTAATTTTAGCAAGAAGTACCTCCGATTGAACACCATTTACTAGTCTGTACCCTAGGTAATTAAAGTTCGTCCATGGATCATATTGGCTGTGATCTCAATCATTTGGATGCATAAACATACTGAACATGTGTACATCTGAATCTTTTTGTGAATTATGTATGAATATTGTCGTGTGATCGATCAATCATTTGGATGCATAGATATGCTGAGCTTGTGTATATATGAATCTTTTGAGTTGTTGATAGTGAATGTTGGCTATGAATATGAACGTGTCCTGTGAACCTGAGTTTGATACGAATTTTTACCTTTTCTGTTGTATTTGTGTGTGAACTTGTTAGTATGCCTACTGTGGGGTATGTGACGTGTGGGTGTCAACGGCACACCTTCTTCCCGAGAAGAATTGCACCTGCTTTGTTAGGGTAGCAACGGTGCATCAGCTCTTTTTAATCTTTTTATTACTCTGTCTTCCCCTCTCCCCCACTCAACTCATGCCGTAATGTTTTCAGCCTCAAAACAAACATAGTATTGCGTTGTTTTTGGGGCTTGATGAAAAATCGAGTGCTAATTTCTGTAGGTTGGCCCGCCCAGCAAATGGGCTGCTGGTCCACCACGATGGACTGGGAGGCTAAAAATACAAGTTGTATGGTGCAGAGGCACGTAAAAAAACGCTATCGAGAGCCATCCACTGAAGAAAAAAAACGCTCCTGATGTGCTTCTTCAGTCGTGCCGCCGGCCCCCTCTTTAATCCAGTTCGCTCGGGGATCTGGTATCATTTTTTTCAGAGGGCGAACAAGTATCAGCTAGGCCTAGGTTTTGTATTTTAACATGCGTAGCCCACGACATACGGAGACAGTGGTTTCAACTTATTTTTTGAGGTCCATACCGGCCTATGGGCTTTTTCTAAAAGATCGGCAGCCCAATGTATTTTTTAATAAAACGGAGGTCTCTGTTCTGATTATCTACATATAAGAATAATAATGCCGTGTCCAATTTATGTTTTCCCTTCTAACCACGTTATATATATTTATATTATTACTATTATCGTATATTTTATAGAGACTTATATATACATTATAAAAACATCCCACGTGTTATTAACTTATAAAAGTAAATGTTTAACGGAAGTTGGCAAGGAAAATCCTGGTTGTTTTTGACTCACAGGCAAGGAAAATCCTGGTGATTGCGTACGAAAGCTTGCGGAGATTTTAAGGACCAATTTAATAATAACGCGCTCATTTTTATTTTGAGCAATAACTCGCTAATTTGATAATTATATATATAAAAATGTGCCTCTCCGGTTTATTCTTTGATATTAATTGCTCCTTCTAACATAACATTATATATATAACGAGCCCACCTAATACGTGTATTTCAATGAAGTGCAAATGGGCTGGGATTTCTTAGAAAATATAAATGGGCCTGATTGACGCGAAATTATTTGTTCACCCAGCCCAGCAAATGGACTATACATTCTAGAAAACATGGGTTCAATATATGCCACATTTTTGCAGGCTGACATGTGGGCCAATAGGTCGAAGCCTACGCAGGGCGTTGTAAACTTGGTCAACAAATGATTGTGTCATCCACATCCATTGGATTTATATCCAACGGCCGACATGCACCTTCAATCTCTCGTCTTCTTCCTTCAGCGTCGCCGGGACCGCCTGGTCCGGCCTCTGGCGGCTAGCGGCTCTGCTTAGCATGCATCGCTACGAAGCGCTACCCTACCGCCGGCTAGGCTATCCCTCCACCCCTCGACACCTCCTGTTATTCTCCACAGACTGCAGCCCCATGCCGCAATAGAACCAATTATAACCCTTCTCCTCCTCTCAATCTGCGACTCCACCGCTGCGTCTTCCCATCTCCGAGTCGTTCCCGTCCGGGGCCTCACCGTCGTCCACCGCCTCGCTGTGCTCGGTGCAGCGTGGTAAACAAATGAGAGTCATCGGAAGAGGACTGTATGTGGAGAGCCTGACGGCTGGGACCCACGAGGTCCATGGTCACACGCAAGGAAAGTTCCTCCTTATTAAGCTGAAAAAAATGTTTCCTCCACCTGACAGCTGGGACCCACCGGCTGTATCTTCGCACGGAAGGAAGTGCCTCCTTGTTTTGCGAAAAAAATTATTCATCCCGTTGATAGCTGGGACCCGTCAGATTTGGTGGCTGACTTGTGGGCCTACTAAGAGGACGTGTACGCACGGCTTTGTCAACTTAATCAACAAATGATTCTAGCAGCTGGACCGTTGGATGTTAATCCAACAGCCATGCTCCTTCTTCAAACTCTGTTCTTGCTCTTGTCTCCCGTGGGCGGCACCGCGGCTGTGCTGCCGCACACCCGAACCAGTGAAGTTTCCCACTCCTCTACATCTGCGACTCCACTGCCCCGTCTTCCCCATCTCCGGGTCGTTCCAGTCTGGGTGCGCTCGACATGGTGTAGTCAACGTGGTCAACAACCGAGAGTCATTGGAAGATGACTGTACGTGAGAGGCTGACATTGGGGACGCACCACGCCCATGGACGCATGCATGAAACGGAATGCGGCGTGGTCAATGTGGTCAAGGAACGACTTCCATCGGAAGTATACTGTATGTGGAGAGTCTGATAGCTGGGTCCACGGCCGCAGGAAGGAAGTGCCTCCTTATTACGCGGAAAATAATGATTCCTCCAACTGATAGTAAGGACCTACTGGACGGAATGCGTCGTGTTCATGGGGAGGCAACGGAATGCGTCATGTTCATCGGGAGGCAATAGAACGTGTGGGAGCCAACCGGTTGGGTCGAAACGGAATGCGTCGTCGTGTTCATCGAGAGGGCTTGGACGGAACAGGCGATGGAAATGAGGCCTGGCGTACCTCAGAATGGAGGAAACGGCCTTGTGTTCGACTGGCCACGTTCGAAACGGGATCCTGTTCATCGGGAGGGGTCTGGCGTACCACAAAACGGAGGAAACAAACCTCCTACGGTCGAAACGGGGGTCCTGTTGATCGGGAGGGGTGTGGCGTACCGCAAAATGGATGGAACAGACTCGTGTTGGAGCGCTACGGTCGAAACGGGGGTCCTGTTCATCGGGATGGGTGTGGCGCACCACAAAACAGGACTCCATGGGATACTGTTCATCTCCACCGTCGACTTCCTCCAGCCTCCACGGGCTACCGTCAACCACCTCCAGCCTCCACGGGCTCCTGTTCATCCAGCCTCCACCGCGCGCTACTCAACCGGCTACTGTTCAACCACCCCTCCATGGGCACCCCTCCACCGTCTACTGTTCATCCAGCCCTCCACAGGGTCGTCCTGTTCATCCAGCCCTCCACACCACGGGGTCCTGTTCATCCAGAGGCAACGCCACCGCTCACTGTTCATCCAACCCCCTGCAACGCTCACTGTTCATCCAGAGAGGCAGCATCGATCGGCTTCAATTAGCAGCAGTAGCGAAGGAATCGCTCGATCGAGTTCAGTTAACAGCCATCAATCGATCACTCGGGTTCAGTAACGCGTAGCCTGCAGTGCAATCGCTCGGGTTCAGTTAGAGCCCAATGCCTCACTCGGGTTCAGTTAGAGCCAACGCCTCGCACACACGCGCGTACGTGTACGAGAGAAACGCGCATCGCTCGGCCCCTGACCTCCCATCGTAATCAGGAACTCCCCGAAATTTTCCTCGCCCTCGCTTCTACCATGGTTTTTTCCGTCATGGACGGCCCAAAGAATGTCATGCAGCTGCGTCTCCGGCCCGCCCAGGACGAAAAGCCCATTTTCTGTCATGATTTTTTGTCATAGAAGTAGGTGCCCACCACATCTATGATGATACCGGGTTTTGTCACAATTATCATCATAGAAGTGTCATATGTATGACCGAAAAAAGTTTCGTTCGGCCCAAAATGTCAGGGATGTGTCTTTTATTGTAGTGGATGGATTGATAAACCTTAGGTCATACACTTGAGGGAAATTTGCTACTGTCTTAGAAACCTCTGCACTTGGAGGCCCAACAATGTCTACAAGAAGAAGGTTGTGTAGTCGACATCAAGCTCTTATCTGGCGCTGTTGTCGGGGAGGTTAGTGCTTGAAGGTATATCTTTACATCTTGCAATCGAATGTTTTAGTTTCTTGTTTTATCACTAGTTTAGTCTATAAAAGAAATCTACAAAAAAATGGAATTGAGGTTGCCTCATATGCTTCATCTTTTTAATATTTCGTGAAAATGATGGAAAGGAAAATTGTGCTCAAGTGCTAGAAGAAGAAGTCTATAAAATGTTTGGCACTAAATCTTTGTATGATGAGCATGATTGCAATGTTGTTAGTATGAATCCCTAGAATATTCATGATGCTAATGATATGCAAAGCCACAAGCTTGGTGTCAGTGTCAAATCCGGCGGATCTTGGGTAGGGGGTCCCGAACTGTGCGTCTAGGCGGATGGTAACAGGAGACAAGGGACACGATGTTTTATCCAGGTTCGGGCCCTCTTGATGGAGGTAAAACCCTACGTCCTGCTTGATTAATATTGATGATATGGGTAGTACAAGAGTAGATCTACCATGAGATCAAGGAGGCTAAACCCTAGAAGCTAGCCTATGGTATGAATGTTGTAATGGAGGTTATGTCCTACGGACTAAAGCCCTCTGGTTTATATAGACACCGGAGAGGGCTAGGGTTACACAGAGTCGGTTACAATGGTAGGAGATCTACATATCCGTATTGCCAAGCTTGCCTTCCACACCAAGGAAAGTCCCATCCGGACACGGGACGGAGTCTTCAATCTTGTATCTTCGTAGTCTTGGAGTCCGGCGGACGATGATAGTCCGGTTGTCTGGACACCCCCTAGTCCAGGACTCCCTCAGTAGCCCCTGAACCTGGCTTCAATGACGATGAGTCCGGCGCGCATAATGTTCGGCATTGCAAGGCGGGTTCCTCCTTTGAATAATCCAGAGAAGATTGTGAACACCCGGATAGTGTCCGGCTCTGCAAAATAAATTCCACATTCCACCGTAGAGAGAATAAAATGTACACAAGTTCAATCTACTAACGTTTTTTGTGGCATGACATCACACCACTACCAAGCCTTTACTTGAATCATTTTTTATTATACCACCTCAGCGCGTTTAGCGAAGCGGTTTCCTTGGCACGTCTTGTCGAAGCAGAGATCGTGTTCCCCTTATTCCGGGATTCTCATCAATACGGACGTGGGTAACCCAACCGCGCCATTGATGGTGGCGCTTGGGAGATAAGAGAGTTTTACCGGGCTAGTGGGGACGTACAGTCTTCGTCCGCGTATATATACGGGATAAGGATTTACCTTTTCACCTACGCCTTCTTTCTCCTTCGCTTATCCATCTCCGTGCACTCGAGCTCCAGCGCCCAAGTTCGCGCATCTCGCCTCGACCTTCTCCGACCATGTCCGGAACGGGAGGGAAATGGTTGGCCTCCACCGTTAAGGAGGAGCACATCACCAAGCTGCGCAGCGCCGGATACCTTTCCGGCGATGTCGCGCACCGGCTGCCCGACGAGGGGCAGCTCATCCCCACCCCCGGGCCGCATGAGAGGGTCGTTTTCCTCCCCCACTTCTTCCGCAGACTGGGCTTTCCACTTCACCCCTTTGTCCGGGGGCTCATGTTCTACTACGGCCTGGATTTCCATGATCTGGCGCCGAACTTCATCCTCAACATCTCGGTGTTTATCGTCGTGTGCGAGGCCTTCCTCTGCATCCAGCCCCACTTCGGCCAGTGGCTCAAGACCTTCAACGTCAAGCCGAAGGTTGTGAAGGGCACGCAAGCGGAGTGCGGAGGCGCCATGTTGGGCAAGATGCCCAACGTCCTTTGGTTCGAAGGGGACTTCGTGGACTCCGTCAAGGGGTGGCAATCGGGGTGGTTCTATATCACCGAGCCGCGTGAGCCCACGTGGGCGGCGGCCCCCCGAGTTCAGATCTGGCATCCCTATGCAGCTCACCTCCTAGAAAGAGAAGGGCTTGCGGTGGGGTAATTCGAAGGAGCCGACGGGACTCCAGGCCTGTATCCAGAAGCTGGTAAACAAGAAGCTCAGGCTGGTTAACGTGGTCCAAGTCATGCTCGTCCGCCGGGTTCTCCCATGCCAAGAACGGGCATGCAATCTGTGGGAGTTCAATCCGGAACAGCACCAGGCGCTTAGCAGGCTCTTCGACACAACGTACGAAGGCGCCTGGAGGGTGCTGTTTAAGGGCGCCGAAGCCCCCGCATCTGCGACGGAAGATCGCGGATTCCACTTGCAGCGTCCAGCTGACGAGGCAAGTGATTCTACCCCTTTACGGGACACTTGTTGTTAACAATTTGACCCTAAGCAGGTTTTTTAATCTCCCTTCTCCTTTGACAGGAATGGATGAAGAAGGCCGAGCAGCTCGTCTGCCCGGCTCCCATGCCAGAAGACCCAGTGGACGCCCGTCTGGCGGGGCTGTTGGTTCCGGCACCACACGTGGTGCCGGAGAAGAAGGCCAAGAAGGTGGCCACGGGCACTCGAAAGAGTTCTCGTTTTCAGGTGTCTGACGACTCCGAGGCGGATTCCTCCCCCGAAGACGAGGAGGAGGAAGAAGACTCTCTCCCAGAGGGGGGAGAGAGAAAGAGGAAGGCCTCCCCAACAGGGGAGGCCGAATGGTCCAAGAGGGGAAGAACTATTCCCCCGAACAGCTCCGCCAACACCAACGTTGGCAAAGAAGAGTGGCCTTCGAGGGCCAGGCCTCGGGCGAGATCGTAAGTATCCGGATCCCCGAATGATCTGTAATTTCTTTTTGTCACATAGTGTCCTTCTAACGCCGCATACTGTCTGCAGTCCGGCCGACGATGATCTCCCTGCTTCGTCGAGCGGGTCGTTGGCTGCGTCGGATCTGGAATCCATCCCGACTGCCTCCACCCCTCGCGCCGACGAGGACGCCGAGGTGGGATCCCGGAAAGGGACCCATCAGGAGGAGGCTCCGGAGGCGCCGCAAGGCAGCCTCCCGGACTTTGCGCCGGACTCTACGCCGAAACCCGCAGTGGTTCCAGAGTCCGGTAGGCGGCCCCTTCGCAAGAAGGGCAAGACCGTGACACCGGCAGCCCCCGTCCAACCGGAGGCACCGAACAACTTGTCGGAGGTGCTCAAAGGCGCTTCCATCAAGGAAGAAAACCGTACTATCATGAGTGCGGTGATTCAGAAGGTTCAGCTCCCCAAGAGCAGGCTGACCGAAGCCTGCAGCAGCATTTTGACAGGCTTTGAGGTAAGAAGTTTAAAATTATGTAATGTAATACCGCATAGACAGTAGTCCCTGATGCTCAGTTCGGCGTTCGGAAAGAAAAGCCGGACTGAGGATCTAAAAAGAAATATGCAGGGTTGCTAAATCATATGTCGATATGGGTTTGCAGGCTGCGCTGCTGACCTCTGCCGCACTGACTGCGGAGGTCGGTGCATTGAAGCAGGATCTCGAGTGGTCCGAGCAAGAGCTCGGCCATGCCAAGAAGCAGCTCGAGGAAAAAGAAGGTGAGTAACACCACTTTGAAGATTTACCTTATAGAAAAGGATTTAGGTTGCGATAAAAAATGACAAGGATAACGGGGGTACTGCTGGGGCCACTAACGAGGTGGCGACCCTGAAGGAGGCTGTGGCCGCGGCCGAATGTAATGCGGCCGCGGAACGGGCAGAGCAAGAAAAGCAGGAGGCGCGGGTGGCAGAAGTGCGGCAAGAGCTCCAGGCTCTCATGGAGAAGCATGAGAGTTTGGAGCGCGACTCAAAGACTCGAGAGTCCGAACTTTCCTCGGCTCTCGAAAGTGCCAAGTCCGCCAAGGCCGAGGCCCGTTGTCGGTGTCAAAACCGGCGGATCTCGGGTAGGGGGTCCCGAACTATGCGTCTAGGCGGATGGTAACAGGAGACGAGGGACACGATGTTTTTACCCAGGTTCGGGCCCTCTCGATGGAGGTAAAACCCTACTCCTGCTTGATTGATATTGATGATATGGGTAGTACAAGACTAGATCTACCACGAGATCAAGGATGCTAAACCCTAGAAGCTAGCCTATGGTATGATTGTATGTTGTGTATGTTGTCCTACGGACTAAAGCCCTCCGGTTTATATAGATACCGGAGAGGGCTAGGGTTACACAGAGTCGGTTACAATAGTAGGAGATCTACATATCCGTATCACCAAGCTTGCCTTCCACGCCAACTAAAATACCTTCTAGACACGAGCCGGAGTCTTCAATCTTGTATCTTCATAGTCTTGGAGTCCGGCGGACATTGATAGTCCGGCTGTCCGGACACCCCCTAGTCCAGGACTCCCTCAGTAGCCCCTGAACCAGTCTTCAATGACGATAAGTCCGGCGTGCATAATGTTCGGCATTGCAAGGAGGGTTCCTCCCTTGAATAATCCAGAGGAGATCATGAACACCAGGATAGTGTCCGGCTCTGCAAAATAAATTCCACATTCCACCATAGAGAGAATAAAATGTACACTTAGCTCAATCTGCTGACGTATTATGCGGCGTGACATCACACCGCCACCAGGCATTTGTTTGAATTACTATACCACCTCAGCATGTTTAGCGAAGCGGTTTCCTTGGCACGTCTTGTCGAAGCAGAGATCGTGTTCCCCTTATTCCGGGATTCTCATCAATACGTGCGTGGGTAACCCAACCGCGCCATTGATGGTGGCGCTTGGGAGATAAGCGAGTTTTACCAGGCTGGTGGGGGACGTATAGTTTTGTCCGCCTATATATAAGGGATAAGGATTCACCTTCTCACCTACGCCTTCTTCCTCCTTTGCTTATCCATCCCCGCGAATTCAAGCTCCAACGCCCGAACTCGCGCATCTCACCTCAACCTTCTCCGAATATGTCTGGAGCGGGAGGTAAATGGTTAGCCTCCACCGTCAAGGAGGAGGACATCACCAAGCTGCGCAGCGCCGGATACCTTTCCGGCGATATCGCGCATCGG
Source organism: Triticum timopheevii (assembly GCA_963921465.1). Classification (NCBI taxonomy): domain Eukaryota; kingdom Viridiplantae; phylum Streptophyta; class Magnoliopsida; order Poales; family Poaceae; genus Triticum; species Triticum timopheevii. Next base: position 528,825,333 of record OY997268.1, read on the forward strand.
CTGCCCGACGAGGGGCAGCTCATCCCTACGCCCGGGCCTCATGAGAGGGTCGTCTTCCTTCCCCACTTCCTCCGCGGACTGGGCTTTCCACTCCATCCATTTGTCCGGGGGCTCATGTTTTACTACGGCCTAGATTTCCACGATCTGGCGCCGAACTTTATCCTCAACATCTCGGCGTTTATCGTCGTGTGCAAGGCCTTTCTCTGCATCCGGCCCCACTTCGGCCTGTGGCTCAAGACCTTTAACGTCAAGCCGAAGGTTGTGAAGGGTACGCAAGCGGAATGCGGAGGCGCTATGTTGGGCAAATTGCCCAACGTCCCTTGGCTAGAAGGGACCTTCGTGGACTCCGTCAAGGGGTGGCAATTGGGGTGGTTCTACATCACCGAGCCACGCAAATCCACATGGGTGGCGGCCCCCGAGTTTAGATCAGGCATCCCCACGCAGCTCACCTCCTGGAAAGAGAAGGGCTTGCAGTGGGGGAATCCGGTGGAGGTGACGGGACTCCGAGCATGTATCAAGAAGATGGTGAGCAATAGGCTCAGGCTCGTCGACGTGGTCCAAGTCATGCTCATCCGGCGGATCCTCCCATGCCAAGAACGGGCATTTAATTTGTGGGAGTTCAATCTGGAACAGCACCAGGCGCTAAACGGGCTCTTCGATACAACATACGAAGGCGCCTGGAGGGTGCTATTCAAGGGCGCCGAAGCCCCCGCGTCCGCGACCAAAGACCGCGGATTCAGCTCGCAGAATCCAACTGACGAGGTAAGTGATTCAACCCCATTACGGGACACTTGTGATAATTAGATTGACTCTAGTGAGGCTTTATTCTGCCTCTTCCTTTGACAGGAATGGATGGAGAAGGCCAAGCTGCTCATCAGCCCGGCTCCCATGCCAGAAGACCCAGCGAACGCCCGCTTAACAGGGCTGCTGGTTCCGGCACCGCACGTGGTGCCGGAGAAGAAGGCCAAGAAGGTGGCCGCGGGGACTCGAAAGAGTTCCCGCAATCAGGCGTCTGACGACGACGAGGACTCCTCTCCCGAAGACGAGGAGGAGGAGTACTCTCTCCCGGAGGAGGTAGAGAAGAAAAGGAAGGTTTCCCCCATCGGGGGGGCCGAAGGGTCCAAGAGGGGGAGAACTATCCCCCCGGACAGTTCCGCCAACATCAGCGTTGGTGAGGATGAGCGGCCTCCAAGGGCCAGGCGTCTGGCAAGATCGTAAGTATCTGGATCCTTGATGTGTAATTTCTTTTATGTCACATAGTATCCTTCTAACGCCGCATTCTGCCCGTAGTCCGGCCAATGATGATCTCCCCGACTCATCGAGCGGGTCATTGGCCACGTCGGATGTGAATTCCATCCCGACTGCCTCCACCCCACGCGCCAACGAGGACGTCGAGGTGGGATCCCAGAGAGGGACCCATCAGGAGGAGGCTCCGGAGGCGCCGTCAGGCAGCCCCCCGGACTTCGTGCCGGACTCTACATCGGAACCCGCAGTGGTTCCAGAGTCCGGCAAGCGGCCCCTTCGAAAGAAGGGCAGGACCGTGATGCCGGCGGCCTCCGTCCAACCGGAGGCGCCGGATAACCTACTGGAGGCGCTTAAAGGCGCTTCCATCGAGGAAGAACACCACACTATCATGAGTGCGGTGATTAAGAAGGTTCAGCTTGCGAAAAGCGGGCTGACCGAAGCCTGCAGTAGCCTTTTAACAGGCTTTGAGGTAAGAAGTTAAAATTATGTAATATAATACCGCATAGACAGTAGCCCCTGATGCTTAGTTCGGTGTTCGGAAAGAAAAGCCGAACTAAGGATCTATAACAAGATATACGCAGGGTTGCCTAAAATATGTCAATATGGGTTTGTAGGCTGCACTGCTGACCTCTGCCGCACTAACGGCGGAGGTTGAGGTGCTGAAAAAGGATCTCGAGCGGTCCGAGCAAGAGCTCGGCCATGCAAAGAAGCAGCTCGAGGAAAAAGAAGGTGAGTAACACCTCTTTGAATAAGTACCTTACAGAAAAGGATTTTGGTTGCAAATAAAATTGACAAGGATAATATGTGCATTGCGGGGGCCACTAATGAGGTGGCAACCCTGAAGGATGCTGTGTCCGCGGCCGAACGCAATGCGGCCGCGGAACGGGCTGAGCAAGAAAAGCAAGAGGCGCGGGTGGTGGAAGTTCGGCAAGAGCTCCAGGTTCTCATGGAAAAACATGAGAGTTTGGAGCGTGACTCCAAGACTCGAGAGTCCGAGCTTGCCTCGGCTCTCGAAAGTGCCAAGTCCGCCAAGGCCGAGGCCCATAAGGCCCTTCAGGAGGTTGAGGATATAAAGAAGATAGCGGCGGGTAAGGCGTTTTTCATGCAAAGCAGGCATGTTAATGTGAACTACCTGACACTTACCCGAATTCGGAGCTCTCCAGGGGCATTTGCAGATCTGCCGCGTAGTGCGGCTGATGCCGACGCATTCTATCGTGGCGAGGAGGGGAGCTCAACGGAGAAGGTCTTCTGGTCTCAGTATACTGAGGCCGGCCATCCGGTGCCCCCAAGCGACCAGCTGAAGCAGCTGGTCGAACTCCACAAAGTAGCTGAGGAGGCCATGAAGGGCCTCATAGTCCGGCTGTGGCCTGGACAGGCCATGCCTGGTAGCTACTTTGGCCTCGTGCGGCGGCTGGTGGATGCATGCCCTAGGCTGGATGTAGTCAAGCGCTCCGCCTGTATCGAAGGTGCTCGTCGGGCCCTTGCCCGCATAAAGGTGCAATGGGGCAAATTGGATGCGGAGAAGCTTCTCACAGATCCACCGCCACCGGGCAAGGAGTACCGCACGCCGGAGAAGTATTATAATATTGTCCTGAAGGGAGCCTGCAATATTGCAGATGAGTGCTCCCGAAATGTAATCTTTGAGTGAACTCGCTGTTTATTTATCCTGTGCGCTGAAAACTTCGTTCATATGCGCCATGAGCAACGCTTGTTTAATTTAAAATATTACCTTCTGTGCGGCCGTTTATAAAATCTGAGAGATGGCAAGTCGTTGGCTTCAGCCCCCAAGCCACAAGTGCTGGGGTGTTCGGTGATAAACTTGAGCACTCTTGTTCCCATATTTGGGTCCATCTAGGGAGGCGCTCAACATGACGAACAAGGCGACCGGACTTATAATGCTTGAACACTCTCACTTAGCCATAGAATTCTATAATTTTAAATTTCGGCGAAGCCCCTGGTATTCGGAAGACCGAATCCGGGGCGCTATCCACACCTTCATCGGACATAATCCGGAACTTCGCTCGAAGCGGCGTGAGTCTTTAAGGACCCGAAAAAACCTCTCGAACAGCGACCAGTCTCTCGCCTTATCATGCCGGTCAGTTTTAGCTTTCTCCACTGAGGCGTTAACCCGGCTCAACCGGGGCGCAATCGCAGTGGTTCTCCCAGTGCTACCTTAGCCGACAGAACGGAAACGTAAGGTGCCAAACATGGGAGCCGGGAAAACCCAACTATTGACCCAAGACATGATTCGGAGCCGATTCATATAATGCTATAAGTTCGGGGTGCCGCACTTGTGAAAGTGTTCGGACTTTATCACACCATAGAGCGGGGAACATAAGCCCCTGGTGTATTATGCCGTACCAAAATATACGGGTGCCAGATGTCATATAATGAGCATATATATATAAAATGTAATGCAATTGCGATCATAAAGGTGTTGCATCATTAATGAAAGAAAAGTCTGCTAGTAGAGCGGACTGATACAAATAGTGCGGTAAGCAAGGGATTTGGACTAAATAAACATGTCCCCCTCTAGGGATGAAGCTGCGGATTTCGTGTATATAATTGAATTTAATGCTCGTAATTGAGACCACCTGAGTGTTCGACGCGGCCTTCTTAAGTCCCTGACTTTTGCATCATGAGTTCGGCGAGTACACCGCCGGACAGGGCTTCTGGTTAACAGAGTCCTGTGTACAAAAAAGAAGAAAAATAATAATAACAAAGAGAGAGGTACATTTGCGAGCCCCTGGTGTGGTCGAACCGCACTCTGGGTCCATTGTGATCGTGCCCCCTCCCCTGTGCCCATGGTATCTCCAGAGCGTAATGATGTACGCGGAGTGTTATTCTTGCGATCATACGCGGGTGAGGGTTGGGGCCGCATTGCTACACGTGCTCTGATTGCGCCAGGTGGTCTTGGTTGATATTGCTCCGGGCGCGCTTTGCTGTATCCGGCCGTTTAACGGCCGGACTCGAGAATTGCCTTAGAAGGCTGCTCTGTACTTTTGCCGCGAGAGCCGCTGTATGTTCCTCCGTTCGGAGGGAGCGTTCCATATTCCCATTGACCGTGATGACTCCACGAGGGCCTGGCATCTTGAGCTTTAGGTATGCATAATGCGGCACCGCGTTGAATTTGGCAAACGCGGTTCATCCGAGCAGAGCGTGATAGCCGCTGCGAAACGGGACTATATCGAAGATTAACTCTTCGCTCCGGAAATTATCCGGGGATCCGAAGACCACTTCCAGTGTGACTGAGCCTGTACAGTTGGCTTCCACTCCTGGTATGACACCTTTAAAGGTTGTCTTTGTAGGTTTAATCCTTGATGGGTCTATGCCCATTTTGCGCACTGTATCCTGATAAAGCAGGTTCAGGCTACTGCCGCCGTCCATCAGGACTCTCGTGAGGTGAAACCCATCGACGATTGGGTCTAAGACCAATGCGGCGAATCCGCCATGGCGTATGCTGGTCGGGTGGTCTCTTCGATCGAAAGTGATCGGACAAGAGGACCATGGGTTGAACTTTGGGGCGACTGGCTCCATCGCATAGACGTCCCTTAGTGCGTGTTTCCTCTCCCTCTTGGGTATATGGGTCGCGTATATCATATTCACCGTCCGTACTTGTGGGGGAAAACCCTTCTGTCCTCTTTTGTTCGGCGGCCGGGTCTCTTCCTCGTCGTCGCTATTTAGCCCCTTGTCATTGTTTTCGGCAATTAACTTGCCGGCCTGCTTGAACACCCAGCAATCTCTATTGGTGTGGTTAGCTGGCTTTTCAGGGGTGCCATGTATCTGGCATGAGTGGTCGAGTATTCGGTCCAAATTGGATGGACCCAGAATGCTTCTTTTAAATGGCTTCTTCCGTTGACCGGGTTTAGAGCCTCGGAATCCGGCATTGACCGCCGTATCCTCCTTGTCGTCGCCGTTAATTCGGCGCTTGTTTTTGTTTTGACGTGACCTGCCGTTGTTGTCCTTAGTATCCGGACTGCCAGAATTTTTACGGAGATTATTGCTGCGGGCTAGCCAGCTATCCTCTCCCGCACAAAAGCGGGTCATTAACGATGGGATGGCTGCCATGGATTTCGGCTTTTCCTTCCCCAGGTGCCGGGCTAGCCATTCGTCCCGGATGTTATGTTTGAAGGCTGCAAGGGCCTCTGCGTCCGGACAATCGTCGATTTGATTTTTCTTTGTCAAGAACCGTGTCCAGAATTGTCTGGCCGATTCGTCTGGCTGCTGAATGATGTGGCTTAGGTCATCGGCGTCTGGTGGTCGCACATATGTGCCTTGGAAGTTATCAAGGAATGCGGCCTCCAGGTCCTCCCAACACCCAATCGACTCTGCGGGCAAGCTGTTAAGCCAATGCCGAGCTGGTCCTTTAAGCTTGAGTGGGAGGTACTTTATGGTATGGAGATCGTCACCGCGGGCCATATGGATGTGGAGAAGATAGTCTTCGATCCACACCGCGGGGTCTGTTGTGCCATCGTAAGATTCGATGTTTACGGGTTTAAACCCTTCGGGGATCTGATGATCCATTACTTCGTCAGTGAAGCATAACGGTGTGCGGCGCCCCTGCATTGAGCAATATCGCGACGCAGCTCGAGAGAGCACTGTCTGCTGTGTTCGGCCCGGCCGGGGTTATTATGTCCGGCACGATGGTATTCGTCGTGGGTCGTCGGGCGCCCCCGTGATCCATAGATGCATCTGGATTGTCTTGCTTTGTCCTCCAATATGTCTCGCAAGTCCGGCGCGTTCCCTCTTGGCTTCGTACTTTTGAAGCGATGCCGGGGTATGGTCTTGGCTGGGGGCCTGGATGCCTCTCTGTCACGACCACGGGGTGGTCGGTCAGCCATATCGTGCGCTGGTGATGGATGTACGTATGCTTCCTCCTCTAATCAGGGGAGCAGCTTGCGTTTTGGGTAACTTTTGGAGGGACGTTCGAGTTTATACTCTTCGGCCGCGAGGACTTCGGTCCATCGATCGGCCAGCAGGTCCTGATCAGCTTGAAGATGCTGCTGCTTTTTCTTTAGGCTGTTTGCTGTGGCGATAAGCCTGCGCTTGAAGCGCTCTTGTTCGACGGGATCCTCGGGTACGACGAATTCATCATCGTTGAGGCTTGCTTCGTCTTCGGAGGGAGGCATATAATTATGATCCTCAACCTCTTCGTCTGCCGCCCTCTCATGAGGGCTTGCTTCTGCATCCTCCTGCGCTGAGTCTTGCTGGAGGGGATTGTCTTCGGCACTCTCTGGAGTATTATTATCTCCTGTGCCGGAATCTCCGTTTTTACTGTGGCGGGATTTAGAGCGGCGCCGCTGACACCGGCGCTTGGGCTGTTTCTTTAAGGGATCTGCCTCCACTGTTTCTTCGCCGTCCCCATCTTTTGGGGTATCCACCATGTATACGTCATATGACGAGGTGGCCTTCCAATGCCCTGTGGGCGCTGGTTCCTGTTCGTCTCCGGCATCGTCGTCCATAGCGTCGATGTCTTCGGAGTCGTAGTCTAGCATGTCGGTTAGATCGTCGACAGTGGATACAAAGTGGGTGGTGGGTGGGCTCTGAATTTCTTCGTCGTCCGCATCCCAACCATCCGGGCCATAATCCGGCCAGGACTCTCCTGATAACGAGAGATGCTTTAGTGAATTTAATATATCGCCGAAAGGCGAGCATTGGAAGATGTCCGCGGCGGTGAATTCCATAACCGGCGCCCAATCCGGATCGATTGGTAGGGGCGCGGGAGGTTCAGAGTCCGGCGAGGAGTCCGGCGCCTCGGAATCACGAGTTTCGTAGGGGACAAGATTAGTGTTCGGCTCCATCGCAGTGGATGTTGAAGCCCCCAGGGCGGCGTCTATCCACCGACCCTCGATCTGGGCGATCGGCTCCGGGCTAATAGCCGAAGCGGATCCGTGTGCGGCCACCAAGGCACTGTTCGGCGGCAGAGCTAGATCATGCCCATCGTCACAGTGCAGCGCGCTTGGCTGTGGCTCGAGTCCGTCGAGGACCAAGTCTCCTCGGACATCGGCCGTGAAGTTTAAGCTTCCAAATATGACCTGATAGCCAGGGGCGTAGCTTTCGATCTGCTCCAGATGGCCAAGTGAATTGGCCCGTAGGGCGAAGCCACCGAATACGAAGATCTGTCCGGGGAGAAAAGTCTTACCCTGGACAGCGTTGCAGGTTGAAGATGCCATCAGGCCTATCGGTGACGACACAGAGGAACTCTCAATGAAAGCACCAATGTCGGTGTCAAAACCGGCGGATCTCGGGTAGGGGGTCCCGAACTGTGCGTCTAGGCGGATGGTAACAGGAGACGAGGGACACGATGTTTTTACCCAGGTTCGGGCCCTCTCGATGGAGGTAAAACCCTACTCCTGCTTGATTGATATTGATGATATGGGTAGTACAAGAGTAGATCTACCACGAGATCAAGGAGGCTAAACCCTAGAAGCTAGCCTATGGTATGATTGTATGTTGTGTATGTTGTCCTACGGACTAAAGCCCTCCGATTTATATAGATATCGGAGAGGGCTAGGGTTACATAGAGTCGGTTACAATAGTAGGAGATCTACATATCCGTATCGCCAAGCTTGCCTTCCACGCCAAGTAAAGTACCTTCCGGACACGAGCCGGAGTCTTCAATCTTGTATCTTCGTAGTCTTGGAGTCCGGCGGACATTGATAGTCCGGCTGTCCGGACACCCCCTAGTCCAGGACTCCCTCACCCGTAAGGCCCTTCAGGAGGTTGAAGATGTGAAGAAGATAGCGGCGGGTAAGGCATTTTTCATGCAAAGCAAGCATGTTAATGTAAACTACCTGACACTTACCCGAATTCGGAGCTCTCCAGGGGCGTTTGCAGATCTGCCGCGCAGTATATCCGATGCCGCCGCATTTTACCGTGGCCAGGAGGGGAGCTCAACGAAGAAGGTCTTCTGGTCTCAGTATGCTGAGGCCGGCCATCCGGTGCCCCCTAGCGACCAGCGGAAACAGCTGGTCGAGCTCCACAAGGCGGTTGAGGAGGCCATGAAGGGCCTGATAGTCCGGCTGTGGCCTGGGCAGGCCATGCCTGGGAGCTATTTCGGCCTCGTGCGGCGGCTGGTGGATGCATGCCCCTGGGTGGAGGTCATCAAGCGCTCCGCCTGTATTGAAGGCGCTCGTCGGGCCCTTGCCCACACAAAGGTGCACTGGGGCAGGCTGGATGCGGAGAAGCTTCTTACTGACCCGCCGCCAGTGGGCAAGGAGTATCGTACGCCCGAAATGTACTATCAGACTGTCCTGAAGGGAGCCCGCGATATTGCGGATGAATGCCCCAGAGATGTAATTTTTGAGTAAAACTCGCTATGTATTATCCTCTGCGCTGAAAACTTTGTTCATATGCGCTTTAAGCAACGCTTGTTTAATTTAAAATATTACCTTCTTTGTGGCTGTTTATAAAATCTGAGAGATGGCAAGTTGTTGGCTTCAGCCCCCGAGCCGCGAGTGCTGGGGTGTTCGGGATAAACTTGAGCACTCTTGTTCCCATTTTTGGGTCCATCTAGGGAGGCGCTCAACACGACGAACAAGGCAACCGGACTTATAATGCTTGAACACTCTCACTTAGCCATAGAATTCTATAATTTTAAATTTCGGCGAAGCCCCTAGTATTCGGAAGACCGAATTCGGGGCGCTATCCACGCCTTCATCGGACATTATCCGGTACTTCGCTCGAAGCGGCATGAGTCTTTAGGGACCCGAAAAGACCTCTCGAACAGCGACCAGTCTCTCGCCTTATTATGCCAGTCAGTTTTAGCTTTCTCCACTGAGGCACTCGCCCAGCTCAACCGGGGCGCAATCGCAGTGGTTCTCCCAGTGCCACCTTAGCCGATAGAACGGAACGTAAGGCACCAAAACATGGGAGCCGAGCAAACCCAACTATTGACCCAAGACATGATTCGGAGCCGATTCATATAATGATATAAGTTCGGGGTGCTGCACTTGTGAAAGTGTTCGGACTTATCACACCATAATGCGGGGAACATAAGCCCTTGGTGTATTAGGCCGTACCAAAGATGCTGCACTATTTATTCGAGGAGTTCTGCTATGAGTGCTGAAGGATACAAATAGTGCGGTAAGCAAGGGATTGGACTAAATAAACATGTCCCCCTCCAGGGGTGGGCTGCAGACTAGTGTATATAATCGAATTTAATGCTCGTAATGGAGACCACCTGAGTGTTCGTCGCAGCCTTATTTCCTCCCTGGCTGTTGCATCGTGAGTTCGGCGGGTTCGCCGCCGGACAAAACCTCTGGTGAACGGAGTCCTGTGTATAAAAAAAGGAAAATAATAAAAGGCAACACACTTGTGAGCCCCTAGTGTGGTCGAACCGCACTCTGGGGCTATTGTGGTCGTGCCCCTCCCCCCAGGCCCATTGTATCTCCAGAGCGTAATGATGTACACGGAGGGTTGGTTTTGCAATCATGCGAGGGCTGGGGTCGGGGCCGCATTGATATGCGTGCTCGGATCGTGCCAGGTGGTCTTGGTTGATGTTGCTTCGGGCGCGTTTGGCCGTATCCGGCCGTTTAACGGCCGGACTCGAAAATTGCCTTAAAAGGCTGCTCTGTACTTCTGCCGCGAGAGCCGCTGTATGTTCCTCCGTTCGGAGGGAGCGTTCCGTATTTCCGTTGACCATGATGACTCCACGAGGGCCTGGCATCTTGAGCTTGAGGTATGCATAATGCGGCACCGCGTTGAACTTTGCAAGCGCGGTTCGTCCGAGCAGAGCGTGATAGCCGCTGCGGAACGGGACTATGTCAAAGATTAACTCCTCGCTCCGGAAATTGTCCGGGGATCCGAAGACCACTTCCAGTGTGACTGAGCCTGTACAATTGGCTTCAACACCTGGTATGACGCCTTTAAAGGTCGTCTTCGTAGGTTTAATCCTTGAGGGCTCTATGCCCATCTTGCGCACTGTATCCTGATAAAGCAGGTTCAAGCTACTGCCGCCGTCCATCAGGACTCTCGTGAGGTGAAATCTATCGACGATTGGGTCTAAAACCAATGCGGCGAATCCGCCATGGCGGATGCTGGTCGGATGGTCTCTTCGATCGAAAGTGATCGGACAAGAGGACCATGGGTTGAACTTCGGGGCGACTGGCTCCATCGCGTATACGTCCCTTAGTGCACGCTTCCGCTCCCTCTTGGGTATATGGGTTGCGTATATCATGTTGACCGTCCGCACTTGTGGGGGGAAACCCTTCTTTCCTCTACTGTTCGGCGGCCGGGTCTCTTTCTCGTCGTCGCTATGCAGCCCCTTGTCATTGTTTTTGGCAATTAACTTGCCTGCCTGCTTGAATACCCAACAGTCTCTGTTGGTGTGGTTAGCTGGCTTTTCGGGGGTGCCATGTATCTGGCATAAGCGGTCGAGTATTCGGTCCAAGTTGGACGGACCCAGAGTGGTTCTTTTGAATGGCTTCTTCCGCTGACCGGGTTTAGAGCCTCGGAATCTGGCATTGACTGCCGTATCCTCCTTGTTGTTGCCATTAATACGGCGTTTATTTTTGCTTCGACGCGACCTGCCATTGTGGTCCTTAGTATCCGGACTGCCAGAATTTTTGCTGAGGTTGTTGCTGCGAGCTAGCCAGCTATCCTCTCCCGCGCAAAAGAGGGTCATTAATCATGTGAGGGCTGCCTTGGATTTCGGCTTTTCCTGTCCCAGGTGCCGGGCTAGCCATTCGTCGCGGATGTTATGTTTGAAGGCTGCGAGGGCCTCTGCATCCGGACATTCGACGATTTGGTTTTTCTTTGTCAAGAACCATGTCCAGAACTGTCTGGCCGATTCGTCTGGCTGCTGAATTATGTGGCTTAGGTCATCGGCGTCTGGTGGTCGCACATATGTGCCCTGGAAGTTGTCGAGGAACGCGGCTTCCAGGTCTTCCTAACACCCAATTGACTCTGCGGGCAAGCTGTTGAGCCAATGCCGAGCTGGTCCTTTAAGCTTGAGTGGGAGATATTTGATGGCATGGAGATCGTCGCCGCGGGCCATATGGATGTGAAGGAGGTAATCTTCGATCCAAACCGCGGGGTCTGTTGTGCCATCGTAGGATTCAATGTTTACGGGTTTAAACCCTTCGGGGATTTAATGATTCATTACTTCGTCAGTGAAGCATAGCGGGTGTGCGGCGCCTCTATATTGAGCAATATCACGACGTAGCTCGAGTGAGCGTTGTCTGCTGTGTTCGGCCCGGCCGGAGTTATTGTATCCGGCGCGACGGTATTCTCGTGGGTCGTGGGGCGCCCACGTGATCCATAGATGGATCTGGATTGCCTTGCTTTGTCCTCCAATATATCTCGCAAGTCCGGCGCGTTCCCTCTTGGCTTCGTACTTTTGGAGCGATGCCGGGGTACGGTCTTGGTGGAGGGCCTAGATGCCTCTCTGTCGCAACCACGGGGTGGTCGGTCGGCCGTATTGTGCGCTGGTGATGAAGGTATGTATGCTTCCTCCTCTAATCGGGGGAGCAACTTGCGTTTTGGGTAACTTTTGGAGGGACGTTCGAGTTCATACTCTTCGGCCGCGAGGACCTCAGTCCATCTGTCGGCCAGCAGGTCTTGATCAGCTTGAAGCTACTGCTGCTTTTTCTTTAGGCTATTTTCCGTGGCGATAAGCCTGCATTTAAAACGCTCTTGTTCGACGGGATCCTCAGGCACGACGAATTCGTCGTCGCCGAGGCTTGCTTCATCTCCGGAGGGAGGCATGTAATTATCATCCTCGACCTCTTCGTCTGCCGCTCTCTCGCGAGGGCTTGCTTCTGCATCCTCCTGCGCTGAATCTTGCTGTTGACACACGAACACGTCACGTGTACCCTCGACGCCGGGGGTGATGCACCGCAGCTCACGTCGAAGGAGACCCGACCGACAGCGCGATACGCAAGACAGTCGGCGGGTGCTTTTGCAGACCCGAAACCCCGCGCACCCGGGAGGGACCCCGTCAGGGATTGCGGCGGCTATGGGTTGCCCTAGGTCGATTCGCTGGCCCCTAGAGCCTCGGGATTCGCAGCTCTCAAACACGAAGAACAGCAAAGAACGAGAGAGAAAAACGGTGGCGAGATAAAAAGTAGACAGGAAAAAGTAGTATATTGATTTGTTCGATTGTGTGTTGTTCAATCGGCCATCACCCCCAACCTATATAAGAAGCGACTGGACTTCCCGTACAAGTAAAGGATTCATCTAGGCTTTCCTTACAAGAAAAAATACATCAATTCGCGTCCTAGAGTCCTAGTTCTATTCCAACTCAGATTCAGTCTGAATCTGGCCCAACTTCTGTCTTCCTCCTTGTGCAGGCTGCCGAGCCTCCATATGACCTCCGATCAAGATGGCCCAAATATCAAACTTGTGCACCTCAACGATACGAACAACTCTCATGTTGATCACTTTTTCAAATAAGGCCATCTTCAATACTTTTCGAGGTCGTCTTTACCTTCCAGTCGGACTCGGTCTTGCGGTAGACTGAATTATCCGAGTCTTGTAGTGAATTTGTAGGCCATATACTATCTCTGATGACAATGGCTCCAAAACCAAAGTTTACCGTCTTGATGATACGCACAACTTCTGTATTGAACACTTCTTCACCCGAAATCATCTTGATAAACTTTTGGGCACATGTTCAGTTTCACTCGGATTTGAGCTCATCCACTCGGATATTAGAGTCTTTCACTCGGATGGTCCGACTGGACTTTTTCACTCGGATGACTATATTTTCACTCGGAAGACAAATGATGACCACATTTTCAGTCGGAAGACAATCTTTTACTCGATCGGTAGGTTTTCACTCGACCTTTTACTCGATCGGTAGGTTTTCACTCGACCTTTTACTCGATCGGTAGGTTTTTAACCTTTTACTCAATTGGTAGGTTTTCACTCGACCTTTTACTCGATCGGTAGGTTTTTACCCGAAAGGTAAGCTTTCACTCGACAGGTGAGTTTTCACTCGGATGGTAAGCTTTTCACTCGACCAAAAACATAGCCTGATCTTGATTTGTCTCCCCAAGTCTCATACGACCTCGGATTGAGACGAATTATGTATGAAAATCAATCGGCTCGATGAGACGAAACTTTCTCGTGTTGAAGTTTTTCCGATTCAAGGACTTCTTAAGGGCCGAATTGCTCGCGCGACCCATTAGACAGGGCGTCTGGTACTTTGCGCCATATTTCCATTCAGCTTCGGCCTGCAGTGTATTGCCTCTAACTTTTGCATATGAACTCGGATTGAGATGATTTATATATCAAAATCGATTGCCTCGACGAGACAAAGACAATTCCTTTAGAATACTCCTTCATCCGAGGTCGTCTTGAAGGCATGATCGGCCGAAAACCACTCGGAATGTTGAATTCTGTCACTCGGAGTACAACTTCGGCCACCGAGATAAGGTCGAATGGCGATAAATTAAACATCAAAGTTATTCCACTCGGCGACCTGAAACTTCGCATGCTGAAAACTCTTTCACTTGAGGCCATCTTACTTGCCTTTTGTACCTTGCCAAAATCCGATGTCAACACTTGCTGGAGGGGATTGTCTTCGGCACTGTCTGGAGTGTTATTATCTCCTGTGCCGGAATCTCCATTCTTGCTGTGGCGGGATTTAGAGCGGCGCCGCTGATGCCGGCGCTTGGGCTGTTTCTTTAAGGAATCTGCCTCCGCTGCCTCTTCGCGGTCCCCATCTTTTGGGGTGTCCACCATGTATATGTCGTATGACGAGGTGGTCTTCCAGTGCCCTGTAGGCGCTGGTTCCTGTTCGTCTCCGGCATCGTCGTCCATACCGTCGATGTCTTCGGAGTCATAGTCTAACATGTCGGTTAGATCGTCGACAGTGGCTACAAAGTGGGTGGTGGGTGGGCTCTGAATTTCTTCGTCGTCCGTATCCCAACCATCCTGGCCATAGTCCGGCCAGGTCTCTCCGGATAGCGAGAGATGCTTTAGCGAATGTAGGATGTCGCCAAAAGGCGAGTGCTGAAAGATGTCCGCCGCGGTGAACTCCATATCGGCGCCCAATCGGATTCGATTGGCAGAGGCGCCGGAGGTTCGGAGTCCGGCAGGGAGTCCGGCACCTCGGAGTCACGAGCTTTATGGGGGACAAGGTCAGAGTTCGGCTCCATCGCCGCGGAAGTTGCAGCCCCCGAGGCGGTGTCCAGCCACCGGTCCTCGATCTGGGCGATCGGCTCCGGACTGAAGGTCGGAGCGGATTCGTGTGCGACCACCAAGGCACTATTCGGCGGCAGAGCTAAATCATGCCCATCGTGATAGCGCGGCACGCTCGACTGTGGCTCGAGTCCGTCGAAGATCAAGTCCCCGCGGATGTCGTCCGTGAAGTTTAGGCTTCCAAACCTGACCTGATGGCCAGGGGCGTAGCTTTCGATCTGCTCCAGATGGCCAAGTGAGTTGGCCCGCAGTGCGAAGCCGCCGAATACGAAGATCTGTCCGGGGAGAAAAGTCTCGCCCTGAACGGCGTTGTTGGTTGAAGAAGCCATCGAGCCTATCGGTGACGACACAGAGGAACTCTCAATGAAAGCACCAATGTCGGTGTCAAAACCGGTGGATCTCGGGTAGGGGGTCCCGAACTGTGCGTCTAGGCGGATGGTAACAGGAGACAAGGGACACGATGTTTTACCCAGGTTCGGGCCCTCTTGATGGAGGTAAAACCCTACGTCCTGCTTGATTAATATTGATGATATGGGTAGTACAAGAGTAGATCTACCACGAGATCAAGGAGGCTAAACCCTAGAAGCTAGCCTATGGTATGAATGTTGTAATGGAGGTTATGTCCTACGGACTAAAGCCCTCCGGTTTATATAGACACCGGAGAGGGCTAGGGTTACACAGAGTCGATTACAATGGTAGGAGATCTACATATCCATATTGCCAAGCTTGCCTTCCACGCCAAGGAAAGTCCCATCCGGATATGGGACGGAGTCTTCAATCTTGTATCTTCGTAGTCTTGGAGTCCGGCGGACGATGATAGTCCGGCTGTCCGGACACCCCCTAGTCTAGGACTCCCTCACTTGGGGATGCTATGTTTGATGAACTAGGTGATACCCCGCGCGTTGCTGCGGGCCAGAAATGCGTAGATCCATATTCGTAGAATTAGAGACAAAACATTAAAGAATATTGAGCAACATGGTAATATAAAGAGAAATATTTTCTAGGTGCCTCCTGGATTGTTGGAGACGCAAAATGTATCCCATACATAAGCCTCAGATACATAGGAAACGACACTAAGAATCCAGATAAACAAAGTGGTTCAAAGACTCGTGAAATGTGTCTCGGTTTATCCCTGCAACTTCATATCAAAACTCTTCTCATCAACTTAAAGTTTTCTGTTATCTATAAAGAAAATAAAATTTGGTTAGAAACTTGGAGTTGATACAACTAACAACAATAATTAATCTGAAAAACTGAATAATTGCTGGAAGCACAAAAATAATCATGTGTATAAGAATTTCTTCCTCCATCTAAAACGGAGGGCAAGGTGAAATAATATATCATCCTTGTCAATGTGAAAGTTTTTTATTATGTATAAAAAATAAAATTTCATTTAGAAACTTGGAATCGACATAGCTAATCACACCAATTAACTTGGAACTGCATTAACCAAAAAATGATTGTGTTTAAGGTTGCAAATGCATATTTCACACCACGTGGAATTGACTTAATAACAACAATCATGCATATATTATATGTAAGTAATATCACAAAACTAACTAAAACTAACTGAACCGTGTTTCAGCTGCGAAGCACGACGTTTCCTAAAGCATCGATTAGTTACATTTAACACCAAAATTGCACATAGAATCTCCAACAAATCAGTAAGAAAAAGTCTTAATTCAGTTATGGGGTCTCACAAACAAATAATGAATGGGTAGCCATGTTGACTGCATGGACTACTTGCAAAATAATCCCTCTGCTATAAAATTCAGAGACATAGTATTACAAATAGCAATGAACACTTGTGTAAGCCAAATGTTTTTTTTCTTTCAAAATCACACTGTATAATCTAAATTATTTATGCTACCTTATGTCCAAGTGAAAGAGCATCTCCATTGCTGAAAAGGCATGAGAAATTCAGAGACGTATATTAGTAATCAAAATCACATGTATAGTCTAAACTGATATCTGCTACCTTTTCTCCAAGTGAAAAGAGCATCTCCACGAAATCCATGTGGGCATGAGGGAGCATACGGAGCTGATAGCCTGGACCCAAGAGTGTCTGATGCAGTGACGCATGTGAAGCGGATGAACACATGTTGCAGCCTGCAAAGTAGGGACTGGGAAGTGACCGTTAAGGTAGAATCAGAACGACCGACCACACAGAAACAGTTCAAGGATGTTACTCGAATGTAAGCGCGGAGGTGCTGACCTGATAAGCTGATGTGCTGGTCCCAGTGGTGGAGTCTGTTGAAGTCTTCTTTGGTTCAGTCGGATTCTCCACCTCTACTTGCCGCCGATGGCGGCCGCGGGAGAATAGCGACGACGCCCGGAGGCCTCAGCGGGTGTGAGTTCTTTGACGATCTGGGATTCTGGGTGTCCAGCAATGGCGGCGGCGGCGGCCCGTCCCTGTCTTCCCACAATCAAAGATGCATCGGATGTGAGGCTAGACCAACCAGCTGGCGTGCGGTTGACGGCACAGAGCAGAGCAACGGCTTGCACAACGGTGTGTCTTCCTCAACGATGTGGGTGTTTGGAACCGGAACCATGTCCTGAACCGCGCCCAGAGTGGCATCGGGAAGAGGCAAACCAACGATTGTGTGGGAGGATCTAGCACACACAGGTTTGTAGATGCGGGGCGCGGGGGTGGTGGCGCGCAATTTAATCTAGCCTTTTCTTCCGGTAACGGAGGGCAAGGTAATGAGGGCGATCAATGCTGCGGTTTCATGTGCAATTGCGCTCGGGAGATCTTCGGTCGAGGCAGCGGAAGGTAGCGCACCCGCGCTACTCGACACAGGCAGCCCATGTGGCTTCGTACAACCCAAGCGCTGGAAGCCGAAACTCAAACAAGAACGCAGCGAGCGTACGTGTAGATCTGATTGCGTTCATACTTGATCCAATGGCTAATAATAATTCGGGTGACGTGGCTGTGCGAGAAGCCAAGAAATCACCTAGTGGGGGGCTCCTATTTAGATATAGAAGATATGATATTTTTAGTCCCCCAAGTTTGGATGAGAAAAAATTATTATGATGAAAGCATGCCTCCTATTTATGATGATTATATTGATGAAAGTTGGTTTGGAAGAGTGTCAACTTTAGGAAGTAATGATCCCACTATTTTGGAGGGTGTTGAATCTTATTGTGATAATTATGAAAGTGGATTTGGAGAAGTCATGACTTTATTTAGTGATGAATCCACTATTTCGGAAGAGGTTCCAATTGATTATGAGAACAAAGTAGCTATCTATGATGATTATTGTGATGACATGTATGCTATAAAGAATAATGATAACCATGAAACTTGTCATCATGATTTTAATTTTCAATTGGATTATGCCTCACATGATAGTTATTTTGTTGAGTTTGCTCCCACTACTATTCATGAGAAGAAATTTGATTATGTGGAGAGTAATAAAAATTCTATGCTTGTGGATCATGAAAAGAATGCTTTATGTGGTAGTTATATTGTTGAATTCATTCATGATGCTACTAAAAATTATTATGAGGGAGGAATATATGCTTGTAGGAATTGCAACAATATCAATTTTCCTCTCTACGTGTTGAAAATCTTGAAGGTATGCTTGTTTTGCTTCCCTATGCTTGTTGATTCTTGTTCCCATAAGTTGTTTGATCACAAAATCCCTAGGCATAGGAAGTGGGTTAGGCTTAAATGTGGTAGTAATATTCTTCATGATGCTCCCATTATGTTTCAATTCTTATCTTTTATGTGAGCATCATTGAAATCATCATGCCTAGCTAAAAAGGCATTAAAGAAAAATGTTTGTTGGGAGACAACCCAACATTTACCCCTACTATTTTTGTGTGTTCACATGATTATTCTACTGTATTAATCATGTTTTATAGCTTTTGTTTCAATAAAGTGCCAAGTAGAACCTTTGGGAAGACTTGGGTGAAAGTTAATGTGATCTTTCTATAAAAAACAGAAACTTTGCGCTCACGAGATTAGCTGTCATTTTTTACAGAAGAGTGATTTTGAGTTGATTATTTTTTAAGAAGATCAATAGACCAATTCCTCACGTCCACCAATTTATTTCAGAATTTTTAGAGTTACATAAGTATTCCAGAGTTACAGATTACTACAGACTGTTCTGTTTTTGACAGATTCTGTTTTCATTGTGTTGTTTGCTTATTTTGATGAATCTTTGAGTAGTATCGGAGGGTATGAACCATAGATAAGTTGGAATACAGTAGATATTACACCAATATGAATTTAGAATGAGTTCACAATAGTACCAAAAGTGGTGATTTATTTTCTTATACTGACGGAGCTTACGAGTTTTCTGTTGAGTTTTCTGTTGTGAAGTTTTCAAGTTTTGAGTAAAGATTCGATGGACTATGGAATAAGGAGTGGAAAGAGCCTAAGCTTGGGGATTCCCAAGGCACCCAAAGGCAATATTCAAGGACAACCAAGAGCCTAAGCTTGGGGATGCCCCGGATGGTATCCCCTCTTTCGTCTTCGTTCATCGGTAACTTTGCTTGGAGCTATATTTTTATTCACCACATGATATGTGTTTTGCTTGGAGCGTCATTTTATTTTATTAGGTTTTTCTTGCTGTTTGAATAATATCCCAAGATCTTAAATTCTTAAATGTTAGAGAGTCTTCACATAGTTACATAATTATTTCACTACTCATTGGTCTTCACTTATATCTTTTGGAGTAGTTTGTCATTTGCTCTAGTGCTTCACTTATATCTTTTTAGAGCACGACGGTGGTTTTATTTTGAAGAAATAGATGAACTCTCATGCTTCACTTATATTATTTTGAGAGTCTTAAACAACATGGTAATTTGCTTTGGTTATGAATTTAGTCCTAATATGATGGACATCCAAGAGGGATATAATAAAAACTTTCATATAAAGTGCATTGAATACTATGAGAAGTTTGATTCCTTATGATTGTTTTGAGATATGAAGATGGTAATATTAGAGTCATGCTAGTAGAGTAGTTGTGAATTTGAGAAATACTTGTGTTAAAGTTTGTGATTCCCGTAGCATGCACGTATGGTGAACCATTATGTGATGAAGTCGGATCATGATTTATTTATTGATTGTCTTCCTTATGAGTGGCGGTCGGGGACGAGCGATGGTCTTTTCCTACCAATCTATACCCCTAGGAGCATGCGTGTAGTACTTTGTTTCAATGACTAATAGATTTTTGCAATAAGTATGTGAGTTCTTTATGACTAATTAATGTTGAGTCCATGGATTATACGCACTCTCACCCTTCCACCATTGCTAGCCTCTCTTGTGCTGCACAACTTTCGCCGGTACCATACACCCAACATATACCTTCCTCAAAACAGCCACCACCTGTTATGGCATTTCAATAGCCATTCCGAGATATATTGCCATGCAACTTTCCACCGTTCCGTTTTTTATGACACGCTCCATCATTGTCATATTGCTTTGCATGATCATGTAGTTGACATCGTATTTGTGGCAAAGCCACCTTTCATAATTCTTTCATACATGTCACTCTTGAATCATTGCACATCCCGGTACACCGCCTGAGGCATTCATATAGAGTCATATTTTTTTCTAAGTATTGAGTTGTAATTCTTGAGTTGTAAGTAAATAAAAGTGTGATGATCATTATTATTAGAGCATTGTCCTAGTGAGGAAAGGATGATGGAGACTATGATTCCCCCACTAGTCGGGATGAGACTCCAGACAAAAAAAAGAGGCCAAAAAAAAGAGAAGGCCCCAAAAAATGAGAGAAAAAGAGAGAAGGGGCAATGCTACTATCCTTTTACCACACTTGTGCTTCAAAGTAGCACCATGATCTTCATGATAGAGAGTCTCCTATGTTGTCACTTTCATATACTAGTGGGAATTTTTCTTTGTAGAATTCGGCTTGTATATTCCAATGATGGGGTTCCTCAAATTGCCCTAGGTCTTCGTGAGCAAGCGAGTTGGATGCACACCCACTGTCGGTGTCAAAACCGGCAGATCTCGGGCAGGGGGGCCCAAGCTGTGCGTCTAAGGATCAATGGTAATAGGAGGCCAGGGGACACGATATTTACCCAGGTTCGGGCCCTCTTAATGGAGGTAAAACCCTACTCCTGCTTGATTATGATTGTCGAATATGAAGATTACAAGAGTTGATCTACCTCGAGATCGTAATGGCTAACCCTAAATGTCTAGCCTGCGAGGGTTCCTATGATGGTGTAAAAGGTTGCCCCCTACGGACTAACCCCTCCAGTTTATATACACACCGGAGGGGGTCTATGAATTGTACAAAGTCGGTTTATCAGGGAAGGAAACCTCCGGACTCTATTCTTGCCGTCCACGTGTTGAGAAGTCCCGTCCGGACACGGTCGATGATCTTCGACTTGATCCTGTACGACCCATGCAGCCCAGCCCATACTCCTAGGCCAGACATCTGAGGACCCCTGAATCCAGGAATCCCTTAGTAGCCCCCGAACTTGCCTTCAATGTCAATGTAGTATGCGGACGCAAGTCTTCGGCTTTGCAAGGCGGGTTCTACATTATACTCCGGATTGAAGATAGTCCGGCATCAGCTTCCGTGTCCAGTCTATATGATTCTTCCCTGTCGTCGCCTCGATTTCCACACGTCCGAGTGAATGCGAATGGTCTGTTTGCAATTTAATATTCCTGGCAAGCACAAACCGCACCTATAAAGCGAGGCAAGATCTCTAACCGTCATCTTGCATCACACCAAAAGCAACAGAGCAAGCCACCAAAAACATACTATGGCAAGCGCCCCTGGTTCCTCCTCGCGTCCTCATGGCCCTCAAGAGGGGGACTGGCAGAGTTGTTCCGTATCCCACCTCTAGCTCAGTCGACTCTAAATGCAAGGATACCTCCCTCCCCCAGATCTAGTCTCCGTATGGGTGGGGTTAACCACTATAGGTGCCGATGCATTGACGGAGAATTTCCCCAATCCTAGTCATGGGGAGAGGGTGTGCTTCACCCCATTTCTTTTGAGGGTTGTGGGATTCCCAATCCACCCCTTCCTTAGGGGCCTACTGGAACACTGAGGGATCCAGCTGCACAACCTCACACCAGGTTCTATTTTACATATCTCCGGTTTTGTCGCTCTTTGCGAATTGTTCTTGGGTTGTGAGGCTCACTTTGAACTATGGAAAAAGTTCTTCTGCCTCATCCCCCGCCACCAGGGCGGCGGGTCTATTTTCGAAGTGGGCGCCGCCAAAGTATGGCGTATAGCCGGATCCAGCTACCCCGCTGGTACTCTGAAGAAAGGATCTGCCGAATGGTCTTCGGAATGGTTCTATGTTGATGATGTACCCCTTCCGGACCCTGTTCGGCGTGGACTGCCAGAATTTTCTAGTGCCCCCTTGAAGAAGCTATACAACCGGCATCCCAAATCCTCCACCCAAGAAGACAGTGCGGAGGTGATGAACTTGGTAAAAAAGATCAAGATATTGACCCATTCCAGACTCTCCGTAGTAGAAGTTATGGCTATCACGATAAAGAGATGCATCCAGTCACTTCAATCATGAGTAACTCCCCTATGGAACTACAACGGGGAGGACGACGCATCCCGCTATAGGAGAAAGGGTCCGGATGGCCAAGCCACATTACCGGCAGCTCTGGCCGACCTCTATAAAGGAGAAGAAGAAGACTTCATGCGTGTAAATTGCCGAGAAGCCTACTCCATGTACACTCCTATTAAATGGGTAAGTTTTTTTAGCCGCTCAATGCCCTTTTATCCATAGGGATGCACTGACCGGGTATCCTGGCTATTTATGTTTTGAACAGTCATGGAGGAAGATTGTCGAGAACATTAATTGCCCCGCCCCCCAGCCAGAGGATCATGATCACAATGAAGACCCCGGATTCCATGAGGATCCGGACATATTTGTAGAGTTCGAAGATGGAGTCTACTATCAGGTGAGCCTTGACGGCTCAGAGGTGGCTATTATGGCTGACTACCCCGACCTCTATCCCTTCGTGAAGGTAAGTGTTCGGAAACTGTATTCTCAAAGAAGAGAGACACTCCCACTTGTCTCCTTATCCTCCACATTGGGCCATGTTTCGGAGGATCGATGCTCAGCAAGACGCACCCAAGGGAGGGCGACCAAGAAAAGGTTAGCATCTTCACGGAAGGGTCGTGCAAAACAAAAGGAGGTCGGCAGCACTACCGAACCTGCTCCACCATCGAAAAGGTATCTACTTCTTTGTTAATATTTGATCGTGAAGTTGGACTGTGATTCGAATCCTCCCTCTATCATCGCAGGAGGGGTATATGGTGCACCGTGGGTAAGGTCCAAGTCAGCCGAGTTGCGGCTAACCCGGCACCGAAGATACCAATCGGGATGGGGGCACATGCTGATGCAGCACAGACTCACTCATCTCAGGGCGATCCAGATGAGATGTCCATGACCAACTCCGAAGTCGAGAGTGCGATGAACCATCGGCACTTAAAATAAGCCTTACTGCAAGTGCATCTAGTGCCACCCCTAGTTGGTTTTAGAGTATTGACGACAAACCTGGTTGAGGGACTAATGTGTCTGTGAGAATTACAGGATAACACAGGTAGTAGTCCCTCATTGATTCGGTTTACCTACCGGAGATGACCCCTTAAAATGAGTGAAGACATTGAAGACAATGGTGGGTTGTGAAGCTATTCACGTTGAAGACTATGACATGAGAAGACATCGCGTGAAGACTATGGAGTGCGAAGACTTAGTAGTTTCGTTGTTTCGTTTTCTTCTTTGTTGAGTCATAGGAACCATCGTACTGTTAAGTGGGGTCCCAGTGAACAAAGTCAGAGTGATTGAAGTGATGCTCAACCAAATCCTATGTCTTCGAGCGAAGACAATGAGAGCAAATCTTATCCAGAGTCGGATGAGTCAGCTTTACTTGTAGCCCAAGTCAAGCTGCCGCGTGTGTTTGAAATCTGACCGTTGAGACACGTGTCAGTTCCTTAGTGACCCAGGGTCATTTTGGACAAATCAGGTCGGGTTGCCCATTGGCTACAAATAGCCCACCCCCTACACCATAAATTTGTGGCTGCTCAGAGTTAGTACACGACTTTTGTCATTTGAGAGCAACCCACCTCCGAAGCATTTGAGAGAGAATCCTTGCGAGGACAAAGCCCAAACCACCCAGAGCCCAAAGAGTGTTTGGCATCACTGAAGTCTTTCTATCCGCGTGAACTAAAGACTTGTTACACTTGAGGACTGTGAATCCTCCAGCCGGTTAGGCGTCGTGTTCTGAGCATCCAAGAGTCATTGTGGATTGCTGGTGAACGAAGTCTGTGAAGGTTTGGAAGTCTACCTTGAAGACTTACCAGAGTGATTGGGCAGGAACTGGGTGTCCTTAGCTCAAGGAGAATAAGGTGAAGACGCGGTCTTCTAAGTTGAATCTTAGCCTCCCTAACCAGACGTACAGTTGTCACAGCAACTGGAACTAGTTGAACAAATCTCTGTCCTCCCGAAGCTACTGGTTCTATCTCTCACTTCTCTTTACTTAAAGTTTATCTTTGTGAAGTCAGTGCCTGCTTGCATTATCTGTTTGACTTCACTGTGTGACTACTTGTCCTGATTGGCTTCATACTATCTTCCATCTGGATCCTTACTACCTAGCTGTTGATAGTCTTCGTGCTTTCACTTCATTGAATACTTGACTATGGCTTGTCTAGTGTAGTCTACTTTCCGCTGTATTCGAATAGTGTCATTTCTATTGTTTTTCTTCGAAAGTCCCATTTTTTGAAGACTTTCATAAAAATCACCTATTCACCCCCCTCTAGTCGATAACTAGCTATTTCAATTGGTATCAGAGCAAGGTACTTCCTTGTTCTGTATGATTCGGTTTAACCACCTGGAGTTTTAGCTATGTCGACTGCAGTGATAATCAAAGTCTTCGCTGTGTGCCCCATCTTCGATGGCACTGAGTATCCCTACTGGAAGAATAAGATGCGCATGCATCTTGAAGCCATTGATGTCGCTCTGTGGTATGTCGTCAAGAACAGCGTTCCCAAGACTGGTGAAGGTGTCACCCCTGCTGATGTCAAGAAGTTCATTCAACTGGACTCTACTGCCAAGAACATCATCTGTGGTCATCTAACCAAAGGACAGTATGGCCGTGTGAGTGCTCTGGAAACATCGAAGCTAGTCTGGGACTGGCTCTCTAAGGTCAATGAAGGCGTTTCAACTCAGCGAGATCAAAGGTTCAGTGTTCTCCGCGACCTCTTCAACCGCTTCAAGAGACACGACAACGAGAACGTCCAACTCACATTTGATCACCTCACTGATATCACAAATGAGCTCCAAGCACTCGGTGCCACTGAGATCACGAAGCATGAAATAGTCAAGACACTACTGAGATCACTTGACACCTTAGCCCTGATGATACAAGAACGCCCTGACTTTAAGACTCTCGATCCATCTGACATACTTGAGAATCTCAACACACATGAGTTCCAGCTATCTGAGAAACGAGATATCTATGGCCCCAACTATGGCCGAACTCGCACTTTGAAGGAAAAGGCTGCTGCTTCCTCATCTGAAGAAGAATCTGACTGCAGTTTTGGTGATCCTGAAGACATTGGAAAGGAGCTTGCTATGCTTGTGAAGAAGTTCCAAAAATTCACCAAGAAGAAAGGCTTAATAAAGTCTTCACGATCCAGCTCAAGGAATGATGAAGCTTCCACCCATGACCACAAGAAGAGAACCTGCCACAAGTGCAAGAAACCTGGTCACTACATCTCTGAGTGTCTACAATGGGACAATGGGAAGAAGAAGAAGAAGAACAAAGAATATGATTCTGATGACAAGAAGAAGAAGAAATCCTCAAAGTCTTCTTCCAAGTCTTCTTCTAAGTCTTCATCACACAAGAAGAGCTCATCTAGCAAGGCTCGTGCTTTTGTTGGCAAGGAGATGGATTCAGAGGAGAAGTCTACTTCTGAGGAGGCGGACGTGGAGTCTGAGGAGGAGTCCGACTCTGATGTTGCAAGTCTGGCTCTAGCTACAGCCTACGTCGCCAAGTCCATCTTCAACACTGAAGACAATGTCTCCATCACCACGCTGATGATAATGACAACGACGATTTGGCTCCCACCTACTGCTTCATGGCACATGGTGCCATGGTAAAATCACGCGATGCTTACTGTCAAACATCAAGTGAAGATGACTCTGATGGTGAATCCAAACCTAGTTACAAAACACTTGCTAAAATTGCAACGGAACACAAAAAGCTATGGAATATATTCAAAAACTGTTAGACAAAAGCGATGACCTGTTGGACGCGGAAATGACCCGATCTCAGTCCTTAATTGAAGACATAAAAAATCTTCATGTTAAGTACGAAGAACTTGAAAGTCATCATGAAACGCTCACAACAACTCATGAAAAGCTTTCCTACGATTATCTTCAAAGGAAGCAAGATCTTGAGAAGTTGAGAGCGATTCATGAAGATCTTCAAAAAGAGAATGAGTCACTTCGCGCTCAACAGATCAGTCCCGCTCAGGAAGGATTTGAACCACCATGTCTAAAATGCATTGAGCGTGATAACGCTGCCTCCGTTGCTGAATGTTCTACTGCTACTACTGTTGCAATATCTTCAACTGTTGATGTGGTAACTAACCCCTCTGCTGAGGATACCACTACTATTGCTGATGAGAATGCTAGGTTGAAGACACTGCTTGAGACAGGGATGTACAAAAGTCTCAAAGGGCATCAGACATTATGTGATGTCCTCAAAAAGCAGATTCTGAACCAAAACCCTAGGAAAGAGGGTGTTGGGTTCGAGAAGAAAATGAATGTTGATGGGTCATACTGGAAGCCTGAGCAGTACCCCAAAACCACATGGGTTGCTGCAAAGGAACCTTCAGTAGATCCATCCACCTTATCTGGTTTCACTTGTGCTAACCCTATTATCATTGATGAATCCTTTGATGCAAACTATAAACTGTTTAAGAATCAGAATGGCGAAGTGTTTGCCAGGTATATTGGTACTAACTGCAGGAATGGGCAACCTATGAAGAAGATATGGGTACCCAAAAGTTGTCTTGAGAATCTTAAAGTGAATGTCATCATGACACCACCTGTGAAGAAGACAAACCCCATACCAAAGGCTTCATATGGCCCGAAAGCTTCATACAGACCAAGGACTCATCTGAGTCACCCTAACGTCAATGTTTTGTAGGGAAATCATACTCAGACCCATGAATATGAGCGTGTTTCCTCAAACCGCTATGTTCATAGAACTAATAACTTTTCTGCTTATTCCTATGAGTATTATTAACCTCCTGCAAGGCTATTTACTAGGGCTCCAAAGCCAAAGTTCTCAGATGCTGCACTTAGACTCATTGCTTCTAAGCCACCCCTGAAAATGTGGGTGGTTAAGAAAACTTAACTCTCTTTTGCAGGGAAAGATCTCCAGCCGGAAATCTAAGGCGTCCAATGCTAATGCTGGGGACCTTAAACATCTTGTGGGGCGCAAGATAAAATGCCCAAATGGTCTTACTATGTATTTCGTTCCGGGATTCCTTAACACTCCTCCTATCTATCCTAACCAAGATTTGAATTTCCATGTTCCACTTGTTCGTCAAATTTTTATGCTGCACAGCTCGCTTGGTGAAGCCTATCCCCCAAACTGCACTGTAGGCTATGACACCTCGTACTTCAGAATGGATTATGGGCAGTGGATGCACTAACCACATGACTGGCCTTTGAAGTCTTCTGATGGATTCAACGCTACGTCCATCAGACAAGAGTCACATCACATTTGCTGACACTGGTAAAAGCAAGGTATTGGGTCTAGGTAGAGTTGCAATATCAAGGGATCAGCACATGGATAAAGTGATGCTTGTTGAATCCCTTGGTTTCAACTTAATGTCTATCTCAATGCTTTGTGACTTAAACATGATTGTGCTATTTGGAAAATATCGATGCCTTGTGCTAATGGAATCTGACAAGTCTCTAGTCTTTGAAGGATATCGAAAAGATGATCTGTATATGGTAGATTTCTCAGCAGGACTACAAATGGCCGTATGTCTTCTAGCAAAAGCTTCAGAGTGCTGGCTATGGCATCGAAGGCTAGGGCATGCTGGCATGAGGAACTTGCACACTCTCGCGAAGAAGAAGCATGTTGTGGGCATCGAAGGCATCAAGTTTGAAAGTGCTACTACCGACTAGAGGGGGGGGGGTGAATAGGCGATTTTTATGGAAGTCTTCAAAGCTTGGAAGTTTCAAAGACAAACAACAGAAATGACCTAATTGTAATGCAGCGGAAGATAAACTACCCTAAGCAAGCCATAGTCAAGTATGCAATGATGTGAAAGTATAGGACTAATAGTAGCTAGATAGTAAGGATCAGGATGGAAGATAGTATGAAGCCAATCAACAGTAGTAGTCAAGCAATGAAGTCAAACAGATACATAGATAGGCAATGACTTCACGAAGACAAACTAAAGTAAGGTTGGGAAGGGATAGAACCAGTTGCTTGTTGAAGACACATGATTTGTTAGACTAGTTCCAGTTGCTGTGACAACTGTACGTCTGGTTAGGGAGGCTGAGATTTAACTCAGAAGACCGTGTCTTCACCTTATTCCCCTTGAGCAAAGGACACCCAGTCCTTTCCCAATCACTCTGGTAAGTCTTCAAGGGAGACTTCCAAACCTTCACAGACTTCGTTCACCGGCAATCCACAATGACTCTTGGATGCTCAAAACGCGACGCCTAACCGGCTGGAGGATTCACAGTCCTCAAGTGTAATAAGTCTTCAGGTCACACAGACAGAAAGACTTCAGTGATGCCTAACACTCTTTGGCTCTGGGTGTTTGGGCTTTGTCCTCGCAAGGATTTTTCTCTCTCTCAAATGCTTCGAGGTGGGCTGCTCTCAAACGACAAAAGCCGTGCACAAACTCTGAGCAGCCACCAATTTATGGTGTAGGGGGTGGGCTATTTATAGCCACTAGGCAACCCGACCTGATTTGTCCAAAATGACCCTGGGTCACTAAGGAACTGACACGTGTTCCAACGGTCAGATTTCAAACACACACGGCAACTTTACTTGGGCTACAAGCAAAGCTGACTCATCCAGCTCTGGATAAGGTTTGCTCTCATTGTCTTCGCTCGAAGAGATAGGATTTGAGTTGAGCATCACTTCAGTCACTCTGACTTAGTTCACTTGGACCCCACTTAGCAGTACGGTGGTTCCTATGACTCAACAAAGAAGAAAAGGAAGCAACGAAACCACACAGTCTTCGTGCTCCAAAGTCTTCACGCAATGTCTTCTCATGTCATAGTCTTCAATATGAATATCTTCTCATACCACCATTGTCTTCAATGTCTTCATACATTTTTAGGGGTCATCTCCGGTAGGTAAACCGAATTGATGAGGGACACTACCTGCGTTATCCTGCAATTCTCACAAACGCATTAGTCCCTCAACCAACTTTGTCATTAATACTCCAAAACCAACCAGGGGTGGCACTAGATGCACTTACAATCTCCCCCTTTTTGGTGATTGATGACAAGCTGGTTGAAGTTTTCAACGGGGATAAATATGTGAAATTGTAAGGATAGGAAATTGTCTTCATAAGTTGCAAGGGCTCCCCCTGAAGATGTGCATATAAGTAATTTGCTTTTGGAATGCAAATGCACATGGCAGGTTGTACTTGTGGAGATCCACTTCAACTTATGAAGATAGTTCATCATGCATGAAATGATATAGCAAGTAGAATGACATGCATAATGAAAAATGGACGTCTGCAGAATGATCTAAGTGCGGAAGTTATCATCGCACATGCGGAATTTATCATCGCATCACAGTGAAGCAAATAAGTAGCAGACAACCATCAAGTTTAGGTGTTACAACTCAGAGAACTAAATGTTTCAAAAGCAAGGGTTAAGCAAGAGTTGTAAGCATGAGGCAAAATATGATGCAACCGCCCATATGAACCCGCTTGAAGACTATCAACTCATACGGTTCTCCCCCTTTTGTCAGTAAGGACCAAAAAGGTTTGAAGACATAGAGCATCTACTCGTCCTCATGAGTAGGTGAAGCAGCATGGTTGTCGTCGTTGGTTGGCGGTGCAGATGAACTTGGTGTAGTGTCGATGCGCGTAGTAGTAGGAGGTGGTGAAGTAGCATCATCTTCATCATCGATCACTCTGGCATTTACCGTTGCCGTGGAGGAAGAATATTCAGAGTCTTCAAGAGATGGAGTGCGACGTAGGACAGCAGTCCGTGGAGGAGTGGAGTCAAACTGGAATCTTTCATTGAAGCCATCGTCTCGAAGATCTGCTTCAGCACTAAGCAGGGTCAAACTCTTCCATGATCGCCGGCAAGTTTCATGAGCAACAAAGGCATTTTTGTTGGCAAGGTTGCGAATGCGATTGACATCCACCAAGAGGCTTTGCATCTGTCTCTTGAGCCAGAAATGATGCTTATCCTGTTTCTGATGAAGGGCCACAAGTTCTCGTTCATTGAGAACGCGAGAACGCTTCCGAGGCCTTTGTGCAATGGTGCTTTTAGTGGCTTCAGTGGGTGCCCGATGAGGCAGACGAGTATTTCCAGCCAATGGATAGATTCGTGTCGCTGCTTGAACACCTTCAATGGGTTGAGTGAAGCTCTGGTGCTCGGCATTCTGAAGACAAAGAGGCCTCTTGGCAGGGTCAGAGTATATAGCTTCAACTGACATATCAACCTCTGGTAAAAAGATCATATGATTGCGAGTAGAGGGCTGATAGTTGACAGATGAGTGTCTCTTGATGAGGCGCATGACCCATGGAGCATAAAACTTCAGACCAAATAGGTCAGAGCCAGAAGCAGCAAGTTGCCTGATGAAGAATTCTTGAGTGTTGAAGCTGATGCCATTGAGAATATAGAAGACCAAAGTCTTCATAGCTCCTCCAAGCTTGGCCGCTGATGAATGTCCTTTGACAGGACATAGAGTTCGCCTGATGATATGATATATGGTGCGAGGCAGATACTCAAGGTCTTCAACAAAGAACTCTGTTGGATATTTAGCGTCAGATGGCAAGGGCTTCATCATGCTCAACATCTGGCTCATATTGGGTTCTGGCTTATGGAAGATACTCTCCACTGCATTGCGGTGTAGCTGACAGTCAGGTTCATATAGTTCTCCAGGAGTGGCTAGCCCTGTAAGCTCGATGATATCCATAGCTTTGGCTTCATGATGAACATTTCCAGTCATCCACTCGAGAACCCATGTCTTGATGTCCCTGTAGTAGCCGCGAATGTGTTGAGTAGCATAGAATTTAAGCAATAGCTCTTCATTCCAATGTTCTTTGTCTGTCACAAAGTGGAGCAGACCAGCATCACGAAAGCAATCAAGTGCTTCTTCTAAGCACGGCAGTCCAGCAATGGCTTCAGTATCAAGGCGCATATGAGGAAAATGCGCCCTTGATCATCTAGTACGCATGAGTAATAGCTTCTCTGCTGATAGCTCCAGAACCGATCTGATGATATCCTTGGCTTGGAGTAGGGGTTCTTGGCGCTGTCAAAGAAGGTATTGTGGCTTTTGAAGCCATTTGCATTGAAGGACTGTGGGGACCCCGACTCATAAGTCGAGATCACCGAATGCACGTGTACAGTGATCCCAGAGATCAATGCTCACTGAACACACAGAAGCTGAATAACAAGAGTCTTACATCCATACATACCGTATTACACAAGTAGGACCATTATGGTCAAGTCTTGAGTATATCATCGCAGCGGAAATCTTCGTTGATAACTTGGACCCATGCCATCTGCCTTAACCCTACAGGCATTCTGACTGGGAAGCGTCCTAGCTCGCATGCTCATCGCCGAAGTATTCTTCATCATATCCTGTTCTTTCAAGCCTGGCCAAGTAAATAGCCAGGGACAAGCCAGTGAGTACGTTTGAATGTACTCGCAAGCAACCCATGTTTTGGTTTAAGATACAACAATGCTTGATATAGGTAAAATTTGCAGAAAGCTAGTTTTGAGTGCAATGTCATGTTCAACAACTTTGTAAGGCATGCATCAAGAGAATTCAAGTAACCATGAGGACAGGTTACAGATATCAACATAAATAGAGTGGGCACCAACCCATGTCAATCATGTCAAGTCCCTTGACTTGACCCAAGTAGTTTCATCAACACACACACACACGGTTGAAAACTCTGGACTTAGTTTAAGCAGCACCGCCCAACTGTCCTTGACCGTGGACACGGCTATTCGAATAGTTTTACACTCTACAGAGGTTGCACACTGTACCCACAAGATCCGGGGAACTTCCGTGTCATCCACGACCCGCGATACCTCAAAGTACCCGGGGTAGGCACCCGATCACTACCTTTCCCTAGACGACACTAACATGGAGTCCACTCGTTGTTCCGTATCCTCACGATGTACATCATACGAGACTCGCTCGAGATCGTAACATCCGAGAGGGGACACAACGGTGTATCCGGTGCCCTGTGAAAACAGTCATGGCCGCCCTACCTGGCACGACCCCGTCCCGAGAGAGCGCACCAACAACTCTCCCGTCACTAGTAATGCGGGCTCCAAGCTAGTATCAGCCTAGGTAATCAATAATGCCCTTTCCCATATAAGGGTAGAGTGGTTGCGCATGTAAGGTTGCGACAGTCATCAAATCTTAAATCTAATCCATTTTCGAAAACAACACACATACTTGCCTCGGTACACCACTTCGTCATCAAGTGGTTACCCATCTCAACACCTCCCTCGGGCATAAGTGGCACCCGACGGGGTTTTCGAAAAGTCTTTTGAAAATACTTTGCCTCCTTCACCTTGCATATACCCGTCCCTTTTTGCGTAGCACTACCTTAGCATCCTATCTACTCCCACCGGCATAACCCTCATAGGAAGGTAGGGTCATGCACAATGCAAGTATCAACGAGGAAGTATGGTGGCAACCATCAAAGTGGTTATCACCCCATCATGATTCCGTTGCAACAATGATAAGGTACTATATGACATGCATAAAAAGGTTTCATAGACATGGTCAAAGGGCTGCTTGCCTAGTTCATCAGAGTCTTGAAATCTTCTGGTCCTTCTCCAAGTACTCCGTCTACTTCGTCAACTAACGTCGGAAACAAACACAATAAGCAACACAACAAGGCAAGAATAAATGTGCTCTAAAAATGTGAAGTTGACTTTTATTGGATACCTCTGGTCATATGAGGAATGACCAAAGTGATTTCATTGGAAGTGGATCAATGGATATCTCTGAACATTTCGATATGATGGAATCAAGGGGTTTATGGAATTGCAAGAAGTGTACAGAAGAATTATTTGAAAAATGAGCAAAGTCACCCATTTAACAAAGGATGATTTTAGAAGCATCTAGGAGTTGGTTTCACTGGATTTGGAGTTCAAATGGATTTCCTATGAATTTGCAAAGTTGGATCAAAAATGTTCATAAACTAATTTCACTGTATATGAAGAAATAGACCATTATTTTATGTGCTACAGAAATTATTAATAAAAATGTTCATAAACTAAGTTATGAACTTAGAAACATCTAGGATTTTGAATCATGGAATTTGGATCAAAAATGGGCTCTCTGTGATTTTCTAAATTTCATCACAGAAATAGGAAAATGGGGATTTGATAAATATTTGTGAAGAAAAAGTCTCTGGAAAAATGTGCATGTTGCACCAACAGGTAGACCATGATTTATAGAGTCACTAGAAATTTGAATCATCAAATTTGGAGTTAATTTGAATTGTTCATGGAATTTTGAAGTTGACTGGAAAAAAGAAAAGACAAAGGAAGGGGTTATACCTATACTGCGCACCGAGCGCAGTATAGCGCCACAGCGCATTGGGCCGGCCCAGCTGCTCGGCCACGCGGGCGACAGGGGCCACGTCGAAGGCGGCTCCTGGAAATACGCCTTCGCGCGGGGCAGGCGGTAACGGCGGAAGCCGTCTCCACTTAAACGGCAGGGCTCGCCCACCGGTCACTGACGAGCGGGGCCCGCTTGTCGGGTTCGTCCCCAACCTCCCGCTCGAACAGAGCAGAGGCAGGGGCCGGCGCCACATGCCACCGTTTCCGGTGAGCTGGCCACCGGCGTGCTCAGGGGGTCCGGCTGCATCCAACCGTGGGTGGCACGGTCGCCCAGAGGCACCGGGTCGAGCAGGGCGTCGGCCGCAGCGGGCGAGGCCGATGGCGATGGCGGCTTTGGTGCTGCGGGGTACCGGAGCAGAGGAAGAAGAGGGGGGAAGGTTCCTCCGTTGCCTGGGGGTTTCCTGATGAAGAAAGGAGGGGAGGAGAAGGCCTCATTCGCGGGAATTTGAGAGGAGGCGGGCGGCTCGGCTTCGGCCATGGAGGAGCAAGGAGGGCTCGGGAGGAAGGATGGGTTGGCCTGGGTGGTGTTCGGGAGAGAGAGAGCAAATGGAGCAGAGAGGGGGCTCGGGGGCGGCCTCAAATAGGAGGGGGCGAGGTGCAGAGTGGGCCATGCGCCGGCGAGGCCGTAGCCATCGCTGGAGGCCAGGGGAGCTCGTGGGCGCGTATCTGGGGCGTTTGTGGGCGTGGACTACGCCCAGGGGGAGAAGAGAGGGAGCGGGAAACGCGGCAAGGCGGGTCCCCGCTATGGCCAGTGACTGGCGCGCTCGGGCGGCGCTCTGTCCGCACGCGAGGATAGCCGGAGAGGGAGAGAGAGGAGGGGGACGATAGCATAGCGTGCTGCAGACGTCGAGGTGACCTCGGGGGACACGAGGGGGAGGCCCTAGGTGGTTCGGTGGCTCGGGCAGAGAGCGGCTACAATGCTAGGGCGCACTGTAGCGCGCTCTGGAGCACGCCTTTGGCATGCCATGGCATTAAGAAAGGGGAGTGGGCGCGGCCACTTGTGTCCAGTAGTGCCAGGAGGTATTAGGATAGCAGGGGGAAGCCTTGGATGCCTTGTGGAACCAATGGAGTGAGGAGGGATGTGAGAAAGAGAGAGGGAGGTGCTATCCAGAGGGGTAAATGGGGGTGTTTCACCCCTCAATCATTGAGCTGAGGCCAGGGAAGAGTTACTGGAGATAGGAGAAGACTAGGAGGAGCTGTGGTAAAAAGTTGAGGTCATGGAGAAGAGTGGAAGTGGTCAAAATGATGATTTTGGAAAAATGGCAGAAGGTGTTTGTTGTTGGTTTGGGCAAGAAAATTAATTCCACTTGCCATGAGAATTAACAGGATGGAATGGCACATGGAAGTAGGGTGTTCCACCAAGTTTGAGCTCATTTGGGCAAAGTAGCCAATGCAACTTTGGTAAACCCTAGAAATCAGCAGAAATGGCTTTGCCAAGATTTAGTCATGCAAATCTATTCTCCTTGATGCACCACTTGTTGTAGTGTCATCATTTCAGGATTTGAACATGTCCACAAAAATTCAGATCAAAAGGACACACTTGGCAATGTAGAGTTGTCCAAATTTGGTTCTAGACAGGAAGGGTTTTGGGGCACTTTGATCAAGTTAACTTATTCTCTAACCTGTGCCATTTGGTCTAGATGGATTATTAGACCATTTGAGCATGTTCACAAGGTTTGAGAACATTTGGACATGTTTGGCAATGTAAAGTTGCTCAAACTTTCAAATGGACAGAAATGGTTTTGAGGGGATTTGATGTTGTTATCTTGTTCTCCAAGACATGAGACTTGGCAAGATCATCAAACATGTCATATGTGACATGCTAGAATTTTCTTGGAATTTTTGGAGAATATTTCCGTTGTAAATATTTCAAAAGCTTGAAATATCCAGAAAGGGTTTTTGAGGTATTTGACCAATATTTTGAACATGACCATGTGTTGAAACTCTTATATATGGACAATATATGTCCACTGAGTTTCCCTGATTTTTGTCAAATATTTTTAAAACAATAAAATATTTTTTCCCTATTAAAGACCATTTCTGGCCTTAAGAAAAAGCTTTTAAATAAAATAGTAAAATAACTTTTAAAATTATATTTTTGTGGTTTCTTGGTATCCTATATCTAATAGGAGTAAAAAATATTTTTAGAAAGATTTTTACTGCCCTTAATTAAGTACTTGCAGTGCAAACCTCAATTCAGGGGGTTTTGGAAAACTAATTTTTGAAAATACTTTTTGGCCAAATTATTTTTATAAGAAAATACTATATTGCTCTATACACATGGCATGATCATTGGGAAAAGCTTTTGGATCAAGGAGATGATGTATAGGAGTTGGGGGATTTATTTGATTTTTAGAGCACTTGCAAACAACAGACAAAAATCAAATCAAGCAAGGCCAAAACACACAAAAGTTTTTGTCAAACCACATTTTATCATGGTTTATCATCTTAAGTGTTGTGCCATGAAAATCAGGGTGTGACAGACCTAACCCCCTTACAAGAATCTCGTCCCCGAGATTCCCAAACTAGGCGCGGAAAGGAGTATGGAAACTTGGATTCGGGGTAGTCTTCACGTCCTCATACTGCTTCTTCCTCCGTGTGGTGCTCCATTGAACCTTGAAGTGCTTGATGATGTGGCTTCGTTTATAACGTTCTTCTTGATCCAGGTTTCTAATGGGTAGCTCGTGGTAGGTTAGATTGGGCTAGGGGTCGATGGCTCGGTGGTTAATGCCCTCGTAGAGATCGGGCAAGTTAGGAAGTTGGAAACATTTCCGGGGTTGTGATGCATGGAAAGCATTGTGCACAATGGGTAACTCAGGTGGTAACTCTAGCTGGTAGCCGTCTACTCTTCGTCTTGAAGTGATCTCGGAGGGGGTTGTTAAATCTTGGAGTGATCTCGAAGAGGGTCGATGAATCTTGGTGTGGGCCTCCTTGTCATGGGAATGCTTGGTTCCTTAGAGAGAAGTGGCCCGCAGATACACCTGGTCTTCAACGCGGATGTTTACTTCTTGATGATGGTGGTAGGTGTAGTTCTTCCTCCTTGGCATGGCGGTCTTCAAATGTTCCTTGACTAGCTGAACGACTCTTCTTCCGTCTTCGGGTGGACAAGTAGGTCACCAAATGATGATGACAACTATCTTGTCTAAGCACTCCATGGAGGCTTGTTCACGGGGTACATAAAGTAGGCTGGGGAATTAGTGGTGGTCAGGGTTGAGTATGGTCCAAGGTGTTCTTGATCTAGAGTCGAGACCCACGGTCATGGTCCGACCATGTTGTAGCTTGGTAGGGCTTAAGGGTTTCAAGGACCCTAGTGTGCGAGTGAATGTTTATCATCCCATCCTTGAGCACAGTTTCTGAGATGCCAATACTTCTACCTAGTCTTCACCTCATATTACCAAAAGAATCATCTTGTATAGGTCAACTCCAATCATCACTCATGTGATTCATATCCTCATGGCTCCCGAGAGGAGGTCTAACAAAATCATATATGTCTACAATCCCCAAACCCATATGTATGTCTACCCCTAAAAATCCATGGGTAGAACATATAAGCTGTTAAGCTGGAATAAAACAGGACAATCCAAGTGATCATTCTATTCCTCCAAGGTCCATGCTAGTGTATCTCTATCTTAAGGAAACACGTCGTATGCCACTCCAAAATCTTGTTTCCTTTGCTATGAATCAACTCCAACAACCTGTTAACTTCCATTAATCACTACATAATCCATTAATTCTACAAATCCAACGCCTATGCAGGTGTTCCACATGATCTCCTAAAGTCCTTATAATCCCCAATACTTGAAAGGGCTTCCTTACTATAGTCAGTCCACCAATTCCCGTTATTGTGATCTAGTAATACTCCAAGGTCAAGCTCACAAAGATGCCTAAATAAACTCTGACAATTAGTCCAATCTCCTAGTTTATTGTCCTCCAAGAAACATGGTATCATGATCGAGATCATCAATCTAAATCCAATTTACTCCGAACCATGTAGACTCACTTATCATCTATACTCAACTAGAATCAGCTACTTAAATCCAAATCTCTTGTCCAACGAGAATCCCTACATATTTCCCCTAAGTAATATCATCTACCTCCTATCAATATCCCATGGCTAAGTTAAATCCAAATACTTCCAAGAATTCCAGCTGCGAACATAATTGTCCTATAAATCCAATTTACTCAGGGTAATGAAAGCTATGCTACTCTATAATCATGATCCCACCAAGTTCATCTACCAACATCAAAGCCTCATAACCCACCAAATAATCACATATAATTCCTCAAGTCATTGATATAAACTCATCAAGTCATTTGTCCTCAATTCCTATATCCTCAAACTGGTCTTCCCTATGGCATCGTCAGTTCTTGTGCTATATTAGGATGATAATGTGCGTGTTCACTATGTCCACTAGTTCCATAATGAACCCAGTGATGTGCAAGGTTTACAGAGGCTTAACTGGTTCTCTTGCAATTCTGTGGGTTAAGCTCATGGTTAAGGTTTCGAGCTGGGGTATCTCGTGAAGCCTCGAAGGGTCTAAGAATGGGTCTCTAATCTTGAGGGGAAACCATAACTCTAAGGGGTTGCACTTGTTCGAGGAGGTTGTAGCAAAAGTCTTCAGTGCTTGTTGGTCGCCGAGGTGGAATCCTTGGTGCATATTGTCTTGCTTGTCTTCAGTTGAGGAAAGAGATGAGAGGGAAAAGTAGCATAGAGGAGGGGAATGCCTAAAGGGGGTTCTATAGTGCAAGTGCAAACAAACAGGTGCAAAAAGGGCCAAACAGAAAAAGCAAGGTAAGGAAGGTGATATAGTCGCATACTTGTCGCCTAGGGCAAAAGTGCGACCTATATCAAAACACAAACAAATAAAAACAAGCAACACACAATCATCGTTCTATTCGAACTATCATACGGACTTGACTGCGCATAGGGGGTACACGACTCATCCTACCCTAGGGGTTCTCGGACTCAGTAGTCATGCCTTGTGCCTCATGCAGTCTTCTGAGTTTTCCTCAGGTGTTGCTACGTCTCTTGTTTGATGAAACAATCTGGGTTGGGCCTGAAGAATCTTCGACAACTTCTTGCCTGTTGAAGTGATGGGGTGAAGGTGGCTCCTCGTAACTGGCATTGACTTGATCTTCTGTTGTCTTCCTAATCATGACGATCACTTTTGCCTTTTTAAGGTGTTGGCGGTTCCAGGTGGCACTCCTTTATGCAATGACATTAACAAGGCATAATAGAGGCCCAATCTGTCAGACACATTGTTGACAATATCGTCACCGAGAGCGGGGGATGAAGAGAACCGTTTTCCTGCTCACTATAGTGAGGCGGACCAAATGGCTAGGTTCTCATCCACCGGTGGTTGCCGATACAACAACGGTAGTGACAGGGTTACCCTGTTAGCGATGTATATCATGATCTTGCATAACCTATGCCCTGATCGTCGTAGGCTAAGGTTGCATCATCTTGGGGCAGTGTCAAGGGTGTCACCATCTCCTGGGTCTTCAGGTCCTCATTCCTCGAGGATGTATCTTCTATTGGTATCGTCTTGTTGTGATGTCGCCTATCTTGTGTTTAGGAGATGTGGGTGAATGTCTGGCAAGACATCTTCCTTCTAGATTATCCACGAGGATTACAAGGAATCCAGTGGTCAGGGGCATAAGGGTTCTAGCGACCAAAGGTTTTGAAGGGGAAGAGATCAATAAGGAAAGTATACCTTAGTTTTTGAAAAAAACTGAGAAGGGAAGAGAAGTACAGATAGTTTTGAAAACTAGTAGTAGTTTTGGAAATAGTTTTACCCTAACTAACGACCATGCTAACTAAGGCTTCCTACAGTCAGGATGGCTCTGATACCAGCTCTGTGGGGACCCCGACTCATAAGTCGAGATCACCGAATGCACGTGTATAGTGATCCCAGAGATCAATGCTCACTGAACACACAGAAGCTGAATAACAAGAGTCTTACATCCATACATACCGTATTACACAAGTAGGACCATTATGGTCAAGTCTTGAGTATATCATCGCAGCGGAAATCTTCGTTGATAACTTGGACCCATGCCATCTGCCTTAACCCTACAGGCATTCTGACTGGGAAGCGTCCTAGCTCGCATGCTCGTCGCCGAAGTATTCTTCATCATATCCTGTTCTTTCAAGCCTGGCCAAGTAAATAGCCAGGGACAAGCCAGTGAGTACGTTCGAATGTACTCGCAAGCAACCCATGTTTTGGTTCAAGATACAACAATGCTTGATATAGGTAAATTTTGCAGAAAGCTAGTTTTGAGTGCAATGTCATGTTCAACAACTTTGTAAGGCATGCATCAAGAGAATTCAAGTAACCATGAGGACAGGTTACAGATATCAACATAAATAGAGTGGGCACCAACCCATCTAACATAAATAGAGTGGGCACCAACCCATCTCAATCATGTCAAGTCCCTTGACTTGACCCAAGTAGTTTCATCAACACACACACACACGGTTGAAAACTCTGGACGTAGTTTAAGCAGCACCGCCCAACTGTCCTTGACCGTGGACACGGCTATTCGAATAGTTTTACACTCTACAGAGGTTGCACACTGTACCCACAAGATCCGGGGAACTTCCGTGTCATCCACGACCCGTGATACCTCAAAGTACCCGGGGTAAGCACCCGATCACTACCTTTCCCTAGACGACACTAACATGGAGTCCACTCGTTGTTCCGTATCCTCACGATGTACATCATACGAGACTCGCTCGAGATCGTAACATCCGAGAGGGGACACAACGGTGTATCCGGTGCCCTGTGAAAACAGTCATGGCTGCCCTACCTGGCACGACCCCGTCCTGAGAGAGCGCACCAACAACTCTCCCGTCACTAGTAATGCGGGCTCCAAGCTAGTATCAGCCTAGGTAATCTATAATGCCCTTTCCCATATAAGGGTAGAGTGGTTGCGCATGTAAGGTTGGGACAGTCATCAAATCTTAAATCTAATCCGTTTTTGAAAACAACACACATACTTGCCTCGGTACACCACTTCGTCATCAAGTGGTTACCCATCTCAACACCTCCCTCGGGCATAAGTGGCACCCGACGAGGTTTTCGAAAAGTCTTTTGAAAATACTTTGCCTCCTTCACCATGCATATACCCGTCCCTTTTTGCATAGAACTACCTTAGCATCCTATCTACTCCCACCGGCATAACCCTCATAGGAAGGTAGGGTCATGCACAATGCAAGTATCAACGAGGAAGTATGGTGGCAACCATCGAAGTGGTTATCACCCCATCATGATTCCGTTGCAACAATGATAAGGTACTATATGACATGCATAAAAAGGTTTCATAGACATGGTCAAAGGGCTGCTTGCCTGGTTCATCAGAGTCTTGAAATCTTCTGGTCCTTCTCCAAGTACTCCGTCTACTTCGTCAACTAACATCGGAAACAAACACAATAAGCAACACAACAAGGCAAGAATAAATGTGCTCTAAAATTGTGAAGTTGACTGTTATTGGATATCTCTGGTCATACGAGGAATGACCAAAGTGATTTCATTGGAAGTGGATCAATGGATATCTCTGAACATTTCGATATGATGGAATCAAGGGGTTTATGGAATTGCAAGAAGTGTACAGAAGAATTATTTGAAAAATGAGCAAAGTCACCCATTTAACAAAGGATGATTTTAGAAGCATCTAGGAATTGGTTTCACTGGATTTGGAGTTCAAATGGATTTCCTATGAATTTGCAAAGTTGGCTATATATGAAGAAATAGACCATTATTTTATGTGCTACAGAAAGTATTAATAAAAATGTTCATAAACTAAGTTATGAACTTAGAAACATCTAGGATTTTGAATCATGGAATTTGGATCAAAAATGGGCTCTCTGTGATTTTCTAAATTTCATCACAGAAATAGGAAAATGGGGATTTGATAAATATTTGTGAAGAAAAAGTCTCTGGAAAAATGTGCATGTTGCACCAACAGGTAGACCATGATTTATAGAGTCACTAGAAATTTGAATCATCAAATTTGGAGTTAATTTGAATTGTTTATGGAATTTTGAAGTTGACTGGAAAAAAAGAAAAGACAAAGGAAGGGGTTATACCTATACTGCGCACCGAGCGTAGTATAGCGCCACAGCGCATTGGGCCGGCCCAGCTGCTCGGCCACGCGGGCGACAGGGGCCACGTCGAAGGCGGCTCCTGGAAATATGCCTTCGCGCGGGTAAGGCGGTAACGGCGGAAGCCGTCTCCACTTAAACGGCGGGGCCCGCCCACCGGTCGCTGACGAGCGGGGCCCGCTTGTCGGGTTCGTCCCCAACATCCCGCTCGAACAGAGCAGAGGCAGGGGCGGCATCGTCGGCGGCTTGCCGGCGCCACAGGCCACCGTTTCCGGTGAGCTGGCCACCGGCGTGCTCAGGGGGTCCGTCTGCGTCCAACCGTGGGTGGCATGGTCGCCCAGAGGCACCGGGTCGAGCAGGGCATCGGCCGCGGCGGGCGAGGCCGATGGCGATGGCGGCTTTGGTGCTGCGGGGTACTGGAGCAGAGGAAGTAGAGGGGGGAAGGTTCCTCCGTTGCCTGGGGGTTTCCTGATGAAGAAAGGAGGGGAGGAGGAGGCCTCATTCGCGGGAATTTGAGAGGAGGCCGGCGGCTCGGCTTCGGCCATGGAGGAGCAAGGAGGGCTCGGGAGGAAGGATGGGTTGGCCTGGGTGGTGTTCGGGAGAGAGAGATAGCAAATGGAGCAGAGAGGGGGCTCGGGGGCGGCCTCAAATAAGAGGGGGTGAGGTGCACAGCGGGCCATGCGCCGGCGAGGCCGTAGCCATCGCTGGAGGCCACGGGGAGCTCGTGGGCGCGTGTCTGGGGCGTTTGTGGGCGTGGACTACGCCCAGGGGGAGAAGAGAGGGAGCGGGAAACGCGGCAAGGCGGGTCCCCGCCGTGGCCAGCGACTGGCGCGCTCGGGCGGCACTCTGTCCGCACGCGAGGAGAGCCAGAGAGGGAGAGAGAGGAGGGGGACGACAGCGTAGCGTGCTGCAGACGTTGAGGTGACCTCGGGGGACACAAGGGGGAGGCCCTAGGTGGTCCGATGGCTCGGGCAGAGAGCGGCTACAGTGCTAGGGCACACTGTAGCGCGCTCTGGAGCACGCCTTTGGCATGCCATGGCACTAAGAAAGGGGAGTGGGCGCGGCCACTTGTGTCCAGTAGTGCCAGGAGGTATTAGGATAGCAGGGGGAAGCCTTGGATGCCTTGTGGAACCAATGGAGTGAGGAGGGAGGTGCTATCCAGAGGGGTAAATGGGGGTGTTTCACCCCTCAATCATTGATCTGAGGCCAGGGAAGAGTTACTGAAGATAGGAGAAGACTAGGAGGAGCTGTGGTAAAAACTTGAGGTCATGGAGAAGAGTGGAAGTGGTCAAAATGATGATTTTGGAAAAATGGCAGAAGGTGTTTGTTGTTGGTTTGGGCAAGAAAATTAATTCCACTTGCCATGAGAATTAACAGGATGGAATGGCACATGGAAGTAGGGTGTTCCACCAAGTTTGAGCTCATTTGGGTAAAGTAGCCAATGCAACTTTGGTAAACCCTAGAACTCAGCAGAAATGGCTTTGCCAAGATTTAGTCATGCAAATCTATTCTCCTTGATGCACCACTTGGTGTAGTGTCATCATTTGAGGATTTGAACATGTCCACAAAAATTCAGATCAAAAGGACACACTTGGCAATGTAGAGTTGTCCAAATTTGGTTCTGGATAGGAAGGGTTTTGGGGCACTTTGATCAAGTTAACTTGTTCTCTATCCTGTGCCATTTGGTCTAGATGGATTATTAGACCATTTGAGCATGTTCACAAGGTTTGAGAACATTTGGACATGTTTGGCAATGTAAAGTTGCTCAAACTTTCAAATGGACAGAAATGGTTTTGAGGGGATTTGATGATGTTATCTTGTTCTCCAACACATGAGACTTGGCAAGATCATCAAACATGTCATATGTGACATGCTAGAATTTTCTTGGAATTTGTGGAGAATATTTCCTTTGTAAATATTTCAAAAGCTTGAAATATCCAGAAAGGGTTTTTGAGGTATTTGACCAATATTTTGAACATGACCATGTGTTGAAACTCTTATATATGGACAATATATGTCCACTGAGTTTCCCTGATTTTTGTCAAATATTTTTAAAACAATAAAATATTTTTTCCCTATTAAAGACCATTTCTGGCCTTAAGAAAAAGCTTTTAAATAAAATAGTAAAATAACTTTTAAAATTATATTTTTGTGGTTTCTTGGTATCCTATATCTAATAGGAGTCAAAAATATTTTTAGAAAGATTTTTACTGCCCTTAATTAAGTACTTGCAGTGCAAACCTCAATTCAGGGGGTTTTGGAAAACTAATTTTTGAAAATACGTTTTGGCCAAATTAT
Organism: Triticum timopheevii; assembly: GCA_963921465.1. Classification (NCBI taxonomy): domain Eukaryota; kingdom Viridiplantae; phylum Streptophyta; class Magnoliopsida; order Poales; family Poaceae; genus Triticum; species Triticum timopheevii. Next base: position 528,868,942 of record OY997268.1, read on the forward strand.
TTTTATAAGAAAATACTATATTGCTCTATACACATGGCATGATCATTGGGAAAAGGTTTTGGATCAAGGATATGAAGTATAGGAGTTGGGGGATTTATTTGATTTTTAGAGCACTTGCAAACAACAGACAAAAATCAAATCAAGCAAGGACCAAAACACACAAAAGTTTTTGTCAAACCACATTTTATCATGGTTTATCATCTTAAGTGTTGTGCCATGAAAATCAGGGTGTGACAGACCTACCCCCCTTACAAGAATCTCGTCCTCGAGATTCCCAAACTAGGCGCGGAAAGGAGTATGGAAACTTGGATTCGGGGTAGTCTTCACGTCCTCATACTGCTTCTTCCTCCGTGTGGTGCTCCATTGAACCTTGAAGTGCTTGATGATGTGGCTTCGTTTATAACGTTCTTCTTGATCCAGGTTTCTAATGGGTAGCTTGTGGTAGGTTAGATTGGGCTAGGGGTCGATGGCTCGGTGGTTAATGCCCTCGTAGAGATCGGGCAAGTTAGGAAGTTGGAAACATTTCCGGGGTTGTGATGCATGGAAAGCATTGTGCACAATGGGTAACTCAGGTGGTAACTCTAGCTGGTAGCCGTCTACTCTTCGTCTTGAAGTGATCTCGGAGGGGGTTGTTAAATCTTGGAGTGATCTCGAAGAGGGTCGATGAATCTTGGTGTGGGTCTCCTTGTCATGGGAATGCTTGGTTCCTTAGAGAGAAGTGGCCCGCAAATACACCTGGTCTTCAACGCGGATGTTTACTTCTTGATGATGGTGGTAGGTGTAGTTCTTCCTCCTTGGCATGGCGGTCTTCAAATGTTCCTTGACTAGCTGAACGACTCTTCTTCCGTCTTCGGGTGGACAAGTAGGTCACCAAATGATGATGACAACTATCTTGTCTAAGCACTCCATGGAGGCTTGTTCACGGGGTACATAAAGTAGGCTGGGGAATTAGTGGTGGTCAGGGTTAAGTATGGTCCAAGGTGTTCTTGATCTAGAGTCGAGACCCACGGTCATGGTCCGACCATGTTGTAGCTTGGTAGGGCTTAAGGGTTTCAAGGACCCTAGTGTGCGAGTGAATGTTTATCATCCCATCCTTGAGCACAGTTTCTGAGATGCCAATACTTCTACCTAGTCTTCACCTCATATTACCAAAAGAATCATCTTGTATAGGTCAACTCCAATCATCACTCATGTGATTCATATCCTCATGGCTCCCGAGAGGAGGTCTATCAAAATCATATATGTCTACAATCCCCAAACCCATATGTATGTCTACCCCTAAAAATCCATGGGTAGAACATATAAGCTGTTAAGCTGGAATAAAACAGGACAATCCAAGTGATCATTCTATTCCTCCAAGGTCCATGCTAGTGTATCTCTATCTTAAGGAAACACGTCGTATGCCACTCCAAAATCTTGTTTCCTTTGCTATGAATCAACTCCAACAACCTGTTAACTTCCATTAATCACTACATAATCCATTAATTCTACAAATCCAACGCCTATGCAGGTGTTCCACATGATCTCCTAAAGTCCTTATAATCCCCAATACTTGAAAGGGCTTCCTTACTATAGTCAGTCCACCAATTCCCGTTATTGTGATCTAGTAATACTCCAAGGTCAAGCTCACAAAGATGCCTAAATAAACTCTGACAATTAGTCCAATCTCCTAGTTTATTGTCCTCCAAGAAACATGGTATCATGATCGAGATCATCAATCTAAATCCAATTTACTCCGAACCATGTAGACTCACTTATCATCTATACTCAACTAGAATCAGCTACTTAAATCCAAATCTCTTGTCCAACGAGAATCCCTACATATTTCCCCTAAGTAATATCATCTACCTCCTATCAATATCCCATGGCTAAGTTAAATCCAAATACTTCCAAGAATTCCAGCTGCGAACATAATTGTCCTATAAATCCAATTTACTCAGGGTAATGAAAGCTATGCTACTCTATAATCATGATCCCACCAAGTTCATCTACCAACATCAAAGCCTCATAACCCACCAAATAATCACATATAATTCCTCAAGTCATTGATATAAACTCATCAAGTCATTTGTCCTCAATTCCTATATCCTCAAACTGGTCTTCCCTATGGCATCGTCAGTTCTTGTGCTATATTAGGATGATAATGTGCGTGTTCACTATGTCCACTAGTTCCACAATGAACCCAGTGATGTGCAAGGTTTACAGAGGCTTAACTGGTTCTCTTGCAATTCTGTGGGTTAAGCTCATGGTTAAGGTTTCGAGCTGGGGTATCTCGTGAAGCCTCGAAGGGTCTAAGAATGGGTCTCTAATCTTGAGGGGAAACCATAACTCTAAGGGGTTGCACTTGTTCGAGGAGGTTGTAGCAAAAGTCTTCAGTGCTTGTTGGTCGCCGAGGTGGAATCCTTGGTGCATATTGTCTTGCTTGTCTTCAGTTGAGGAAAGAGATGAGAGGGAAAAGTAGCATAGAGGAGGGGAATGCCTAAAGGGGGTTCTATAGTGCAAGTGCAAACAAACAGGTGCAAAAAGGGCCAAACAGAAAAAGCAAGGTAAGGAAGGTGATATAGTCGCATACTTGTCGCCTAGGGCAAAAGTGCGACCTATATCAAAACACAAACAAATAAAAACAAGCAACACACAATCATCGTTCTATTCGAACTATCATACGGACTTGACTGCGCATAGGGGGTACACGACTCATCCTACCCTAGGGGTTCTCGGACTCAGTAGTCGTGCCTTGTGCCTCATGCAGTCTTCTGAGTTTTCCTCAGGTGTTGCTACGTCTCTTGTTTGATGAAACAATCTGGGTTGGGCCTGAAGAATCTTCGACAACTTCTTGCCTGTTGAAGTGATGGGGTGAAGGTGGCTCCTCGTAACTGGCATTGACTTGATCTTCTGTTGTCTTCCTAATCATGACGATCACTTTTGCCTTTTTAAGGTGTTGGCGGTTCCAGGTGGCACTCCTTTATGCAATGACATTAACAAGGCATAATAGAGGCCCAATCTGTCAGACACATTGTTGACAATATCGTCACCGAGAGCGGGGGATGAAGAGAACCGTTTTCCTGCTCACTATAGTGAGGCGGACCAAATGGCTAGGTTCTCATCCACCGGTGGTTGCCGATACAACAACGGTAGTGACAGGGTTACCCTGTTAGCGATGTATATCATGATCTTGCATAACCTATGCCCTGATCGTCGTAGGCTAAGGTTGCATCATCTTGGGGCAGTGTCAAGGGTGTCACCATCTCCTGGGTCTTCAGGTCCTCATTCCTCGAGGATGTATCTTCTATTGGTATCGTCTTGTTGTGATGTCGCCTATCTTGTGTTTAGGAGATGTGGGTGAATGTCTGGCAAGACATCTTCCTTCTAGATTATCCACGAGGATTACAAGGAATCCAGTGGTCAGGGGCATAAGGGTTCTAGTGACCAAAGGTTTTGAAGGGGAAGAGATCAATAAGGAAAGTATACCTTAGTTTTTGAAAAAAACTGAGAAGGGAAGAGAAGTACAGATAGTTTTGAAAACTAGTAGTAGTTTTGGAAATAGTTTTACCCTAACTAACGACCATGCTAACTAAGGCTTCCTACAGTCAGGATGGCTCTGATACCAGCTCTGTGGGGACCCCGACTCATAAGTCGAGATCACCGAATGCACGTGTATAGTGATCCCAGAGATCAATGCTCACTGAACACACAGAAGCTGAATAACAAGAGTCTTACATCCATACATACCGTATTACACAAGTAGGACCATTATGGTCAAGTCTTGAGTATATCATCGCAGCGGAAATCTTCGTTGATAACTTGGACCCATGCCATCTGCCTTAACCCTACAGGCATTCTGACTGGGAAGCGTCCTAGCTCGCATGCTCGTCGCCGAAGTATTCTTCATCATATCCTGTTCTTTCAAGCCTGGCCAAGTAAATAGCCAGGGACAAGCCAGTGAGTACGTTCGAATGTACTTGCAAGCAACCCATGTTTTGGTTCAAGATACAACAATGCTTGATATAGGTAAATTTTGCAAAAAGCTAGTTTTGAGTGCAATGTCATGTTCAACAACTTTGTAAGGCATGCATCAAGAGAATTCAAGTAACCATGAGGACAGGTTACAGATATCAACATAAATAGAGTGGGCACCAACCCATCTAACATAAATAGAGTGGGCACCAACCCATCTCAATCATGTCAAGTCCCTTGACTTGACCCAAGTAGTTTCATAAACACACACACACACGGTTGAAAACTCTGGACGTAGTTTAAGCAGCACCGCCCAACTGTCCTTGACCGTGGACACGGCTATTCGAATAGTTTTACACTCTACAGAGGTTGCACACTGTACCCACAAGATCCGGGGAACTTCCGTGTCATCCACGACCCGTGATACCTCAAAGTACCCGGGGTAAGCACCCGATCACTACCTTTGCCTAGACGACACTAACATGGAGTCCACTCGTTGTTCCGTATCCTCACGATGTACATCATACGAGACTCGCTCGAGATCGTAACATCCGAGAGGGGACACAACGGTGTATCCGGTGCCCTGTGAAAACAGTCATGGCTGCCCTACCTGGCACGACCCCGTCCTGAGAGAGCGCACTAACAACTCTCCCGTCACTAGTAATGCGGGCTCCAAGCTAGTATCAGCCTAGGTAATCTATAATGCCCTTTCCCATATAAGGGTAGAGTGGTTGCGCATGTAAGGTTGGGACAGTCATCAAATCTTAAATCTAATCCGTTTTTGAAAACAACACACATACTTGCCTCGGTACACCACTTCGTCATCAAGTGGTTACCCATCTCAACACCTCCCTCGGGCATAAGTGGCACCCGACGGGGTTTTCGAAAAGTCTTTTGAAAATACTTTGCCTCCTTCACCATGCATATACCCGTCCCTTTTTGCGTAGAACTACCTTAGCATCCTATCTACTCCCACCGGCATAACCCTCATAGGAAGGTAGGGTCATGCACAATGCAAGTATCAACGAGGAAGTATGGTGGCAACCATCGAAGTGGTTATCACCCCATCATGATTCCGTTGCAACAATGATAAGGTACTATATGACATGCATAAAAAGGTTTCATAGACATGGTCAAAGGGCTGCTTGCCTGGTTCATCAGAGTCTTGAAATCTTCTGGTCCTTCTCCAAGTACTCCGTCTACTTCGTCAACTAACATCGGAAACAAACACAATAAGCAACACAACAAGGCAAGAATAAATGTGCTCTAAAATTGTGAAGTTGACTGTTATTGGATATCTCTGGTCATACGAGGAATGACCAAAGTGATTTCATTGGAAGTGGATCAATGGATATCTCTGAACATTTCGATATGATGGAATCAAGGGGTTTATGGAATTGCAAGAAGTGTACAGAAGAATTATTTGAAAAATGAGCAAAGTCACCCATTTAACAAAGGATGATTTTAGAAGCATCTAGGAATTGGTTTCACTGGATTTGGAGTTCAAATGGATTTCCTATGAATTTGCAAAGTTGGCTATATATGAAGAAATAGACCATTATTTTATGTGCTACAGAAAGTATTAATAAAAATGTTCATAAACTAAGTTATGAACTTAGAAACATCTAGGATTTTGAATCATGGAATTTGGATCAAAAATGGGCTCTCTGTGATTTTCTAAATTTCATCACAGAAATAGGAAAATGGGGATTTGATAAATATTTGTGAAGAAAAATCTCTGGAAAAATGTGCATGTTGCACCAACAGGTAGACCATGATTTATAGAGTCACTAGAAATTTGAATCATCAAATTTGGAGTTAATTTGAATTGTTTATGGAATTTTGAAGTTGACTGGAAAAAAAGAAAAGACAAAGGAAGGGGTTATACCTATACTGCGCACCGAGCGTAGTATAGCACCACAGCGCATTGGGCCGGCCCAGCTGCTCGGCCACGCAGGCGACAGGGGCCACGTCGAAGGCGGCTCCTGGAAATATGCCTTCGCGCAGGTAAGGCGGTAACGGCGGAAGCCGTCTCCACTTAAACGGCGGGGCCCGCCCACCGGTCGCTGACGAGCGGGGCCCGCTTGTCGGGTTCGTCCCCAACCTCCCGCTCGAACAGAGCAGAGGCAGGGGCGGCGTCGTCGGCGGCTTGCCGGCGCCACAGGCCACCGTTTCCGGTGAGCTGGCCACCGGCGTGCTCAGGGGGTCCGTCTGCGTCCAACCGTGGGTGGCATGGTCGCCCAGAGGCACCGGGTCGAGCAGGGCATCGACCGCGGCGGGCGAGGCCGATGGCGATGGCGGCTTTGGTGCTGCGGGGTACTGGAGCAGAGGAAGTAGAGGGGGGAAGGTTCCTCCGTTGCCTGGGGGTTTCCTGATGAAGAAAGGAGGGGAGGAGGAGGCCTCATTCGCGGGAATTTGAGAGGAGGCCGGCGGCTCGGCTTCGGCCATGGAGGAGCAAGGAGGGCTCGGGAGGAAGGATGGGTTGGCCTGGGTGGTGTTCGGGAGAGAGAGATAGCAAATGGAGCAGAGAGGGGGCTCGGGGGCGGCCTCAAATAAGAGGGGGTGAGGTGCACAGCGGGCCATGCGCCGGCGAGGCCGTAGCCATCGCTGGAGGCCACGGGGAGCTCGTGGGCGCGTGTCTGGGGCGTTTGTGGGCGTGGACTACGCCCAGGGGGAGAAGAGAGGGAGCGGGAAATGCGGCAAGGCGGGTCCCCGCCGTGGCCAGCGACTGGCGCGCTCGGGCGGCGCTCTGTCCGCACGCGAGGAGAGCCAGAGAGGGAGAGAGAGGAGGGGGACGACAGCGTAGCGTGCTGCAGACGTTGAGGTGACCTCGGGGGACACAAGGGGGAGGCCCTAGGTGGTCCGATGGCTCGGGCAGAGAGCGGCTACAGTGCTAGGGCACACTGTAGCGCGCTCTGGAGCACGCCTTTGGCATGCCATGGCACTAAGAAAGGGGAGTGGGCGCGGCCACTTGTGTCCAGTAGTGCCAGGAGGTATTAGGATAGCAGGGGGAAGCCTTGGATGCCTTGTGGAACCAATGGAGTGAGGAGGGAGGTGCTATCCAGAGGGGTAAATGGGGGTGTTTCACCCCTCAATCATTGATCTGAGGCCAGGGAAGAGTTACTGAAGATAGGAGAAGACTAGGAGGAGCTGTGGTAAAAACTTGAGGTCATGGAGAAGAGTGGAAGTGGTCAAAATGATGATTTTGGAAAAATGGCACAAGGTGTTTGTTGTTGGTTTGGGCAAGAAAATTAATTCCACTTGCCATGAGAATTAACAGGATGGAATGGCACATGGAAGTAGGGTGTTCCACCAAGTTTGAGCTCATTTGGGTAAAGTAGCCAATGCAACTTTGGTAAACCCTAGAACTCAGCAGAAATGGCTTTGCCAAGATTTAGTCATGCAAATCTATTCTCCTTGATGCACCACTTGGTCTAGTGTCATCATTTGAGGATTTGAACATGTCCACAAAAATTCAGATCAAAAGGACACACTTGGCAATGTAGAGTTGTCCAAATTTGGTTCTGGATAGGAAGGGTTTTGGGGCACTTTGATCAAGTTAACTTGTTCTCTATCCTGTGCCATTTGGTCTAGATGGATTATTAGACCATTTGAGCATGTTCACAAGGTTTGAGAACATTTGGACATGTTTGGCAATGTAAAGTTGCTCAAACTTTCAAATGGACAGAAATGGTTTTGAGGGGATTTGAAGATGTTATCTTGTTCTCCAACACATGAGACTTGGCAAGATCATCAAACATGTCATATGTGACATGCTAGAATTTTCTTGGAATTTGTGGAGAATATTTCCTTTGTAAATATTTCAAAAGCTTGAAATATCCAGAAAGGGGTTTTGAGGTATTTGACCAATATTTTGAACATGACCATGTGTTGAAACTCTTATATATGGACAATATATGTCCACTGAGTTTCCCTGATTTTTGTCAAATATTTTTAAAACAATAAAATATTTTTGCCCTATTAAAGACCATTTCTGGCCTTAAGAAAAAGCTTTTAAATAAAATAGTAAAATAACTTTTAAAATTATATTTTTGTGGTTTCTTGGTATCCTATATCTAATAGGAGTCAAAAATATTTTTAGAAAGATTTTTACTGCCCTTAATTAAGTACTTGCAGTGCAAACCTCAATTCAGGGGGTTTTGGAAAACTAATTTTTGAAAATAATTTTTGGCCAAATTATGTTTATAAGAAAATACTATATTGCTCTATACACATGGCATGATCATTGGGAAAAGGTTTTGGATCAAGGATATGAAGTATAGGAGTTGGGGGATTTATTTGATTTTTAGAGCACTTGCAAACAACAGACAAAAATCAAATCAAGCAAGGACCAAAACACACAAAAGTTTTTGTCAAACCACATTTTATCATGGTTTATCATCTTAAGTGTTGTGCCATGAAAATCAGGGTGTGACAGACCTACCCCCCTTACAAGAATCTCGTCCTCGAGATTCCCAAACTAGGCGCGGAAAGGAGTATGGAAACTTGGATTCGGGGTAGTCTTCACGTCCTCATACTGCTTCTTCCTCCGTGTGGTGCTCCATTGAACCTTGAAGTGCTTGATGATGTGGCTTCGTTTATAACGTTCTTCTTGATCCAGGTTTCTAATGGGTAGCTTGTGGTAGGTTAGATTGGGCTAGGGGTCGATGGCTCGGTGGTTAATGCCCTCGTAGAGATCGGGCAAGTTAGGAAGTTGGAAACATTTCCGGGGTTGTGATGCATGGAAAGCATTGTGCACAATGGGTAACTCAGGTGGTAACTCTAGCTGGTAGCCGTCTACTCTTCGTCTTGAAGTGATCTCGGAGGGGGTTGTTAAATCTTGGAGTGATCTCGAAGAGGGTCGATGAATCTTGGTGTGGGTCTCCTTGTCATGGGAATGCTTGGTTCCTTAGAGAGAAGTGGCCCGCAGATACACCTGGTCTTCAACGCGGATGTTTACTTCTTGATGATGGTGGTAGGTGTAGTTCTTCCTCCTTGGCATGGCGGTCTTCAAATGTTCCTTGACTAGCTGAACGACTCTTCTTCCGTCTTCGGGTGGACAAGTAGGTCACCAAATGATGATGACAACTATCTTGTCTAAGCACTCCATGGAGGCTTGTTCACGGGGTACATAAAGTAGGCTGGGGAATTAGTGGTGGTCAGGGTTAAGTATGGTCCAAGGTGTTCTTGATCTAGAGTCGAGACCCACGGTCATGGTCCGACCATGTTGTAGCTTGGTAGGGCTTAAGGGTTTCAAGGACCCTAGTGTGCGAGTGAATGTTTATCATCCCATCCTTGAGCACAGTTTCTGAGATGCCAATACTTCTACCTAGTCTTCACCTCATATTACCAAAAGAATCATCTTGTATAGGTCAACTCCAATCATCACTCATGTGATTCATATCCTCATGGCTCCCGAGAGGAGGTCTAACAAAATCATATATGTCTACAATCCCCAAACCCATATGTATGTCTACCCCTAAAAATCCATGGGTAGAACATATAAGCTGTTAAGCTGGAATAAAACAGGACAATCCAAGTGATCATTCTATTCCTCCAAGGTCCATGCTAGTGTATCTCTATCTTAAGGAAACACGTCGTATGCCACTCCAAAATCTTGTTTCCTTTGCTATGAATCAACTCCAACAACCTGTTAACTTCCATTAATCACTACATAATCCATTAATTCTACAAATCCAACGCCTATGCAGGTGTTCCACATGATCTCCTAAAGTCCTTATAATCCCCAATACTTGAAAGGGCTTCCTTACTATAGTCAGTCCACCAATTCCCGTTATTGTGATCTAGTAATACTCCAAGGTCAAGCTCACAAAGATGCCTAAATAAACTCTGACAATTAGTCCAATCTCCTAGTTTATTGTCCTCCAAGAAACATGGTATCATGATCGAGATCATCAGTCTAAATCCAATTTACTCCGAACCATGAAGACTCACTTATCATCTATACTCAACTAGAATCAGCTACTTAAATCCAAATCTCTTGTCCAACGAGAATCCCTACATATTTCCCCTAAGTAATATCATCTACCTCCTATCAATATCCCATGGCTAAGTTAAATCCAAATACTTCCAAGAATTCCAGTTGCGAACATAATTGTCCTATAAATCCAATTTACTCAGGGTAATGAAAGCTATGCTACTCTATAATCATGATCCCACCAAGTTCATCTACCAACATCAAAGCCTCATAACCCACCAAATAATCACATATAATTCCTCAAGTCATTGATATAAACTCATCAAGTCATTTGTCCTCAATTCCTATATCCTCAAACTGGTCTTCCCTATGGCATCGTCAGTTCTTGTGCTATATTAGGATGATAATGTGCGTGTTCACTATGTCCACTAGTTCCATAATGAACCCAGTGATGTGCAAGGTTTACAGAGGCTTAACTGGTTCTCTTGCAATTCTATGGGTTAAGCTCATGGTTAAGTTTTCGAGCTGGGGTATCTCGTGAAGCCTCGAAGGGTCTAAGAATGGGTCTCTAATCTTGAGGGGAAACCATAACTCTAAGGGGTTGCACTTGTTCGAGGAGGTTGTAGCAAAAGTCTTCAGTGCTTGTTGGTCGCCGAGGTGGAATCCTTGGTGCATATTGTCTTGCTTGTCTTCAGTTGAGGAAAGAGATGAGAGGGAAAAGTAGCATAGAGGAGGGGAATGCCTAAAGGGGGTTCTATAGTGCAAGTGCAAACAAACAGGTGCAAAAAGGGCCAAACAGAAAAAGCAAGGTAAGGAAGGTGATATAGTCGCATACTTGTCGCCTAGGGCAAAAGTGCGACCTATATCAAAACACAAACAAATAAAAACAAGCAACACACAATCATCGTTCTATTCGAACTATCATACGGACTTGACTGCGCATAGGGGGTACACGACTCATCCTACCCTAGGGGTTCTCGGACTCAGTAGTCGTGCCTTGTGCCTCATGCAGTCTTCTGAGTTTTCCTCAGGTGTTGCTACGTCTCTTGTTTGATGAAACAATCTGGGTTGGGCCTGAAGAATCTTCGACAACTTCTTGCCTGTTGAAGTGATGGGGTGAAGGTGGCTCCTCGTAACTGGCATTGACTTGATCTTCTGTTGTCTTCCTAATCATGACGATCACTTTTGCCTTTTTAAGGTGTTGGCGGTTCCAGGTGGCACTCCTTTATGCAATGACATTAACAAGGCATAACAGAGGCCCAATCTGTCAGACACATTGTTGACAATATCGTCACCGAGAGCGGGGGATGAAGAGAACCGTTTTCCTGCTCACTATAGTGAGGCGGACCAAATGGCTAGGTTCTCATCCACCGGTGGTTGCCGATACAACAACGGTAGTGACAGGGTTACCCTGTTAGCGATGTATATCATGATCTTGCATAACCTATGCCCTGATCGTCGTAGGCTAAGGTTGCATCATCTTGGGGCAGTGTCAAGGGTGTCACCATCTCCTGGGTCTTCAGGTCCTCATTCCTCGAGGATGTATCTTCTATTGGTATCGTCTTGTTGTGATGTCGCCTATCTTGTGTTCAGGAGATGTGGGTGAATGTCTGGCAAGACATCTTCCTTCTAGATTATCCACGAGGATTACAAGGAATCCAGTGGTCAGGGGCATAAGGGTTCTAGCGACCAAAGGTTTTGAAGGGGAAGAGATCAATAAGGAAAGTATACCTTAGTTTTTGAAAGAAACTGAGAAGGGAAGAGAAGTACAGATAGTTTTGAAAACTAGTAGTAGTTTTGGAAATAGTTTTACCCTAACTAACGACCATGCTAACTAAGGCTTCCTACAGTCAGGATGGCTCTGATACCAGCTCTGTGGGGACCCCGACTCATAAGTCGAGATCACCGAATGCACGTGTACAGTGATCCCAGAGATCAATGCTCACTGAACACACAGAAGCTGAATAACAAGAGTCTTACATCCATACATACCATATTACACAAGTAGGACCATTATGGTCAAGTCTTGAGTATATCATCGCAGCGGAAATCTTCGTTGATAACTTGGACCCATGCCATCTGCCTTAACCCTACAGGCATTCTGACTGGGAAGCGTCCTAGCTCGCATGCTCGTCGCCGAAGTATTCTTCATCATATCCTGTTCTTTCAAGCCTGGCCAAGTAAATAGCCAGGGACAAGGCAGTGAGTACGTTTGAATGTACTCGCAAGCAACCCATGTTTTGGTTCAAGATACAACAATGCTTGATATAGGTAAATTTTGCAGAAAGCTAGTTTTGAGTGCAATGTCATGTTCAACAACTTTGTAAGGCATGCATCAAGAGAATTCAAGTAACCATGAGGACAGGTTACAGATATCAACATAAATAGAGTGGGCACCAACCCATCTAACATAAATAGAGTGGGCACCAACCCATCTCAATCATGTCAAGTCCCTTGACTTGACCCAAGTAGTTTCATCAACACACACACACACGGTTGAAAACTCTGGACGTAGTTTAAGCAGCACCGCCCAACTGTCCTTGACCGTGGACACGGCTATTCGAATAGTTTTACACTCTGCAGAGGTTGCACACTGTACCCACAAGATCCGGGGAACTTCCGTGTCATCCACGACCCGTGATACCTCAAAGTACCCGGGGTAAGCACCCGATCACTACCTTTCCCTTGACGAAACTAACATGGAGTCCACTCGTTGTTCCGTATCCTCACGATGTACATCATATGAGACTCGCTCGAGATCGTAACATCCGAGAGGGGACACAACGGTGTATCCGGTGCCCTGTGAAAACAGTCATGGCCGCCCTACCTGGCACGACCCCGTCCTGAGAGAGCGCACCAACAACTCTCCCGTCACTAGTCACGCGGGCTCCAAGCTAGTATCAGCCTAGGTAATCTATAATGCCCTTTCCCATATAAGGGTAGAGTGGTTGCGCATGTAAGGTTGGGACAGTCATCAAATCTTAAATCTAATCCGTTTTTGAAAACAACACACATACTTGCCTCGGTACACCACTTCGTCATCAAGTGGTTACCCATCTCAACACCTCCCTCGGGCATAAGTGGCACCCGACGGGGTTTTCGAAAAGTCTTTTGAAAATACTTTGCCTCCTTCACCATGCATATACCCGTCCCTTTTTGCGTAGCACTACCTTAGCATCCTATCTACTCCCACCGGCATAACCCTCATAGGAAGGTAGGGTCATGCACAATGCAAGTATCAACGAGGAAGTATGGTGGCAACCATCGAAGTGGTTATCACCCCATCATGATTCCGTTGCAACAATGATAAGGTACTATATGACATGCATAAAAAGGTTTCATAGACATGGTCAAAGGGCTGCTTGCCTGGTTCATCAGAGTCTTGAAATCTTCTGGTCCTTCTCCAAGTACTCCGTCTACTTCGTCAACTAACATCGGAAACAAACACAATAAGCAACACAACAAGGCAAGAATAAATGTGCTCTAAAAATGTGAAGTTGACTGTTATTGGATATCTCTGGTCATACGAGGAATGACCAAAGTGATTTCATTGGAAGTGGATCAATGGATATCTCTGAACATTTCGATATGATGGAATCAAGGGGTTTATGGAATTGCAAGAAGTGTACAGAAGAATTATTTGAAAAATGAGCAAAGTCACCCATTTAACAAAGGATGATTTTAGAAGCATCTAGGAATTGGTTTCACTGGATTTGGAGTTCAAATGGATTTCCTATGAATTTGCAAAGTTGGCTATATATGAAGAAATAGACCATTATTTTATGTGCTACAGAAAGTATTAATAAAAATGTTCATAAACTAAGTTATGAACTTAGAAACATCTAGGATTTTGAATCATGGAATTTGGATAAAAAATGGGCTCTCTGTGATTTTCTAAATTTCATCACAGAAATAGGAAAATGGGGATTTGATAAATATTTGTGAAGAAAAAGTCTCTGGAAAAATGTGCATGTTGCACCAACAGGTAGACCATGATTTATAGAGTCACTAGAAATTTGAATCATCAAATTTGGAGTTAATTTGAATTGTTTATGGAATTTTGAAGTTGACTGGAAAAAAAGAAAAGACAAAGGAAGGGGTTATACCTATACTGCGCACCGAGCGCAGTATAGCACCACAGCGCATTGGGCCGGCCCAGCTGCTCGGCCACGCGGGCGACAGGGGCCACGTCGAAGGCGGCTCCTGGAAATATGCCTTCGCGCAGGTAAGGCGGTAACGGCGGAAGCCGTCTCCACTTAAACGGCGGGGCCCGCCCACCGGTCGCTGACGAGCGGGGCCCGCTTGTCGGGTTCGTCCCCAACCTCCCGCTCGAACAGAGCAGAGGCAGGGGCGGCGTCGTCGGCGGCTTGGCGGCGCCACAGGCCACCGTTTCCGGTGAGCTGGCCACCGGCGTGCTCAGGGGGTCCGGCTGCGTCCAACCTTGGGTGGCATGGTCGCCCAGAGGCACCGGGTCGAGCAGGGCATCGGCCGCGGCGGGCGAGGCCGATGGCGATGGCGGCTTTGGTGCTGCGGGGTACCGGAGCGAGGAAGAAGAGGGGGGAAGGTTCCTCCGTTGCCTGGGGGTTTCCTGATGAAGAAAGGAGGGGAGGAGGAGGCCTCATTCGCGGGAATTTGAGAGGAGGCCGGCGGCTCGGCTTCGGCCATGGAGGAGCAAGGAGGGCTCGGGATGAAGGATGGGTTGGCCTGGGTGGTGTTCGGGAGAGAGAGAGAGCAAATGGAGCAGAGAGGGGGCTCGGGGGCGGCCTCAAATAGGAGGGGGTGAGGTGCACAGCGGGCCATGCACCGGCGAGGCCGTAGCCATCGCTGGAGGCCACGGGGAGCTCGTGGGCGCGTGTTTGGGGCGTTTGTGGGCGTGGACTACGCCCAGGGGGAGAAGAGAGGGAGCGGGAAATGCGGCAAGGCGGGTCCCCGCCGTGGCCAGCGACTGGCGCGCTCGGGCGGCGCTCTGTCCGCACGCGAGGAGAGCCGGAGAGGGAGAGAGAGGAGGGGGACGACAGCGTAGCGTGCTGCAGACATCAAGGTGACCTCGGGGGACACGAGGGGGAGGCCCTAGGTGGTCCGGTGGCTCGGGCAGAGAGCAGCTACAGTGCTAGGGCGCACTGTAGCGCGCTCTGGAGCACGCCTTTGGCATGCCATGGCATTAAGAAAGGGGAGTGGGCGCGGCCACTTGTGTCCAGTAGTGCTAGGAGGTATTAGGATAGCAGGGGGAAGCCTTGGATGCCTTGTGGAAGCAATGGAGTGAGGAGGGAGGTGATAAATATAGAGGGAGGTGCTATCCAGAGGGGTAAATGGGGGTGTTTCACCCCTCAATCATTGAGCTGAGGCCAGGGAAGAGTTACTGGAGATAGGAGAAGACTAGGAGGAGCTGTGGTTAAAAACTTGAGGTCATGGAGAAGAGTGGAAGTGGTCAAAATGATGATTTTGGAAAAATGGCAGAAGGTGTTTGTTGTTGGTTTGGGCAAGAAAATTAATTCCACTTGCCATGAGAATTAACAGGATGGAATGGCACATGGAAGTAGGGTGTTCCACCAAGTTTGAGCTCATTTGGGCAAAGTAGCCAATGCAACTTTGGTAAACCCTAGAAATCAGCAGAAATGGCTTTTCCAAGATTTAGTCATGCAAATCTATTCTCCTTGATGCACCACTTGGTGTAGTGTCATAATTTGAGGATTTGAACATGTCCACAAAAATTCAGATCAAAAGGACACACTTGGCAATGTAGAGTTGTCCAAATTTGGTTCTAGACAGGAAGGGTTTTGGGGCACTTTGATCAAGTTAACTTGTTCTCTAACCTGTGCCATTTGGTCTAGATGGATTATTAGACCATTTGAGCATGTTCACAAGGTTTGAGAACATTTGGACATGTTTGTCAATGTAAAGTTGCTCAAACTTTCAAATGGACAGAAATGGTTTTGAGGGGATTTGATGATGTTATCTTGTTCTCCAACACATGAGACTTGGCAAGATCATCAAACATGTCATATGTGACATGCTAGAATTTTCTTGGAATTTTTGGAGAATATTTCCTTTGTAAATATTTCAAAAGCTTGAAATATCCAGAAAGGGTTTTTGAGGGATTTGACCAATATTTTGAACATGACCATGTGTTGAAACTCTTATATATGGACAATATATGTCCACTGAGTTTCCCTGA
The DNA here is from genome assembly GCA_963921465.1 of Triticum timopheevii. Lineage (NCBI taxonomy): Eukaryota > Viridiplantae > Streptophyta > Magnoliopsida > Poales > Poaceae > Triticum > Triticum timopheevii. The sequence continues at coordinate 528,885,009 of OY997268.1, forward strand.
TTTTTGTCAAATATTTTGAAAACAATAAAATATTTTTTCCCTATTAAAGACCATTTCTGGCCTTAAGAAAAAGCTTTTAAATAAAATATTAAAATAACTTTTAAAATTATATTTTTGTGGTTTCTTGGTATCCTATATCTAATAGGAGTCAAAAATATTTTTAGAAAGATTTTTACTGCCCTTAATTAAGTACTTGCAGTGCAAACCTCAATTCAGGGGGTTTTGGAAAACTAATTTTTGAAAATACTTTTTGGCCAAATTATTTTTATAAGAAAATACTATATTGCTCTATACACATGGCATGATCATTGGGAAAAGGTTTTGGATCAAGGATATGAAGTATAGGAGTTGGGGGATTTATTTGATTTTTAGAGCACTTGCAAACAACAGACAAAAATCAAATCAAGCAAGGTCCAAAACAGACAAAAGTTTTTGTCAAACCACATTTTATCATGATTTATCATCTTAAGTGTTGTGCCATGAAAATCAGGGTGTGACAAGGACCCTGGTGAGTTTGCAGTACCTGGAAACCTTGGCAACCTAGGCTTTGGCTTCTGGACCTGTGGTCTATGCTCAACATGATAGTCAAATTGAGGTCCTGAGGCAGTAGGCGGAGGCACCAGAATGGGCCATCGGACAGTGGTAATCTGAACATGACTGTATGCTTGCTCAATTGTGTGAGGTCTTGGTGGCGGAATAGGAGCAGAGGCAACAGCTGAGGCGTCAGGCTGCACAACAGGTGCTTCGGGAGCGATTGTCTCATTAGCTTCAGGTGCAGCAGCCTCAGTGGTTTCAGGTTTAGTGGCCACACTTGCTTCAGGCACACTAGTTGGTGCGGGCTCCACATTAGCGTCAGCCATGACTACGTCATTGGCTTCATTGGCGTTGGCGGTGGCAGCCTCAACATTGTCAACCTCCTCTTGACGAACAGGAGGGTCGGGCACAGGCACGTTCACATCAGGAACTGCTTCTTCTTCAATTACTGGGGGAGTAGGTACATGTACTTCTTCTTGATTTTCCTCGGTTGATGCAGCCGGAATGTCTTCAGCAGCATGTGCTTCAGACTCGGAGACATTCACAGTTGGAGCAGGTTCAGAAAATACTTCACGTGCAATAGGTGAACGTTGCACTTCTCCTTCTGGAACGCTCGACAGAGGGACTTGAGGCCTTTGTCCTTTGCGAAGCCTGCGAAATGCTGGCAACGCCTTAGGAGATGGAGTTGGCTGGGCCTGAAAGTCTTCATCCTCTTGTTGCACGGGGGGTGTAGCTTGTTGTTATTGTTGGGGAGTACTGAGGGAGTCTTGTAGTTGTGGGTGATCAGCCCACGATGCATCCTGAGCAATTGGCATCAGAGAACGACCAATGATGATAAGTTCGCTGTTCGTATGAACAGGCGATGATACCACGTCATGTTTGATCTGAGGAAGAACTTCATCATCAGCTACATTGTCATCATGACCAATGTCTTCAGCAGCGGTGGGTTCAACTGCTGGAATATCTTCAGCTTCATGAGCCTCTGTGGGAGCAGGCTCATGGACTATCATCCTTCGTTCTTGATGTTCTGACGCTGGACGAACCACTGAAATGGGTTCAACAACTAAGGGCTCTGTGGAAGCAGCCCTAGTCTTCTTGGTCTTGCGCTTCTTCTTGGAGGGAGCGGCATCAGAGGCTTCAGTGTTCTTTCTCTTTCTGGCTTCAGCCTCGGCAGCCCTCGTCTTCTTCTGTTCTGAAGCGGTTGTGGTAACCTTTGGCTTCGAGCCAGTCATGCTGCTTGGGAAGATAATGCGAGGGGCTTCTTGGCTTGAAGGTTCAGGCTGTTCAGCAGGAAGCTTCTTCTTCTTTGCAGCCATCCTGGGGTCAATGCCAGGACGGCCAAGTGACTTGCGCTTCTCAGCCTCATTATAGGCGAGCACACACTTATCAGCCAAACTCTTCATGCGCTCTCGAGAGCCCTGAGCTTCTTCACGCTTCTTCAGAAAAGCTTCTTTAAGCTCATGTAGCATGACTTTGAAGTTTCTGACGTCTTGAGCACTTAGCTTGGCCACATGCTTCTTGAATTGAGCCTTCTCATAATCAATCTTGTTCTTGAGCTCAACGATGCGCTGAGCGAGAGCTAGCTCAGAAGCAATGGCGCCATTGAAGGCGACACTGAGGCCAATGGGAAGCTGTAAATCTTCAAAGCTGAGATTGGGGGTGTCGAACCACTCATCAATGAAATTGTGGATGATTGCCACATCAAAGAGAGGCAAGTTGTTGAAGATTTCTGCTTCTTCCTTGCTCTTTATCAGCTGCTCAAGGGCATCATCAGCAAGATCTTCATCACTTGACAGATCAATGGGTTCTTCACGCAGAATGGCGGCAGGAGTCAAGGCTCTTTGATTAGATGGTCTGACAAGTTGCTTTTTCTTCTCCATTCTCTTGGAGACACGGGATTGATCTTCAGACTGCACACTAGCTTCAGGAGGGGCAGTGGCCAGTGGCTTCGCACGAGAAGTCTTCGGAGGTGCAGCTGATCTTGAAGCCTTTGGCTTCTTTTTCTTCTGCGGCTTTGGAGGAGGAGTAGGGGCTTCATCGGAGTCCGCATCGTTGTCAGAATGATCTACTCTGGCACCTTGGACCACGATGTAGGTGATGAGGCCGTCAAGGTTGGAGAAGGGGCCGATCACATTGGGACCAGCATCACGGGAGCCGTCAGCACGGGGAGTAGAGGGACCAGGGTTGAAGTCCAAACCCAAGAACTTCTTGTTCTTCTTGGCCGAAGCCACAGCAAACTGGTAGTTGCGCTTGAAGAAAGAGTCATCACGACACCAGAGTAGTGAGGTGGGATCGGCGTTCTCAGGCTGTGGTCCAAGGACCATGCAAGGATAGAAGCCTTGATCAATGGCTTCAGCTCTGTTCTTGGGTTGAAGGCCTCGATAGAGGATATCACCCCAAGGTCGCTTGATGGCATTCTTCTCTGCATATTCCTTCGTCACAAACTTGTACTTGAACCATTCCTCAGCCCAATAGCGTCGAATCCATTGGATTCACGTCTTCCTCTGTTGATAATTCTCTTCGGTATCTGTCTTGTAGAGTTCTGCTAAGTCATCAGGCAGATCTTTGGATGTTCCTTCTCTGCGCTGTCTGCCACCCTTCCTTGCTGATTTTTCTGCAGCCATGAACTTCAAGCTGAATGGCTTCAATACGTTCAAAGGCTTTAGAGACTTACGCTTGCTGTTCAAGCAGGAACTGGCTTCAGGAGAATTGATATGATGCTGTAAATATTCTGCAAACGAATGCAGACTATGAGAACCAAGGGATTCTCCCACGGACATGTACCTGTGACAGCATTAGAGATGCGAGGGAAGGGGAAGAGGTCATATGCATTCTCAGAAGATTTTGAAGACAAATCAGTTTGAAGACATTGACCTCATGATGCGAAGACATTCACTTATATAGGCGAGTTGGTTCCAGATTTGTACCAATCCGTGAATAAGTACAAGTGAGGAATCAAACTAGACAGGAAATCTTAAGTGAATTCACTAGGCAGTATGAGATGCAGACAGAATAGATCTAACATTGAATAGGCAGAAACCACTTTCGGTAAACAGGATGAATCTTGCAGATCAAAAAGGTGGTTAAAATAGAGTTATAATTACCGCACAAAGAACTGCTAGATGGGATGAATAGGAGACCGAGCAGTTCAGCCCACCGTGCCCTAACTTGGCAACGGAGGACACCTACGGCGACGGCGGAGAGGACGATGTCCGCGACCGGCGTGAGGACAGCGTCGGAGAAGTCGCGGCAGCTAAGCGCTTCGTCGCCGGCGTCGTCGCGAGCTAGCGGTGGCGCTAGTGTTTTGACGGAGGTGGAGAGGTGGAAGAAGGATTTCTTTACCGTAGGGGACAAGTATTTATAAGTAGGTGAGTGACACAGTGCAATTACGCTGGTGCCCCTGGCGGTTCACATCTGAGGGGCACGTGGCAAGCATGCAACATACTCAGAGTTGTCCCACATTCCCACGCCCGCCAGGCATGTCGGAGAGTTGTTCCGGCTTCTCCGGATTTCAACAATAAAGATAAGTCATTTAAAACAGATTTAATATTTGTCTCTTTGCCTTCTGCTGACTAGGACACAGAGAAGACATTCGACAGTTTAAATAGAATGCATATGATTTGGACTGATAGAGATTGAGATAGGAAGCATAGAGAGGTTAGGGTCCGATCACATTCACTTAGTTCAAAAGATCCAATCTTGAAGACATAGCTATAAGTGAATGCTGTAGAGGACAGAACACTAGTATACATATATATCAGAAAGCAATCAAATCATCATAGTGTAGAAAATCATGAAGATAAATTGAAACTGAAGACAAACCAAATGCGAAGTCATTGCAATATAACGCCATGAGTGAAACACTTCAAACAGAGAAATTTGGTGGTGGCATTACCCACCGTATAGGAAGTATTAGACCCAGACATGGCGCACAATTATCGTGGCACTCCGAAGTCAAATTCCATGTTAATGTATTCACACTCAGAGTGTAAATCTTCATTGATTGAAGATATACATTAGTTTGTGTGTTGCACATCTAAGTCATCAACATGCATAAGTGTTAGGATGTGTGCCTGATCACATGACATTAGAGGATTCCAAGATATTTAGCTCACACTGTAACTTGCAAAACCTTTTCTCATCCAAGGGCTTTGTGAAGATATCTGCCAGTTGCTCTTCAGTGTTGACGTGAATGATATCGATATCTTTCTTCATAACATGATCTCTGAGAAAGTGATGACGTATTTCAATGTGCTTTGTCTTCGAGTGCTGGACTGGATTGTTGGCTATCTTGATGGCACTTTCGTTGTCGCAGAAGAGAGGTACTTGTTTCAGGTTGATGCCATAATCCTTGAGAGTTTGCTTCATCCATAGAAGCTAAGCACAACAGGATCCAGCAACAATGTATTCAGATTCGGCAGTTGAGAGTGATACACAGTTCTGCTTCTTTGAAGACCAACAGACAAGTGATCGACCAAGAAAATGACATGTGCCTGATGTAGACTTGCGATCCACCTTGTCACCAGCATAATCAGCATCCGTGAATCCAACCAAATCGAATTTTGAGCCCTTGGGATACCATAATCCGAGTGTTGGGGTGTGAGCCAAATATCGAAGAATTTGCTTCACAGCTAAGTGATGCGATTCCGTTGGTGCCGCTTGGAATTGAGCACACATGCAAACACTAAGCTTAATATCTAGCCTAGATGCACATAAATAAAGCAAAGAACCAATCATGGAGCGGTATACCTTTTGATCGAACTCTTTACCATTGTCGTCGGGACCAAGATGGTGTTTGGCTGGCATTGGCGTCGTGTAGCCTTTGCAGTCTCCAATTCCAAACTTCTTCAGACAATCTTTGAGGTATTTTTCTTGAGATATGAAGATGCCATTTCTTTGCTGACGAATTTGAAGACCAAGGAAGAACTTCAGCTCACCCATCATGGACATTTGATATTGCTCTTGCATCATGTACCCAAACTCATCACTATACTTCTGGTTGGTGCAGCCGAAGATTATGTCATCCACATATATTTGGCACACAAACAATTCACCATCATATGTCTTCGTGAAGAGTGTGGGGTCGAGGGATCCAGGTTTGAAGCCTTTGCTCTTCAGAAAGTCGTTGATTGTATCATACCAGGCACGACGAGCTTGTTTGAGGCCATACAGTGCTTTGTTTAGCTTGTACACCATATTAGGATGTTTTGGATCTTCAAAGCCAGGTGGTTGTGCGACATATACTTCTTCTTCAATCTTGCCATTGAGAAATGCACTCTTTACATCCATTTGATATAGCAGGATGTTGTGATGATTAGCCTAGGCTAGCAGTATGCGAATAGCTTCAAGTCTAGCAACAGGAGCAAATGTTTCATCGAAGTCAATTCCTTCAACTTGAGTATATCCTTGAGCCACAAGACGTGCTTTGTTTCTGACCACTTGACCATGCTCATCTTGCTTGTTTCGATATATCCACTTTGTTCCAATAATGTTATGCCTTCGAGGGTCAGGTCGCTTGACGAGTTCCCAGACATTATTCAGTTTGAACTGTTGAAGTTCTTCTTGCATGGCTTGAATCCATTCAGGTTCCATAAAAGCTTCAGCAACTTTCTTGGGTTCTGATATTGACACAAATGAAAAGTGCCCACAGAAGTTTGCTAGCTGTGTTGCTCTTGATCGAGTGAGCGGACCAGGTGCATTGATGTTGTCAATTATCTTCTCTATTTGAACTTCATTTGCAACACGAGGATGAACTGGACGAAGATTTTGCTCTGGCTGATCATTGTCATCATTAGGAGGATTTTCTTCGGTCTGAGCATTGTCTTTAGGTTGATTTGGTGCAGAGATGATAAGTTCCTCTTCAGGCTGTGCTTCAGAGGGCATGATTTCACCAGTTCCCATCAGCTTGATAGACTCGTTTGAAGGAGCTTCATCTAGTGTACTTGGCAGAATCTCTCTTTGTGAACCATTGGTTTCATCAAATTTCACATGTTTCAACGATTTTGTAGAGATAAAGGTTGAAGACTCTATAGGAGTGTGAATCCTTTCCATAGCCAAGCATGAAGCCTTCGTGAGCCTTAGGTGCAAATTTTGACTTGTGATGGGGATCCTTGATCCAGCATCTAGCTCCAAATACTCTGAAGTAACTTACGTTTGGCTTCTTGCCAGTAAGGAGCTCATAAGATGTTTTGTTCAGAAGCTTATGGATGTACACACGGTTGATGATGTGACATGCTGTATCAATAGCTTCAGGCCAAAACTTTCTTGGTGTCTTGTACTCATCTAGCATTGTTCGAGCCATCTCAATGAGGGTTCTGTTTTTGCGCTCAACGATGCCATTTTGCTGAGGTGTGTATGGAGCAGAGAACTCATGAGTGATTCCCATTGTATCCAGATACAGATCAAGTCCAGTGTTCTTGAATTCAGTGCCATTGTCACTTCTGATGTGCTTGATCTTCACGCCATAATTGTTTATTGCTCGATTTGCGAAGCGCCTGAAGACATCTTGCACTTCAGTCTTGTAAAGAATTATGTGAACCCATGTGTATCTTGAGTAGTCATCAACAATGATGAAGCCATAGAGACAGGCAGTTGTTGTGAGCGTGGAGTAGTGAGTAGGTCCAAATAAGTCCATGTGTAACAGCTCGAAGGGTTGTGATGTTGTCATGATTGTCTTCGAGGGGTGCTTTGCCCTTGTCATCTTTCCAGCTTCACAGGCACCACACAGATGATCCTTTTTGAACTTGACATCCTCGATGCCAATGGCATGCTTCTTTTTCACGAGTGAGTGTAAGTTCCTCATGCCAGCATGTCCTAACCTTCGATGCCAGAGCCAGCATTCTAGAGCTTTTGTGAGAAGACATACGGCAAGCTGTGGACCTGCTGAGAAATCTACCATGTATAGATCATCTTTTCGATACCCTTCAAAGAATAGAGATTTGTCAGATTCCATTAGCACAAGGCAACGATATTTTCCAAATATCACAATCATGTTCAAGTCACAAAGCATTGAGACAGACATTAAGTTGAAACCAAGGGATTCAACAAGCATCACTTTATCCATGTGTTGATCCTTTGAGATTGCAACTCTACCTAGACCCAATACCTTGCTTTTACCAGTGTCAGCAAATGTAATGTGACTCTTGTCGGATGGACGTAAGGTTGAGTCCATGAGAAGACTTCCATCACCAGTCATATGATTTGTGCATCCACTGTCCATAATCCATTCTGAAGGTTTTGGTGATGTACCCTACAGTGCAGTTAGGAGGATAGGCTTCACAAGAGTGTTGTGAAGCATAAGCATTTGACACATATAGGGACAGTCACAGCTTATATCAAAGTTAGGACATAGTATGACTGATAAGAGATTCAGATGTGAAGTATATAGAATGACATTTTAGCGTGCGTCCTAAATGAGTTTTAGGTCCCCAGCAATAGTATCGGACGCCATTGATTGCTGGCTGGAGACTGTTTTCTGCAAAAGAGAGTTAGTTCTTCTTTGCCACCCACATCTTCAGTGGTGGCTTAGAAGCAATGAGTCTTAGTGCAGCATCTGAGAATTTTGGCTTTGAAGCCCTAGCAAATAGCCTTGCAGGAGATGAATGATACTCATATGAATAAGCTGAAAAGTTCTTAGTCCTATGAACATAGCAGTTCAAAGATACACGCGCATATTCATAAGTTTGAGCATGATTTCCCTGCAAAACATTGGGGTTAAGGTGACTCATGTGAGTCCTGTATCTGTATGAAGCCTTTGGGCCACATGAAGCTATAGGTCTGGGGTTTGTCTTCTTCCTTGGTGGTGTCATGACGACATTCACAGGAAGATTCTCAATGTATTGCTTAGGTACCCAGATCTTCTTCATAGGTGGTCCATTCCTACAGTTAGTACCAATGTACCTGGCAAACACTTCACCATTTTGATTTTTGAACAGCTTATAGTTTGCATCAAAGGATTCATCAATGATAATAGGATTAGCACAGGTAAAGCCAGATAAGGTGGATGGATCTACTGAAGGTTCCTTTGCAGCAACCCATGTGGTTTTGGGGTACTGCTCAGGCTTCCAGTACGAGCCATCAACATTCATTTTCCTCTCGAACCCAACACCCTCTTTCCTAGGGTTTTGGTTCAGAATCTGCTTTTTGAGGACATCGTAGAGTGACTGATGTCCCTTCAAACTTTTGTACATCCCTGTTTCAAGCAATGTCTTCAACATAGCATTTTCATCAGCGATAGTAGTGGTATCCTCCGCAGAGGGGTTAGTAACCACATCAGTAGGTGAAGACAATGAAACAGTAACAGCAGTGGAACATTCAGCAACAGATGTAGCGTTATCACGCTCTATGCATTTTAGACATGGTGGTTCAAATCCATCCTAAGCGGAACTGATCTGTTGAGCGCGAAGTGACTCATTCACCTTTTGAAGATCTTCATGAGCCGCTCTCAATTTCTCAAGCTCTTGTTTCCTTTGAAGATAATCATAGGAGAGCCTTTCATAAGTAGTTGATAGCGATTCATGACGACCTTCAAGTTCCTGGTACTTAGCATGAAGATTTTTTATGTCATCAACTAAGGACTGTGAACATGTCATTTCAGCGTCCAATAGGTCATCACTTTTGTCTAACAGTTTTTGAGTATGTTCCATAGCCTTTTGTTGTTCAGTTGCAATTTTAGCAAGTGTTTTGTAGCTGGGTTTGGATTCACAATCAGAGTCATCTTCACTTGAAGTTTGAAAGTAAGCATCGCGTGATTTTACCTTGGCACCACGTGCCATGAAGCAGTAGGTGGGAGTAGGATCGTCTTCGTCATTAGCTTCAGCGTTGGTGTGGAAGTCATTGTCTTTAGTGTTGAAGATTGACTTGGCGACATAGGCTGTGGCTAGAGCCAGACTTGCAACGCCAGGGTCAGACTCCTCTCCAGAATCTACCTCCGCCTCCTCCGAAGTAGACTCCTCCTCTGAATCCATTTCCTTGCCAACAAAAGCACGAGCCTTGCCAGATGAGCTCTTCTTGTATGATGAAGACTTGGAAGAAGACTTAGAAGACTTTGAGGATTTCTTCTTGTTCTTGTCATCGGAATCATATTCCTTGCTTTTCTTCTTCTTCTTCTCATTGTCCCACTGTGGACACTCAGATATGTAGTGACCAGGTTTCTTGCCCTTGTGGCAGGTTCTCTTTTTGTGGTCATGTGTGGAAGATTCATCATTCCTTGAGCTGGATCGTGAAGACTTTCTGAAGCCTTTCTTCTTAGTGAACTTCTTCACAAGCATAGCAAGTTCCTTTCCAATGTCTTCAGGATCTTCAGAACTGCAGTCAGATTCTTCTTCAGATGAGGAAACAACTTTTGCCTTCAAAGCGCGAGTTCGGCCATAGTTTGGGCCATAGATATCTCTTTTCTCAGATAGCTGGAACTCATGTGTATTGAGCCTCTCAAGAATATCAGACGGATCGAGTGACTTGAAGTCAGGACGTTCTTGTATCATGAGGGCAAGGGTGTAAAAGGAGCTGTAAAGTGATCTCAGCAATGTCTTGACGATTTCATGCTTGGTAATCTTAGCTGCGCCAAGAGCTTGAAGTTCATTTGTGATATCAGTGAGGCGATCAAACATGAGCTGGACATTTTCATTGTCGTTTCTCTTGAAGCGGTTGAGGAGGTTGCGAAGAACACTGATTCTTTGATCTCTCTGGGTTGAGACGCCTTCGTTGACCTTGGATAGCCAGTCCCAGACGAGCTTCGACGTTTCCAGAGCACTCACACGGCCATAATGTCCTCTGGTCAGATGACCACAGATGATGTTCTTTGCAGTAGAGTCCAGTTGAATGAACTTCTTGACATCAGTGGGGGTGACACCTTCACCAGTTTTGGGAACGCCATTCTTGACGACATACCAGAGGTCGACATCAATGGCTTCAAGATGCATACGCATCTTATTCTTCCAGTAGGGATATTCAGTTCCATCAAACACGGGGCAAGCAGCGGAGACCTTGATTATCCCTGTAGTTGACATAGCTGAAACTCCAGGTGGTTAAACCGAATCACAAAGAACAAGGGAGTACCTTGCTCTGATACCAATTGAAAGTGCTACTATCGACTAGAGGGGGGGGGGTGAATAGGCGATTTTTATGGAAGTCTTCAAAGCTTGGAAGTTTCAAAGACAAACAACAGAAATGACCTAATTGTAATGCAGCGGAAGATAAACTACCCTAAGTAAGCCATAGTCAAGTATGCAATGATGTGAAAGTACAGGACTAATAGCAGCTAGATAGTAAGGATCAGGATGGAAGATAGTATGAAGCCAATCAACAGTAGTAGTAAAGCAATGAAGTCAAACAGATACACAGATAGGCAATGACTTCACGAAGACAAACTAAAGTAAGGTTGGGAAGGGATAGAACCAGTTGCTTATTGAAGACACATGATTTGTTAGACCAGTTCCAGTTGCTGTGACAACTGTACGTATGGTTAGGGAGGCTGAGATTTAACTCAGAAGACCATGTCTTCACCTTATTTCCCTTGAGCTAAGGACACCGAGTCCTTGCCTAATCACTCTGGTAAGTCTTCAAGGGAGACTTCCATACCTTCACAGACTTCGTTCACCGGCAATCCACAATGACTCTTGGATGCTTAGAACGCGACGCCTAACCGGCTGGAGGATTCACAGTCCTCAAGTGTAATAAGTCTTCAGGTCACACAGACAGGAAGACTTCAGTGATGCCTAACACTCTTTGGCTCTGGGTGTTTGGGCTTTGTCCTCGCAAGGATTTTTGTCTCTCTCAAATGCTTCGAGGTGGGTTGCTCTCAAACGACAAAAGCCGTGCACAAACTCTGAGCAGCCACCAATTTATGGTGTAGGGGATGGGATATTTATAGCCACTAGGCAACCCGACCTGATTCGTCCAAAATGACCCTGGGTCACTAAGGAACTGACACGTGTTCCAACGGTCAGATTTCAAACACACACGACAACTTTACTTGGGCTACAAGCAAAGCTGACTCATCCAGCTCTGGATAAGGTTTGCTCTCATTGTCTTCGCTCGAAGACATAGGATTTGAGTTGAGCATCACTTCAGTCACTCTGACTTAGTTCACTTGGACCCCACTTAACAGTACGGTGGTTCCTATGACTCAACAAAGAAGAAAAGGAAGCAACAAAACCACACAGTCTTCGTGCTCCAAAGTCTTCACGCAATGTCTTCTCATGTCATAGTCTTCAATATGAATATCTTCTCATACCACCATTGTCTTCAATGTCTTCATACATTTTTAGGGGTCATCTCCGGTAGGTAAACCGAATCGATGAGGGACACTACCTGCGTTATCCTGCAATTCTCACAAACGCATTAGTCCCTCAACCAACTGTCGTCAATACTCCAAAACCAACCAGGGGTGGCACTAGATGCACTTACAAAGTTCAAGAAGGATCATCTGTGTGGTGCCTGCGAAGCTGGAAAGATGACTAGGGCCAAGCATCCCTCGAAGACAATCATGACTACATCTCAACCCTTCGAGCTGCTGCACATGGACTTATTTGGCCCTACCCACTACTCTATCCTTACTACCACTACTTGCCTCTATGGTTTCGTCATTGTTGATGATTATTCAAGATATACTTGGGTGCATATAATCCTCTACAAGAATGAAGTGCAGGATGTCTTCAAATGCTTTGCCAATCATGCCATGATGAACTATGGCATCAAGATCAAGCATATCAGAAGTGACAACGGCACTGAGTTCAAGAACACGGGCCTTGACCTTTATCTGGATACTATGGGTATCACCCATGAGTTCTCTGCTCCATACACACCTCAGCAGAATGGCATCATGGAGCGCAAGAACAGAACCCTTATTGAGATGGCCCGAACGATGCTCGATGAGTACAAGACTCCACGGAAGTTCTGGACTGAAGCCATTGATACTGCATGCCACATCATCAAGCGTGTTTATCTTCACAAGCTTCTGAACAAAATGTCCTATGAACTCCTGACTAGTAAGAAGCCAAATGTAATCTACTTCAGAGTATTTGGTGCTAGGTGCTGGATCAAGGATCCACATCACACTTCAAAATTTGCACCGAAAGCACATGAAGGTTTTATGCTTGGTTACGGAAAGGATTCGCACTCCTACAGAGTCTTCAACCTCTTTCACTATAAAGTGGTTAAAACTATGGATGTGCGGTTCGATGAGACTAAGGGCTCACAAAGAGACCACCTGCCAAATGTGCTAGATGAAGTACCTCCAAGTGAATCAATCAAGCAGATGGGAATTGGAGAGATCATACCGTCTGAAGCTCAGACTGAAGAGGAACTTATCATTTCTACACCTAATCAACCTGAAGACAATGCTCAGCCTGAAGACAATCCCCCAAATGATGACATTGATCAGCAAGAGCAAAAGCTTTGTCCTGTTCATCCTCGTGTTGCAAATGAAGTACAGATTGAGAAGATAATTGACAGCATCAATGCACCTGGTCCACTCACTCGTTCAAGAGCTACTCAAAGAGCAACACAGCTAACCAATTTCTGTGGGCATTTTGCATTCGTCTCAATCTCGGAACCCAAGAAAGTCGCTGACGCTTTCATGGAAGCTCAATGGATTCAAGCTATGCAAGAAGAGCTTCAACAGTTCGAGCTGAACAATGTGTGGGAATTGGTCAAGCGTCCCAATCCTCGGAAGCACAATATCATTCGCACCAAATGGATATATCGCAACAAGCAAGATGAGCATGGTCAAGTTGTTAGAAACAAGGCTCGTCTTGTTGCACAAGGTTACACTCAAGTGGAAGGGATTGACTTCGATGAAACATTTGCTCCGGTGGCTAGGCTTGAAGCCATTCGCATACTGCTAGCCTCTGCAAATCATCACAACATCCTTATGTATCAAATGGATGTGAAGAGTGCTTTTCTCAATGGAAAAATAGAAGAAGAAGTATATGTCGCACAACCTCCTGGCTTTGAAGATCCAAAACATCCTGATATGGTATACAAGCTCAACAAGGCACTGTATGGCCTCAAAAAAGCCCCTCGTGCTTGGTATGATACGCTCAAAGACTTCTGGAAGAGCAAAGGCTTCAAGCCTAGGTCACTAGATCCTACACTCTTCACGAAGACATACGATGGTGAACTATTTGTGTGCCAAATCTATGTGGATGACATTATCTTTGGCTGCACCAACAAGAAATATAGTGATGAGTTTGGTCACATGATGCAAGAGCAATATCAGATGTCCATGATGGGCGAGCCGAAGTTCTTTCTGGGTCTCCAAATCCGTCAGCAATGCAATGACATCTTCATATCTCAGGAAAAATACCTCAAAGATTGCCGAAAGAAGATTGGAATGCAAGACTGCAAAGGATACACGACGCCAATGCCAACCAAAAGTCATGTGGGTCCCGATGCCAATGGTAAAGAGTTCGATCAAAAGGTATACCGCTCCATGAATGGTTCTTTGCTTTATTTATGTGCATCTAGGCCAGATATAATGCTTAGTGTTTGCATGTGTGCCCGATTCCAAGCGGCACCAAAGGAATCGCATCACTTAGCTGTGAAGCGAATTCTTCGATATTTGGCTTACACCCCAACACTAGGATTGTGGTATCCAAAGGGCTCGGAGTTTGATCTAGTTGGATTCTCAGATGCTGATTATGCTGGTGACAAGGTTGATCGCAAGTCCACATATGGCACATGTCACTTTCTGGGACGATCTCTTGTGTGTTGGTCTTCAAAGAAGCAGAACTGTGTATCTCTCTCCACTGCTGAATCCGAATACATTGCTGCTGGATCTTGCTACGCTCAGCTTCTCTGGATGAAGCAAACTCTCAAGGACTATGGTATTCACCTGAAGAATGTGCCACTCTACTGCGACAATGAGAGCGCCATCAAGATTTCTGAAAGTGCTAGTTATCGACTAGAGGGGGGGAGGGTGAATAGGCGATTTTTATGAAAGTCTTCACAACGTGGAAGTTTCGAAGACAAACAATAGAAATGACCGAATTGATATGCAGCGGAAGATAAACTACAACAAGCAAACCATAGTCAAGTATGCAATAATGTGAAGGTACAAGACTAATAGCAGCTTAGTAGTAAGGATCAAGATGGAAGATAGTATGAAGCCAATCAGAACAAGTAGTCACACAGTGAAGTCAAACAGGCATGGCAATCAGGCAATGACTTCACGAAGACTAACAGTAGGTAAGGAGAGTAAGAGATAGAACCAGTCACTTGTCGAAGACACATGATTTGTTGGACCAGTTCCAGTTGCTGTGACAACTGTACGTCTGGTTAGGGAGGCTGAGATTCAACTCAGAAGACCACGTCTTCACCTTATTCCCCTTGAGCTAAGGACACACAGTCCTCGCCCAATCACTCTGGTAAGTCTTCAAGGTAGACTTCCGAACCTTCACAGACTTCGTTCACCGGCGATCCACAATGACTCTTGGATGCTCAGAACGCGACACCTAACCGACTGGAGGATTCACAGTCCTCAAGTGTAATAAGTCTTCAGGTCACACAGACAGAAAGACTTCAGTGATGCCTAACACTCTTTGGCTTTGGATGTTTGGGCTTTGTCTTCGCAAGGATTTCTCTCTCTCTCAAAGGCTTCGAGGTGGGTTGCTCTCAAACGACAAAAGCCGTGCACTAACTCTGAGCAGCCACCAATTTATGGTGTAGGGGGTGGGCTATTTATAGCCACAAGGCAACCCAACCTGATATGGTCGAAATGACCCTGGGTCACTAAGGAACTGACACGCGTTCCAAGGGTCAGATTTCGAACACACACGGCAACTGTACTTGGGCTACAAGCAAAGCTGACTCATCCAGCTCTGGATAAGATTTGCACTCATTGTCTTCGCTCGAAGACATAGGATTTGGGTTGAGCATCACTTCAGTCATCCTGACTTAGTTCACTTGGACCCCACTTAACAGTACAGTGGTTCCTATGACTCAACAAAGAAGAAAAAGGAAACAACGAAACGACACAGTCTTCGCGCTCCATAGTCTTCACTCAATGTCTTCTCATGTCATAGTCTTCAATATGAATATCTTCACATACCACCATTATCGTCAATGTCTTCATACATTTTTAGGGGTCATCTCCGGTAGGTAAACCGAATCAATGTGGGACACTACCCGCGTTATCCTGCAATTCTCACAAACGCATTAGTCCCTCAACCAACTTTGTAGTCAATACTCAAAAACCAAATAGGGGTGGCACGAGATGCACTTACAATTGCGAACAACCCAGTTCAGCACTCGAAGACAAAGCACATTGAAATTCGTCATCACTTTCTCAGAAATCATGTCATGAAGGAAGATATTGATATCATTCACGTCAACACTGAAGATCAATTGGCCGATATCTTCACAAAGCCCGTGGATGAGAAAAGGTTTTGCAAGTTGCGGTGTGAGCTAAATATCTTGGAATCCTCAAATGTCCTGTGATTGGGCACACATCCTAGCACTTATGCATTTTAATGACTTAGATGTGCAACACACGAAGTAATGTATATCTTCAATCAATGAAGACATACACTCTAAGTGTGAATACATTAATACGGAATTTGACTTCACAGCGCCACGATAATTGTGCGTCATGTCTGGGTCTAATACTTCCTATACGGTGGGTAACACCACCACCAAACTTTTGTTTGAAGTGTTTCCCTTGGCGTTATGATTGCTTAGTATTCGTATTTGATTTGTCTTCATCCCTGACATATATTCAAGTTTATCTTCATCTTGTTGATTTGGTCTTATACTAGTTATATACATATTTGTGTTCTGTCCTCTACAGTATTCACCTATAGCTATGGCTTCGTGCTGAATCTTTTGATCTAAGTGAGTGTGATCGGACCCTAACCTATCTATGCTTCTACCTCAACTCTATCTGTCCAAATCATATGCATTCTATTGAAAACTGTCGATTGTCTTCACTGAGACCTTGGCAGCTGAAGTCAATCTGACAAACAGTTATATCTGTTTTTAATGCTATATCCTTATTGCCTGAAAGCTAGAGAATTCGGAATGACCACCCCGACAATCCAGGCGTGCGTGGGAACATGGAACAACCTCCAAGGTGTTGCATGCTTGACACATGCCCTTCAGATGTGAACCGACGGGGGCACCTACGTAATTGCGCTGTGCCGTCCCTTTCCTTATAAATACCCATCACATCACGGAAAAATCCTTCTTCCACCTCGCCACCTCTCACAAACCCTAGCGCCTCCGCTAGCTCTCGACGATGCCGTCGATGAAGCGCTTAGCTGCCTGGACTTCACCGACGCTGTCCTCACGCTGGTCGCGGGCCTCGTCTTCTCCGCCGCCGCCATAGATGTCTTTCATCGCCAAGTCAGGGCACGGAAGATCGAACTGCTCGGCCTCCAACTTCGCTCCGTCTAGCAGTTCTTCGTGTGGTAATTAAAACTTACTTTTTACCGTCTTTTTGATCTGATAGATTCATCCTTCTTTACCAAAAGTGGTTTCTATACTTCCAAAAGTTGAATCTATCCTGTTCTGCATCTCATATTATGCCTAGTCTGGTCACTTATGCTTCTCTACAAGTTAGATTCCTCACTTGTGCTTATTCTTGGATTCGTACAAATCTGGAACCAATTCACAACAAATAAGTGAATGTCTTCGCGTTATGAGGTCAATGTCTTCAAACCGATTTATCTTCAAAATCTTCTGAGAATGCATATGACCTCTTCCCTTTCCCTCGCACCTCTAATGCTGTCACAGGTACATGTCCATGGGAGAATCCCTTGGTTCTCATAGTCTGCCTTCATTTGCAGAATTCTTACAGAGTCACATAAATTCTCCTGAAGCCAGTTCTTGTCTGACCAGCCGCCGGAAGCTCTTGCCAGTTCTAAAGCCTTTTAGGTTAAGCTTCATGGCTACAGAGAAGTCAGCTAGAAAGGGTGGCAGACAACACCGTGGGAATACTTCCAAATATTTGCCACCTGATCTGCATGAACTGTACAAGACAGACGCAGAGGAGACTTATGGTGAACACAAGAATCGAATCCAATGGATTCAAAGATATTGGGCAGAGGAATGGTTCAAGTACAGATTTGTCACTGAATAGTATGCCGAGAAGAATGCCATCAAGCGACCTTGGGGAGATATCCTACAAGAATCTTCCTCCCAAGTCCAAGACTGAAGCTATTGATCAAGGCTTCTATCCGTGCATGGTTCGTGGACTGCAGCGAGAGAATGCTGATCCTTCTTCTCTGCTGTGGTGTCGCGAAGACAATATGTTCAAGCGCAACTTCAAGTTCGCAAAAGACTCTGCTGTGAAGAACAAG
Source organism: Triticum timopheevii (assembly GCA_963921465.1). Lineage (NCBI taxonomy): Eukaryota > Viridiplantae > Streptophyta > Magnoliopsida > Poales > Poaceae > Triticum > Triticum timopheevii. The sequence continues at coordinate 528,902,840 of OY997268.1, forward strand.
AAGGCATTTGGACTTGACTTTAACACAGGTCCGTCTGCTCCTCAGGAAGATGGCACCCGTGAAGCCAATGAAAATAGAATCGACCCCTTCTACAACCTCGAAGGCCTCATCACTCACATTGCCATCAAAGGAGCAAATGCAGATCACTCTGGTGATGATGCTGACTCTGATGATTCACCAGCTCCTCCTCCTAAGCTGCAGAAGCAAAAGAAATCTAAGGCTTCAAAACCTACTGCTGCACCAAAAGCTTCTCGAGTGAAGCCATTGGCAACTATCCCTCCTGCTCCAAGTAACAATTCTGAAGATCTCTCTCGCATCTCCAAGAAGAAAGAGAAGACATAGAAGAAAAATATCCAAAGTTCTGGTCAAGTCCTGACAACTGCTGCCGTTCTGAGGAATGAAACCGAAGCAATTGATCTGTCATCAGATGATGAGTGTGGAGATGATGCTCTTGAGCAGCTGATAAAGAGCAAGCAAGAGGCGGAGATCTTCAATGATCTGCCCCTCTTCGATGTAAACATTCTTGATAACTTCATTGATGAATGGTTTGACAACCCCAATCTCAGCTTTGATGATCTTCAGCTTCCCATTGGCATCAGCGTAGCCTTTCAAGGCGCCATTGCTCCTGAACTGTCTCTAGCTCAGCGGATAGTTGAGCTGAAGAAAAAAATTGATTTTGAAAAATACCAGTTCAAGAAGCTTGTGGACAAGCTCAGTGTGTCTGATGTTCAAAACTTTAAGCTGATGCTGCATGACCTCGAGGAGGCATTTCACAAAAAGCGCAAAGAAGCCAAAGGTTTACAGGAGCGAATGAAGAATCTAGCTGCCAAGCGTGTTCAAGCTTACAATGAAGCTGAGAAGTGCAAGGCACTTGGGCGTCCTGGCATAGGCCCCAAGCCGGCTGCCAAGAAGAAGAAGCCTGCTGTGGCCCAAAATGAAGCACCAAGGCGGGAAGAACCTCACATTGTCTTCCCTGCCAGCATGACAGGCTCGAAGCCTAAGGTCCCCACAGTGGCTTCAGAATAGAAGAAAACTAGGGCAGCTGAAGCCGAAGCCAGAAAGCGCAAACTCAAGAACACCACTGACAATGCACCACCCAGCAAGAAAAGAAAGACCAAGAGGAAAGATCGGGCTGCTCCCACAGAGCCCTCGTTGTCGAGCCCATCACTTTTGCTCGTCCTGCATCTGAACACCAAGAGCGTTAGTTGATAGTTCATGAGCCTGCTTCCATAGAGGCTCCTGAAGCTGAAGAAGTTCCAGCCGTTGACCCCATCAAGGCTGAAGATATTGGTCCCGAAGACAATGTAGTTGATGATGAAGTCCTTCCTCAGATGGAGCGCCGAACGGTATCATCGCCTGTTCTCACAACCAGCGAACTCATCAGTATTGGTCGTCCTTTGACACCAATCTCTCAGGATGCCTCATGGGCTGATCGCCCCCAACCAGCGACAGCAAGTCAAGACTCACCTCGAACTCCCCCACCTCAAGTCACCAATACGGTGCTTGATGACAATGACGACTATCTGGTCCATCCCACTCCTACTCCAAAGGCGTCGCCCGCATTTCGCAGGCTTCGCAAAGGACCAAGGCCACAAGTCGCTCCGTCGAGCATTCCAGAAGGAGACGTGCAACCCAATGTGGCAGCACAACTAGAATTTCCTGAAGCCACTCCTTCTGCGAATGTCTCTGCGTCTGAAGCCAATGTTGCTAAAGACTTACTGGCTGCATCAGCCGAAGAAAATCAAGAACCCCGTCAAGAAGAAGAATGTGTTGCCACACCCCCTACCAACCAAGAAGATGTTCTCGAGGAGAACGTGTCTGTGCCCGACCCTCCAGCTACTCAAGTGGAGGTTGAAAATCCTGAGGCGGCCACCAATAACACCACTGAAGCCAATGACATTGTCATGGCTGAAGATAATGTGGCCCCTGCATTGAACACCGTGCATGAAGCCAATAATGCACCTGCACCAAATGTGCAGCCTGACGCCCTTGCTAATGCCACTGCTCCTGTTTCGCCACCAAGGCCACACACTATTGAGCAAGCATTTTATCAAGGCGAGCTTGTCACTATCAGATGGCCAATTCTGGTTCCTCTGCCTGCTCCCAGACCACAGTTTGATTATCATGTGGAGCACATGCCACAGGTTCAGAAGCCAAAGCCGAGGCTGCCAAGGTTTCTAGGTACTGCATCTACACTAGGATCATTCAATGTTAATGGCTTCATTGCACACAACACCTTCTTCGATAGAGCCAAGAACCCATATTCCAAGCCAAGAATATCATCTGATCGGTTCTGGAGTTATCAGCAGCGTAGCTATTACTCTTGTGTTCTATACAATCAAGGGCGCATATTTCCTCATATGCGTCTTGATTCCGAAGCCATTGCTGGCCTGCCCTTCTTAGAAGAAGCCCTCGACTATTTCAGAGATGCAGGACTTCTCCAGTTTGTGATAGATAAGGAGAATTGGAATGAAGAGCTTCTGCTGCAATTCTATGCAACTCTCCACATTCACGGCTACAATAGGGATCCGAAGACATGGGTCCTTGAGTGGATGACAGGCAATGTCCATCATGAAGCCAAAGCTCTTGATCTCATTGAGCTTACTGGCCTGTCCACTCCAGGTGAACTTTATGAACCTGGTTGTCAGCATCACCGCAATGCGTTGGAAAGCATCTTTTAGAAGCCTGAGCCCAATACGAGCCAAATGCTGAGTATGATGAAGCCACTGCTGCAGGATGCTGAATATCCCAAGGAATTCTTTGTTGAAGACCTAGAATATCTGCCCCGCACCATTTATCACATTATCAGGCGAACTCTATGCACCATCAAAGGACATTCTTCCTCAACAAAGCTAGAAGGCGCAATGAAGACATTTGTCTTCTATATTATCTATGGCATCGGCTTCAATGCTCAGGATTTCTTCATTCACCAATTTGCTGCATCTGGCTCAGACATATTTGGTCTGAAATTCTATGCTCCATGGGTTATGCGACTGATCAAGCTGCACTCTGCTGTTGACTATCAACCCTCTGGACACAACCATCTCATATATCTGCCAGAGGTTGATATGTCCGTCGAAGCCATTTACCCAGAGCCTGCCAACACTACAAAAAAAAGACACGTCCGTGACATTTTGGGCCGAATGGATTTTTTCTGCCATACTTATGACACTTCTATGATGATAATTGTGACAAAACCCGGTATCATCATAGATGTGGTGGGCTCCTACTTCCATGACAAAAAATCATGACAAAAAATGGGCTTTTCGTCCTAGGAGGGCCGGAGACATAGCTGCATGACATTCTTTGGGCCATCCATGAAGGAAAAAACCGTGGTAGAGGCGAGGGCGAGGAAAATTTTGGCGAGTTCCCTGTTACGGTGGGAGGTCGGGGGCCGAAGCGATGCACGTTTCTCTTGTACACGTACACGCATGTGTGCGAGGCGTTGGGCTCTAATTGAACCCAAGCAATTGCACTGCAGGCATCGCGTTACTGAACCCGAGCGATCGATCGATGGCTGTTAACTGAACCCGATCGAGCGATTCTTTTGCTACTGCGGCTAACTGAAGCCGATCGATGCTGCCTATGGATGAACAGTGAGCGTTGCGCGCGGGGGGGGGGGGGGGGGGTTGGATGAACAGTGAGTAGTGGGGGTGGATGAACAGGACCCTGATCGATCGAGCCGGTTGGGGCTGGATGAACAGGACCCAGTGGAGGGCTGGATGAACAGACGGCCCCGTGGACGGCTGGTGAACAGTAGACGGTGGAGGGGTGCCCGTGGAGGGGTGGTTGAACAGTAGCCGGTGGAGTAGCGCGCGGTGGAGGCTGGATGAATAGGAGCCCGTGGAGGCTGGAGGAGGTCGACGGTAGCCTGTGGAGGCTGGAGGAGGCCGACGTTGGAGATGAACAGTATCCTGTGGAGTCCCGTTTTGCGGTACGACACACCCCTCCCGATGAACAGGAGCCCCGTTTCGACCGTAGCGCTCCAACAAAAGTCCGTTTCGTCCGTTTTGCGGTGCGCCACACCCCTCCCGATCAATACGACCCCCGTTTCGACCGTAGGAGGTCCGTTTCCTACCCCTCTCGATGAACAAGATCCCATTTCGAACGTGGCCAGTCGAACACAAGGCTGTTTCCTTCGTTCTGTAGTCCGCCAGGCCCCGTTTCCATCGCTTGTTCCGTCCAAGCCCTCTCGATGAACACGACGACGCATTCCGTTCCGACCCAGCCGGTTGGCTCCCCATGAACACGGCGACGACGCTGTTTCTCCATTTCGACCCAGCCATGTACACAAGCCCTGGCCGTACGTATGCGCGAGTAGGCGTTCGAGACTCCGCCCGTATGTACGTACGTGGCTGTATTTTCTTTCTTGCACCCTGGCCGCTGTACGTACGTGTACATGCTACGTGTGTATGCCTCTACTATGACACGTGCACGCCTCTACATCGACCAGTATATATGTACGTACATGTTCGCGACCAGAATGAGAACGCTACGTACGCTTCGACCAGGTGGGTCCCGACTGTCAGGCACTTCCTTGCGTGCGAAGATGTAGTTGGTGGGTCCTAGCAGTCAGAGGGGCGAATCGTTTTTTTTGCGTGGACGCACTTCCTTGCGTGTGAAGATGTAGCTGGTGGGTCCCAGCAGTCAGGGGGTAACGTTTTTTTCATGAAATACGGTGGCCCATCCGGTGGGTCCCCGCTGTCAGGTGGAGGAATAATTATTTTGCGCGTAATAAGGAGTCACTTCCTTGCTGCGGCCGTGGACCCAGCTGTCAGCTTCTCCACATAGAGTCCATGTCCGATGGAAGCCGTTCCTTGACCACGTTGACCACGCCGCGCCGAGAGCACCAGGATGGTGGACGACGGTGAGGCCTAGGAAGGGGACGATGCGGAGCCAGGGACGAAGCGGCAGTGGATGCCCACGCATAGAGGAGTATGAGGGTTCACTCATTCGGCTGCGGTGTGAGGCTGCCATCGCCACAGAATAACAGGGAGTGTGGGTGAGTAGAGGGATGTCCTAGCCAGCGGTGGGAGTAGTATGGGGCGGTGAGGCCTCCGCAACATCACAGCCGACCACGGGAGGCAGGGGCATGCTGTCGGATTTCGGGTTCCGGCAGACCCTTGAGGTTCGAACTCTGGGGTGCGCACGAAGATCTTTCCCCTACTAGCTCGCATCTCGAAGTCTCGCAAAGGATCTAGGCTAGAAATAAGAACACACAAGAGACACGATATTTATACTAGTTCAGGCCACCATTGTGGTGTAATACCCTACTCCAGTGTGTGGTGCGGTGGATTGCCTCAGGGGCTGATGATGAACAATACAAAGGGAGAACAGCCTCACGAGGGGCTGTTCTTGAGCTGGTGCGATGAACTGCTGGGGTGAGTTTAGTCGCCTCTCTCTCTCTCTCTCTCTCTCTCTCTCTCTCTCTCTGATCGATCCCCCCTTTGCCCTATGGTGGCTAGTCCTATTTATAGAGGGAGGCCCTGGGCCTCTTCCCAAATAATGAGCGGGAAGGGCGCCAACAATTGGTCGTTTTGAAGGGGAACATCTAGTACACTTATCCTGACTAAAGTTGGTCTTTGACTGCCAAAGACTCTGGTGGTGACGCCGTCCCGGGCTCCACGGTGACCTCCATCCTGTCGTTCTGCTGGTCTTGGTCTTGTTGCATCAAAACGGCAACCTTTGACTGATGCCTTGGCCTGTGCTTGCCCCCTTTGCACCGAAGGGGAAACAAGGACACTGCACTGGCCGGCGCCCGCCTGGTCTCGATCATCATGTCTTGCATCACGGGCACCTCGCGAGGTACCCCGCCTTGATCTCTCCGCCTCCTCGCGAGCCTGCCTGATGAGGCTGCCCCTGAGGAAGCTTCCTGTCGTCCGCCCCGCGAGGCTTGGCCCCTCGCGAGGGTCTTGAGCTTGAGATGATGAAGCTGGGATGCACTGGGCCCCCACTTGAGCCACACTGCAGGCCGCAGGCAGGCAAGTCTGGGGACCCCCGTTCCCAGAACACCAACACATGCGGCACGACCGGCGCTGCTTTGGGCAGCTGGAGCAAGAAGACCAGAGATTGAAGAAGCACTACGGCCGTTGGATGGACATCGTACGGTCACTGGAGCTAGAATCGTTCATATTGACTAAGTTGACAAAGCCCACCGTCCCCGTCAACTTAGTAGGCCCACGAGTCAGCCTCCCACCAAGGTGGGTCCTTGCTAGCAGGGGAGTATTCATTTTTTTGTGCATAATAAGGAGGCACTTTCGGTGGGTCCGAGCTGGCAGAGGGTGGAACGTTTTTTCGCAAAATACAGTGGCCCGTCCGGTGGGTCCCAGCAATCAGGGGGGAAACGATTTTTTTTCGTGAAATATGGTGGTCCGTACGATGGGTCCCTACTGTCAGTTGGAGGAATCATTATTTTGCGTGTAATAAGGAGTCACTTCCTTGCGGTTACCGTGGACCCAGCTGTCATCCTCTCCACGTACAGTACTCTTCCGACGGAAGTCGGTCGTTGACCACATTGACCATGCCGCGCCGAGAGCACCACGGCGGTGGAAGACGGCGAGACTTAGGAAGGGGACGACACGGAGCCGGGAAGACGTGACAGTGGATGCCCACGCGGAGAGGAGTACGAGGGTTCACTGGTTTGGCTGCGGCATGAGACTGCCGTCGCCACAGAATAACAGGGGGAGTGGGCGAGTGGAGGGATGGCCTGGCCAGCGATGGGAGTAGTATGGGGGCGGTGAGGCCTCCGCGGCAGCACAACTGGCCATGGGAGGCAGGAGCATGTGGCACAACCGGCGCTGCTTTGGGCGGCTGGAGCAAGAAGACCAGAGGTTGAAGAAGCACTACGGCCATTGGATGGACATCGTACGGTCACTGGAGCTAGAATCGTTCATACATTGACTAAGTTGACAAAGCCCTCCGTCCCTGTCAACTTAGTAGGCCCACAAGTCAGCCTCCCACTATGGTGGGTCCCAGCTAGCAGGGGGTATTCATTTTTTGTGCGCAATAAGAAGGCACTTCCTTGCGTGCGAAGATATAGTTGGTGGGTCCGACCTGTCAGCGAAGGGAACTTTTTTATCGCAAAATACAGAGGCCCTTCGGGCGGGTCCCAGATGTCAGGTGGAGGAATCATTATTTTGCGCGTAATAAGGAGGCATTTCCTTGTGTGCGGCCATGGACCGAGCTGTCAGCCTCTCCACGTACGGTCCACTTCCGATGGATGTCGTTCGTTGACCAAGTTGACCATGCCGCGCCGAGAGCACCAGGGCGGTGGACGATGGTGAGGCCTACGAAGGGAACGACACGGAGGTGGGGAAGACATGGCAGTGGCTGCCCACGTGGTGGATAGTATGAGGGTTGACTGGTTTGGCTGCCGTCACCGGAAAATAACAGGAGGTGTGGGTGAGTAGAGGGATAGACAGGCCAAGGATGCGAGTATGATGGGGCCGTGAGGCCTGCCCGGCAGCACAGCTGGCCACGGGAGGCGGGAGCAGGCGGTTCCGACGACGCTGGTTTGGGTGGCTGGGGCAGGAAGATCAGAGACTGAAGAAGCACGATTGCAGTTAGATTGACATCTAACGGTCTGACGCTGGTAGAGTCGATTGTTGACTAAGTTCTTGTTTGAGAAACCTTGCGTACGCATGAACTTAGTAGGCCCACAAGTCAGCCTCCAAATCCATGGCAGACAATATAAAGCCCATTTGCTGTTTTTTTATAATTTGCAGCCCATTTGCTAATTCTTAAGTAATTTATTACAACCCATTTTCTGCCCAGGACCACGGTCAAAAAGTTCAACCTTATTTTGCATATTTCGGTGGAGTCCGAACTGTTGTAATCCCGAAATGATAAACATTATTTAAGAACTTATTGATTTGCCAAAAAATTGTTTTGTTTTTGTAAGCAAATAAGACGTGGGACAATTCAGTTGGTTTAAGGGAAAACTAGTGGTAAAAAAATCAGTGCTGGGTGGGAAAAACAACAAAAATAAGGATGTAAATATGAAAAGGGAATTTTATGTGTTTTCAATATAATGATACGTGTATATGAACTAGTAAAACTATAGGTAGAGATTAGAAAACGGATGTAGGACATGCATTTCAAGAGGAAAATAGAATTGGGCTGTGTGTTTGATTCAGTAAAAAAACTGCCTGCAGATGTTGTAAGACAAAATATAACTAACGCTGGCGGGCCAGAGGCCAGTAGATACCTACTGGATCTTTGTGCCCCATTGTCATCATGGGTTGGGCCTGTTAAAGACAAAACCAAGCCTGGGCAATCTACAGCCCAATTGAAACTTGCTCGACCTGAAAAAACAATATATGTGCTCAATAAACGAGAGAATTCTGCAAGTACAGACTGATAAATGGGATGCAGCTGGGATATTGTTTTTTTATCGTGATAACAAGTGCATGCACTTGTTTCAAAAAAATTGGAGAACTGGGAATTCGAATGGCAGGTGCTTATGCTACCCATCAAATAAAACTCAGGTGCCTGAAAATTCGTTTCGAAATAAATGATTCATCTTTATATCCACGTCGACCGTCGGCATGATGGTTGGAAGCAAATGCAAGTTCATACCAAAAGATCGTTAACAACAATACCAACTTGGGGACGACAAGGTAGTACAACTACCAATACCAAACTAACTTATAATCTTTTTACTCCTGCCCTAGTGTTCGTTTGGTACAAAATCTTGCAGAGGACCAGCTCCTGCTCCTTCTCTTGCTCCAGGTCCCCAAGGTGGTACTGGTGCATCACCCAGTTGGTCCTCTGCTGGTCGAAGTTCTTGTTGGTGTGCAGCACTAGAACCTTTTTGCTGCCCATCTGCCGGCCGTTGACCATCATCGGCAAGGTATTGCCGGTCTTGTGCCACATCGCGTGCATGCCGCACTCCGACTGTATCTTGCGACGCGTCCACGTGCCCCTTTTGAACGCCCTGGAATTGCGCTGGAAAAAATGCTTCCTTAGGCCACTCAGTGTGATACCTGCAGTATTGTCGAATACAAGTTTTAGTGTACGTAGTTGGCATTTTCATAACATCTTTGGCATGTTGCAGTCACTTGTTTCACTTTTTATTAACTATCAAACTGTAATTACTTCACCAGGTCTGCGTCTAAAAAGAAAAATATAGCTATAAACAAAGAAATATGTTTGTGCTAGTAGACGGCCGATCGGTGTCTTACCTGGAAGTTTCTCAGGTTGGGTGTAGCATATGCCGTGCTCGCTGTCGATGGTTGGTATGAACAAATCGATGAGAGGGTGAGATCTCGCGCTGTCAGCACTCACTTTGGCCTCAAGGTGCTCGATCAGCTCTTGATCCGTGGGATCGAACTTGACGCCAGCCGGCAGCATCGGCCAATCCTTCTTCAACTTGCATCGATAATTCCAGTTATATGGTCCTAAATGTATGATCAATCGACTGTTTTAAGTGAATGATGAAAGATTTCGACAGATAAGTGGTACTCCAAATCTGAAGTCCAGAATACCCGAACACGCCTCCGGGATTCTTGTGTCACCTCACGTGCAGCGTGTTGTCATGTCAATTCAATGTGCAGACATGATGATTTTTTTTGAAACTGGACATGATGAATAATTTGACCGACGTATACTAGTACTGCTACTGTACTACTTACTAGTCGTATTTAGTGTCACAATTTATACATAGGTTTAACTAACAAGTACGCACTTGAAGCCTAGTTGATATATATATATCTCTCTCTGTGTGTGTGTGTGTGTGTTTGTGTGTGTGTGTGTGTGGCTTCTGCACAGCATCTCCATCATCATTATCAGTACATCCTACGCAGGTGAGTTAGGATGCACTTGATTCCAGGAAGGTATCTATCCTTCAAACCAGAAAAGTGCTTCAAACGAACAATAATACATAATATCCAACAAAAGAGGGTCGTGCTACAACAACAGAATACATGGTTTAGTCTAGATATCAGCACGAATCAAATTGTGCATATTTGCTGTTGGCATGAACCACATTGCGGCATGTCGGGTTTGCAAAAGCCATCCATCTCATGGAAGCTTGATGCCTTTCACACTGAAGATTATCTGGCAACAAGCTGTGTGGACGAATCTCTAGATATGGTGATTCATGAAACCCATGGTATGATGTGTAAACACAGTCCCCCTGGCGAATGGAAGTTGCATAGCACGGTAATCATCGCCGGTGATATGATCGATGATTGGTTGGATGATCGGATAATTGAGCCCGAGGAAAAAGGAGTGGTTGCCGAGGCTATAAACCCACCTCCAGTTGAATACGCCTGGCCCAACGGAGCTGGGATCTTTCTCAAACATGAAGCAGCCATAACCATCAATGTCAGAACGCCCCATGCATTGTACTTCATGTGGTTTGATGTAATGGTTTGGTCAATTTGGTACGTGTGAATGAGCATCAAATGACCACCGTCAGCTGAACGAGCGATAAACCACCACCCATCGGCTGGTATGATTCTAGGTCCTGGACTCATGAAGGCCAGCGCATTTGCATCTGCTGCAACAATTCAAATTGGAGACCAAAAGGACAAAAATAAACAATCATGTTTAGAGTATGTGTGGAATTAAGATTATTATAACAGTGAAACATATCATAGACAGAGAATTGCAATGTCGTGGTCATAATCATACCCCAAGTTAAAAAAATAAGACAATGGCTTTAATATTCTAGCAATATGTCATGGTTCAAACATCATGTAACAATGAGAGGAAAACAGCTACGACAGAGCCGTTGTCACATCCCTAGTTCTTGCCTGCTCTGGGTTAGCTAGTCTTGTGTTGCATCATGTTTAAATTTCTCTTAGACCTGAAATGGGGATTTTCAAACCCTAGCACCACCCTGAAAATACCAGGTTCAACTGAAAAACATTTCAAACCCAAAATGCCCTTCACAAAAGTTCATTGTCAGGACCCCGACTCAATGCCACATCGATCTAGCATGTAACACCTCATATCACTTTGCGGCCTCACGCACGGTATTCCCACGGGTGTCGCCTTACCTTTGCCCGGGACCGTTTGCGCCTTTTGGCACACGTATATGATAGTGTCGCTAGCATCCATATGATAAGGAGCCCAGGCTGACATGGCTAGTCGTAAACCCAAAGTGGCACAAAACTTACAGGGAGAGGCATCCATGACCCAGCATCGAACATGTCGGTCATCAGCGAGTGAATCCAGGCTGTAGCACTGGGCTAGCAGGACTCCGGTGAACCAGGCTGTAGCGGGCTGACAGGACTCCGGTATTCATCGCGTGACATTTCCCCGAAGGGACAGACACAGGAACGAAGAAGGACACATGCCGGCCAGCCTAAGCGTTCCGGAGCAGTAGCAAGCTACCATGGCTGAGTGGAAGCACCAGGAGACATTTCCCGGTAAGAGAGGCTACTAAGGATAAACAACTATATAGTCAGATCCCACACATACCAAGCATTTCAATAACATACACACAATATGCTCGATATGTGCAAATACAACATGGCAGCACAACATGACTCTACAACTCAAGTATTTATTCAATAGGCTCCGAGGAGCGAGATATTACAAACATAGGTCTCATGACCCAACATTCAGAGCATACAAATCAAAGCACATGCGGAAGCTTAACATGTCTGAGTACAGACATCTACAAATGAAAAAGGCTTGAAAGCCTGACTATCTACCAGATCCTGCCGAGGGCACAAGATCGTAGCTGAGGTAACAAGCTAAACGTCGAAGTCCACAAGGAACTACTAGCGAGACCGAAGTCTCTCTGCAAAAACATAAAATAGGCAAACGTGAGTACAAATGTACCCAACAAGACTTACATCAGAACTAACTACATATGCATCATTATCAACAAAGGGGATGGTGGGGTTTACCTGTAGCAAGCCAGCTTTGACTCGGTGGCTATCCTAAACTACGACTGTAAGTAACTCTTTTGAGGTGGCGCACACGAGTCCACATATTCACCATGTCAATACACCACTATGGATCCGCTCCCGTCTCCCTACAGGAACGCCATCCATAGCACTCACGCTTATCTTGCGTATTTTAGAGTATCCACTTTCACTTGTCTATGAACTGTTATAGGCAACCCAGAAGTCCATTACCGCGGACACGGCTATTCGAATAGATGATGTTAACCCTGCAGGGGTGTACTTCTTCATACATGTTTCCACCACTTACCGTCTGCACACGACATGTGCTCGGCAGACTTCAAGCGAAAGCCGATGTGGGTGTAGACCATGACCTACCTAAACACTCAAGTCTCTAGTCCAGGTTTATCGTCTATTCAGGTTCCATCCGCGAGGAGATCCGGCCGGAGTTTCGCTCACAGCCCCAAACGATGTGTGCAGGGTTCCCGAGACACCAAACGGGCGCCCGGTACACCGTGCCACGTGCCTACCGCATCACAGCCCACCCCTTCGGTCAGCGCTGCGCACGGCCTCCAGCATACTACAAACACCAAAAACTACTTGCAACTCCTAGACAGAGGACAAGGGTGATTAAGAAGTCGAGCGGGGTCATATTTCAGGGCCCAATGCATGGTAGTAGCTGAATCATGGATCACAAACACAGAACTCAATTCCTAAGGACGACTTCAATGAGACAACCCACCATGTACTCCTACATGGCCTCTCACCGGTACCTTTACCAAATCGTGTTCACACACTTAGCTCACACACAGTATGACAAGTTCACACACCTCTGATTCATCCCGGATGAATCAGACCTGACACAACTCTAAGCAATAGCAGGCATGACAAACAAGCATGAATGAGTAGGCACATCAGGCTCAAACAACTCCTACTCATTCTAGTGGGTTTCATCTATTTACTGTGGCAATGACAGGTCATGTAGAGGATAAAGGGGTTCAGCTACCGCAGCAATTAACAGATGAATCGTTGTTGTCCTAATGCAGCAGAAGGGAGCAGGAGCGAGAGAGTAGGATTGTATCAGAATGAACAAGGGGGTTTTACTTGCCTGGCACTTCTGAAGATAGCATTGAGTCTTCATCAGTGTCAACAATCACAACGTCGGTACAACGTCTATCGAGGAGGAACAACACCGGCAAACACAGAAGAATCATGATCAATGCAATGCACAATATGATGCATGCTATGACATGGCAATATGAATGTGTTTTGGGCTAATGCAAGCTAGAACAGATTGAGATGTGTCCATTTGAACCAAAGATTCAAATGCAAACCCATTATATGAAGTCATAAAGGTGCATTAACTTGTTTCATCTAAACAGCAGTGTTAAGTTGTTCTAACATGCATGAAAACAGTGCAGATGGATAGATTGGATTTTTCTGATCATTTTTCATATATAAATTATTTAATTTGGAGTTACGGTTGAATTTCTATGAACTTTTGAAGGTTATAACATTTTCTGGAATTCCCTGAATAAGAATAAATCCAGAAAATAAGTTACTGCGTCAGCATGACATAGGTGTGACGTCAGCAGGTCAACTGGGTCGGCTAGGTCAAACCTGACCTGTGGGACCCATACGTCAGTGTCTCTGGCTTGTTTGGGTGTATGACAGGTGGGACCGGTCAATGTTGACTAGACCAAAGTCAAAGCTGACACATGGGGTCCACACAGATAAGCACTAATCTAAACAGGAGTTAGACTAAACTGACTGGGCTCGAGGACCCACATGTCATCGGCGCATACACTAACTAAACAAGTTTAGCGCCTAAGCTAATGGCGCCATGTCAGCTGCCGGCGTTTAACCGCCTGCGACCTCAGATCGCGGCAGCGTCCGCGTCGGGATTGCGCTACAGGCCACGGTTTGGGGCGCGGGGAGCATCTACGGGGAGCTGGCGAAGTGGCGCATCTAGTGGTGGAGGTGGCTAGAGCGGGGGTGGTCGGAGTTGACGGTGACGAGCATTCCCGCGGCGGCCGGAGTTCGGCCGGGTGCGGGGACGCGGCTGCAGCGCTCGAGAGAGCGAGTTGGGGTGCGCGTTGGGTTCCTGGCGATGCGCTGAGCACGGCTATGTGCTCGGTTGCAGCTCTAAGTGACAGTGGCCACGGCGGCGACATGGCCGGCGGAGCTGAGCTCTCGGGTTCGATGGGAACGGCGGCTAGAGAGGGAAAATAGAGCACGTGGAGAAGGGGGAAAGGCGGCGGAGCTCACAGGGAGGTCGTTAAGCAGATCAGTGGGCTCGGAGGCGACCGGAGCGAGGCGAATCGAGGAACGGCGTCCGGCGGGTACCGAGGTTGAAGACGACCAGATGGTGGCGATGCGGGGACTCCGGCGAAGCGTGGCTTGGTCGGGAGGGCGAGGGCGTCACCGCGGAGGTCTTGGACAGCACGGGCAGGCGAGGGGAGAACGGTGGATGCGGTGGCAGTGAACGGTGGCGACGACTTCGCTCTGCTTCGGGAGAGAGAGCGAGGGAGGCAAGGCAGGGAGAGAGTGGAGCGGTCGAGGGGTCGAGGGGGTCTGCATGGCAACGCCAGAGGCGTCCAGGCCCTCAGCATCAAGTAGGAGGTAGCGCACGGCGGTGCGCGCGCGTCGGGCACGTGCCCATCCTCCTGGCAAGGAGGAAGACGACAGGGGAGGGGCCAGGCGGGTTGGGCCGCGCAGGTGGGCTGGCCAACTGGGCCACGACAGGTAAGTTAGGTGAGTTCTCTCTCTCTCTCTCCTCTATTTTCTGTTTTCTATTATTTCTGTAACTGTAGGGCTTTATTAAAAATAGTTAGGCATCTTTAAAAATCCCGAAAATAAGCAGGGGCTCTGTTTAGATTATTTCCAACAGCCCACAGTTATTTTCAGAATTATTTGGGCATTTAGAATATTTTATAGCATTTAAATGCCCAAATGCAAATAGAGTATGATTTAATTCAGAGCCCAATATGTCCTGCAAAAATATAAACCATTTTGGTAGATGCTTCCACCTCAAACCAGAAATGTTGAACATTTTTAGAGGGCATTTTGAGTTCAATGAAAAAGATTTTATTTTGACCCTAGTTGAATTCATTTGGTGCTAGGGTTTAAACAATCCCCATTTCAAGTTTCTTTAAATTTAAACATGATGCATGGATGCTTATGCAGAGTCAGGCAAGGACTAAGCTAGGGCTGTGACAACTCACCCCCACTAAACAAGAATCTCATCCCGAGATTCAAGACGTGAGGTAAGAAGACGAAGGGGACACAAACTAATAACATGAGCTCCAAGATCCAACTGTCTTCTCGAGGTGTTGATCTGTTGACTCAATCGATCTTGACGTCTTTGCTTGCGAGGTCTTCATCCAACACGATAATGACAGAAGGAGACTCTACATAAGACGATCTCCTTGAAGATCGAGTATTCAAGATCAACTCATGGAGTGAGAGGTAAGAACATCTCTCGAGCTGAGATACGAAGCATTCATCCAAAGGGATGGGGTGGAACGGATGGCGAAGGTTCACTAGGTAGACAACAATTCCACACTTAAGAGGGTGGTGATCGGTTGTCAACGTAGCGAGCAGTTGAGTTGCCATGATACCATAACGATGCACTTTAGGGAAGGTGACTCGTAGAAATATCCCCTTAAGTGGAAAGAAGAATTACCTTTGATTTAGAGATAATTGAAACTCTTTTTACCAGCCTAAGGCAATTCTCGAGCGATTGTTTAGAGGGGTTCGGTAGAATGGCATAACCGGATTAGAATGGATGATGTGGATTACCTTTTTGAAGACAACACAAGGGATGATTTTGCTTATCGTCGGAAATGGATGGGACCCATGGTAGGACCACTTTTGAAGATGATCCTAAACAGTAATTGTTGAGGTGCAAGCTGGGGACAAAATGCAAATGCTAGGAATGATTCTGGTAACTGGGAATAACTCAACGAGAGTGATTCCACTGTTTGAACGGTTATAGCTTAATCGAGGAAACCAAGAGCACAAGAATCCCCAAGGAACAACTTATGGAATAAGCTGCATGAAATCCCCATGGAGAAGATGGACAAATTGCCCAACCAAGATACTATAATGATAGATCCTTCGGCTAGGTGCGTCGGCCAGAACATCAACCTTGTCGGGAGCTACATCATAGATCTTGGAGAAGTTCCAACCATCATATCTGCCTGAGATTCAGATCTGGTTGATAACAGGATATTTCAGATAGCATGTCTGGAGAAGGAACAATTGCAACACAAATCAACGAGATGAGGTTGCAAGATTCTCGGGAAATGAACTACGATAGTAAGCTCCAAAACACGAGCTGCTTCTGCTACAAACATGTGGACACGCTGCTTCAGGCAAGCATGACCAAGTAGTAGTCTTATAATAAAACACTACTGAGTTCAGGAGGGGAACCATCATCGAGATAACGAAGTCTTGTGCATATCCGTCCGGGCCCTTCAGGATTAGCGCATGAACTTCTTTTCTTTGAACAAATCAATCAGTGGCTTGGTGTGCTAAGAATACATATAGAATGAAGGTTGCAAGTCTCCAGACCACAGAATACTTCGCACATATGCATGACTGACTTGGGATGATTCCAGGGGAAGCAAAACAAGCTTTGTCACATCCATGGCGGCAACTTGCATCAAATGCACATGAACTAGAGGGAGTCACTTCTTACATCCAAGCATATTCTTCATGAACGAAACACAAAGATAATGCTTATATAAGTTTCCAATACTAGCTGAATGTTCGACACGAATCATGGAGGAGATAAAAATGTTGCTGATGGGCTCAACAACAATTCATCTAGGTTTCCATATAATTGGAATTCCACAATTATGTGAACAAGTGATAGCATCGGCCAGACCAAAAGATGTAATGGTGTATGCTCGAGGGATCAACCACGAGTAAGACAACATTACAAACATCGTTGGTTCTGAATTGATTTGACGATAGCCCATACTCAAGTCAAAATTTTGACAAGGCAATAGATCCAACAACTGATCACAGGGACCAATCGGTGAAGATATCATCTTTCTTCAACACACCCTCAAAAGGATATCCGAAAAAATGAACTAAGTCGGACAAGCTTTTATCTTCCAACTCTCCAAGTTGTTGTTTGGCTTAACCAACTAGCTCAGGGGTGTCCAACACAGATTCTTGGAGAATGACTGGTTTAGAGGAAAACCAACTTGATCACGAGCTCAACATAACGGTCAGGGGACAACCTAGTAATACTTCCGAGAAGATATCCGGAAAATCATGAACCACCGATATGTTACTAAGCTCGAGAACCATCTTGCTTTTAGAGCAAGACAATATGATCAAATAAGCAAGGGACTGAATAATCCTAACTCATTGATCGAGGAGTGCACCAGAAAAATGGACTAGGTGGCACGATCAACCTTAGGGTGATGATTCAATAATCAACACGCTATGAATGAGAATATTGTCCATTAACTACCAAGCAATGGAGTTACTAGGAGTATTGATTTCACACATCATGGTTCACTTGTCAGCATTCCGGTTACAACAACACGTGACCAAGGAATGAATAATGATAGCGAGAAGTATCACTGCGTCAAAAATTCACAAGAGCTAGCGCAATTCTCATGACAGTCTTAATATAAAGATGGTAATACTCCAAGGTAGAACAGAACAAAAGTTGGATTAGTATTTGATCTGCGAATTACAACTGCTTTGACCCAATCCTGGAAACAGATGAGGTATTGGAGTGTGTTTCTCCTAGTCATTCCGAATAGAATGGCTTGACGGACGACAGAAGTAAAAGGCATCAATGAGCACGAATGCACGACTACTCCTGACTATCAATCGATAGACGAAGGTCAGGATACAACTAAAGGGGGACAACTCAAAGGAACATATGATTTTCTGAGTTGTGGATGCATAGATTAGTATGTCGAACCAAGTTCAACATTTTCCTTCCGGATAACCCATGCGGAGAAGGTAGGGCTGGCAGGGTCACGATTTAGAATGGAGAACTCTTCGAGAGCACTCTTGTTGTGATCTTTTGATACAACAAACTTCTGCCATAAGTGGTTCATAGTATTTGGAAGGAGGAAATACCACTGACCTCAAGGACTAATGCAAAGGTTACTAATATCCTAAAGGAACTAGCAAACACTATCAACATGAGGTAAGTAGAGTGAGTCTTGGGTTCAAAACCCAGGGATAGAATACCTACTACTAAATGGCATCACGGGATGCTTTCGAGAATAAAGGCCAGAATCAACACACTGGGAGCACAATACATGGCTAGATTACTAGATGGTTTCGTAAGACGCCTAGGGTCATAATAATAGCTCCAACATATATGTCAAGGCAATAAATTACTTCAACGCACCGGTTAGTGTGCTTATTCTGACCATAAAGGACACCGGGAACGGAAAGAAAGGATTTGCAAATGCATCAGACTATTTAGAAACCTGGGATGACTTGGACATCATAACGGCTGTAAATGCTCAAAATGATTTGGGACATCCTGAAAAATGGTGGCATAACCACTTAATATCACAATATCAAGGTTCTGAGACCAGCTATGAACATACGGAACTAGTAAAAGCTGAACTGAGATTTGAAACTAACAATTCTATAAGTCTAATAGATGAGAAGGCCTAGTTCTTAATCCCCGTAGAAGAGAAGAGGATGACTCAGATAAGAAGGCCATGAGGTATAAGGAGTAAAAAGAGCCTTACGTTCCCTTCCACAATCAATTCCCTTACATAACTGAAGCATTTCGAGACACAACTTCGACCGGTTTGGCTTGGTAATCCTACAGGTAGTCAGGCTCTGATACCAAAGCTGTCAGGACCCCGACTCAATGCCACATCGATCTATCATGTAAGACCTCATATCACTTTGCGGCCTCACGCACGGTATTCTCACGGGTGTCGCCTTACCTTTGCCCGGGACCGTTTGCGCCTTTTGGCACACGTATATGATACTGTCGCTAGCATCCATATGATAAGGAGCCCGGGCTGACATGGCTAGTCGTAAACCCAAAGTGGCACAAAACTTATAGGGACAGGCATCCATGACCCAGCATCGAACATGTCGGTCATCAGCGAGTGAATCCAGGCTGTAGCACTGGGCTAGCAGGACTCCGGTGAACCGGGCTGTAGCGGGCTGACAGGACTCCGGTATTCATCGCGTGACATTTCCCCGAAGGGACAGACACAGGAACGAAGAAGGACACATGCCGGTCAGCCTAAGTGTTCCGGAGTAGTAGCAAGCTACCATGGCTCAGTGGAAGCACTAGGAGACATTTCCCGGTAAGAGAGGCTACTAAGGATAAACAATTAGATAGTCAGATCCCACACATACCAAGCATTTCAATAACATACACAAAATATGCTCGATATGTGCAAATACAACATGGCATCACAACATGACTCTACGACTCAAGTATTTATTCAATAGGCTCCGAGGAGCGAGATATTACAAACATAGGTCTCATGACCCAACATTCAGAGCATACAAATCAAAGCACATGCGGAAGCTTAACATGTCTGAGTACAGACATCTACAAATGAAAAAGGCTTGAAAGCCTGACTATCTACCAGATCCTGCCGAGGGCACAAGATCGTAGCTGAGGTAACAAGCTAAACGTCGAAGTCCACGCGGAACTACTAGCGAGACCGAAGTCTCTCTGCAAAAACATAAAATAGGCAAACGTGAGTACGAATGTACCCAGCAAGACTTACATCAGAACTAACTACATATGCATCATTATCAACAAAGGGGATGGTGGGGTTTAACTGCAGCAAGCCAGCTTTGACTCGGTGGCTATCCTAAACTACGACTGCAAGTAACTCTTTTGAGGTGGCGGACACGAGTCCACATATTCACCATATCAATACACCACTATGGATCCGCTCCCGTCTCCCTACAGGAACGCCATCCATAGCACTCATGCTTATCTTGCGTATTTAAGAGTATCCACTTTCACTTGTCTATGAACTATTATAGGCAACCCAGAAGTCCTTTACCACGGACACGGCTATTCGAATAGATGATGTTAACCCTGCAGGGGTGTACTTCTTCATACATGTTTCCACCACTTAGCGTCTGCACACGACATGTGCTCGGCAGACTTCAAGCGAAAGCCGACGTGGGTGTAGACCACGACCTACCTAAACACTCAAGTCTCTAGTCCAGGTTTATCGCCTATTCGGGTTCCATCCGCGAGGAAATCCGGCCGAAGTTTCACTCACAGCCCCAAACGATGTGTGCAGGGTTCCCGAGACACCAAACGGGCACCCGGTACACCGTGCCACGTGCCTACCGCATCACAGCCCACCCCTTCGGTCAGCGCTGCGCACGGCCTCCAGCATACTACAAACACCAAAAACTACTTGCAACTCCTGGACAGAGGACAAGGGTGATTAAGAAGTCGAGCGGGGTCATATTTCAGGGCCCAATGCATGGTAGTAGCTGAATCATGGATCACAAACACAGAACTCAGTTCCTAAGGACGGCTTCAATGAGACAACCCACCATGTACTCCTACATGGCCTCTCACCGATATCTTTACCAAATCGTGTTCACACACTTAGCTCACACACAGTATGACAAGTTCACACACCTCTGATTCATCCCGGATGAATCAGACCTGACACAACTCTAAGCAATAGCAGGCATGACAAACAAGCATGAATGAGTAGGCACATAAGGCTCAAACAACTCCTACTCATGCTAGTGGGTTTCATCTATTTACTGTGGCAATGACAGGTCATGCAGAGGATAAAGGGGTTCAGCTACCACAGCAAGTAACAGATGAATCATTGTTGTC
Organism: Triticum timopheevii; assembly: GCA_963921465.1. Taxonomy (NCBI): domain Eukaryota; kingdom Viridiplantae; phylum Streptophyta; class Magnoliopsida; order Poales; family Poaceae; genus Triticum; species Triticum timopheevii. The sequence goes on from OY997268.1 coordinate 528,923,534, forward strand.
CTAATGCAGCAGAAGAGAGCAGGAGCGAGAGAGTAGGATTGTATCGGAATGAACAAGGGGGTTTTGCTTGCCTGGCACTTCTGAAGATAGCATTGAGTCTTCATCAGTGTCAACGATCACAACGTCGGTACAACGTCTACCGAGGAGGAACAACACCGGCAAACACAGAAGAAACATGATCAATGCAATGCACAATATGATGCATGCTATGACATGGCAATATGAATGTGTTTTGGGCTAATGCAAGCTAGAATAGATTGAGATGAGTCCATTTGAACCAAAGATTCAAATGCAAACCCATTATATGAAGTCATAAAGGTGCATTAACTTGTTTCATCTAAACAGCAGTGTTAAGTTGCTCTAACATGAATGAAACCAGTGCAGTTGGATAGATTGGATTTTTCTGATCATTTTTCATATATAAATTATTCAATTTGGAGTTACGGTTGAATTTCTATGAATTTTTGAAGGTTATAACATTTTCTGGAATTCCCTGAATAAGAATAAATCCAGAAAATAAGTTACTGCGTCAGCATGACATAGGTGTGACGTCACTAGGTCAACTGGGTCGGCCAGGTCAAACCTGACCTGTGGGACCCATACGTCAGTGTCTCTGGCTTGTTTGGGTGTATGACAGGTGGGACCGGTCAACGTTGACTAGACCAAAGTCAAAGCTGACACGTGGGGTCCACACAGATTAGCACTAATCTAAACAGGAGTTAGACTAAACTGACTGGGCTCGGGGACCCACATGTCATTGGTGCATACACTAACTAAACGAGTTTAGCGCCTAAGCTCATGGCGCCACGTCAGCTGCCGGCGTTTAACCGCCGGAGACCTCAGATCGCGGCGACGTCCGCGTCGGTATTGCGCTACAGGCCACTGTTTGGGGCGCGGGGAGCATCTACGGGGAGCTGGCGGAGTGGCGCATCTAGTGGTGGAGGCGGCTAGAGCGGGGGTGGCCGGAGTTGACGGCGCCGAGCATTTCCGCGGCGGCCGGAGTTCGGCCGGGTGCGGGGACGCGGCTGCAGCACTCAAGAGAGCGAGTTGGGGTGCGGGTTAGGTTCCTGGTGATGCGCTGAGCACGGCTATGTGCTCGGTTGCAGCTCTAAGTGACAGTGGCCACGACGGCGACATGGCTGGTGGAGCCGAGCTCTCGGGTTCGATGGGAACGGCGGCTGGAGAGGGAAAATAGAGCACGGGGAGAAGGGGGAAAGGTGGCGGAGCTCACAGGGAGGTCGTTGAGCAGATCAGTGGGCTCGGGGGCGACCGGAGCGAGGCGAATCGACGAAAGGCGTCCGGCGGGTACCGAGGTTGAAGACGACCAGATGGTGGCGATGCGGGGACTCCGGCGAAGCGTGGCTCGGTGGGGGTGGGGAGGGCGTCACGGCGGAGGTCTTGGACAGCACGGGGAGGCGAGGGGAGAACGGTGGATGCGGTGGCAGTGAACGGCGGCGACGGCTTCGCTCTGCTTCAGGAGAGAGAGCGAGGGAGGCGAGGCAGGGAGAGAGTGGAGCGGTCGAGGGGTCCATGGGGTCTGCGTGGCAACGCCAGAGGCGTCCAGGCCCTCGGCATCAAGCAGGAGGTGGCGCACGGCGGTGCGCGCGCGTCGGGCACGCGCCCGTCCTCCTGGCAAGGAGGAAGATGACAGGGGAGGGGCCAGGCGGGCTAGGCCGCGCAGGTGGGTTGGCCAACTGGGCTGCGACAGGTAAGTCAGGTGAGTTCTCTCTCTCTCTCCCCTCTATTTTCTGTTTTCTATTATTTCTGTTACTGTAGGGCTTTAAAAATATTTAGGCATCTTTAAAAATCCTGAAAATAATCAGGGGCTCTGTTTAGATTATTTCCAACAGCCCACACTTATTTTCAGAATTATTTGGGCATTTAGAATATTTTATAGCATTTAAATGCCCAAATGCAAATAGAGTACGATTTAATTCAGAGCCCAATATGTTTAAACCATTTTTGGTAGATGCTTCCACCTCAAACCAGAAATGTTGAAAAAATTTAGAGGGCATTTTGAGTTAAATGAAAAAGATTTTATTTTGAACCTAGTTGAATTCATTTGGTGCTAGGGTTTAAACAATCCCCATTTCAAGTTTCCTTAAATTTAAACATGATGCATGGATGCTTATGCAGAGTCAGGCAAGGACTAAGCTAGGGCTGTGACATTCATCATTTTTGAATTGGTCTAGAACCTCTCCCAAAAATGGTGCACATTTTTCTAGGCCATTCTAGATTTTTGAATTAAATCATATGATATTTGCATTTGGGCATTTAATTGCTAATTAATATTTTAAATGCTCAAATAATCACAAACTGAAATGTTTGATGTTGGAAATATTCCAAACAGTGACATTGAGAAGTTTCATGATTTTTGGAAATGCCCTGGCATTTTTAATAAAGCCAAACACAATTACAGAAAATAGAAAAACGGAGATAAAAAGAGAGAGAGAGAGTTTACCTGGCAGCCCACTTACCTAGCCAAACCCCTGTAGCCGGCCCAGCCCACCACCTGGCCCGTGCCAGTCATCACCTACCTCTGCCAGTAGGCAGAGGAGGGAGACAGCGCACGCACGCGCGAGGCGCCACACCTCCTCCCTGCTCGCCTGCCTCACCAAGGCGCCTCGAAGGCCCTCCTCGGCGCCGCTCTGGACCCCCCTGGACCCCCTCTGCTTCTCCCTCTCTCTGGATCTCTCTTCCCCTTGCTCCTCTGCTTTCTTCCCCCGAGCGGAGCTCGCCGTCGCTTCTCGTCACCACCACGGCCACAGCTACGCCCACGCCTCTCCGACGAGTCCAAAAGCTCCGCGCCGTAGCCCTCGTCCTCCCCGACAAGCCGTGCGTCTCCAGACGCCCTGTGGAGCCTCCATCGCCGTCGTCTTCAACCTCCCGACGCCGGAGATCTTCGCCGTCGTTTCGTCGCCTCCAGGCCTCCCCCGAGCATGCTGACCATCCCATCGACCCCTTTCTGAGTTTGCGGACAGAAACCCCCTCCTCCCCGCCTCGATTTCTCGTCGTAGCTGTCGCCCCCTTGAAGACAGAATCGCGCCGCCGCACGAGCTCGTCGCCGGCCACGCTTCGGTGACCAGTTGGCCCCGTGCGTGTGCCCGTTGCACTCACAGCAACGCGTAGTACCTGCCTAGCCTGCTACTTGCTCGAACGCAGCCCGTAGCGCCAAATCCGCGACCACCCGCGGCTCCTGTCGTTCCCTGCATCGCCTAAACCGCCGTTTGCCAAACTCCGGCCGCCGCCGATTTGGTCACCGCCGTCGATCCCGACCACCGCAGCCCCTACCACCGCCACCAATGGATGCGCCTTCCTCCCAGGAACCCGTAGGAGCAAATCGCGCGTAAAATGGTGCTCCGTAGCAAGTGCACGGTGCACCTCCGCTGTCGGCCATGGTCGTTGTCGGTTAGCCTCTGGCAAGCTGACGTGGCACAATCACTAGCCACTAATGACCCAGCTAACAAAACCTCTGGGCCACTGACGCATGGTCCCCACGCCCTAATTAGCCCCAACTTTATTCCTGCTTTGTCTAACTATAATCCAATAGGACCATTTGTCAGGGTTGACCCTGCTGACGTGGCCGTTGACCAGGCCCACGTGTCTGCGACCCTAACCAGCCCTAAGTCACTGACCAGTGGGCCCCACTGGTCAGATTTGACCCGGACCAGCCCTGTTGACTTGCTGACATCATCATGACGTCAGGATGACGCAGTAAATGTTTTATGGAATTTAAATAAATCTTAAATGGTTTATTATTTCATAAAATGTCATCAACTTCTAAAAATCATAGAAATTCAACCATAACTCCAAATGAAATAATTTATATATAAAAATTATCAGAAAAATCCAATCTATCCATCTGTACCATTTTCATGCATGTTTGAACAACCTAAGGTTGCTGTATATGGCAATTTGCATAATTGGCATTTAAATAAGCACATATGGAGTTTGAATTTGAACCCTTGGTTCAAACCAACTTCATTTAATCTGTTCTAAGTTGCATTAGCCAAAACACACTCATTTTTCCATGTCATATTCATGCATCATATTGTTGCATTTCATTGATTGTGTTTTCTCTGTGTTACCGGTATTTGTCCCCTCTCGATAGACATGGTTCCGACGATGAGTTCGATGACACCGATGAAGAACTATATTATCTTCAGAAATGTCAGGCAAGCAAAACCCCCCTTGTTCATTCCGATACAATCCCACTCTCTCGCTCCTGCTCTCTTTTACTGCATTAGGACAACACCGTTTCAACTGTTACATGCTGCGGTAGCTGAACCCCTTTCCTCTGCATGACCTGTCATTGCCACAGTAAATAGATGAAACCCACTAGCATGAGTAGGAGTTGTTTGAGCCCTGATGTGCCTACTCATTCATGCTTGTTTGTCATGCCTGCTACTGCTTAGAGTTGAGTCAGGTCTGATTCATCGGGGATGAATTGGAGATGTGTGAACATGTCCTACTATGTGTGAGCTAAGTGTGTGAACACGATTTGGTAAAGGTAGCGGTGAGAGGCCATGTAGGAGTACATGGTGGGTCGTCTCATTGAAGCCATCCTCAGGAACCGAGTTCTGTGTTTGTGATCCATGAACAGATACTACCACACATTGGAATGCTTAAGTGCCCCTCTCGACTTATTAATCAACTCGATCTCTGTCCAGGAGTTGCAACTAGTTTCTGGTGTTTGTAGGTAGTGTTAGTAATCTACCAAGTGGCACCCGGTACAGGTGGGCTTGGGACAGACTAGGCACAATGGCACGGTGTACCAAGTGGCACTCAGATGGTGGGCTTGGGAACCTTGCTCACATCGTTTGGGGCCGTGAGCGACACCCCGTCCGGATCTCCTTGTGGATGGAACCCGAATAGGCAATAAACCTGGACGAGTGACTTGTGTGATTAGTCAGGTCGTGGCCGAATCCCTCGCCAGGCTTCCGCTTGAAGGTTGCCGAGATACATGACGTGTACATGGAGGTAAGTGGCGAGAGCGTGTGTGAAGAAGTACACCCCTGCAGGGTTAATATGATCTCTTCGAATAGCCGTGTCCGCGGAAAAGGACTTCTGGGTTGCCTGTACAGTTCATAGACAAGTGAAAGTGGATACTCTAAAATTTGCAAGATAAGTGTGAGTGCTATGGATGGCGTTCTCGTAGGGAGACGGGAGCGGATCCATAGTGGTGTATTGATTTGATGAATATGTGGACTCGTGTGCGCCACCTCAAAAGAGTTATTTGCAGACGTAGTTCAGGTTAGCCACTGAGTCAAAGCTGGCTTGCTGCAGTTAAACCCCACCATCCCTTTGTTGATAATGATGCATATGTAGCTAGTTCTGATGTAAGTCTTGCTGGGTACATTTGTACTCACGTTGCTTAATTTTTGTTTTTGCAAAGAGACTTCAGTCTCGCTAGTAGTTCCACGTGGACTTCGACGTTTAGCTTGTTACCTCAGCTACGATCTTGTGCCCTCGGCAGGATCTGCTAGTTAGTCAGGCTTCTCAGCCTTTTTCATTTGTAGTTGTCTGTACTCAGACATGTTAAGCTTCCGCTTGTGCTTTGACTTGTATGCTCTGAATGCTAGGTCGAGAGACCCATGTTTGTAATATCTCGCTCCTTGGAGCCTATTGAATATAATACTTGAGTTGTAGAGTCATGTTGTGATGCCATGTTGTATTTGCACATATCGAGCATATTGTGTGTATGTTATTGAAATGCTTGGTATGTGTGGGATCTGACTATCTAGTTGTTTATCCTTAGTAGCCTCTCTTACCGGGAAATGTCTCCTAGTGCTTCCACTGAGCCATGGTAGCTTGCTACTGCTCCGGAACACTTAGGCTGGCCGGCATGTGTCCTTCTTCGTTCCTGTGTCTGTCCCTTCGGGGAAATGTCACGCGATGAATACGGGAGTCCTGTTAGCCCGCTACAGCTCGGTTCACCGGAGTCCTGCTAGCCCAGTGCTACAGCCTGGATCCACTCGCTGATGACCGACACGTTCGATGCTGGGTCATGGATGCCTGTCCCTGTAAGTTTGTGCCACTTTGGGTTTACGACTAGCCATGTCAGCCCGGGCTCCTTATCATACGGATGCTAGCGACACTATCATATACGTGTGCCAAAAGGCGCAAACGGTCCCGGGCAAAGGTAAGGCGACACCCGTGGGAATACCGTACGTTAGGCCGCAAAGTGATATGAGGTGTTATATGCTAGATCGATGTGGCATTGAGTCGGGGTCCTGACAGCTTTGGTATCAGAGCTTGACTGCCTATAGGATTACCAAGCCAAACTGGTCGAAGTTGAGTCTAGAAATGCTTTAGTTATATAAGGGAATTGATTGTGGGATGGAACGTAAGGCTCTTTTTACTCCTTTACCTTATGCCCTTCTGATCCGAGTCATCTATCTTTCCTACGGGGTTAAGAACTAGGCTTTCTCTTCTCTCTATCAGGATCACGTGTTACTAATCCATAGACTTTTAAGATTGGTAAATTCAAGCCTCAGTTCAGTTCCTACTATCTCCGTGTATTCATAGTTGATCTCGGAATCTTGATATTATGATGATCGAGTGGTTATGCCACCATTTTTGTAGCTTGTCTCAAATATTTTCGAGCATTTACAGTCGTTATGCTGTCCGAGTCATCCCAGGTTTCAAAATAGTCTGAAGCATTTGCAAAATCCCTTCCTCCCGTTTCGATGTCCTTTTGATCAGAATAAGCACACTAACCAGTGAGTTGAGGTACTCTGTTACCTCGTCGTATATGTTGGAGCTAGTATTATGACCCTAGGTGTCTTATAGAATCACCTAGTAATCTAGCCATGTTTTGTGTTCCAGTGTGATGATTCTGGCCATTGTTCTCGAAAGCATCCCGTGATGCCGCTTAGTAGTAGGTATTCTACTCCTGGGTTTTGAACCCGAGATTCACCCTACTTACCTCATGTTGATAGTGTTTGCTAGTTCCTTTAGGTTATTAGTAACCTTTGTGATAGTCCTCGAGGTCTGTGGTATATCGTTCTTCCAAATACCATGAACTGCGTATGGCAGAAGTTCTTTGAACCGAAATATCACAACCAGAGTTCTCTTGATGAGTTCTCCATTCTATATTGTGAATCTGCCAGTTCTACCTTCTGCATGGGTTATCCGAAAGAAATGTTGAGCTTTGCTCGACATACTAATCTATGCGTCCACAACTCAGAAAGATATATGTTCCTTTGAGTTGTCTCTCTTTAGTCGTATTCCGATCTTCGTCTATCAATTGATAGATAGGAGTAATTGTGCATTCATGTTATCGATGCTTATTATTCTTGTGGTCCGTCAAGCCATTCTATTCAGGATGACTAGGAGAAACAAACTCGAGTACCTCATCCATATCCAGGATTGGGTCAAAATAGTTGTGCTCCGCAGATCAAAATGCCAACCCAGCTTTTGATTCTGTTCTACCCTGAAGTATTACCGTCTTTATGTCAGGATTTTCATGAGAATTGCACCGGCTCTTGTGATTTCTTGACGTAGTGATACTTCTCGCCATCATTACACATTCCTCGATTCCGTGGTGTCGTAACCGGAACACCGACAAGTGATTCGTGATGTGTGAAATCTATGCTCCTAGCAACTCCGTTGCTTGGTAGTTAACGGACAATAATTTCATTCTTAGCTTGTTGATTTTTGAATCATCATTCTAAGAGTGATCTGCTACCTAGTCCATTTTCCCTGGTGCACTCCTCGATCAATGAGATAGGATTGTGTCAATCCATCACTCTCTTGATCACGTCGTCTTGCCCTGAAAAGCAAGATTGTTCTCGAGCTTAGTAACTTATCGGTGGTTTGTGATTTTCCGAATATCTTCTCGGAAGTATCACCAGGTTGTCACCTGACCGCTATGTTGAGCTCGTGATCAAGTTGGTTTTCTTATAAACCACCCCTTCTCCAAAAATCTGTGTTGGATACCCCTGAGCTAGTTGGTCAAGCTAAATAACAACTTGGAGAGTTGGAAGATAAAAGCTTGTCTAACTTAGTCCATTTCCAAAGGGATATCTTGTGTTTGTGTGTGTGTTGAAGAAAGATGATATCTTCACCAATTGGTCCTCGTGATCAGTTGTTGGATCTATTATCTTATCAAAAATTTGACTTGAGTATGGGCTATCGTCAAGTCATATCAAAACCAACGATGTTCGTAATGTTGTCTTACTCGTGGTTGATCCCTCGAGCATACACCATTACATCTTTTGGTATGACCAATACTATCACCTTGTTCACATAATGGTGGAAGTCCAGTGATATGGAAATTTTGATGAGTTGCTGTTGAGCCATCAGCAGCATTTTGTCTCCTCCATGATTCGTGTTGAACATCCAGCTGGTGTTGGAAACTTGTGTAAGCATTTCTTCATGCCCCGTTCATGAAGTATATGTTTGGTGTGCGAAGTGACTTTCTCTCATTCATGTGCATTTGATGCAAGTTGCCGCTGTGAATTTGAGAAAGTTAGTTTTGCTTCCTTCGGAATCGTCCCAAGTCAGTCATGCATGTGCAAAGTATACTATGGTTTGGTAGATTAATTACCTCCACTCCATATGTATTCCGTAGCACATCAAGCCACTGATTGACTTGTTCTAGGTAAAGAAGTCTAATTTAAGTGCACAAGACTTCGATATCCTCAATGATGGTTCCCAACTAGAACTCGGTAGTATTTTTATTATAAGACTACTATGTGGTCATGCTTGTCTGGGACAGCGTGTTCACATGTTGTAGCAAAACCCGCTCATGTTTTGGAGCTTGCTATCGTAGTTCATTTCCTGAGAATCTTGCAATGTCATCTCGTCGATTTGTGTTGCAATCCTTCCTTTCAGACATGATGAGTCTGGAATATACTGACACCAACCAGATCTGAATCTTAGGCAAATATGCTGGTTGGAACGTTTCCCAAGAACTATAATATTGGTCTCTCTGTAACCCGGTAAAGTGGATGTCGTGGCCCACACACCCAACCGGAAGACCTATTATTGTAGTATCTTGATTGAGGAAGTTGGTCACCTCCCCATAAGGATCTCGTAGGATTTACTCCCTAATTGTTCCTTATGGATTCTTGTGCTCCCGAAGTCCGACCTTTTTACTTGATGTTCTAGATATCAAACCATATCTTTGAATGGGTTACGCTAGCACATCAAGGAGAACATTAGAAGCGGAGTGCTAAATGTCTCTCGGTCGATCATCCAGATTTTGTTCCCTTGGCCCCGCTAAGGTGAAATCTGATAAAGTGTTATCTCCTTTTGCATCTGCATCGTCCATAACCATTCATCATGGTAGTATGTTGTGTTGCAAGGATCCTTGACACGGATGTTGGTAAAACCTTGAAGAATAGGGAAATGCTCAAGTTCTTGAGAGCACGCGCAAGCAAAATCATCCCTTACGTTGTCTTCAACAAGGTAGTCCACATCATCCATTCTAGTCCGAGTATGTCATTCTACCGAACTCCTCCAAATGATCGTTTGTGATTGCCTTAAGCTAGTATGAAGAGTTCCAATGATCTTTGAACCAAAGGTAATTCTTTTTGCCATTTAAGGGATGATTCTATGAGTCACCTCATCTAAGATGTCTCGTTATGGCATCATGGCAACTCAACTCCTCGCTGCGTTGACAACTGTTCACCACCTTCTTAAGTGTGGAATTGTTGTCTACCTAGTGAACCCCCATCATCTATTCTTCCATCCCTCTTGAAGTGTGTTTGAGCATCTCAGCTCAAGATATGTTTTATATCTCACCCCATGAGTTGATCCTAAGTCGTTCGATCTTCGAGAAGATCGATCCTTCTAGAGTTTTTCCTTTCCTCTTGCTGTCATCTTAGCTGGAGTTCTCAGAGCAAGACGACGGGACAAAGGTGGTGACCGAATGAACGCTCTTATGAAGTACAACCTGGATCGTGAAGATTGTGCTAGCTTCGTGTTCCCCTCTGTCTGCTTACCCTACGTCTAGAATCTCGGGACGAGATTCTTGCTTAGTGGGGGTGAGTTGTCACATCCCTAGTTCTGGCCTGCTCTGGGTTAGCTAGTCTTGTGTTGCATCATGTTTAAATTTCTCTTAAACCTGAAATGGGGATTTTCAAACCCTAGCACCACCCTGAAAATACCAGGTTCAACTGAAAAACATTTCAAACCCAAAATGCCCTTCACAAAAGTTCATCATTTTTGAATTGGTCTAGAACCTCTCCCAAAAATGGTGCACATTTTTCTAGGCCATTCTAGATTTTTGAATTAAATCATATGATATTTGCATTTGGGCATTTAATTGCTAATTAATATTTTAAATGCTCAAATAATCACAAACTGAAATGTTTGATGTTGGAAATATTCCAAACAGTGACATTGAGCAGTTTCATGATTTTTGGAAATGCCCTGGCATTTTTAATAAAGCCAAGCACCATTACAGAAAATAGAAAAACAGAGATAAAAAGAGAGAGAGTTTACCTGGCAGCCCACATACCTAGCCAAACCCCTGTAGCCGGCCCAGCCCACCACCTGCCCCGTGCCAGTCATCACCTACCTCTGCCAGTAGGCAGAGGAGGGAGACAGCGCACGCATGTGCGAGGCACCACGCCTCCTCCCTGCTCGCCTGCCTCACCAAGGCGCCTCGAAGGCCCTCCTCAGCGCCGCTCTGGACCCCCCTGGACCCCCTTTGCTTCTCCCTCGCTCTCCGGATCTCTCTTCCCCTTGCTCCTCTGCAATCTTCCCCGAGCGGAGCTCGCCGTCGCTGCTCGTCACCACCACGGCCACAGCTACCCCCACGCCTCTCCGACGAGTCCAAAAGCTCCGCGCCGTAGCCCTCGTCCTCCCCGACAAGCCGTGCGTCTCCGGACGCCCTGTGGAGCCTCCATCACTGTCGTCTTCAACCTCCCGACGCCGGAGATCTTCGTCGTCATTTCGTCGCCTCCAGGCCTCCCCCGAGCACGTTGACCGTCCCATCGCCCCCTTTGTGAGTTCACGGACAGAAACCCCCTCCTCCCTGCCTCGATTTCTCGTCGTAGCTGTCGCCCCCTTGAAGACAGAATCACGCCGCCGCACGAGCTCGTCGCCGGCCACGCTTTGGTGACCAGTTGGTCCCGTGCGTGTGCTCGTTGCACTCACAGCAACGCGTAGTACCTGCCTAGCCTGCTACTTGCTCGAACGCAGCCCGTAGCGTCAAATCCGCGACCACCCGCGGCTCCTGCCATTCCCTGCATCGCCTAGCCCACCGTTGGCCGAACTCCGGCCGCCGCCGATTTGGTTGCCGCCGTCGATCCCGACCACCGCAGCCCCTACCACCGCCACCAATCGATGCGCCTTCCTCCCAGGAACCCGTAGGAGCAAACCACGCATCAAATGGTGCTCCGTAGCGAGTGCACGGTGCACCTCCGCCGTCGACCGTGGTCGTCGCCGGTTAGCCTCCGGCAAGCTGACGTGGCACGGTCACTAGCCACTAATGATCCAACTAACAAAACCTCTAGGCCACTGACGCATGGGCCCCACGCCCTAATTAGCCCCAGCTTTATTCCTGCTTAGTCTAACTATAATCCAACAGGACCCATTTGTCAGGGTTTACCCTGCTGACGTGGCCGTTGACCAGGCCCACCTGTCTGCGAACCTAACCAGCCCTGAGTCACTGACCAGTGGGCCCCACTGGTCAGATTTGATCCGAACTAGCCCTGTTGACTTGCTGACATCATCATGACGTCAGGATGACGCAGGAAATGTTTTCTGGAATTTAAATAAATCTTAAATGGTTTATTATTTCCGAAAATGTCCTCAACTTCTAAAAATCATAGAAATTCAACCGTAACTCCAAATGAAATAATTTATATATGAAAAATTATCAGAAAAATCCGATCTATCCATCTGTACCAGTTTCATGCATGTTTGAACAACCTAAGGCTGCTGTATATGGAAATTTGCATAATTGGCATTTAAATAAGCACATATGGAGTTTGAATTTGAACCCTTGGTTCAAACCAACTTCATTTAATCTGTTCTAAGTTGCATTAGCCAAAACACACTCATTTTGCCATGTCATATTCATGCATCATATTGTTGCATTGCATTGATTGTGTTTTCTCTGTGTTGCCGATATTTGTCCCCTCTCGATAGACATGGTTCCGACGATGAGTTCGATGACACCGATGAAGAACTATACTATCTTCAGAAGTGCCAGGCAAGCAAAACCCCCTTGTTCATTCCGATACAATCCCACTCTCTCGCTCCTGCTCTCTTTTACTGCATTAGGACAACACCGTTTCAACTGTTACACGCTGCGGTAGCTGAACCCCTTTCCTGCATGACCTGTCATTGCCACAGTAAATAGATGAAACCCACTAGCATGAGTAGGAGTTGTTTGAGCCCTGATGTGCCTACTCATTCATGCTTGTTTGTCATGCCTGCTACTGCTTAGAGTTGAGTCAGGTCTGATTCATCGGGGATGAATTGGAGATGTGTGAACATCTCCTACTGTGTGTGAGCTAAGTGTGTGAACACGATTTGGTAAAGGTAGCGGTGAGAGGCCATGTAGGAGTACATGGTGGGTTGTCTCATTGAAGCCGTCCTCAGGAACCGAGTACTGTGTTTGTGATCCATGAAAAGCTACTACCACACATTGGAATGCTTAAGTGCCCCTCTCGACTTATTAATCAACTCGATCTCTGTCCAGGAGTTGCAACTAGTTTCTGGTGTTTGTAGGTAGTGTTAGTAGTCTACCAAGTGGCACCCGGTACATGTGGGCTTGGGACAGACTAGGCACAGTGGCAAGGTGTACCAAGTGGCACTCGGATGGTGGGCTTGGGAACCCTGCTCACATCGTTTGGGGCCGTGAGCGACACCCCGGCCGGATCTCCTTGCGGATGGAACCCGAATAGGCGATAAACCTCGACAAGAGACTTATGTGATTAGTCAGGTCATGGCCGACTCCCTCGCTAGGCTTCCGCTTGAAGGTTGCCGAGATACATGACGTGTACATGGCGGTAAGTGGTGAGAGCATGTGTGAAGAAGTACACCCCTGCAGGGTTAATATGATCTATTCGAATAGCCGTGTCCGCGGAAAAGGACTTCTGGGTTGCCTGTATAGTTCATAGACAAGTGAAAGTGGATACTCTAAAATGCGCAAGATAAGCGTGAGTGCTATGGATGGCGTTCTCGTAGGGAGACGGGAGCGGATCCATAGTGGTGTATTGATTTGGTGAATATGTGGACTCGTGTGCGCCACCTCAAAAGAGTTACTTGCAGACGTAGTTCAGGTTAGCCACTGAGTCAAAGCTGGCTTGCGCAGTTAAACCCCACCATCCCTTTGTTGATAATGATGCATATGTAGCTAGTTCTCATGTAAGTCTTGCTGGGTACATTTGTACTCATGTTGCTTAATTTATGTTTTTGCAAAGAGACTTCAGTCTCGCTAGTAGTTCTACGTGGACTTCGACGTTTAGCTTGTTACCTCAGCTACTATCTTGTGCCCTCGGCAGGATCTGGTAGTTAGTCAGGCTTCTCAGCCTTTTTCATTTGTAGTTGTCTGTACTCAGACATGTTAAGCTTTCGCTTGTGCTTTGACTTGTATGCGCTGAATGCTGGGTCGAGAGACCCATGTTTGTAATATCTCGCTCCTCGGAGCCTATTGAATATAATACTTGAGTTGTAGAGTCATGTTGTGATGCCATGTTGTATTTGCACATATCGAGCATATTGTGTGTATGTTATTGAAATGCTTGGTACATGTGGGATCTGACTATCTAGTTGTTTATCCTTGGTAGCCTCTCTTACCGGGAAATGTTTCCTAGTGCTTCCACTGAGCCATGGTAGCTTGCTACTGCTCCGGAACACTTAGGCTGGCCGGCATGTGTCCTTCTTCGTTCCTGTGTCTGTCCCTTCGGGGAAATGTCACGCGATGAATACCGGAGTTCTGTTAGCCCGCTATAGCCCGGTTCACCGGAGTCCTGCTAGCCCAGTGCTACAGCCTGGATCCACTCGTTGATGACCGACACGTTCGATGTTGGGTCATGGATGCCTGTCCCTGTAAGTTTGTGCCACTTCGTGTTTACGACTAGCCATGTCAGCCCGGGCTCCTTATCATATGGATGCTAGTGACACTATCATATACGTGTGCCAAAATGCAGAAACGGTCCCAGGCAAAGGTAAGGCGACACCCGTGGGAATACCGTGCGTGAGGCCGCAAAGTGATATGAGGTTTTATATGCTAGATCAATGTGTCATTGAGTCGGCGTCCTGACAGCCTACTCATATTCTACCATAGCACTTACTACTACTGTTCCCATATCAACTCTAAGCAATAACATGCGTTGTTATAAAAATCTTGGAAATGAGAGTAACATATAGCTATCATGATGTTATGCTCATAATATGTATTCTAACAATCATTAGATGCCAATTGTTCTCATATCAACTCTAACAATAACATGTGTGGTCATAAAAATCTAGGAAATGAGAGGAACATATACTCCCTCCGTCCCAAAATAACTGTCTTAAGCTTAGTACAACTTTGTACTAGATCTAGTACAAATTTGAGACACTTATTTTGGGACGGAGGGAGTAGAAATGATGTGGTTATAGACATACTATCTATTCTAAATTTGTAACAATGAACATGCAGTCGTATTCATAAGGTAAAGATGAGATGAGATAGAACAATTACACGACGATAGATTCCACCAGTATAGGCAGCCAATCTGTGCGTCGACCGCGTAAACGATGCCATCGTGCACTATAGCATCAGACAGAAATGTTGCCCCGACATGATTGATGATGAGCAATAACCATGTATGGCGACCGGATTCCAGATAGACTAATCCCTTGTTGAACAAGGCAATGAGCTTGTAATCCATGTAGTCTTCTGATGGTGTGGGCACTTCGCAGATTACAACTTTCAGCAAACAGAAGTCGAGCCAAAAGCTTGACGTGTCTCGTGCATAGTAGGCAGGAGTGTTCGGCGGGCCGCGAGGCTCGATGGCGGCGGTATCCAATGATGGAAGGGTGATCTCTCGCTGGGTGTAGATATCCACGAGACGCCATGGACTACCGGATTGGTGGATGAGGACAATCGAGTTGGCCTTCATGCCCGCCCAGTAGTGGCCGCTCATGAAGGATAGGTGGACGGGTAGTGGTAGCATGTTGAGGGGCACCACGGCAACCTCCGTAGGATCGTCAAGTTGGTGTCTGGGCCACCTGTGAGGATCGGGCATCAGCAAGCAGGGTGTCTTGAAAAGATCCGGTCGGTTGCAGATGAGTAGACGGTACAAAGACACCGAGCATGCGGCCAGACGGACGGTGCTGAGTAGGTCCATACGATTACAGATCTGCTCTAAGAGAACATCGGGGAGGGAATTCCAATCGCGGCTCTACGTGTTTGTTGGTTCTGCCATTGGGGTTTTCGGTTCCTGCGAGCCAGCGGCGAAGTGGATTCGGGCGGGCGAGCGAAGAAGCTTCTCCTCGTGTGGCCGAGCAGTGAGCGGGGGGATATGGTACGCGCGAGCTACCAAGGAAGATGGCGCGGGCGGGCGAGCAGTGAGCGGGAGTAAATGGTGTGCGACCGACAATGGGGAAGAGAGGAGGGAGAAGAAGAGAGGAGGAAGAAGAGTGGAAGACGGGGAAGAAAGTGCATTAAATCTCAATTCTACTAGTACCACTACCAAGATATACCATCCTTCGGAGTGTAAATAGTTACACCGATGACATGTGGGTCTACCACAAGAGGGTCCATATGTCAGTTAACGGAGGACAGAGGTGCATAGGCGTATTTGCAGAAGCATGCTCTACTGGCAAACATGATGGCAATACTGGGTAAGGCTGATTTAGTAGCACCAACACGCTGGTTCTGCTTATTAATTACGTGTCCCATCTGCTGCAGCGTGTATTGTCACTTCACTGCGAAGACTAGCTGAATAGTTCTCTCTGACCGAGATGGGGAATAATGGATCGCGAAGACTTCCTTTTTACAGTATCTCTATGCCTCTACGCTCACTTCACGCATTTTGCTCCGTACCTAGTCACTTGTTGAAATCTGTAGAAAGACAAATACTCCGTATTTGGGAACAGAGGGAGGCTTTTACTCCGTATTTAGGAACATAGGGAGTATCACCATATGGAGGGAACCAAGGAAGCTTGAAATATGAACATGTCAATGGGAGGGAATAAGCCCCATGCATGCAAGCAACATGCAACACTCACACATACACATGGACGCACGCAACACTCACGCACCCATGCGGCACACAGCACACAACGCAACACACACGCTCATGCTCAAGTGCTCAACCTACTCCCTACGTTCGTGAAAGCCTGTACATTTGGAGATTTACACATTGACCAGGGCATAATTAACGCCCAAAAGTAGCAGACTTATGTGTGCATGCGACCATTGAGAGAAGAAGATTAAATGAAGGCCGTTGCATGCTGTAATTAAGGATAGACATGTAGCCTATACCTACAGCACAAGTTGGTGCATTAGTCAATCAATATCGATTTAGATTAAAGGCTAAATGCATTGGAAGTGTAGATGTACATTATGTACTACACTCTTTGTTTTATAGCCGATGTACACTCTTTGTTAGAAGACCGAGGGAGTACACATGAATGCACTCACATACACAGCCAGGGTGGTTCACGCGCAAGGGTTGGACTCCGGTCACGCCTGCGTAAAGTTTTGTTTAACTGATTTCTTTGCTCTACCAACTGACAGGTGGGACCCAGAAACTAGGTGACAATTTAACCAGTCAAGAAGTGCCACGTCGACTATGTGGCCGGTCAGTAGGGTGCAATACGGTGCTCTATGATGAGCTAGTGATCGTGTAATCACCACAAAACAATATATAGTGATCGCAAAGAGCGTATTGTTACATACCTTGACCGCCAGTGTATTTTTCTTGTTTCAAATTAAGCCATATTAATCGGAAAGGACACAGTATGGACTAGTTCTACTTTGATGTGTCCCATCAACTCGCCGAACAAGGAGAAGCTTACTTACTACGCCTCTCCGTCGCCCACGCGCATGGTGGTTCGCAGGACGAGGAGAGGGTTTTGACTACAACGCCCTCTCCCTCTCCCTCTCCCTCGCCCTCGCCCTCGCGGTGGACGTGCAACAGTTCAATCGGTGTCAGATTGCCAGAAGCATATTGTACTGTAGTATCATCATTGTTGGACCTTCCGAAGAGGCGAAGAGCCAAATGCAAGGTTCACACGAGTACGAACTGTTGAACCTCCCGAAGAGGCAAAGAGCCAAGAGCAAGGTTTTATAGGAGTTGTCGTCCTAGTAGGAGTGTACTACAACTATAGCGAACGATGCTACTATATGATGCCACCACGTCACCTATATCCAAAGCTGTGCCACCTTTTTTTTTCTCAAAGAGCGTGTTGGAGCCCGTGCAACAGCCACACAAGTTGCACGTACACATAACACATTTACTAGTAATAAATTCTAAAGGACAAATGCCAGTATGCCACACAAGTTCATCTCCAATTCATGTGATAAATTTGTGCACGACTAGTCTACATATATTCACAGTGCTACCATTCACAATTACTGTACTCCACTTACACGTTATAGATGGGCTACATGTCCTCCTCTAGGTTCCAGTCCCAGGTGTTCTTCATGGATGGCACGATCCATACTGGTGGGCAATGGGAATCATTGTCGCATCCTTCTAGTCCGGTACCACACGATGGAGACTCATCCAAGCTGAAGCGGCATAAATCAGTGATAGCGTGTCCCATCATGTCGTTCATCCAGCGGTGCGCACTGAAGACACAACCATGCTTCATGAATGGCAGACCTTCTATGTCGCGCACGGAAGGTGGCATCCGCTTCACAATGGGGTAGCTGTCCTCGATGAAAAGCGAGTACTCTCCAAGAGTGTTCCTCGTCACCCACATAGCATCACGGGGGTCGAACTCGGCGCCGTTCATCTGGTACATGCGGCATCTCAGATCTGGACACATGGTGACATACATAGTCAAGGTCCATGCATAATAGTGTTGTGCTCAACTATGGCAGTCAGTAATACTGTGCAGAAAATAGTACTACTCTGGTATAGAGGAAGTAAAATAACCGGCTTATTATATATAGCCACCCTTGGCTACATGGATGAGATAGTAAGACATGGAAAAACAAAAATGGTGGCAGCTAGTGGGTTCAAGTCTTCAACGGCCTAGCTAGCTATACGCGTCCTCCAAGGTAAAAGGTACTCCTACTAGTACTTCTAAGTATACTACTAGTACAACAATGAAAGAGAAGGCGAGAGGGTTAAAAAATGGAATACCTGGGTAGATGGTGACGGTCCGATCATGGTAGATTGTGTGACCATGTTGCACGTCAGTGGTACCATGGGTAACGACTGCTAAGATAGTTGATCCCAATATGCCAAAGTCAGCTACAAGGTTCCAGGTTAGACCGAATCGCAGATGCAAATGCACATCTAGGATCGGCGATTTTATTTTAATCGGGGGATGACTGGTCCCTGCAAAATAATGGAGTACTGTTAGGGATGCAAATGATGGTTTGTGCATTCCGTTTGTAATCCCCGTACCGTAGGATGGCAACCAGATGAAACAAGTCCCCTGGCTTGTCACCGCGAAGATGCGGCCTAGATGGCGCACGATGTCTTCGAACATGCAGGGGTTCAAATCTGCCGCCGCCAACATGTGCCAGCCTCTGCCGTTACTGCCTCTTGCATTGATGGCAATCCTTATGTCGAACACCGCAGTGAGATAGTAATCATTGTAGCCGCGTCGCTTTGTCGGCGGGTCCGCAATTGCTATCTTATTCAATCTCATGTAGGCATCATCATACGTATTCAAGCCCAGCCAGTCCGGAAGGCCGATCCCAATGGTGGAGAAGGGGTCTACCGGAACGGCCACACTGTTATGGATGTTGTGCAAAATGATGGTGGTATCCGGCCAAAGGTATGCAAGCCAATCTTCGTTGGCACCGACCCAGACCTATATACAAGACGGTGGGCAATGGAGAAATTACGGGATGGAAATGGAATAACTAAGTACTACATGATCAAACTCCATTACTGACCTGCTCATCGGACAAAATCCGACTACCTCTCAACGTCGGCAACTCTAGCAGAGTCAACATGCAACCATGGCCAGGGAGCGGTGGACTGTTCGAAGGATTGTCCCATAGAAGAACCTTCTCCTCGAGGACGCATGGAAGACCAACAATCATGGCCTTTTCCCAAGCCTGTTTAAGCATTTTCTTGAAAAAGTTTGTGTAGGAAGCACCGAGTCTTGCGGCAGTGACGACGTCGGAGCGGCGTGCGATTTCTCCCAGAGGATCGTCGTCCAAGGTCTCCCAGCCCCGACAACAAGGAGAACCAGCTGGCTAATCCATGGGAGCAGCGACGAACTGCCTTCTCCTTAGGGGGGAGGGGAACTGGCGAGGAGGAGATAAGACCGTAGTAACCGCAGGGCATCGTCCCTTCCAACCGTAGATCGTTCCTTAGCGAAGGGGCGAGGCTACTATTTATTTACTACTAGTACTAGCATTATGGAATGTTATGGGATTGCATTATACTGTAAATAATAGCACTAGTAAGAAATTTTTGGCACTAGGTAGTAGTTTTTGGCGTGGATTAAGAAATTTTGGGTCTGTTTTTGCTATTTTTTGTACACGCCAACTAGTGTCAGAAAACGTCTTACATTATGTGACGGAGGAGTACGTACTCATACTGTAGGATCACTAGTACTACTTTTTCTCAACTAGTAGTGCGATGTACTGTACTTCTAGTCTAGTCTAGTACAGTGCACCAGTTTTGAACTCTTGAATCTCAGGGCCAAGGAGCTATAGTTGGAAGTGGAGGGTACTACTGTTCTCTAGAACCATCGCTGTACTATCAATGCAGGGAAAGTACACCTGCGTAGTGGCCTAGTGGGTACTCTCGGTGCTCTATTCAGCCGCTCCTCTCACGTAGCTGGCCTACTCAGCTGCTCCTCTCACGCACACACTAGCAGCCTGTTTATCAGCGACAGTTACTGCGGGGGCAGAACATTTGAGTTATTTGATACATCGAGACTAGGCTTTTCGCTTCCATTTGTGGAGGTGTAATGGATCTCGTCGAACTTTGTTAGTAGTTCCTTCGTTATGAATGAGATGAAGCAAAGCTTTTGCCTTCGTTTCGAAAAAAAAACGTCAAGAGGAATTTCTTTTATAGTAGAGCCGATAATGGAGTGAAGTCCATGCGTGCAATGCCACAAGCTACAAAGTAGTAGTAGAGCACTTTACGTACACAACCAGATTGCACAGTTCCCAATGCCCCGCCAGGCTTTTCCGGCTCCTCGGGCTTAATTGGGAGGCGCTAGTTTAAATTTAAATATGCTACTAGCTGATGAGGAAGCTGCAAGCGAGGTGCAGCTATGGCGAGCACGCGAGCCACGGGATGCTGGGAAGGAAAACCCGTTCACGTGGCTAGGCTATCCAGTGCACCCAGATTGTGGTGCCGCATGTCCGTTTGACTTCAAAATTCAAACTACCCGTGTAAAATATTGGCTCGCAGCGAAGTTACTATTTAGAAAAAGGCCGCCGTGCGTTCGGTCGGGATCGAACCCACAAAACGAGGTATGCACTCCCGCGACCACTAGTAGTACTCGTTGGAGTACAACACAACCTAGAATCGCCTTTTGTCTCTAGTAGTACGTACATTGTTCTTTACAAGAAACCCCTAGTAATGCAAGAAACCACTAAAAGGCCAAGAAACTACTACCACTTGCATACGTGGTAGACTTAAGATAAGACTACCTTATAAAGCATTGTACATGATCTTACCAACCAGCCCTACCATGAAACGACTACTCTACAAAGTGCCGTTATAGGCACGTTTCAACCCATGGCCCTGTTTGGATACATTTTTTGTCAATCTAACCCTGCCATCCAAACACCACTTTGGTTAGAGTTAGTTCAGGGTTAGAATCTAACTCTAACCTCTGATAGGACCCATGCCGCCCATTAAGTCAACGCCTTCTATTCGACCGGGCGTTATGACTTGTGGGACCTACATGTCAGTCTGCACAAAAATCCCCGAGTGACCTCCTACCTCCGGCCCGTCCACCTAGTCATCCTCGGCCATGGGGTACAGCTACCTCCGCCGACAGAAGGCGAGGTCAAAACCGCCAGTGGTGTGGAGCCCATGTTGTGGTAGTCCGGATGCCAGCTCCATCCAGCTGCTTGTCTGCAAGGTTTGCTAGCTAGATTGGCACGGCAGCGCGGCGGCTTGCTCGCGCGCGCCGCGCTAAGGCCAGCCATCTGGCTCGAGCGAAGTCCAGTGCGGCGGCTTGCTCGCTCATGAGTCACGCTCGGGCCAGCCTGCCAACCCGTGCGGAGGCCAGCGCGGCGTCCGGCCCGTCCGACGGAGCAGCGGACAACTCGCTCATCACCAGCGCCGCCGATGAACATGCATCAGTATTGTTTGAAGTAATGTTCAGGAAAAATAATGATTTGAGGGGGAATAACAGGATAGAAGGTCAGATGTGGGTCCCTCGTGTCAACGGTCAAACAAAATGTGTTGGTTTAAGCTGCCTCGTTAGCACAGACGTGTGGGCCAACCCTGTCATAAATGGGTTTAAATGAACCTAATCGGTAGGAGTACTAGGTAGTAGTTTTTGGCGTGGATTAAGAAATTTTGGGAATGTTTTTGCTATTTTTTGCACAATAGATTCTTCCTAGGGATGGTTGAAAGTTGTAGTTTTTTGTTAAATACTCTGCATATTGTAAGTAGGAGTGAAAATTAAGCTTTGGAAGCCAATAAGCAAGGCTAGTTACATAGTGCATATGTGTACATGATTGAAAGTAAATATCAACCATGAGTGACTAATATCTTGATGGAAAACTTGAAACTATGGAATACTAGGAAAATAAATGCATGGTTGGAAATACTAGCAATGTTCATGTGCGTTGCAATGAATCATAATTAGAATAATACTTATTCACAAACTTGATGCAAAACACTCTAATTTTGATATACATATGTCACTAGAGATATATTATGTTTCAATTAGGATATATTCCTTGGGCTGTTTTGGTGAGGTCAGGGAGGGATGTGGTTGGTTTTAAGATACTAATTATGGTTTTTTTGCAAATTGGTAGACAAGTGGGATGTTGGTGAGAAAAGGCAACAAACATACCTCACAGTCGTTAGATGTAGATCTAATGGTCAGAAACGACGGATGGCAGACACACCATCATCACCAACCTAGTCTTCTGTAAGAGTACTAGCAAGATCCGTGCATTGCATGGAACAATAAGATGCATTTTTTTGTAAAACACTTGTTGTGATTGACCCTTGCGGGAGTAATCCCATGTGTAAAAACTGACGATATCTCGAGAAATATGAGATAAGGTGAAGAGGAGTGGGGTGTGGTGGTGACTGGTGGTCGGACTGAGCGGAGGCATGGGGATTGACGACGCCGGCAGCCGCCACCAGGCCAGTTTGTTACAGAGGCTTCCTTTCTTAATTGCTCAACAATGAGGTTTGTTGGAGATAAGGATGAACGAGGGAAGGCCTTGTCTGCAAATGTGGTGAGGGGTGCGGGTATCTTTTAGTTTAATTTCCATCCGTCAGATATAGATCGGACGGTCTAGATGAAAGATGGCACACATACCATAATTGTCGGATTTCGGGTTCCGGAAGACCCTTGAGGTTCGAACTCTGGGGTGCGCGCGGAGATTCAACCCTCTGCCGGCTCGCTCCTTGCCGAATCGCTAGGACCTAAACTACCAAACTGAAAAGCACAAGAGACACAAGATTTATACTGGTTCAGGCCACCATTGTGGTGTAATACCCTACTCCAGTGTGTGGTGTGGTGGATTGCCTCTTGGGCTTGATGATGAACAATACAAGGCAGAACAGCCTCGCGAGGGTCTGTTCTTGGCTGGTGCGATGAACTGCTAGGAGGTTTCTTGATGAGGATCCAGGGTGCCCCTACCCTGGGGGTGGCTAGTCCTATTTATAGGCAAAGGCCCTGGGCCTCTTCCCAAATATTGAGCGGGAAGGGCGCCAACAATTGGCCATTTTGAAGGGGAACAGCGGGTACACTTATCCTGACTAAAGTTGGTCCTCGCCTGTCAAAGGCTCTGGTGATGACACCGGCTTGGGCTCCACAATGACTTCCTTCTGGCCGTTGGGCTGGTCTTGGTCTTGTTGCACCGAAATGGACGCCTTTGCTTGATGCTCTCGCCTGCGCTTGCTCCCTTTGCACCAAAGAGGAAAGGAGGACGCTGCGTGGGCTGGCGCCCGATTGGCGCCCTTGGTCGTCATGGCTTGCGTCATGGGCACCTCGCGAGGTACCCCGCCTTGAACTCTCCGCCTCCTCATGAGCTAGCCTGATGGGGCCGTGCCTGAGGAAGCTCCTTGTCGTCTGCCCCGCGAGGCTTGGCCCCTCGCGAGGGTCTTGAGCCTGCGTTGATGAAGATGGGCTGTGCTGGGCCTCCTTTGAGCCACGCCGTAGGCCGCAGGCAGGCAAGTCTGGGGACCCCCGTTCCCAGAACACCGACAGTAGCCCCCGGGCCCACGGTGCGCCCGAACTTGGCAGGGCGGAGAGGTGAAAGGGCAAGTGCGAAGCATCACGGGCCCTAATAGCCTGTGGCCTTGAGCGCCGCGTGGCGGTCGATTGGTCTGGGGCGAATCCGCTTCCCCATGATGCCTTAGTAACCGCACGGATTTGACAATTCCCTGCATGCAACGCGGGTCATGACTACCTGTGATAGTGGAGGTCGACGGTTGGCCTTTGCCAGCTATAAGTACGGAACGGCGCATGCCCTTCCAGCTTATCCCTTCTTGCTTCTCCTTCTTCTCCATGGCTCCACCAAGGAAGTTCTCGACCGCCGAGAAGGGGAAGGCCCGCCAGGTCGAGTCTTCCTCTCCCCCGCCCAAGTGCGGTCGAGGTCGCCCTCGCAAGCATCCTGTGGCCTCCACGGCGGTCCCCCGTGGTGGCGGAGGTGGCTCTCAGTGCGGCGACGAGCGGCTGGCCATGGTCGGCGGGCGTCCCACGGCCGTGCGACCCCCGAGGCCGCGCCTCCACGCCCGGCGGAGTTCGTGGTGTGGGCGGTAGAGCCGTCCGGCGCCCGGCTTCATCTCCCTCGCTTCCTCCTGGGTGAGCTCCCAGATGGCGCCCTGGGTGGCCTCTGGCTCCAGGCGGATGGCTGCTGCAGCCGGGCTTCGTGGGCTTCTCTGGAGGTCTCTGCTACAGGGAACCTGTTCCTGACCCGCGGCAGGCAGACGTTTGCTCGCGCGCGTGGTCTTCACCGCCGGTGCTCCCTGCACTTCAAGTATGACGGCGACGCCACCCTCTACGTGAGGGTGTTTGGGGAAGATGGTCGCCGCATGGGGTGCTGCCCTGAAGATGACGACCGCGGCCGGGGACTCAGCCCCGGCGTGGATGGAGAGGGCAGCGCGCGGGCGGCTGGCGACGCCCATGACTCCTCAAGCTTCACCAGCTCTTCTTCGGGTGGTGACTCTTCCAGCAGCAGCCGCGGCCAGCCCCCACGCCGCCGCGCCTGCTTGGAGGGTGGCAGCGGGTCTGCTCGCCGCCGCGCCCCGGTGAAGCGCGAGAGGGAGTCCGCCTGAGCTCCGGAGGCGGCTCGAGTCTTCCGAGAGGGCCGGCACGGGACGTGCTTCGCCTGCTTTTGTTCTTTTCCTTTCTTTTCTCCTACGCAAGAAGGACAACAATGTATGGCCCCGTGGGGGCGCGTTTGGGTTAATGCCGTTAATCACTGTACTGCTTTTGTTATCCTGATACTGTTCTTCTCTGTTGTATGCCCATTCGCAAGTAAACCCCGGCCTTGGCCGCGGGGGCAACCGACCCAGGCCCCGTGTTCGCGTCGTGCTGCCCGTGAGGCATGGTCCGGAGGGGTGCTCCGGCTGTGGACCAAGGTCGTGAAAACCTGAGAGATAGGGGTAGGAACGCTCACGAGGGCTCCCGGGGCTTCTGCCTCGCGAGCCCCCGTGCAAGAGAAATCGAGGCAGGAGAGCAAAAAAGGTCGAAGAACCATGGACCAAAAGAGGGCGATAGTTTCGATAAAAACTCCAAATGGGAATAACTAGCCAACTGCAGAAAGCAAATGAAAAAGCCGCGTCCGGCACCTAGTCTAGTCTTCGATGTCTTCTCACCAGCGCGGAGCTAAGTGCTGCCACTGGGCGTGGGAGGGAGCCCCAGGGCCTGAGACCGGCACCCCTGAGACTCCGGGGCATGTACAGCCCCAACTCATTATTACGTGAGAGTGTCACGGGCGGCGAGCTTCATAGGCGTTGGCCTTCTTCGCAGGCTCCGGGCCTTTCTTCGGGGAAGCAAGCTTCATGGGCGTTGGCCCTCTTCACAGGCTCCGGGCCTTTCTTCGGGGAAGCAAGCTTCACGGGCGTTGGCCCTCTTCACAGGCTCTGGGCCCTTTCCAAAACGTGACAGCTTCACAGGCATTCGCCTTCTTCACAGGCTCCTGGCCTTTTCAAAAGATGAGCTTCACAGGCATTCGCCTTCTTCACAGGCTCTGGGCCTTTTCCAAAAAATAGGCTTCATAGGCATTCGCCTTCTTCACAGGCTCTGGGCCTTTTCCAAAAAGATAAGCTTCACAGGCGTTCGCCTTCTTCACAAGCTCTGGGCCTTTTCCAAAAAGATAAGCTTCACAGGCATTCGCCTTCTTCACAGGCTCTGGGCCTTTTCCAAAAAGATAAGCTTCACAGGCGTTCGCCTTCTTCACACGCTCTGGGCCTTTTCAGGGGTAAAACCTCCGGAGGTGCTGGATGTTCCACGCGTTCTGTATAGGTAATCCCTCCTGAGTCTCCAAGTGCACGGAGCCGGGCCTGGAAACATGAACAACCTTGAACGGGCTCTCCCACATGGGAGAGAGCTTATGCAGTCCCTCCATGGAGAGGACCCGTCGGAGCACGAGGTCCCCTACCTCGAGAGTTCTAGGGCGGATGTTGCGGCAGTGGTATCGCCGGAGTGCCTGCCGGTACCTTACCGCTCGCAGCGCAGCTTCCCGACGACGCTCCTCCCCCAGCACGAGGTCCGTCCCCCGCATGGCATCCTGCAGCGTCTCATCAAACGCCAGGACCCGCGCGGATCGACGCTTGACCTCGTGAGGGAGGACCACTTCGGCTCCGTAGACCAGGAAGAAGGGGGTCTCTCCAGTCGGCTTGGTCGCAGTTGTGCGGATGGACCACAACACGGACTGAAGCTCGTCATACCAGCCTTTGCCGCAGGCCTCCAGTTTCTTCTTGAATGTCCTGGTCTTGAGGCCCCTCAGGACCTCTACGTTGGCCCGCTCGGCCTGTCCTTTGCTTCGGGGGTGCGCCACCGAAGCGTAGCATATCTGCGTCCCAAGGTTAGCACAATATGTTTTGAAAAGGTTACTGGTGAACTGCGAACCATTGTCGGTGATGATGCGGTTCGGCACTCCGAACCGGCTCACGATGCCCTTGATGAACTTGACCGCAGAACCGGCAGGGATGGTGCGGACGGCCTCGACTTCGGCCCACTTGGTGAATTTGTCCACGGCGACGTAGAGGTAGCGATAGCCCCCTGGCGCCCGAGGAAAAGGGCCCAGGATGTCCAGCCCCCAGACCGTGAATGGCCAAGTGAGGGGGATGGTTTGCAGACCTCCTGCCGGCTGGTGGATTTGCTTGGCATGGAATTGGCAGGCCTCGCAAGCCTTCACAAGTTCAACAGCGTCATTGAGCGCAGTGGCCCAATAGAAACCGCTGCGGAACGCCTTGCCGACGAGGGTCCGTGACGACGAATGATGCCCACAGTCTCCACCGTGAATATCTGCCAGCAGTTCCTTCCCCTGTTCCCTGGTGATGCAGCGCAGGGACACATCGTTCGGTCGTTTCCGGTAGAGCTCCCCATCCATGATGCAGTATGCTGTGGCTTGCCGCGCCACACGCTCTGCCTCCTCCTCCTTTTCCGACAAGGTCCCTTGCGTTAAGTAACTCTTGAGCTCTGTCATCCAGCACCCCTCTTGAGGTTCCATCGTCAGGAGCAGGCATGCTCCTGAGGCCGGGCCACAGGGTGGGGCTCCCGAGGCAGGTGGCTGAGGGAGCTCCACCCGAGGCTGTGCTGTGCTTGATAATGGTGGCAGGGCTGAAGGCTTGAAGAGCCGTTCCTCAAAGACGCCCGGCTCCTGGGGCAACCTCCTGGAAGCTTGTTTGGCGATGTCATCGGCCTCTTGATTAGTGCCGCGGGGCACGTGCTGCAGCTCCAACCCCCAAAACTGTTTCTCCATCCTGCGGACCTCCGCAAGGTAGGCCTCCATGTGCTCATCTCTCGGCTCATACACCTTGTTGGAGAAATTGACAAGGAGCTGCGAATCGCCCTTGATAGTAAGACGCTTCACTCCCAGGGCAGCGGCGGCCTTCAGGCCCGCGATCAGTCCTTCGTACTCTGCTATATTGTTGGAGACCTTCTCGCCTTGCTGGAAGCAGAGCTGCACGGCGTAGTAGAGCTTGTCCTGAGCGGGATATATGAGCACCGCCCCAGCTCCAGCGCCCTGCCTGGAGAACGCTCCGTCGAAGTACATGACCCAGCCTTCTAGCGCTTCGCTTCCTGGGGAGAGGGACCGATCCTCGCCGGCCCTGAGGCCCGGTGCCTTTGTCCATTCGGCCACGAAATCTGCCATCGCGGCCCCCTTGATGACTCTGGTCATGCTGAACTCGAGTTGGAATGCTTGCAGTTCAATGTTCCACTCGGCGACCCTTCCGGCTGAGTTGGGGCTCCTGAGCACCCTCTCCAAGGGGTATGCTGAGACAACCTTGATTGGATGACCCTAGAAGTAGTGCCGCATCTTGCGAGAAGCCACCAGTAATGCGAGGAGGAGCTTCTGCGGCATGGGGTACCGTGCCCTCGCATCCCGTAACACTGTGCTGACGAAGTACACCGGGTGCTCGACGAGGCTAGGAGTGTCGGTGCTGGTGGCGTCCTCCGGAAGCCGTGGTGCTTCCTGAGGCGGCGGAGCCTCCAGGAGCTGGGTGCCTGGAAGGGGGGCCTCTCCCGCCCCTGGTGCGCTCTGCTGCGGCGGCTGATCTTCTTCAGTCGTGGTGGTGGCTTCTGCGAGTTCCTTTTGATTCAGCCTTGCCTTGGCTCGGATGGCTGCCGTGGTTTTGGCCCGACGCTCCTCCCTAACTGCCACCAGGGCTGCGCTAGCGGAGTAGGGAGTGGCGGCGAGGTAGAGTACCAAGGGCTCCTGAGGGCGCGGGGCCACCATCACTGGAGGGCTAGTTAGGTACCTCTTGAGATCTTGGAACGCCTTGTCGGCCTCTTCAGTCCATTCGAAGGGCCCCTTTTTCTTCATCAGCTAGAAGAAAGACAGCACCCGCTCCCCCAATCGGGAGATGAAACGCCCCAGCGCCGTCATGCTCCCCGTGAGCTTCTACATTTCCCTGAGGGTCTTTGGTGGGCTCATGTCCTCAACTGCCTTGACCTTTTCTGGGTTGGCCTCGATGCCTCGGTGGGATACGAGGAAACCCAGGAGCTTGCCCGAGGGAACTCCAAACACACACTTCTCCGGGTTGAGTCACAGGCTCACTGCGTTGAGGCTTGTGAAGGTTTCCTCCAGGTCTTGCATCAAGGTCTTGGCCTCGTGAGACTTCACTATGATGTCATCGACGTAAGCCTCCACATTCTTCCCGAGCTGCGGGCCCAAGGTGATGTGCATGAGCCGCTGGAAGGTTGCCCCCGCGTTAAGTAGTCCGAATGGCATGCATGTATAGCAGTACACCCCGCACGGGGTTAGGAAGGCCGTCTTTTCCACGTCTTCCACCGCCATTTTGATCTGGTGATACCCGGAGAAGGCATCCTAGAAGCATAATAGGTCACACTCGGCGGTGGAATCAACGATCTGGTCGATGCGAGGGAGCGGGAACGGATCTTGCGGGCATGCTTTGTTGAGGTTGGTGAAGTCGACACACATGCGTTCCTTTCCTCCCTTCTTTGGCACAACCACGGGGTTGGCCAGTCAATCCGGGTATCGGACCTCGCGAATAACCCCTGTGGCCTCTAGCTTGCGGGTCTCTTGGATGATGAAGGCCTGCTTTTCAGTGGACTGCCTCCTCGCCTTCTGCTTCATAGGACGCACGTTGGGACACACGTTGAGGTGGTGCTCGATTACGCCCCGTGGGATCCCTACCAGCTGATCGGGCTCCCAGGCGAACACCTTCTTGTTTTCACGCAGGAACTTGACCAGGGCTTCCTCCTGCCCGGGCTCGAGGTTGGCGCCTATGGTGAAAGTGGCCTTAGTGGACCCGTCCTCGTCGACAGGTATCTGCTTGGTCTCCGCCTTAGCTTGGGTGAACAACTGCTTCTTCTTGGTCGGCGCAGCCCCCTTGGGCTTGCGGGTTTCCGCACTGGCGGGCTGCGCCGCCGCCGCCGCCTTGAGGGTGAGCTTGAGCACTCGCAGCGCACCTTCGGTGTCCCCAGGCACGGTGAGGACGCCATTGCTCCCGGGCATCTTCATGAGGTTGTACCCCGGGGGAGTCGCAGCCATGAATTTGGCCAATGCTGGATAGCCAAGGATAGCTTTGTAGGGGAGGCCGTTGGGGGCGATGTCGAAGTCGTCCAGCTCCGTGCGGAAGTTATCGTTGGTGCCGAAGGTCACCGGAAGCCGGATCTGTCCCAGGGAGCTGGACGACCTGCATCCTACACCCGAGAAAGGCTGGCTGGGCTGCAGCCGCTCCCGAGGTATGCAGAGGAGGTTGAAGGCCTCAACTGAGAGCACGTTGAGGCCCGCGCTGCCGTCGATGAGGGTCCTGGTGACGGCCACCTGGCAGATGGTGGGTGTGCAGAGCATGGGGAGCGCACCAGAGCTGGCCGAGTTGGTGGGGTGGTCCCCAGATTCGAAGGTCAGCCCGGCCGACGGCTCCTTCCGGCCCAAGGGAGCCCCCTGCCGCGTGGAGGCGGCGCCGACCCGGCGGACGAATGGCTTGACGTGGTGGCTGGAGGGTGGCGCCTGCGAGCCGCCCAGGAGGGCCGCGACAACCGAAGGAGCCGGCGCGACGGGGTGGGTGATGAAGAAGCTGCGCGGCTCCTCCCTAGAGGTCGCTGGGGAGCGCGGGGGCGATGCTTGCTGCTCGTTCCCCGCCAGGCCGGTGGCTGTGTTGACGGCGGGTGATGGGGAACGATGAGGGCGCCTGCCAGTGGGAGCCGTCTGGGTGACACGGGAGGCGAGGGCGGCTCGGCGCTCACCGCGAGCCCGACGAGCGTCAGACATGGTTGCGGTGGTCGGGGAAGAACGAGATGGCGGAAGGCAGATTCCGGCGCACCCCTACCTGGTGCGCCAAATGTCGGATTTCGGGTTCTGGCAGACCCTTGAGGTTCAAACTCTAGGGTCCGCGCGGAGATTCAACCCTCTGCCGGCTCGCTCCTTGCCGAATCGCTAGGACCAAAAGTACCAAACTGAACAGCACAAGAGACACAAGATTTATACTAGTTCAGGCCACCATTGTGGTGTAATACCCTACTCCAGTGTGTGGTGTGGTGGATTGCCTCTTGGGCTTGATGATGAACAATACAAGGCAGAACAGCCTCGTGAGGGTCTGTTCTTGGCTGGTGCGATGAATTGTTAGGAGGGGTTCAGTCTCTCTACCTACTAGTTTCTTGATGAGGATCCAGGGTGCCCCTACCCTGGGGTGGCTAGTCCTATTTATAGGCAAAGGCCCTGGGCCTCTTCCCAAATATTGAGCAGGAAGGGTGCCAACAATTGGCCATTTTGAAGGGGAACAACGGGTACACTTATCCTGACTAAAGTTGGTCCTCGCCTGTCAAAGGCTCTGGTGATGACGCCGGCTTGGGCTCCACAATGACTTCCTTCTGGCCGTTGGGCTGGTCTTGGTCTTGTTGCACCGAAATGGATGCCTTTGCTTGATGCTCTCGCCTGCGCTTGCTCCCTTTGCACCAAAGAGGAAAGGAGGACGCTGCGTGGGCTGGCGCCCGACTGGCGCCCTTGGTCGTCATGGCTTGCGTCATGGGCACCTCGCGAGGTACCCTGCCTTGAACTCTCCGCCTCCTCATGAGCTAGCCTGACGGGGCCGTGCCTGAGGAAGCTCCTTGTCGTCTGCCCCGCGAGGCTTGGCCCCTCGCGAGGGTCTTGAGCCTGCGTTGATGAAGATGGGTTGTGCTGGGCCTCCTTTGAGCCACGCCACGGGCCGTAGGAAGGCAAGTCTGGGGACCCCCGTTCCCAGAACGCCGACAATAATCACCAACTCGGTTTTTTATAAGAGAAGAAATATAAGTATGGAGATACAAACGTATTATCGATACTTGCTTCCGTAAACTAGCACCTACATTCTATTCAACACCTCGGCATGTGGGGCCTGAGCACAATGACTTCTCGACTGTGTAAAACAAAAATTTTCCCGTCGCCGATAAGGAGGGGGTGACGGCGGCGCGATTTTTGGCTTGCTCTAGTCCTAGTAGTCATACTAGGTGGTCTAAGCACGTGTAGATTTATTCTTTTTCACGTCTCGTGTTCGCCGTACTGACACGACTGTTGATGAATAGACGGTAAGTTATTCACGGGGAAACCCTTGTTGAGCGTGTTTGCAAGAGAGAGAGACAGTGTGCGTGTGTGATATGTTAGAGACTAAGGCAATGATAACAGATTCTTTGTGTCTATGTGTGTGGAGGATAGAGAGAGACATGTACATGGGGCTTTGTGTTGTGTAACATGGAGACACATATACATAATTAGAGAGTGAGTGTGTGAGATACACATGCGGACATGGGGAGAGATGAGGATCCAGATAAATGGGTGTTTGTGCGTGTCTGTGTGTGTTTGTGCATGCGTTTGTGTGTGAGAGGGAGTGTGTGTATGTGGAGTAGAGAGACCACTAATGATGTAAACCTAGTATAAGGGAAGGGGGAATGGTGTGACATGTGTAGTAGCGGGATAGCAAGGGTGTGGGCGAGGGGGGGGAGCAGTTTGGAAGAGACATCGAGTGTGTGTGTGGGAGAGGGGTGTGAGACCGCCCGCGCGAGAGAGAGCTAGCGACGGAGAGAGAGCGAGAGAGGAAGAGAGGGGGCGAGAGGGGTCATTTGTGTCCATAAATGGCGTATAGATAGGGATACAATGTTGATGTTGTTCGAAATTGGCCTATGTACGGAGACGCAAGGGAAGCGAGTCATCGTGTGTGTGATATGGACTTCATGAGAGATCTAGAATAGATGGTGTAGAGAACAATGTGTGAAATCGAGAACGATGATACATTAGGGATCTATGGAAAGAGTCACGACATATATGTATACAGGGAAGGAGCCGGGGCGGGTCCGCATGTGGGAGAGATAGAAAGAGGAGAGTGGTGCACAAGGAGACAAAGTGTGCTTGTTTGTAGTGGGGGTGGTGTGTGAGGTGAGTGCGCGAGAACCACATAACTAGGGAGATAGACGTTTGGGGGCGACGTTTTGTGTGTATGGGAAATATACACTCTACATAGTGCGTGTGCTTGGGAAATAGAGATAGCGGGAGACCTTGAGAGTGAGGGAAGAGATGTGTGCATGCTCGAGAGATAAAGTGATATAGACCTATATTGGGGTCTGGACTTTAGAAGAGAGATGGGTGTTAATGTGCTCGTGTGTTGGTGTTTGGGGGAGAGAACGACTTCTCTATGTGTGTGTGTGTGGGGGGGTGGCTTCAGATAAAGAGTGAGGTGTCTATATTTGAGGGACTTTAGCGTAATTGAGATATTGTGCACTCATGGTTGATCAATTTGTTTCACAGTTTGGACTATGAGATAACGATACTTTCAAACATGCGTGATATACCTTGATGTACCAGAATTACAAACCTAAGATTGGAATTTTGGAATTCGACTCCATCATTAGCTTTTGTAATTCATTTAAACGGAGGTACATTTTTTAAGCTGGGATTTCGTGATTTCAAATTCGTATATCAAACCTAGAGATATACACATACGGGCATGTTCAAACTTTATAATCATCCACTTTATTCATACACATACACACTTTTTGCTTTTGTCATCATATTTAGGATAAACACATTTGGAATTTCATTTGAATTGGACCGTATGATGGTATTTGCTTGTAGTAGCTCAATGATCCATATTTGAATTGAATGGACAATCTAAGTTTCGAGTTGGAGACATTGATTTTCAAAACTTGCACTTTTTTTTACGTGCAAAACAAACAAATTGTCGGCCATGATATCATAGTCGGCCGTACAAGAGCAGAACACTTATAATTTTAGGCGCCAAAAGCTTTCAAACTTCCCGCTCACATCGAAATGTCACGCGCCCGAAAGTTTAGCCCTGCGATATTCCTGTTTTACCCCTGCCACATGACCGGAAAATGGCTGCTTTGGTAACTCCATTGTTTTCCCCTCTTTGCCCCCAACATTCTTCCCCAGAGCCCCTCCCCTTGCCCTCCTTGACCCCCCAACCACGGCAAGACGCCGAATCTAGTCCTCCGCTGCAGCGGTGGACCTCACACCCCGTCGGATCTACCTTCCGCACCTTGGAACCCCCAACTGCCAACTCACCACTTCACCGGAGCTGCTTCAGCGATTGGCTTGTCCACCACTCCAGATCTCCTTGACCGCCATAATGGTCCACCACACCGGATCTGCTTAACCGGCGCCCTAGTCCACCACAGTGT
The DNA here is from genome assembly GCA_963921465.1 of Triticum timopheevii. NCBI lineage: Eukaryota > Viridiplantae > Streptophyta > Magnoliopsida > Poales > Poaceae > Triticum > Triticum timopheevii. Next base: position 528,957,140 of record OY997268.1, read on the forward strand.
AGGCCCTTCACTGACTCCCTCGTTCGCTCCTTCGCTGGCCCTTCATACAAGCCCTCGTCCATCGCAACAGATCCGCCTCACCGAAAGCACTGTACAATGCGCCCGCCGAAGCGTTCGTCCACTACACAGGACCCGCTCCACGGACGCCATATTCAACTCCACCGGCCCTGCTTTACCTACGCCGCAGCCTCATCAGGTTATTTCGATTTGTACTCCTTCGGTTTTTATCTTTATCATGCAACTGTTCACATACCACAGATGAGCTTTCTTGTATGTCGACAGGCACCGCAACCGTAGCACCGAAGCCGCTTCAGCGATGGCGACAGCCGGCCCAAACTCAACCGCAACACGAGCACCATTGAAGATCCTTAGCTATCAAGTATGACAACAATACCCATACGCCACTGAGAATCAGGTACTATTATCCAACGGCCGGCGCCTACGTTCACTTTCCTAGCATAAGCACCGCACCTTTGAATTTCTTCAGGGCATCATTCAGTTTTTCATGAGACGCGTTATTCCGCTTGCACCTATAGGGCCATACTTCTGGTAGTGAACATGTTACATGTGCTAAATTACATACCAGTGCACATATAGTTAATATGCTTTAGTTTTGTCCTAAGTACTCCCAACGTTCCAAAATAGATGACCCAACTTTGTACTAACTTTGTACTGAAGTTAGTACAAAGTTGAGTCATCTATTTTGGAACGGAGGGAGTATTACTGTACTTCCTAGATATCACTGCCTACTATTTTACTTCTTGAATGCCATATTTATGATAATGGTGTTGTTCTGATGCCACCTGTTGGTTCCATCAGACTGCTTAATGTTCTCTATGCTTAATTACACATCAGCAAACTAGCATGTGGTTTCGCTGCTTTTTGTTCGTTTTACCCCACATTTTCTGATGCTAGCTATTACATCAGTGCTCTGAGCCTCTATTCATTACTTGTTTGTGTGTTCTTGATCTTCCCAAGTTGCATGACTAATTTGATGCTTCTATTAATTATGGAGTTGCCAACCCCATCAAGCAAAATATTTGTTCTTTTGGGGCTGGCACCTCAAACAAGCATAAAAATAGACGGAAGCAGATATATTGTCGTGTATGCACACACCCTTCTTTCATTAGTTTAGATGAACCATTGATGATCAATTCAGACCAGTGCATGCGATTAAAATTAATTTTACCTAAATAGACGGTGCAGAATAAACTACAACAACTAGATTTGCAACCACGGGATGCTGACGATATCTTCAAAGAACATTGCAACAACAGCGAGGCTTCACAACAACATATGGTAAGCTAGTGTGTTTTAGTACATGTGAAATGTAATGCGAGTGGGCTGCTTTCTTGGCTTGTGCCCTCAACCTGTAATCCTACCGAATTACAAATAGTTCCGTTGTTTGCTCTGCTATATTGCTTGATTTGAATGCTTGTTTGTTGTTACTCTATACCTGAGTTGGCCAATATGTCAGCAGTGCCTGCTATACTATCGTAAAGAAATGCATTCCTATTTCATTTGAGTCCTTAACTTTTCTTCTAAACTTCATCACAAGACAGTCTTCGTAGTTTATATGAGGCCACACTGTTAAGTGCTTTCTCAGATTATTTCAACTGCTTAGATGCCTTGGCAACTTAAATATAGCGGTGGTACACTCCCTTTCAACTAGGGATGTCAACTGGGTCCCATTTAATCCCGATTGAAGTCCACTAGTGGTATGATAGTTCAAAAGAGTTTTTGTTTTTTGAGGAAAATGAACTAGGGAGCTAGCAAAAAATAACTAGATGGGACTGGTGGATGTCGTTTACTTGCCACTTACATCCCTAGTTTCATCTTACCATTTTAATTTATTTTCAGCTTATGCTGCTTCGAATTTGAATATAGCTTGCTATGCTCGGCAATAATTCGTCTGTCATTTACCATGTAAGCTTACTGCCTGGATCATACGATAACTATCTCTTACTTATGTCCAGTAGAAACCTTTCAGGATGCCGTTCACACTAGGACACAATGTACAACCCCAGAATCTATTTGTGGAAGCAGTGCGCCATCCATGTTACCAGATGGTAGCAGTTCAGAGGCAACACTACCGGAGAGCAGTCTGAGCATAGATATTATAGTGCTTGAGGCTCTACTAGAGGCAGAAAGAGATGGTGTGGCTACCATGAATGAGGTAATCTTTATCTTGAGGCTGGAAATTATGGAATTAGCGGCATGCATTATGCGAGCAACCCAAGAATTGGAGGAAGTAAGAATGTTGCATTTGAATACGGAGGAGGTCCTGCTGTTTCTGCTATCTGAAGCCCAGTGTAATCCCGGTTCTTCTTTAGATACCAGTTGAAATTGTCATTAGATTATTGTACTTGCATGCTGTGTCATGTCTCTGAATGGATTATGTTGCAAGACCCCCTATGTTGTCCATGTGTTGTAATGATCCGATTTTTTTAGGCGAGGTAATCCTCAGTACTTGTATGATTGTCATAAGGACTGTTTTTCGTGTGAGCATATTGTATTGGATGAAATAACTGTTTGACTCAGAGTGTATCCAACCTACTGAATTCAAAGATCACGACATTTCTAAATCATAATCATATATAAAGGTGGAATAAATCTTTGTTGTGGTTTTGAAGAAATAAATAACAAAACATAGAATTATCTGTGGATATTCGTATCGAATACAAATTGGATTTGAATTTAGTTTGCCAGGGCCCAGGGCAAACTTGAATGCTAATTCTCCCAAGTTTTGAACGAAGCGGCTGAACACCCGCTATAATTTGTGGGCTGCCCGAAGTAGGTGTTTGCGAGATGAAAATTACTATCTACCCCTGACACTTGACATCCTTATCGACCGGATTTACACTACTGTCGATAGGGGTAGACTAGTAACTTCAATCAGACGTGACACGACGGCCTCTGAGCCCATTCAGACACGGTGGGCGCCAAACGTGGGCGACAAACCACATTTGATTCAAGCTCGTTCGAAAGACATGTGTATCTTACTCCATTTACCCATTCATACATGGTGGGCGGCAAAACAAACTCTCCTCGTCCGAAATCGATGTAGGCTAATATTTTAAATTGGGGCAGATGTGTAACTTCCCTCAGACGTGACACAACAGCCCGACCCGTCAGCCTCGTTCATACACCGTGGGCGCCAACCGTGGGCGGCAAAACACCCTCTCCTCGCCCGAAATAGTTACCGGCAAATATTTGGGACATGCAAGATTATCGTCCTATCCCCAACCGACGCGATGTCTAAAATTTTAAATGGGGGATAAGTTCGTAACTTTCCCACATTTCAGACAAGCGCGTCCCAAAGTTTGAGATCCCCCTCCCCTCCATTTCCCCATTCATACACCGTCGACAGCACGACAACCTCCGCACTGCGGCCACCCTCCTCTGTCCGCCACCCCATCCTCCACCTTGCCGGAGCCACTACCCCTACCCTGTCGTCCACTGCAAGAGATGGACGTCTCTCACCCACTGCGCTGGACCAGGATCCTTTCATCGCCTCCTCTCACTTCATCGGCGCTGTCGTCCACCTTGCCATTGCCGCTCCTATGACTGCCTCGTCCACGGCAACACGATTTATCCCCTGACCTGTCCGTCTGCCGTCTAAAGTCTTCTTCCCCGCCGCTGACAGCCATCGCACCCGCATCACCCTCAACATATCAGCATAGGCCTACATGGCGTCGCAAGAGAGGTGGTACTCTTCCATATGTGCTTAAATTATTGATCTCACCCGGAAAATAGATCGTAATTTGTTTACTGTACTTTTCTTGTCCGTACCAAATCGTAGTGGCTAGTTGAAAGCAAACATTGGTTGCGAAGTAGCTTTGTCCGGTTTGCACCTTCAGATCCGCCATGGCACGGGCACTATACTCGTAAAGCTTATGGTTTCCCCCTTTATATTCATTACCATCATCGTAGGTGCTTCATGTCGTGCTAGCACTGCTCCTCAAGACCTCAACCCAAAGCTTACGTGTTGAAATACGAATCTGATATGATGCTCATATCACTAAAACAGGGAACGTTTAATTGGTCACCTGATGTTCCTATATTCGTTTCGAAAAGCATGTGCGCCACCCACTGGTCCAACTAGTTCCACTTTCCTGATTTTTCTCTTGATGCTTAGGGGTTTCCCCTTTTTCTACTCTACTATGATCTGCGTAGGTGCTTTCTGTCATACTAGCATTACTCCACCCTTCAAGATAAACAACACAACACTCAGAATTCGAAAGCTTAGTTGTTCAAATATGATTGTGATATGATACTGATATTAGTTAACCGACACATTTAATTGGTTAGCTAAAGGTCCCACTTGAGTTTCCAAATGCATGTCGTGACATATAGAGAGACAGCACAATTGCATTTCTTTGTCACTTGTTGACCGTACTTTCTTGTCCATACCAAATCTTAGTTGTTATTTCAAAGCAAACATCGGTTGCTAACTACCCTTTGCGCGGTTTGCAGCTTTAGATCTGCCATCCCACTGCCACGGTCAACACTGTACTCATCATGCTTATGGTTTCCCCATTTTATGATGACCACAATCAGCGTACGTGGTTCGCGTCGTAATAGCACTACTCAACCCATCGAGCTAAACAAGCTTAGTTGTACAAATTCATATATGATATTATTGCTGATATAAGTAAAACCGAGAGATGCTTAATTGGTTAGCTAAATGTTCCTACTTTAGTTTCGAAATGCATGTGAGCCACATATGGAGAGACCGGAAAGAATAGTATTTCTCTGCGCGCTCTGGTTCATCATGGGTGGCCAACCGACATTGTACTGAAAGACTTGTAATATCTTCAATCTGCTTGCTCTTCTGCTCTTCTTTGAGATGATCCTCTTCTCTTGTGGTCGACTGGTCAGGTCGAGTTGTTCTCCTTTAGTATATTCTGAATCTGTCAGGTCAGGTCGACTTTTTCTTCTTTACTATATGTTGAAGCTATCATCTGCGAAGTGTCATCACTTCTGGAGCTCTCATATTTTGAGTAGTAGGCCACATTATATTAATGCACACACCAAATTACAACATGCATGACATCTCTTAAAAGAATTGTAGAGATAGCACAAAGGGGTTTACAGGGAGGCAGTATTGGATTAGAATCACTTCTGCATTACAAAGAAAATCTCATTAGTTTTTATGTTTTCATGCATGTCAGATATTGAACATTATCAAAATGAATATGAGAATGGGCGCACGAGAGGAATATGGCGGAACAATCCACTGGCTAACAAACTTGGCATGGTGGAGGATGGCCTATCTTATTCACCCATCAAGGTGCTTGCTCTAACTTTGCAAAGTTGTATTGGTCGCACATATTTTGCATCCGACCTCTTGCATTACTTATACTTTGTTACACCATCTGCTTAGTTTAAGCATCATATATGAGTATATGCCATACCTATCCATTTTCTGTAACTATTCCATGTGTCGTCACACTATGTTTTTCCAGTCAAATGTTGTTCTTTAGTAATAGATGTCCAAAAGGAAGAGGGTGAGTGTAGATCCTCAAGGAGTACAAACTAGGTATTTGGAAAAGGTAGTGATACCTGTTAAACCAGATAGATCAGCAACCACAGAAAACACAGGCCCAACTGTGCCACACTTTACCCCTACTCCAGTGGCCAAACCCCTATTAGAACTGCTGGGGGCGCAGCGTTAGGTACTGTCTATGATATCAATTCAAAATTAGAACTCCTAAATTTCTGCATGTGCCTTACCTTCTCTCTTGTATGAAAACTAATTTCAGATGAATATCCTTGCTCAAAGGATCATACGATCTCACAACAATACCGGGCTCTGCATTGCTCTTGTCAGTACCTCTCTCCCTTTTGCCTTGTAATGTTGTACTTAATTAATTGCTACTCCCACCGTCCCATAATGTAAGACGTTTTTTAACACTATGTATCATCAGTCTGCACCTGAGCTTCATTATGCTCTGTTTCTTCCAACATTATTTGATCTATATTTACTCTTTGCAAAATGTAGAATAATGGCAACGCTTATAAAGAATTTTCTTTGGGGAATTTATTGAATTATCCTTCCATCAACATGGAGAAGGGCTTTGTCCAGCCCGTGTTAACATGTAATGTAAGTTCATCCTTCTCAAGCCTTCAAACTTTGTTCTAGTATAGATTTGGATAGGCATCATTTCGTCCACTGCTATTTGCTTTGCTGTTTACATCTGATTGGATGTTTGCAACAACTACCAGTTTCAAATTGTAGTTGTAAAAACATGTTCCATATGCAGAATAGATCCATTTATTTGCTTATATAATTGTGAAACCTGTTACGTGTCTCCTTGTTTCTCTTTCAGAGTCGTATCTCTTATGCCAGGTGTAAGTGCATCTAGTGCCACCCCTGGTTGGTTTTGGAGTATTGACGACAAAGTTGGTTGAGGGACTAATGCGTTTGAGAGAATTGCAGGATAACGCAGGTAGTGTCCCTCATTGATTCGGTTTACCTACCGGAGATGACCCCTAAAAATGTATGATGACATTGAAGACAAAGGTGGTATGTGAAGATATTCATATTGAAGACTATGACAAGAGAAGACATTGAGTGAAGACTATGGAGCGCGAAGACTGTGTCATTTCATTGCTTCCCTTTCTTCTTTGTTGAGTCATAGGAAGCACCGTACTGTTAAGTGGGGTCCAAGTGAACTAAGTCAAAATGACTGAAGTGATGCTCAACCCAAATCCTATGTCTTCGAGCGAAGACAATGAGAGCAAATCTTATCCAGAGCTGGATGAGTCAGCTTTGCTTGTAGCCCAAGTAAAGTTGCCGTGTGTGTTTGAAATTTGACCGTTGGAACACATGTCAGTTCCTTAGTGACCTAGGGTCATTTCGGACATATCAGGTCGGGTTGCCTAGTGGCTATAAATAGCCCACCCCCTACACCATAAATTAGTGGCTGCTCAGAGTTAGTGCACGGCTTTTTTCGTTTGAGAGCAACCCACCTCGAAGTCTTTGAGAGAGAAATCCTTGCGAGGACAAAGTCCAAACACCCAGAGCCAAATAGTGTTAGGCGTCACTGAAGTCTTTCTGTCTGTGTGACCTGAAGACTTATTACACTTGAGGACTGTGAATCCTCCAGCCGGTTAGGCGTCGCGTTCTGAGCATCCAAGAGTCATTGTGGATTGCCGGTGAACGAAGTCTGTGAAGGTTTGGAAGTCTACCTTGAAGACTTACCAGAGTGATTGGGCGAGGACTGGGTGTCCTTAGCTCAAGGGGAATAAGGTGAAGACACGGTCTTCTGAGTTGAATCTCAGCCTCCCTAACCAGACGTACAGTTGTTACAGCAACTGGAACTGGTCCAACAAATCCTGTGTCTTCAACGAGCATTTGGTTCTATCCTTTCCCATCCTTTACATTGAGTTTGTCTTCGTGAAGTCATTGTCTATCCATCGTACCTGTTTGACTTCATTGCTTGACTACTATCGTTGATTGACTTCATACTATCTTCCATCCTGATCCTTACTACTTAGCTGCTATTAGTCCTGTACCCTCACATCATTGCATACTTGACTATGGTTTGCTTATGGTAGTTTATCTTCCGCTGCATATCAACTAGGTCATTTCTATTGCTTGTCTTCGAAACTTCCAAGTTTTGAAGACTTTCAAAAAATCACCTATTCACCCCACCTCTAGTCGATACTAGCACTTTCAATTGGTATCAGAGCAAGGTACTCCCTTGTTCTGTGTGATTCGGTTTAACCACCTGGAGTTTTAGCTATGTCGACTGCAGGGATAATCAAAGTCTCCACTGCTTGCCCCGTTTTCGATGGAACTGAATATCCCTACTGGAAGAATAAGATGTGTATGCATCTTGAAGCCATTGATGTCGACCTCTGGTATGTCGTCAAGAACGGCGTTCCCAAGACTGGTAAAGGTGTCACTCCTGCTGATGTCAAGAAGTTCATTCAACTAGACTCTACTGCCAAGAACATTATCTATGGTCATCTGACCAAAGGACAGTATGGCCGTGTGAGTGCTCTGGAAACATCAAATCTAGTCTGGGACTGGCTATCCAAGGTTAACGAAGGTGTATCAACCCAGAGAGATCAAAGAATCAGTGTTCTTCGCAACCTTTTCAACCGCTTCAAGAGAAACGACAATGAAAATGTCCAGCTCACGTTCAATCGCCTCACTGACATCACAAATGAACTTCAAGCTCTTGGCGCAACCGAAATTACCAAGCATGAAATCGTCAAGACACTACTGAGATCACTTGACAGCTCATTTGACACCCTTGCCCTCATGATACAAGAACGTCCTGACTTCAAGACACTCGATCCGTCTGATATAGTTGAGATGCTCAACACACATGAGTTCCAGCTTTCTGAGAAAAGAGATATCTATGGCCCAAACTATGGCCGAACTCGCGCTTTGAAGGCAAAAGTTGTTTCCTCATCTGAAGAAGAATCTGACTGCAGTTCTGAAGATCCTGAAGACATTGGAAAGGAACTTGCTATGCTTGTGAAGAAGTTCCAGAAATTCACTAAGAAGAAAGGCTTCAGAAAGTCTTCACGATCCAGCTCAAGGAATGATGAAGCTTCCACCCATGACCACAAGAAGAGAACCTGCCACAAGTGCAAGAAACCTGGTCACTACATATCTGAGTGTCCACAGTGGGACAATGAGAAGAAGAAGAAGAAGAGCAAGGAATATGATTCTGATGACAAGAAGAAGAAGAAATCCTCAAAGTCTTCTTCTAAGTCTTCTTCCAAGTATTCTTCCAAGTCTTCATCACACAAGAAGAGCTCATCTGGCAAGGCTCGTGCCTTTGTTGGCAAGGAAATGGATTCAGAGGAGGAGTCTGCTTCTGAGGAGGCGGAGGTGGAGTCTGGAGAGGAATCCGACCCTGGCGTTGCAAGTTTGGCTCTAGCCACAGCCTATGTTGCCAAGTCCATCTTCAACACTGAAGACAATGACTTCCACATCAACGCTGAAGCTGATGACGAAGACGATCCTACTCCCACCTACTGCATCATGGCATGTGGTGCCAAGGTAAAATCACATGATGCTTATTTTCAAACATCAAGTGAAGAAGACTCTGATTGTGAATCCAAACCTAGCTACAAAACACTTGCTAAAATTGCAACTGAACAACAAAAGGCTATGGAACATACTCAAAAATTGTTAGATAAAAGCGATGACCTGTTGGACGCAGAAATGAAACGTTCACAGTCCTTAGTTGAAGACATAAAAAATCTTCATGCTAAGTACCAAGAACTTCAAAGTCGTCATGAAACGCTCTCAACTACTTATGAAAGGCTCTCCTATGATTATCTTCAAACGAAACAAGAGCTTGTGAAATTGAGAGCGGCTCATGAAGATCTTCAAAAAGAGAATGAGTCACTTCGCGCTCAACAGATCAGTCCCGCTCTAGAAGAATTCGAACCACCATCTCTAAAATGCATTGAGCGTGATAACGCTACATCTGTTGCTGAATGTTCCACTGCTGCTACTGTTTCATTGTCTTCACCTACTGATGTGGTTACTAACCCCTCTGCAGAGGATACCACTACTATCGCTGATGAAAATGTTATGTTGAAGACATTGCTTGAAACAGGGATGTACAAAAGTTTGAAGGGACATCAAACACTCTACGATGTCCTCAAAAAGCAGATTCTGAACCGAAACCCTAGGAAAGAGGGTGTTGGGTTTGAGAGGAAAATGAATGTTGATGGCTCGTACTGGAAGCCTGAGCAGTACCCCAAAACCACATGGGTTGCTGCAAAGGAACCTTCAGTAGATCCATCCACTTTATCTGGTTTTACCTGTGCTAATCCTATTATCATTGATGAATACTTTGATGCAAACTATAAGCTATTCAAGAATCAAAATGGTGAAGTGTTTGCCAGGTATATTGGTACTAACTGCAGGAATGGACCACCTATGAAGAAGATTTGGGTACCTAAGGAGTACATTGAGAATCTTCCTGTGAATGTCGTCATGACACCACCAAGGAAGAAGACAAACCCCAGACCTATTGCTTCATATGGCCCAAAGGCTTCATATAGATACAGGACTCACTTGAGTCACCCTAACGCCAATGTTTTGCAGGGAAATCATGCTCAGACTTATGAATATGAGCGTGTGTCTTCGAACCACTATGTTCATAGGACTAAGAACTTTTCTACTTATTCATATGAGTATCATTCTTCTCCTACAAGGCTATTTGCTAGGGCTCCAAAGCCAAAACTCTCAGATGCTGCACTTAGACTCATTGCTTCTCAGCCACCCCTGAAAATGTGGGTGGTGAAGAAGAATTAACTTTCTTTTGCAGAGAAAGGTCTCCAGCCTGCAATCAAAGGCGTCCGGTATTATTGCTGGGGACCTAAAACACATTATGGACGCATGATAAAATGTCTTACTATATACATTACATCTGAATTGCTTACCGGTCATACTATGTATCCTAATCTTGATCTAAGATGTGACAATCCCTATATGTGCCAAATGCTTATGCTTCACAACACTCTTGTGAAGCCTATCCTCCTAACTGCACTGTAGGGTACATCACCAAAAGCTTTAGAATGGATTATAGACAGTGGATGCACAAATCATATGACTGGTGATCGAAGTCTTCTCATGGAGTCAACCTTATGACCATCCGACAAGAGCCACATCACATTTGCTGACACTGGTAAAAGCAAGGTATTGGGTCTAGGTAGAGTTGCAATCTCAAAGGATCAACACATGGATAAAGTGATGCTTGTTGAATCCCTTGGTTTCAACTTAATGTCTGTCTCAATGCTTTGTGACTTGAACATGATTGTGCTATTCGGAAAATATCGTTGCCTTGTACTAATGGAATCTGACAAGTCTCTAGTCTTTAAAGGGTATCGAAAAGATGATCTATACATGGTAGATTTCTCAGCAGGTCCAGAGCTTGCCGTGTGTCTTCTCACAAAAGCTTCAGAATGCTGGCTCTGGCATCGAAGGCTAGGGCATGCCGGCATGAGGAACTTGCACTCACTCATCAAGAAGAAGCATGTCATAGGCATCGAAGATGTCAAGTTTAAGAAGGATCATCTGTGTGGTGCCTGTGAAGCTGGAAAGATGACAAGGGCAAAGCACCCCTCGAAGACAATCATGACAACATCTCAACCCTTCGAGCTGTTACACATGGACTTATTTGGACCTACTCACTACTCCGCCCTCACAACAACTGCTTGTCTCTATGGCTTCGTCATTGTTGATGACTACTCAAGATACACATGGGTTCATATAATTCTCTACAAGACTGAAGTTCAAGATGTCTTCAGACGCTTCGCCAATCGAGCAATGAACAATTATGGCGTGAAGATCAAGCATATCAGAAGTGATAATGGCACTGAATTCAAGAACACCGGACTTGATCTTTATCTGGATACAATGGGAATCACTCATGAGTTCTCTGCTCCATACACACCTCAGCAAAATGGTATAGTTGAACGCAAGAACAGAACCCTCATTGAGATGGCTCGAACAATGCTCGATTAATACAAGACACCAAGAAAGTTCTGGCCTGAAGCTATTGATACAACATGTCACATCATCAACCGTGTCTACATCCATAAGCTTCTGAACAAAACATCCTATGAGCTCCTCACTGGCAAGAAGCCAAATGTAAGTTACTTCTGGGTATTTGTAGCTAGATGCTGGATCAAGGACCCCCATCACAAGTCAAAATTTGCACCTAAGGCTCACGAAGGCTTCATGCTTGGCTATGGAAAGGACTCACACTCCTACAGAGTCTTCAACCTCTATCTCTACAAAATCGTTGAAACTGTGGATGTGAGATTTGATGAAACCAATGGTTCACAAAGAGAACTCCTGCCAAGTACACTAGATGAAGCTCCTCCAAGCGAATCTATCAAGCTGATGGGAACTGGTGAAATCATGCCTTCTGAAGCACAGCCTGAAGAGGAACTTATCATCTCTACACCAAAATCAACCTGAAGACAATGCTCAGACCGAAGACAATCCTTCCAATGATGACAATGATCAGCAAGAGCAAAGTCTTCGTCCTGTTCATCCTCGTGTTGCAAATGAAGTACAAATTGAGAAGATAATTGACAGCATCAATGCGCCTGGTCCACTTACTCGCTCAAGAGCAACACAGTTAGCAAAATTTTGTGGGAACTTTTCATTTGTGTCAATATCAGAACCCAAGAAAGTTGCTGAAGCCTCTATGGAACCTAAATGGATTCAAGCTATGCAAGAAGAACTTCAACAGTTCAAGCTGAACAATGTTTGGGAACTTGTCAAGCGACCTGACCCTCGCAAGCATAACATTATTGGAACAAAATGGATATATTGAAACAAGCAAGATGAGCATGGTCAAGTCGTCAGAAACAAAGCACGTCTTGTGGCTCAAGGATATACTCAAGTAGAAGGAATTGACTTCGATGAAACATTTGCTCCTGTGGCTAGGCTTGAAGCTATTCGCATACTGCTAGCCTACGCTAACCATCACAACATCTTGCTATATCAAATGGATGTGAAGAGTGCATTTCTCAATGGCAAGATTGAAGAAGAAGTATATGTAGCTCAACCACCTAGCTTTGAAGATCCAAAACATCCCGATATGGTGCACAAGCTAAACAAAGCACTGTATGGCCTCAAACAAGCTCCTTGCGCATGGTATGATACAGTCAAAGACTTCCTGAAGAGCAAAGTCTTCAAACCTTGATCCCTTGATCCCACACTCTTCACGAAGACATATGATGGTGAACTGTTTGTGTGCCAAATATATGTGGATGACATAATCTTCGACTGCACCAACCAGAAGTATACTGATGAGTTTGGATACATGATGCAAGAGCAATATCAGATGTCCATGATGGGTGAGCTGAAGTTCTTCCTTGGTCTTCAAATTCATCAGCAAAGGAATGGCATCTTCTTATCTCAAGAAAAATAGCTCAAAGATTGTCTGAAGAAGTTTGGAATGGAAGACTGCGAACGCTACACGACGCCAATGCCAGCCAAATAGCATCTTGGTCCCGACGACAATGGTAAAGAGTTCGATCAAAAGGTATACCGCTCCATGATTGGTTCTTTGCTTTATTTATGTGCATCTAGGCTAGATATTATGCTTAGTGTTTGCATGTGTGCTCGATTCCAAGCGGCACCAAAGGAATCGCATCACTTAGCTGTGAAGCGAATTCTTTGATATTTGGCTTACACACCAACACTCGGATTATGGTATCCCAAGGGCTCAAAATTTGATTTGGTTGGATTCTCGAATGCTGATTATGCTGGTGACAAGGTGGATCGCAAGTGTACATCAGGCACATGTCACTTTTTGGGTCGATCACTTGTCTATTGGTCTTCAAAGAAGCAGAACTGTGTATCACTCTCAACTGCTGAATCTGAATACATTGCTGCTGGATCTTGTTGTGCTCAGCTTCTATGGATGAAGCAAACTCTCAAGGACTATGGCATCAATCTGAAACAAGTACCTCTCTTCTGCGACAATGAAAGTGCCATTAAGATAGCCAACAATCCAGTTCAGCACTCGAAGACAAAGCACATTGAAATTCGTCATCACTTTCTCAGAGATCATGTCATGAAGAAAGATATCGACATCATTCATGTCAACACTAAAGAGCAACTGGCTGATATCTTCACAAAGCCCTTGGATGAGAAAAGGTTTTGCAAGTTTCGGTGTGAGCTAAATATCTTGGAATCCTCTAATGTCCTGTGATCAGGCACACATCCTAACACTTATGCATGTTGATGACTTAGATGTGCAACACACGAAGTACTGTATATCTTGAATCAATGAAAACTTACCTTCTGAGTGTGAATACATTAACATGGAATTTGACTTCGGAGCGCCACGATAATTGTGCGCCGTGTCTGGGTCTAATACTTCCTATACGGTGGGTAACGCCACCACCAAATTTCTCTGTTTGAAGTGTTTTACTCATGGCGTTATTTTTGCAATGACTTCACGTTTGGTTTGTCTTCAGTTTCAATTTATCTTCATGATTTTCTTCACTATGATGATTTGATTGCTTTCTGATATATATATATATATATATATATATATATACACAAGTGTTCTGTCCTCTACAGCATTCACTTATAACTATGTCTTCAAGTTGAATCTTTTAAACTAAGTGAATGTGATCGGACCCTAACCTCTCTATGCTTTTAATCTCAAACTCTATCTGTCCAAATCATATGCGTTCTATTGAAACTGTCGCATGTCTTCTCTGCGTCCTAGTCAACAGAAGGCACAGAGACAAACATTAAGTCTGTTTTAAATAACTCCTCGTTATTGTTGAAATCCGGAGAAGCCGCAACAACCATCTGACATGCCTCGCGGGCGTTGGAACGTGGGACAACTCTGAGTATGTTGCATGCTTGCCACGTGCCCCTCAGATGTGAACCGCCAGGGGCACCAGAATAATTGCGCTGTGCTGCACACCTACTTATAAATACTTGTCCCCTGCGGTAAAGAAATCCTTCTTCCACCTATCCACCTTGTCAAAACCCTAGCGCCAATGCTAGCACTCGACGACGCCGGCGACGAAGCACTTAGCTGCCGCGACTTCTCCGACGCCGTCCTCACGCCGGCCGCGGACATCGTCCTCTCCGCCGTCGCCGTAGGTGTCCTCCGTCGCCAAGTTAGGGCACGGTGGGCTGAACTACTCGGTCTCCTATTCATCCCATCTAGCAGTTCTTCGTGCGGTAATTATAACTCTATTTTTACCACCTTTTTGATCTTCAAGATTCATCCTATTTACCGAAAGTGGTTTCTGCCTATACAATGTTAGATCTATTCGGTCTGCGTCTCATACTGCCTAGTCAATTCACTTAGATTTCATATCAAGTTTGATTCCTCACTTGTACTTATTTACGGATTGGTACAAATCTGGAACCAACTCACCTCATATAAGTGAATGTCTTCGCATCATGAGGTCAATGTCTTCAAACTGATTTATCTTCAAAATCTTCTGAGAATGCATATGACCTCATCCCCTTCCCTCGCATCTCTAATGCTATCACAGGTACATGTCCATGGGAGAATCCCTTGGTTCTCATAGTCTGCATTCGTTTGCAGAATACTTACAGCATCATATCAACTCTCCTAAAGCCAGTTCTTGCTTGACCAGCAAGCGTAAGTCTCTGAAGCCTTTGAACATATTGAAGCCATTCAGTTTGAAGTTCATGGCTGCAGAAAAATCAGCAAGGAAGGGTGGCAGACAGCGCCGAGAGGGAACATCCAAAGATCTGCCTGATGACCTAGCAAAGCTCTATAAGACAGATCCTGAAGAGACTTATCATCAGCGCAAGACACGAATCCAATGGATTAGACGCTATTGGACTGAAGAATGGTTCAAGTACAAATTCGTGACCAAGGAATATGCAGAGAAGAATGCTATCAAGAGTCCTTGGGGCGATATTCTCTATCGAGGCCTTCAACCCAAGAACAAAGCTGAAGCTATTGCACAAGATTTCTATCCTTGTATGGTCCGTGGACCTCAGCCTGAGAACGCCGATCCCACATCATTACTCTGGTGTCGTGATGATGCTCTCTTCAAGCGCAACTTTCAGTACGCCAAGGCTTCGGCCAAAGAAAACAAGAAGTCTTTGGGATTAGACTTCAACCCTGGTCCCTCTGCTCCCCGTGCCGACAGCTCCCGTGATGCAGAACCTAATGTTATCGGCCCCTTCTCCAACCTCGATGGCCTCATCACCTACATCTTGGTCCAAGGTGCCAGGGTAGATCATTCTGATAATGATGCTGACACTGATGAAGCCCCAGCTCCTCCTCCAAAGCCGTAGAAGCAAAAGAAGCTAAAGGCTTCTAAATCAGCACCTCCAAAAGCTTCACGTGCGAAGCCTCTGGCCACTGCACCTCCTGAAGCCAGTGTGCAGTCTGAAGATCAATCCCGTATCTCCAAGAAGACGGAGAAGAAAAGGTAAATTGTCAGGCGTACTGATCAAACCTTGACTCTTGCCGCCATTCTGCGTGAAGAACCCATTGATCTGTCCAGTGATGAAGATCTTGCAGATGATGCCCTTGAGCAACTGATAAAGAGCAAGGAAGAAGCAGAGATCTTCAACAACCTGCCTCTCTTCGATGTGGCAATCATCCATAACTTCATTGATGAGTGGTTTGACACACCAAATCTCAGCTTTGAAGATCTGCAGCTTCCCATTGGCCTCAGCGTCTCTTTCAATGGTGCCATTGCTTCCGAGCTAGCTCTCGCTCAGCGCATCGTTGAGCCGAAGAACAAAATTGATTATGAGAAGGCTCAGTTCAAGAAGCATGTGGCGAAGCTCAGTGTGCAAGATGTCAGAAACTTCAAGGTGATGCTGCATGAGCTTAAAGAAGCCTTTCTCAAGAAGCGCCAAGAAGCCCAAGGATCCCGCGAGCATATGAAGAGTTTGGCTGACTAGTGTGTGCTTGCCTACAATGAGGCTGAGAAGCGGAAGTCTCTTGGCCGTCCTGGCATTGACCCCAGGATGGCTGCAAAGAAAAAGAAGAAGCTCTCTACTGCCCAACCTGCGCCTTCAAGTCAAGAAGCACCTCGCATTATCTTCCCCAGTAGCATGACTGGCTCGAAGCCAAAGGTCACGACAACCGCTTCAGAACAGAAGAAGACGACGGCTGCCGAGGCTGAAGCCAGAAAGAGGAAGCATATTGAAGCCTCTGATGCCGCTCCCTCCAAGAAGAAGCGCAAGACCAAGAAGAATAGGGCTGCTCCAACAGAGCCCTTGGTTGTTGAACCCATTTCAGTGGTTCGCCCTGCGTCTGAACATCAAGAAAGACGGATGATAGTTCATGAGCCTGCTCCCACAGAGGCTCATGAAGCTGAAGACATTCCAGCAGCTGAACCCACCGCTGCTGAAGACATTGGTCATGATGACAATGTTGAAGATGATGAAGTTCTTCCTCAGATCGAACACAACATGGTATCATTGCCTGTTCTCACGAACAACGAACTCATCAGCATTGGCCGTCCTCTGACGCCAACTGCTCAGGATGCATCGTGGGCTGATCACCCACAACAACAAGACTCCCCAAGTACTCCCCAACAACAACAACAAGCTACACCACCCGTGCAAGAAGGAGATGAAGACTTTGAGGCCCAGCCTACTCCATCTCCAAAGGCGTTGCCAGCATTTCGCAGGCTTCGCAAAGGACAAAGGCCTCAAGTCCCTCTATCGAGTGTTCCAGAAGGAGAAGTGCAACATCAACCTGTTGCACGTCATGTATTTTCTGAACCCACTCCAACTGTGAATGTCTCCGCGTCTGAAGCCCAAGCTGCTGAAGACATTCCGGTTGCATCAGCCGATGAAAATCAAGAAGACGTACGTGTCCCTACTCCTCCCGTTAATGAAGAAGCTGTTCCTGATGTGAACGTGCCAGTGCCCGACCCTCCAGCTCGTCAAGTGGAGGTTGAAAATGTTGAAGTTGCCACCACCAACACTAATGAAGCCAATGACATAGTCATGGCTGAAGCTAATGTGGAGCTTGAACCAACCAGTGTGCCTGAAGCCAATGAGGCCACTGTTCCTGAAGCACCTGTTGTGCGGCCTGAAGCCTCAGCTGTTGCCACTGCTCCTGTTCCGCCACCAAGGCCCCATACGATTGAGCAAGCATACAGTCATGGTCAGCTAACCACTGTCCGATGGCCCATTCTGGTACCACCGCCTACTGCCTCTGGTACCACAGGTCCAGAAACCAAAGCCAAGATTGCCAAGGTTTCCAGGTACTGCAAACTCTCCAGGGTCCTTCAATGCTAATGGCTTCAAAAGCCACAATACCTTCTTTGACAGCGCCAAGAACCCCTACTCAAAGCCAAGGATATCATCTGATCGGTTCTGGAGTTATCAGCAGCGAAGCTATTACTCCTGCGTTCTGTATGATCAAGGGTGCATTTTCCCTCATATGCACCTCGACACTGAAGCCATTGCTGGACTGCCGTGCTTAGAAGAAGCACTTGACTGTTTTTGTGATGCTGGCCTGCTCAGCTTTGTGACTGACAAAGAACACTGGAACGAAGAACTATTGCTTCAATTCTATGCTACCCTACACATTCGCGGCTACAACAGAGATATCAAGACATGGGTTCTCGAGTGGATGACCGGAAATGTTCATCATGAAGCCAAAGCTCTGGATATCATTGAGCTTACTGGCCTAGACACTCCAGGAGAGCTATATGAACCTGATTGTCAACTACACCGCAATGCACTGGAGAGCATCTTCCATAAGCCAGAACCCAACATGAGCCAGATGTTGAGCATGATGAAGCCTTTGCCATCTGACGCTGAATATCCAACAGAGTTATTTGTTGACGACCTTGAGTATCTGCCATGCACAATATATCATATTATCAGGCGAACTCTATGGCCTATCAAAGGACATTCATCAGCGGCCAAGCTTGAAGGAGCCATGAAGACATTGGTCTTCTACATCCTCAATGGCATCAGCTTCAATTCTCAAGAATTCTTCATCAGGCAACTTGCTGCTTCTGGATCTGACCTTTTTGGTCTGAAGTTCTATGCTCCATGGGTCATGCGCCTCATCAAGCGACACTCCTCTATCAATTATCAGCCCTCTACTCGCAATCATCTAATCTTTTTACCAAAGGTTGATATGTCAGTTGAAGCCATATACTCTGACCCTGCCAAGAAGCCTCTTTGTCTTCAGAATGTCGAGCACCAAAGATTCACTCAACCCATTGAAGGCGTCCAAGCTGTGACACGCATCTATCCAATGGCTGGAAATACTCGTCTGCCTCATCGTGCAAATACAGAAGCCACTAAAAGCACCATTGCCCAAAGGCCTCAGAAGCGCTCTCGCGTTCTCAATGACCGAGAACTTCTTGTGGCCCTTCATCAGAAATAAGATAAGCATCATTATTGGCTCAAGAGACAGATGCAAAGCCTCTTGGTGGACGTCAGTCGCATTAGAAATCTTGCCACCAAGAATGCATTTGTTGCTCACGAGACTTGCCGAAGATCATGGAAGAGTCTGAAGCTGCTCAGTGCTGAAGCAGATCTTCAAGACAATGGCTTCAATGAAAGATTCAAGTTTGACTCCACTCCTCCATGGACTGCTGTCCTACGTCGAACTCCATCCCTTGAAGACTCTGACTATTCTTCCTCAGCGGCAACTGTGAATGCCAGAGTGATCGATGATGAAGATGATGCTACTTCACCGCCTCCTACTTCTGCACGCATCGACACTGCACCAAGTACGTCTGCACCGCCAACCAACAATGACAACCCTGCTACTTCACCTACTCATGAGGACGAGTAGATGCTCTATGTCTTCAAACCTTTTTGGTCATTACTGACAAAAGGGAGAGAAGCATATGAGTTTGGTAGTCTTCAAGCGGGTTCATATGGGCAGTTGCTTTATATTTTGCCGCGTGTTTACAACTCTCGCTTTTGAAACATTTGGTTCTTTGAGTTGTAACACTTAAACTCGATGGTCGTCTGCAACTTATTTGCTTTACTGTGATGCGATGATAAATTCCGCATGTGCGATGATAACTTCCGCACTTAGATCATTCTGCAGACGTCCATTTTGCATTATGCATGTCATTCTACTTGCTATATCAGTTCATGCATGATGAATTATCTTCATAAGTTGAAGTGGATCTCCACAAGTACAACCTGCCATGTGCATTTGCATTCCAAAAGCAAATTACTTATATGCACATCTTCAGGGGGAGCCCTTGCTAGTTATGAAGACAATACACCATCCTTTACAATTTCACATACTTTATCCCCGTTGAAAACTTCAACCAGTTTGTCATCAATCACCAAAAAGGGGGAGATTGTAAGTGCATCTAGTGCCACCCCTGGTTGGTTTTGGAGTATTGACGACAAAGTTGGTTGAGGGACTAATGCGTTTGTGAGAATTGCAGGATAACGCAGGTAGTGTCCCTCATTGATTGGGTTTACCTACCGGAGATGACCCCTAAAAGTGTATGATGACATTGAAGACAAAGGTGGTATGTGAAGATATTCATATTGAAGACTATGACAAGAGAAGACATTGAGTGAAGACTATGGAGCGCGAAGACTGTGTGATTTTGTTGCTTCCCTTTCTTCTTTGTTGAGTCATAGGAACCACCGTACTGTTAAGTGGGGTCCAAGTGAACTAAGTCAGAATGACTGAAGTGATGCTCAACCCAAATCCTATGTCTTCGAGCGAAGACAATGAGAGCAAATCTTATCCAGAGCTGGATGAGTCAGCTTTGCTTGTAGCCCAAGTAAAGTTGCCGTGTGTATTTGAAATTTTACCGTTGGAACACGTGTCAGTTCCTTAGTGACCCAGGGTCATTTTGAACATATCAGGTCGGGTTGCCTAGTGGCTATAAATAGCCCACCCCCTACACCATAAATTGGTGGCCGCTCAGAGTTAGTGCACGGCTTTTGTCGTTTAAGAGCAACCTACCTTGAAGTCTTTGAGAGAGATATCCTTGCGAGGACAAAGCCCAAACACCCAGAGCCAAAGAGTGTTAGGCATCACTGAAGTCTTTCTGTCTGTGTGACCTGAAGACTTATTACACTTGAGGACTGTGAATCCTCCAGCCGGTTAGGCGTATCATTTTGAGCATCCAAGAGTCATTGTGGATTGCCGGTGAACGCAGTCTGTGAAGGTTTGGAAGTCTACCTTGAAGACATACCAGAGTGATTGGGCGAGGACTAGGTGTCCTTAGCTCAAGGGGAATAAGGTGAAGACACAGTCTTCTGAGTTGAATCTCAGCCTCCCTAACCAGACGTACAGTTGTCACCGCAACTGGAACTGGTCCAACAAATCCTGTGTCTTCAACGAGCAACTGGTTCTATCCTTTCCCATCCTTTACATTGAGTTTGTCTTCATGAAGTCATTATCTATCCGTCGTACCTGTTTGACTTCATTGCTTGACTACTATCATTGATTGGCTTCATACTATCTTCCATCCTGATCCTTACTACTTAGCTGCTATTAGTCCTGTACCCTCATATCATTGCATACTTGACTATGGTTTGCTTATGGTAGTTTATCTTCCGCTGCATATCAACTAGGTCATTTCTATTGCTTTTCTTCGAAACTTCCGAGTATTGAAGACTTTCATAAAAATCGCCTATTCACCCCCCCTCTAGTCGATACTAGCACTTTCACCAGGAAGAACTTTAGGGAAGATAGTGAGCCAAACCATCTGGAGGACAGAGATGACCTCAAGGTCCTGTCTTGATGAAGACAGTGAGTTGAAGCTACTCACCAGCAGGTGTGAGACAACCTCTGTGCAATCCCTGCCTCAATCAGTTTGACTTCTTTAGTCTCAACTTAAAGCGGAAAGGCTTGCTTCAGCTCAGCTCTGACTTGAAGTCAAAGATGCAATGAAGATGTCATAGGACTGCCTTGCGCACCATCATGCCATACAGCTATGGGTGATGCATCTATCGTTGACACAACTAAGGTCTACTCAGCTTCTTCGGCTGTTTGGGGGGCCCGACCTGGCCAGTCCTAGTGCCTTCTGAAGTGCTCTCAGTTTTGTATATTCTTTGGTCGGCGCGTTTATTTGCACTGGTGGCAAACTTTGATGCCCAGTGGATGTAATATGTGTGATAGCCGTGATAGCCTAGCGTAAGTTGCTTGCTTATTTATTTCCTTGTTGTCTTGTTTATTTCTTTGCTTGTAGTCATTGCAGTTCTTTTTCCGCGGTTTGCTAGTGGCTGCAATAACCTATTTTTTAAAACTAAGCCACAATAACCATGGACTAATATTTACTGTAGTGACCCTGGGCCTCCTACGGGCCGTAGAAATAGTGGGCCTTCTACGGGTCGTAGAAACAATGGGTCTTCTACGGGCCGTAGAAACAATGGGCCTTCTACAGGCAGTAGAAACAATGGGCCTTCTACGGGCCGTATCATCGATGGGCCTTATACGGGCCGTATCATCGATTGGCCAAACATGGGCCAAACAGACCGCATTATGGCCGTAAATGGGATAGAGTTGGAATCATCCATTCATGGGCCGAACATAACGGGCCATCGTTAATAGGCCGTATTTGATGACGCTAGGAAAATGGACCAACGTATTAACGGACCACAAACGGGCAGACTGTAACCACATGCTGAATTTGGCCCACAAGCAAAAAATGACAGTAATGGGCCGTAGGTAAACGAATGCTGGAAATGAGCCCAATAATTAATGCGCTCTAAGAAGGCCGAAAGATAACATGGGCTGGAAACGGCCCAACGGAATAACGGGCCGTTAATGGGTATAAAGTGATACACTGTTCATTACGGGCCAGTTTCACCACGGGCCGTTAATGGGTGTAAAGTGATAAACTGTTCATTATGGGTAAGTTTCACCACGGGCCATTAATGGGCCAAGAGTTACCAAGGGCCTCATATGGGTCGAAAGACGTCATGGGCCATACATGGGCCAGAAGTGAAAACGGGCTGGAACCATATTGGATGGCCCAGATGACGCTACTGGGCCTAATTCGGATAGGACGTAACGGGCCTTGAGTTAGCAGGCTGTAAATGGGCTATATGCGAACACGCCATTAACAGGCTTTCCATGGGCCGGCCTGCCACCTTTTGACCAAGTCAAATGGGCCAGCCTTTTCACAGGAATGGGCCTCTGTTGGGCTGTGCCACGTATCGACGTATCATAGGCGCCTTTTGTCCAATGAGTGGATGACATCTGTCCCAACGATGAGCCAACACGTGTTTCCTCCAGCCAATGATGATTTTACACGTGGAAAATCCCCATTGGTTGGGGCTGTTAATGGGTTATCGGATCCAAAACCCGACCCGATAGCTTAACCGCGTTCCATTACGGTGGATGCCATGTGTCGGTCACCCTTGACGAAAGCACTTCTGTGACGCGCGATTTATCATCATGGAAGTGGACACTTCCGTGATGATAATTTTGGTAATGTCATGGAACACTTCTACGACAGCATAGGTATGACTATCTTGATTCTGTCATAAAATCGTCATGGATGTACATGCATGACAAAAAACGCGACCTACTGTGACAAACACGTTTCATCACGGAAGTGTATTTTTTTTGTAGTGCAAGGAGGCAATTTATCTTCACAATGTCGATCGTCAGAGTTTCTCTCAGCATGCTAAAGGTTTGACAATACTCGCCGTGCACGTACTGAAGGCATAGAAAGCACTATTGCTCCAAGGCCTCAGAAGCGATCTCATGTGCTCAATGACCGAGAGCTTCTCGTGGCCTTGCATCAGAAACACGACAAGCATCATTACTGGCTAAAGTGTCAGATGCAAAGCCTCTTGGTGGATATCAATCGCATTCGCAACTTTGCCACCAAGAATGCCTTTGTCACTCATGAAACCTGTCGGCGGTCCTGGAAGAGTTTGACATTGCTCAGTGCTGAAGCTGATCTTCAAGACGATGGCTTCACAGAGAGATTCAAGTTTGACACCACTCCTCCCAGGAATTCTCTCTTGCGTCGAACTCCGTCCCTTGAAGATTCAGAGTACTCCTCCTTCGCGGCAACTGTTAATGCCAGAGTCCTTGATGACGCCGATGATTCTACTTCATCACCTCCAACTTCGGCGCGTATCGACACTGCACCAAGTTCGTCTGCACCACCAAACCTCAACGACGACCCTGCTGTCTCACCTACTCCTCATGGGAACGAGTAGAGACTATGTCTTCAAACCTTTTTGGTCCTTACTGACAAAAGGGGGAGAAGCATATGTTGATAGTTTTCAAGCGGGTCCATATGGGTGGTTGCTATACTTTTGCGTAGTGTTTACAACTCTCGCTTTTGATACATTTGGTTCTTTGAGTTGTAACACTTAAACTTGATGGTCGTCAGCTACTTTTTCTGCTATTCTGTGATGCGACGATAAATTCCGCATATGCGATGATAAATCCCGCATGAAATCATTCCGCAGACGTCCATTTTTCATTATGCATGTCATTATTCCCGTAATCTGTTCATGCATGATGTATTGTCTTCATATGGTGAAGAGGATCTCCACAAGTACAACCTGCCATGTGCATTTGCATTCCAACGCAAAACATTTATGTGCACATCTTCAGGGGGAGCCTTTTTGCCACATATGAAGACAATATCTTAATCCTTTACAATTTCACATACTTTTATCCCCGTTGAAAACTTCAACTAGTTTTTGTCATCAATCACCAAAAAGGGGGAGACTGTAAGTGCATCTAGTGCCACCCCTAGTTGGTTTTGGAGTATTGACGACAAACCTGGTTGAGGGACTAATGTGTTTGTGAGAATTGCATGATAACACAGGTAGTAGTCCCTCATTGATTCGGTTTACCTACCCGAGATGACCCCTAAAAATGTGTGAAGACATTAAAGACAATGGTGGTATGTGAAGCTATTCACGTTGAAGACTATGACATGAGAAGACATCGCGTGAAGACTATGGAGCGTGCAGACTTAGTTGTTTCGTTGTTTCCTTTTCTTCATTGTTGAGTCATAGGAACCACCATACTGTTAAGTTGGGTCCCAGTGAACAAAGTCAGAGTGACTGAAGTGATGCTCAACCTAATCCTATGTCTTCGAGCGAAGACAATGAGGGCAAATCTTATCCAGAGTCAGATCAGTCAGCTTTACTTGTAGCCCAAGTCAAGTTGCCGCGTGTGTTTGAAATCTAACCATTGAGACACGTGCCAGTTCCTTAGTGACCTAGGGTCATTTCAGACAAATCAGGTCGGGTTGCCCAGTGGCTATAAATAGCCCACCCCCTACACCATAAATTGGTGGCTGCTCAGATTTAGTAAACGGCTTTTGTCATTTGAGAGCAACCCACATCCGAAGCATTTGAGAGAGAATCCTTGCGAGGACAAAGCCCAAACCACCCAGAGCCCAAAGAGTGTTTGGCATCACTGAAGTCTTTCTGTCCGCGTGATCTGAAGACTTGTTACACTTGAGGACTGTGAATCCTCCACCCGGTTAGGCGTCGCATTCTGAGCATCCAAGAGTCATTGTGGATTGCCGGTGAACGAAGTCTGTGAAGGTTTGGAAGTCTACCTTGAAGACTTACCAGAGTGATTGGGCGGGACTGGGTGTCCTTAGCTCAAGGGGAATAAGGTGAAGACGTGGTCTTCTGAGTTGAATCTCAGTCTCCCTAACCAGACGTACAGTTGTCACAGCAACTAGAACTGGTCGAACAAATCTCTGTCCTCCCGAAGCTACTGGTTCTATCTCTCACTTCGCTTTACTTACAGTTTGTCTTCATGAAGTCATTGCCCTGCTTGCATTATCTGTTTGACTTCACTGTGTGACTACTTGTCCTGATTGGCTTCATACTATCTTCCATCTTGATCCTTACTACCTAGCTGCTGATAGTCTTCATGCTTTCACTTCATTGAATAGTTGACTATGGCTTGTCTAGTGTAGTCTACCTTCCTCTGTATTCCAATAGCATCATTTCTATTGTTTGTCTTTGAAACTCCCATGTTTTGAAGACTTTCATAAAAATTGCCTATTCACCCCCCTCTAGTCGATAACTAGCTCTTTCACTTGCGCGCCCCTACTTTAATGGAGCCGGAGTTTAACGCCTTGAGCACTGTAGGTGCATATATCCGAGCTGTCCAGGACGGACTCACTGGGGTCGCTACCTGTTCTCAAAGGATATGCAGGTAAAAAAATTCAGCAACTTAATGGATAGACAGTAGGAGTAGCCCCCGAGACTTAAAGCGGGTGAACCAAACCGATTTAAGCATCGTTTGATGACCACAGGTTCTCAAGGAGAAGAACAACACACTGACTCAGGAGCTTGAAGAAATAAAGAGTGTCCCGATGTAATATGGCAACGATAAAAAACTGGAAGAAGAATTAAGGAAACAAGTCGAAGAGATAAAGAGCTTGAAGGCTCAACTCCTAGAGGCACAACAAGAAAACCAGAAACTGAAAGGCGGCATATTCGGTATGTCTTGTGAATCATCCGGATTATTGATAGGGTTATATAATGCGGAATATGATAGTTCGGTTGATACATGTATGTTGACCGGCCGCCCCGAGGAGGAAATACCAGTTCTTCAGTGCGACATTCTGAAGGAGCTGGCCAAGCTGCACGAGCATGTTCCAAAGGCGATGAAAAATATGGCCAAATCCTAATGGCCTTCCGATGTCCCTCCAGAAAGTATGGAAGGGTTGGCCGATCTATTCAAGGGTGCCCTGCTACCTCTTGAGCACTGCGTTGGTTTTCCCTTGAAGAGGAAAGGGTGATGCAACAAAGTAGCGTAAGTATTTCCCTCAGGTTTTGAGAACCAAGGTATCAATCTAGTAGGAGGCTCCACGCAAGTCCCTCGTACCTACACAAAAAAACAAGAACCTCACAACCAACGCAATAAAGGGGTTGTCAATCCCTTCACGGCCACTTGCGAAAGTGAGATCTGATAGAGATAATAAGATAAGATAAATATTTTTGGTATTTTTATGATATAGATTGGAAAGTTAAGATTGCAAAATAAAGTAGATTGGAAACTTATATGATAGAAGATAGACCTGGGGGCCATAGGTTTCACTAGTGGCTTCTCTCAAGATAGCATAAGTATTACGGTGGGCGAACAAATTACTGTCAAGCAATTGATAGAAAAGTGCATAGTTATGAGATTATCTAGGCATGATCATGTATATAGGCATCACGTCCGCGACAAGTTGATCAAAACGATTCTGCATCTACTACTATTACTCCACACATCGACCGCTATCCACCATGCATCTAGAGTATTAAGTTCATAAGAATAGAGTAATGCATTAGGCAAGATGACATGATGTAGAGGGATAAACTCAAGCAATATGATATAAACCCCATCTTTTTATCCTCAATGGCAACAATACAATACGTGCCTTGCTGCCCCTGCTGTCACTGGGAAAGGACACCGCAAGATTGAACCCAAAGCTAGGCACTTCTCGCATTGCAAGAAGGATCAATCTAGTAGGCCAAACCAAAGTGATAATTCGAAGAGACTTGCAAAGATAACCAATCATACATAAAAGAATTCAGAGGAGATTCAAATATTTCTCATAGATAAACTTGATCATAAATCCACAATTCATCGGATCTCGACAAACACACCGCAAAAAGAGTTATATCGAATAGATCTCCAAGAAGATCGAGGAGAACTTTTTATTGAGATTCAAAGAGAGAGAAGAAGCCATCTAGCTAATAACTATGGACCCGAAGGTCTGTGGTAAACTACTCACAACTCATAGGAGAGGCCTTGGCGATGATGTAGAGGCCCTCCGTGATCGATCCCCCCTCCGGCGGAGCGCCAAAAAAGGCTCCAAGATGGGATCTCACGAGTACAGAAGGTTGCGGCGGTGGAAATAGGGTTTCGTGGTGCTCTTGGATGTTTTCAGGGTATGGAGGTATATATAGGTGAAGGTGGCCGGTCAGGGGAGCCATGAGGGGCCCACGAGGGTGGGGGGCGCGCCCACCCCCCTAGGGCACGCCCTGCACCCTCGTGGCCGCCTCGACTACTTCATGACGTCCACTCCAAGTCTCCTGGATTGCATTTGTTCCAAAAAGATCGCTCCCGAACGTTTCATTCCGTTGGGCTCCGTTTGATATTCCTTTTCTTCGAAACACTGAAATAGGCAAAAAAACAGCATTTCCGGCTGGGCCTCCGGTTAGTAGGTTAGTCCCAAAAATGATATAAAAGTGTAAAGTAAATCCCATAAATATCCAAAAACGGGTAATATAATAGCATGGAACAATCAAAAAATTATAGATACGCTGGAGACGTATCAAGCATCCCCAAGCTCAATTCCTACTTGTCCTCGAGTAGGTAAATGATAAAAACAGAATTTTTGATGTGGAATGCTACCTAGCATATTTCTCAATGTAATTTTCTTTATTGTGGCATGAATGTTCAGATCCAAATGATTCAAGATAAAAGTTCATATTGACATAAGAATAGTAATACTTCTAGCATACTAACAAGTAACCATGTCTTCTCAAAATAACACGGCCAAAGAAAGCTTATCCCTACAAAA
The DNA here is from genome assembly GCA_963921465.1 of Triticum timopheevii. Lineage (NCBI taxonomy): Eukaryota > Viridiplantae > Streptophyta > Magnoliopsida > Poales > Poaceae > Triticum > Triticum timopheevii. Next base: position 528,985,130 of record OY997268.1, read on the forward strand.
TCATATAGTTAGGCTATGTTTCATTTTCGTCACACAAAATACTCCCATCATGCACAACCCCAGTTTCAGCCAAGCAATTGGTTCATACTTTTTAACGTGCTTCAACTTTTTCAACTCTCACGCAATACACGAGCGTAAGCCATGGATATAGCACTATGGGTGAAATAGAATATGATGATGGAGGTTGTGTGGAGAAGACAAAAAAAGAGAAAGACTCACAATGACGAGGCTAATCAATAGGCTATGGAGATGCCCATCAATTGATGTCAACATGAGGAGTAGGGATTGCCATGCAACAGATGCACTAGAGCTATAAATGTATGAAAGCTCAACAAAAGAAACTAAGTGGGTGTGCATCCAACTTACTTGCTCATGAATACCTAGGACATTTTGTGGAAGCCCATCGTTGGAATATACAAGCCAAGTTCTATAATGAAAAATTCCCACTACTATATGAAAGTTACAAAATAGGAGACTCTCTATCATAAAGATCATGGTGCTACTTTGAAGCACAAGTGTGGAAAAGGATAGTAACATTGTCCCCCCTTTTTTTGGGGCCTTTTTTGGCCTTTCTTTTTTTATTAAGGGACAATGCTCTAATAATGATCATGATCACACTTCTATTTAGTTACAACTCATAGATTATAACTCGATACTAGAACAAAATATGACTCTATACGAATGCCTCCGACGTTGTACCAGGATATGCAATGAATCAAGAGTGACATGTATGAAAAATTATGCATGGTGGCTTTGCCACAAATACGATGTCAACTACATGATCATTCAAAAGCAATATGACAATGATGAAACGTGTCATAATAAACGGAATGGTGGAAAGTTGCATGGCAATATATCTCGGAATGGCTATGGAAATGCCATAATAGGTAGGTATGGCTGTTTTGAGGAAGATATAAGGAGGTTTATGTGTGATAGAGCGTATCATATCACGGGGTTTGGATGCATTGGCGAAGTTTGCACCAAATCTCAAGGTGAGAAAGGACAATGCACGGTATTGTAGAGGCTAGCAATGATAGAAGGGTAAGAGTGTGTATAATCCATGGACTCACATTAGTCATAAAGAACTCATATACTTATTGCAAAAGTTTTATTAGCCCTTGAAGCAAAGTACTACTATGCATGCTCCTAGGGGAAGGGTTGGTAGGAGTTAACCATCGCGCGATCCCGACCTCCACTCATAAGGAAGGCAATCAAAAGAGCACCCCATGCAAAAAATTTGTTACACAACTTTTACCATACGTGCATGCTACGGGACTTGCCAACTTCAACACAAGTATTTCTCAATTTCATAATTACCCAGCAAGCATGACTCTAACATTACCACCTTTATATATCAAAACAATTATCAAGCATCAAATTGATCATAGCATCCAATTCACTTTCTATGATAGTTTTTATTATACCCAACTTGGATGGACCATCATTCTAGGACCAATTTTATAACCGAAAAATACCATGCTGTTCTAAAAGACTCTCAAAATAATATAAGTGAAGCATGAGAGATCAATAATTTCTACAAAATAAAACCACCGCCGTGCTCTAATAAGATATAAGTGAAGCACTAGAGCAAAAATTATCTAGCTCAAAAGATATAAGTGAATCACATAGAGTATTCTAATAAATTCCAAATCATGTGTGTCTCTCCCAAAAGGTGTGTACAGCAAGGATGATTGTGGTAAACTAAAAAGCAAAGACTCATATCATACAAGACGCTCCAATCAAAACACATATCATGTGGTGAATAAAAATATAGCTCCAAGTAAAGTTACCGATAAACAAAGACGAAAGAGGGGATGCCTTCCGAGGCATCCCCAAGCTTAGGCTTTTGGTTGTCCTTGAATTATCTTGGGGTGCCATGGGCATCCCCAAGCTTAGGCTGTTGCCACTCCTTATTCCATAGTCCATCAAATCTTTACCCAAAACTTGAAAACTTCACAACACAAGACTCAACAGGAAATCTCATAAGCTCCGTTAGTGCAAGAAAGAAAAACCACCACTTAAGGTACTGTAATGAACTCATTCTATTTATATTGGTGTTAAAACTACTGTATTCCAACTTCTCTATGGTTCATACCCCCCAATACTAGCCGTAGATTCATCAAAATAAGCAAACAACACATGAAAAACAGAATCTGTCAAAAACAGAATAGTATGTAGCAATCTGTAACTTTCGAATACTTCTGGAACTCTAAATATCCTACCAAAATAGGAAGTCCTAGGAAATTTGTCTATGGATCTACTTCAAAAATAATCAACTAAAAATCATGTTTCTGTGATTTATTAAAATTATTCTCGTGCATGCAAAAGTTTCTGTTTTTCAACAAGACCAAATTAGCTATCACCCAAGATGATCCTATAGGTTCTACTTGGCACAAACACTAATTAAAACATAAAACCACATCTAAACAGAAGCTAGATGAATTAGTTATTACTAAACAGGAACGAAAAGCAAGGAAAAAAAGATTGGGCTCCCTTTGTAGCGACCCGACCTCAAATGGTCAAGTCTCTGTGCCTCAGTGTCATCCCTGGATCAGTAATGCTGACACGCACAGTACTCGAAGGATTTATAACAGAGTAGCAATCACACACTTATTACATCGAATGTCTCAAAAGAGAACTTATTACAATAATATGGCTTAAGGCCATCTAATGCGATAACAGCGGAAGGCTTGGAAGATAAAGTGACTCCATCAACTCCAACGACATAGCTGGGCTGCATGGCAACGACCTAACGAACCTTACTCCTCGTCTGAAAAGTCTGCAACATAATACGTTGCAGCCCGAAAACGTGTCAACACATGGAATATGTTGGCAATATAACACAGTAGAGCAGGAATAGAATAATGCTATCACTACATGCATATATGCCTGGTGGAAAGCTCTAAGGTTATGGTTTTGCGGAAAGCAAATTTTCCCCTACAACAAACTAATAAATTTTAAGTTAACTATCATGGTGGTTGATAAAATATTGAGAAGGTAAACCCCCTCTCAATCCCAAATTAAAAGTCATTAACAACCCAACAATATTAATTAGGAGAGTTGGGATACATGTGAATACTCAAGTACTAGATACTCAAATTGTCCGTAACCGGGGACATGGCTAACCATGATTAGTTTGTACACTCTGCAGAGGTTTGCGCACTTTTCCCCACAAGACTCGACTGCCTCCGTTGGAATTCTCGCACTACATGGTGTTTGAGAAACGGATGACCGAGACACAGTCTTTCAGAAACATTAACTCTCTACTCCGGGTAGACCATACCAAACCTACAAAACCCACTACCTGCTGATCTACCTCTTCAAGAGCATCACGTAACTTACTCAACTATGCTATAGCCCATAATAGCTTGTGGTTGCAAACGGAAGTTTCTAGCATGAATAAACTCAGTTCCCTTTGAGCCTGGGTGGCGGTCCATAGGAAGATCACACAGATACCCCGGGATTTCCAAAAATAAAACAGACAACACTGGGTTCCCCAGGTGCCTCAGTCCACCTAGATGTGTATTTAAGTTGCCACCTTAAGTAAACCATTAATTAACAATCTCACATTTGTCATGGAAATCACTCAAACCCAATCCACGTCTATGAGCATAGCATAGCAATATAAGCAACACGTAGAAGTAACTCCCAAGGGTTTGATATTAATAGGGCAATAGGTTGTACCTCAGCAACTACTTCCTAACCCACAAATTAAAGACATCCTAATCATGCAATGTTTGAGGATTGAACTAATGCAATGAAAACTTGGTATGGAAAGAGTATGATCAATGTGTTACTTGCCTTGCTGACGATTCGTGAATCCTAGAGACTCGTAGTAACACGCTTCGCACTCCGGGAATTCTATCGCAAACAAACAGTAACATACATAAGCAACTAGCAAAGATGCACAAGTAAAACTCCAAATAAAAGAGATTAACCAGAAAGTTCAACTTAAGAACTCCGGTTTGCAAAAAGAATTAAACCAAACGGAACAACGAAACTCAAACGGCGAAAGAAACAAAATCTGTTTACTAATCTGGACTAAGGTCAAACTTTACAGTAGCAAAACTCTGTTTAAGTTGATTAAACAGAAAGAGGGTCTCGAGACGAAACTCTAGGCGTTTGAATCACCTGATTCCGACTAACGAGCGCGAAGAAAAACAGAATTTAAGATCGGATCAGAAATCGCGACTGGAAAATAATCGCGGATAAATCCGATAAAAGAATCTGACGAACAGACTATCGAACGAGCGTTCATTATCTGTAACTAACGGAAGAAAATCGTTCGTTTAAACGAACGTACGGACGAACGTTCGTTAAATAAATGAACCGAGAAAACCAGCGAACCAAAACTAAAAAAAAAAGAAAAACCGATCTAGGGTTTCTAAAAAAACCGAATGGTTTTTTGAAAAAAAACTGGCGGCGACGGTTCGGCGTGGCACCTCGACGAGGTGGCTCCAGCAAGGCGGGGCTTGGCAACGGCGGGGCGGCAAGCGGCCGCGGCAAGCAGCTGCGGCGGCGGCGAGGCGCGGAGGCAGCGGCGGCGGCGCTCGGCTCGGGGCGGCGGGGCTGGTGGTGGTGGCGGTTTGGGGGGGGGGGCTGGCGGCGTATATAAAGAGGGGGCGGTGGCTTGGAGGAGGGGCCAAGGAGGCGGCGAGGAGGAGTCCCAGCCGCACTCCTCGTTCGAGGCGGCGGCGGCTTGGTCTCCTGGTCAGAGACGGCGCGCGCACGGGGAGGTGGGCCGGCTCGGCTGGGCTTCGGCCCAGGCGGCGCTGGAAGTTTTCTAAAAAAATAATAATTTCACCGACAGAAAATAAATCCTATAAAAATAAAATAAAAACCTAAAAATGCCAAAAAAAAATTCATCATCTAAATAAAATATTTAGAACGAGATGAACATTTTATTGGCCCTAAAATGCAATTTTAAAAACGTGCATATTTTTTTCTAATGCAAATAAAATCCAAATAAACTCAAATAAAAACAAATAAATGATTTTAACATTTTTCCTCCAATATTTCAATTGTTTTGGAGAAGTCATATTATCTCCTCTCGTTTATTTTTAGAAGAAATATTTTTCGGAGAGAAAAATAATTAAAATAAAAAATCCTCGTTTCACTATTTGATACAAAATCAAATATGAAAAATCGGGAAATCCCCAACTCTCTCCGAGGGTCCTTGAGTTGCTTAGGATTTCGAGGATTTCGGAACGGAAATACAATAAAATATGATATGCATGGATGATCTATGTATAACATTCCAAATTGAAATTTTGGGATGTTACAAACCTACCCCCCTTAAGATGAATCTCGCCCTCGAGATTCGGGTTGGTCAGAAAATAGGTGCGGGTTGTCCTTGTGAAGATCATCCCCTCATTCCTAGGTGGCTTCATCCTCGGTATGGTGGCTCCACTGAACTTTGCAAAATTTGATAACCTTGCTGCGAGTGACTCGGCTGGCAAATTCAAGAATCTTAACTGGTTTCTCCTCATACGTCAAATCATTGTCCCGCTGAATTGCCTCCAATGGTACGGTATCTCTTAACGGTATATCAGCCGTCTCCGCATGACACTTCTTCAGCTGTGATATGTGGAACACATCGTGAACTCCTGATAATCCCTCAGGTAATTCCAACTTGTAGGCAACTTCTCCCATCCTTTCCAAAACACGATATGGTCCTACAAACCTTGGGGCTAATTTTCCCTTAACTCCGAATCGTTTCACCCCTCACAAGGGTGATACTCGCAGATATGCTCCGTCTCCAATCTCATAGGTAACCTCCTTGCGCTTCGAGTCTGCATAACTTTTCTGCCTGGACTGAGCTATCTTCAATCTATCCCGAATCAACTTAACCTTCTCCTCAGACTCTTTGATCAAGTCTGGTCCAAACAGCTGTCGGTCTCCTACCTCATCCCACATCAAGGGTGTTCTGCACCTACGTCCATACAAATCTTTGAATGGTGCCATCTTCAAACTAGCTTGGTAGCTATTGTTGTATGAGAACTCAGTGTAGGGCAAGTTGTCATCCCAACTAGATCCATAGTCTAGCGCACAAGCTCTCAACATATCTTCCAGTATCTAGTTGACTCTCTCGGTCTGTCCATTTGTCTGTGGGTGGAATGCGGTACTGAACTCCAATCTCGTACCCAAGGTCTGGTGTAACTGATGCCAAAACTTTGAAGTAAACTGCGTCCCTCTATCTGATATGATGCTCCTCGGAACTCCATGCAAACATACGATCCTGGACATATATATTTTGGCCAACTTTGCACTTGTATAAGTGGTTTTTACTGGAATAAAATGATCCACTTTGGTCAAGCGATCCACTACTACCCATATTGAGTCATATCCTGTCTTTGGCCTGGGTAGTCCGGTGATAAAGTCCATGCCAAGTTTATCCCACTTCCATTCGGGTATCAGCATAGGCTGCAATAGTCCTGCTGGCTTCTGATGCTCTGCCTTCACTCTTTAACATACATCACATACGGCTACATACTCAGCAATATCCTTCATCATACCAGTCCACCAGAAACGTTCCTTTAAATCCAAGTACATCTTGGTGTTTCCGGGGTGTATTGAGTATGGTGAGTCATGAGCCTTCTGAAGTATTAACTTCCTGATCTCTGGGTTATTGGGCACATAAACTCGGTCCTCAAACCATAAGGTATCGTGCTCATCCTCGCGAAAACCTTTGGCCTTTCCTTCGCTCATCTTCTCCTTTATTTCCGCAATCTCTTTGTCCTCCTTCTGAGCTTCTCGAATTTTGTTTAACAAGGTCGACTGAACCTCCATTGTTGCAACGAAACCTCGTGGAACAATCTCCAATCAAAGTTCCATCACTACAAGAAATATGTCAACTTGTGACCAGCACTATTGGTCACTGAATGGTCACTGGTTTTAATTTGTGACCTTTTTGTGACCAAAAACATAAGGTCAAAAGCTGGCGGTTGTAAACTGACTATAGCGACCTTTCTTCTGGTATGGTCGTAGACGTTTATGACCAAAATACGTCTACTATGGCATTTTGGTCACTAGCAACCTCCCCAGGCCATGTAGGAATCCAGCGTGGCAAGCTGATGTGGCACAAGAATTAGCCCGGTCCGATTCTGTGTTTTACATGGGCCGAGCCCAACAATTCGGCCTTTTTAATATTTATTTTTTCTGTTAATTTTGGATCGACTTCATGGGCCAAGCCCAACATTACAACCTTTTCATTTTTGGGCCATGGCCTTTTTATCTCAAGAGTTTCATTTTTATTTTTTTAAATGGGTCAACTAGTCAGGTGGGTCCCTGTTGTCAGGTTCTGGTAACTGGGTCCCATTTGTCAGGTTTTGGTAACTGGGTCCCATCTATCAGGCTCAGTCTTTATATTTCAACTACTATTTAAATTGGCAGAGATAGAAAACACACATGATACTCCAAATAAGAGCATCCAGATCATGTAATACAATGGAAATCACAGTAACGACTACAAGTGTAATACAGTACTTTAGAAGCTCTACAAGCTCCTTCCATAGCAACCACAAACTAGGCACCCGCTCGCGTCATGAACAACATGCCAAAATAGTTGGATGACCATAGACAGATGAACAACATGCCGGACTCGCTGGACAACCATAGATGTGCTGGGAACAAACAAAATGGTTCCTCATTCGCACTGTTACATGAATCAATAGAGAAGAACCAGAAAAACTGGGGCAAATAACAACATGCTGGACAACCATAGTCGGGCTAGGAACAAACAAAACGGCAACATACCTTCCTCGGTCGCCCTGTTACATGAATCAGCAGAGAAGAATTAGAAAAACTGGCGCAAATATATTATGAACAGACCATTCAAGAAAATGATAGTTATTTATAGTAATAACACAAACTGAGCTAGTACCATGCTTTTTGTTCTCCAGCTAGTTAAAATGAGATACTCTCATACAAGAAAACAGAGATACAATATGAAAGCTAACAGTAGGGATGCCACAACTTAAATGAGAAAGCTATTTTGTTTTTGAGAAACAAAAAAAATGCACCAATAATTTTTCAGAAGGTAACAAAACTTCTGTGCACACATTTAGATAGAAACAAGGGCTTGAACTATACACATTAATTAGAACAGGATCACCAAACACAATTATAGGCTAGAATGAAAAAAACACGGAGGTAGTAGTGGCCGTCCAGGGAGATAAACATAGAAAAGAAAACATGATTTCAGTGAAATTAAAATTGTCGATGTAAGTTGAATAATAGTGCAGCAGATTAGCTCTTAGCATGGAGGAACATCACCAAATTAAACCAGATGGTTGTTCAAGTTTCTATTTGAGTATTCATGGTTACAGTTTGTTATCATCATCTAAATTCTCCAACATGTATAATATTAATTAATACAGCTGAATATGCTACCAATGAAGTAAACTCTAAAAGATACAGGCAGGGCTTAATTAACCAACCTTGTCATTCTATAAACACAAACCAAACTCAACGATAAGGTGTACAATTATTAACATATAACCTGGGAAACATACCTACTGTCCACACATTTCATAATGTAAACAGTTAAATACTACAGGAAATAGATTGCTAAGCATTTCTGCCCTTCTTTCAAGCCGCCACCAGCATAACACCCTCAGTATAACAAGATGCACACAGACCACCATCTACAGCAACCGTACCCACAAGACAACCAGGGTCGGAGAGAGTGAGATTACCTTGGCGCCGTAAATCTTAGAAGACAAATCATGTGCGAGGAAGTCCTTGTCGTCCACCGCCAAGCAGCAGGATGCCCCCGCCGAGCCTACAGAAAGTTTTGCATATAGTTAGAAACCCTGGAAACATACAACATGTCTACCACAACATAGCATTGAAGGAAAAAAACTAAGAGCATGTAACTGAACCTCCTGCAGCTCTAGCCTCTAGCATGCACCCGAGCAACCTATGCTTTCTCTGTCTCTTGGTCGTGATTGTAGAAAGAAAGCAACAATTTTACCATCCTGCAGTTGCCTCAAGTAGATGGAAAGCTCAATATGAGTAAGGATAATTTGCCTTCAGAAGTAGTGACTAGATTCATAGAAAATGGAACAACAAAGTCATGCCATGACCAAATCCTAACCAGAACACATTTAATAAAATGGATTGCATCTGGCTGCTATAATAGTGTATATATACATGCTAACGACATGAACGTTCCATCATGCCATGATCAACTACTCAAAACCATTACGTGCTTTGCAAAAAACATAGAAGTAATCAATAGATGACACAATGAACAAGTGAAGGCTTTAAATATCTCCATGTTGAAGACATGCAGTAGGAGAAGGAGCAGCCTTGCATCATCGTTTGCTCAGGTCGACGCTGGAAAGTGTGCCGCTGTACATGATCAGAACCCGCATGACACAGGTACACCTCGCTAAGGGAGTAGTCCAGTGCCCGTTCCACAGGGACTGCCACCGGATGGTCGACTCGCATATACCTGCCAACATCACGATAATATAAGATAATTATAATCAGGAAAAATCATATTGATTCAAGCATATTACTTGCTGGGGGTACCATAACATCATTATGTGGCAACAATTTTTTTGCTTTCTATATACCATTGTCATCAATCTCAGATTTAACAAAGAAAGAACTACAAATGCAACATAGCCTCAAGTTTAACAAAGCAAGAATTGCAAATGCAACATAGCCATCCAAGTTACAGAATATAAAATTCAGAAATTTAAACAGAAGGATGGAATGGGGGCACAGAACCTTTAGTAGCAAGAGTTGGTTCATGTGGTAGAGGTAAACATCCCCAGCAAATAGAAGGCAGTTTATTATAACACAACAAATGTGTTAAAATACAAGGCTAATCAACGTGACATGAGTGAGTGCAGAGGGAGTGCTCTTGTACAATTAGAGAAACAAAAGTGATGTGTACATGATACAATACACAGGGAGAGTTTGCTCCAGCCAGATTCAATCATCCAAAACTGAACCATAAAGTGATGCACACATACACAACTTGCTCCATTTTGACTAGAGGCGTGAACATCTGCTGTTCTTGACAGTTGTTTACAGAGTGTTTACCGACTCTAGAGGCAAAAATGGCAAGCATCATGTGTACAACACCAGCAGCAAAATCCCAGAAACAAACCTATCTCAGAATTTGTACATGATTTATCCAAAATGTAGTACCTATGTAGAAGAAACTATGAAATGTGTAGAAGAATCATCACATGAACAAACAAACAAGACCCCCATGAACTTGGAAGGCTGTGAACAGTAGCAGGACGCACGACAGACCTTGGAAGACTAACAGCGTGTAACCTGTGAGGAACATAAATAACATAGGGGAATAATACCAATCCTACACACTTCACTTCTATGCTGGTAGGAATAGGATAGCATACAAGAACTACATACGATAAACTAGTACTCCACAACATCTTGAATCCTTGGCAATACAATCTGCCTGAAGATGTTGCACAAGAATGCCATAGCAAAAGGATCATTCGTGGCCAGGATCATTTGGTAGCACGAAACAAGAATTCGGTGTGCAAGAACTGTAATTAGGCATGGAGACAGCAAAGGAAACTCACCAAAACATTTCGGCCTCATGTCGCTGCGCGCGACCTCGAGCACCTCCGTCGCGGATCCGGTAGCATCGCCGTCACGAGGTCCTCTCCTGGCAGCCGAAAGAAGACGAGCAAACCAAGTGGTGGCCGAGCATGGGGGCTCCTCGCCCAGCGCGGCCCTTGCGCAGATCCGTCGTGGCCAGGCGAAGCTGTGCTTCTGGACCATGGCTGTTGACAAGCAACCGCCGCCGACAACGGGGCGGAGGTGACGCGTCGTGGATCTGCCTCCACAAGCGTGAGCCGGCCAAGGGAAGAGAGAGAGATAAGGTTGGTGGGGTCGGCGCCGGTGGGGGAGATGGGCATCGAGGTCGTCGGTGGGGAAGCGCGGCGCCGAGGGAGACGAGGGCAGCGACCATGGGAGGTGCTGCGCTCATTCTTTTCAGATGTACTGCACCGAGGCGGAGAAGGTGGGGGCGGTGGCAAAGCAGGCGAACGGTGGGGGAAGATGGTGGGCGGTGGCGCATCATCGGGAGCTAGGGTTGGGTGCGAGAGCAGAGTGGCCGCGTAGGGAAAGAAAGGAGGCGGGGGGGGGGGGGGGGGTGGATGAAAAATTACCACGAGGATAGAGCTAGGGTTGGTGTGGAAGGATCAAGGACTGTCGTTGGATCAGCGAGCATCCAACGGTGCTTGATGCACGATCCGCGTGACACGTCTTGGACCAATCATAATGCGGTATGATGTTATGACCATCTAAATTGGTCGTGGTTGACTAAAAATAATGTGTTAAAATCATGTCAGCTTTTTTGTGACCCGGGAAACCTTCACATTGTGTCATTATATGTGGCCAAGTTCCTAGGAAAAATAATAAACTTGTAATATGGCAATTATTTTAAAAAAGTGTTCTCAGAAACGAGCTATCACGTGTGGAGATCAATGGCTTTCAAGCCAAATGATCAATCTTATGACCACATTCATGGCATAGTTTGTTCAAATGATCTCATATTGTGCACAACCGTGCATATTGGAATGGCAAACAATGTTGCCTAAGGAAGTTTTCATTTTCTTTGGACAAAAAAACCATTTTCCATTTTTCGAGTGCCCGAAAGGAGGTTTTTTGTGAAGGACCTCCCAAATAATTGTTGCAAAATTGGACCAAATCATTTTTCTAAAATACTAGGCCATATTTAATGCACAATTGACAAAATGTTTGGGTGTCAAAAGTTTTGATCCACCTCTGGTGAAAAAGACAAATTCCCGCCGATTCAGTTGGAAGCGGGTCAAATTTGAACTGCAGGTGCCTCATAGTTTGCTATTTAGTTTTTCCAAAAATCATTTCTAGGTACATAAGTACCTATTTAATCAGAGAAACACCAAAAAAATTCCAAGATTCAACCACTAGCTAGGAACGGTCATTCCCGCCGTTTTGACCACATTTTGAAACAGGCATAAAAAATTCAAAAAAAAATCAAAAAATTGGGAAACCTTTGCATTGTGTCATTATATGTGGCCAAGTTCCCAGGAAAAATAACAAACTTGTAATATGTCAATTATTTTAAAAAAGTGTTCTTAGAAACGAGCTACCACGTGTGGAGATCAATGGCTTTCAAGCCAAATGATCGATCTTATGGCCACATTCATGGCATAGTTTGTTCAAATGATCTCATATTGTGCACAAGGGTGCATATTGGAATGGCAAACAATGTTTCTAAGGAAGTTTTCATTTTCTTTGGACAAAAAAACCATTTTTCATTTTTCGAGTGCCCGAAAGGAGGTTTTCTGTGAAGGACCTCCCAAATAATTGTTGCAAAATTGGACCAAATCAATTTTATAAAATACTATGCCATATTTAATGCACAATTGACAAAATGGTTGGGTGTCAAAATTTTTGATCCACCTCTGGTGAAAAAGACAAATTTCCGTCGATTCAGTTGGAAGCGGGTCAAATTTGAACTGCAGCTGCCTCATAGTTCGCTCTTTATTTTTTCCAAAAATCATTTCTAGGTAAATAAGTATCTATTTAATTAGAAATATATGGTTTGATGGCGAGACATCGAGGTTTGGACGGTGGCCGAGGGCCGCAACTCTAGAGCGCGTAAGCTCGCATGCCCACCGCGTGGTCACCGCATGACCGTGGCGTTGCCATGTGTTCTGGGCGGCCTAGGCATGTCTAGTGGGTTGGGCACTCCCCAGGTAGGTACTAGGAAGAAAATCACAACATAATATTCTCACGAGGAGACTGATCGATGCTCAAACATGAATAAGCAGCCAAGTGTTTGATTTGCAGTACGGGAAATGCACATGGCTAATGGGCATGAGTTTTGGCTGAGGATGATCAGTTACTAAGAAGACCGTCTTCACAAATTTTCACCTCAAAAGGAGGAGCCTAGGTGGTACTTGCTTTGCAAAGTACCACACTGGACATAAATACGAATGTTGAAGCTGGGCTCAAAATAATGAATGGATTGAGCTGGCATTTGGTGGAGGATGGTTATTTGAGCATAGGAAAGCACTGTAGAAAATGGATACCATTTGGACATGCCAAAGTGGTACTTCCTTCACAAAGTGCTGCTTTGAACAGGATAGGAAAATGAATATTGTTGAGTTATTTTTGAACTAGGCAAGGAAGGTTTTTGACATATTTGATGAAGATATGATCCAAAAAATTTATGAGAATTTTTTGGGAATTTTTGGAATAACAAAAATATAGGTTGCTTCACAACGTTGGGCAAAAATTGACACATGGACATGACACATAGGCAAAACTGATGAGATGGCGCCTAGTCATCACAACCCACCACAATCTACAAGGCTATGACCATCTATATTGGTCGTTAAAAACTAGAAATAAGGCAGCAGACCTGCACTGTTTGCTTTGTGACCATTTCGTATAAGGAAATTACGACCTTTTTGACCAAAATAGTCGCAATGGTTTAGGGTTTGGAGCCCCCCGAACAGCTTTTGACCAATTGGTCTCAAATGGTCATAGATCTATGACCAATTCTTCCAGGGTCACTGACAGAAGGTCACTAGTTGACATATTTCTTGTAGTGCATGATATCCTCTGCTAACTCCTTTGGCAATCCCTTACTTTCATGTATGTTAGCATAACTCTTCCGGCTTAAGGCGTCTGCTACTACATTCGCCTTCCCTGGATGATAGTGTAGCTTCATATCATAGTCCTTTATAAGTTCCAACCATCTTCTCTGCCTGAGGTTCAGCTCCTTTTGGGTGAAGATGTATTTCAAACTCTTATGATCCGTGTACACATCACAACAGTTCCCAATAAGGTAATGTCTCCAAGTCTTTAATGCATGCACTACAGCTGCTAACTCCAAATCATGGGTGGCATAGTTTAACTCGTGGGGCTTCAGTTGTCATGAGGCATACGAAACAACTTTTCCATCCTGCATAAGCACACATCCCAGTCCCAATCGTGAGGCGTCGCAATATACTAGAAACTCCTTATGTATATCTGGCAACGTTAGTACTGGGGCTGTAGTCAAACTTTTCTTCAAGTCCTGGAAACTTGCCTCACAGTCTTCTGTCCATATAAACTTATTATCCTTCTTCAACAGTTCAGTCATTGGTTTTGCCAGTTTGGAAAAATTCTCAATGAATCTCCGATAATATCCCGCGAGTCCATGGAAACTGCGGATCTCGCCAACTAAAGTGGGTGCCAACCATTCAGTGACCGACTGAACCTTGCTGGGGTCCATTGCTATACCTTCTTCTGATATAACATGCCCAAGAAATCCAACCTCCTTCAACCAAAATTCGCACTTGCTGAACTTGGCGTATAACTGGTGTTCCCTGAGTTTCTCGAGAACTAATTGCAAATGCTCCTTGTGCTCCTCTTCATTCTTCGAGCACACCATAATATCATTGATAAACACCACAACAAACTTGTCCAAATACTCCATGAACACTTTGTTCATCATACTCATGAAATAGGTAGGGGCATTTGTTAGTCCAAATGACATGACCGTATACTCGTATAATCCATATCACGTAATAAACGCTGTTTTTGGTATATCCTTCTCTCAGATCTTCAACTGATGGTATCCTGATCGCAGATCAATCTTCGAAAACACCTTAGCTCCTTGCAGCTGATCAAACAGATCATTGATCATCGGTAGTGGATACTTGTTCTTAACGGTTACTTCGTTGAAGGCTCGATAATCAACAACCATAATTAGGGATTTATCCTTCTTCTCCACCAAAAGTACTGGAGCTCCCCAAGGTGATGAACTCCTTCGAATATAACCTTTCTCCAACAACTCCTTGATCTGCTTCTTAATTTCTTCCAGATCATTTGCGGGCATCCGATAGGGTCTCTTGGATATGGGCCCTGTACCTGGCAATAGCTCTATCAAAAACTTAATGTCTCTATCTGGTGGCATGCCGGGTAACTCTTCTGGAAAAACATCCAGGTAATCATGTACTACAGGCACTTCCTCCTGAACAACTCATGTGAGGGCATTCACTTGGGTCCTCCTAGGAACATGCCTAGATACGTACTTAATCCTTTTTCCCTCCAGGTTGGTGAGATAAATTGACTTACTAGCACAGTCAATACTTCCTCCATACCTTGACATCCAGTCCATACCTAATATCACATCCAATCCTTGTGACTCCAAGATAATTAGGTTAGACGGAAAAACATGCGTCCCAATGGTTAGGGGTATCTGGTTGCACGATCGGCTAGCCATATACTCTGCTCCAGGTGAGCTCACTAAAAGAGGGGTTCTCAGGGTTTGGGTTGGTAGGTTAAACTTATCCACGAATCCCCTTGATTTGTATGAATTCGATGCACCAGTATCAAAAAGAATAAGAGCGGTAAATGACTTAACCAAAAACTTACCTATTACCGCGTCCGGCTGTTCTTCAACCTCATCCACGTTAACGTGGTTCACTTGTCCTTTGTTGAATGGATTAGGCTTCTTTCCAGCGCTCCCGTTTCCGTTTCCATTCCTTCCTTCAGGACAATCATTGGCATAGTGCCCTGTCTTCCCGCACTTATAACAAGTAACTTGACTTAGGTCTCTCTTGGCGGGTGTGGCTGGATTGGAGCGATTATTGTTAGCTCCGTTCCCATTTCCGTTCTTTGCGCCATTGTGATTATGCGGTCCTCCTCCAGGGTGGTTATGACCTCCATGGTTATGAAGGAGTCCTCCCGAATTCGGGGTTAAGCGAGGCTTCTGCTGAGCTCCTGAATTATACTTCCCTTGTCCATACTTCCTCTTACGGCTCTCAATCTGCTGCTGCTTCCCTTCAATCATAAGAGCTTTATCTACCAACTCCTGGTAGTTGTTGAAGGTTGCCACCATCAACTGCATGCTCATCTCATCATTCAACCCTTCCATAAACTTCTCCTGCTTCGCGGCATCTATGGCCACATCATCAGGGGCCTAGCGTGCTAACTTGCTAAAATCATCCACGTACTGGCCAACAGTACGGTTCCCCTGGCGTAAGTTGCGAAACTCCCGCTTCTTCATGTGCATAGCTCCAGTGGAAACAAGGGCAGTATGAAAGGCCTGCTGAAACTGAGCCCATGTGACAGTGTCGACAGGGTAGGTGGTTGTGAAATTTTCCCACCGTGCTGCTGCAGGTCCATCCAGTTGGTGTGCGGCAAAGCGCACCTTCTCCGCATCCGTGCACCCTGCGGTGGTTAACTCCCTTCTGATACGGTGTAGCCAATCATCTGCAACTATTAGCTCGGTGCTACTGGAGAACACCGGCGGCTGTAACCTTAGAAAACGGGCTAGATTGTCCACTGGTGGCGGGTTGTTGTTGTTGTTGTTGTTGCCCTGGTTCTGAACTAGCAATTGCATCAAAGCATTCTGCTGCTGGATCAACTGGGTGAGCTTCGGTGGGAAAGCAAAACCGATGTCACGTCTCAGAGGCATCTGAGGGGTTTAGATGGAAGAGATTAGAATAGAGGAAAAGGTCTAGTGAGGAAGCACTACCCATATGCACATGACACAATCACAATCATTTCATTCAATCAATCAAGCAAGGGCATACATCAGTCTAAAACTATTGCAAAAGTGCTCAACTACTACCTGATACATGGGGGAAATACTACTATGATATGGTGGTCATCTAGAAATTTTGATCGGTGGAAGATTCCATGATGTCTGCTCCTTCTTCGTCTTCATAGTCATCATCACTTGGACCAGAATCAGTGTCATCGATGATGATGTAGTTGTCCGGGCAAGTGGGGTCGTCGTCTTCGTCTCTCGGTGCTGGTCCTCCCATGAATATCCCGATCTTATTAACCAGGTCATCGTTCTTCTCAAGTAGTGTCTTGATTTCCTCCTCATATCCATCGCGTGTGAACTTGAGTTCTTCCTCCAGCTCGATGATCCTAGTCTTTGCCTTCTTAATTTCCATCATGTTGGCGCACATCTGGTTCTCCTGGCGTCGAATGTGCTGGTTTAGCTCCTGGATGAAAGCTGCGACAGATCTATCCTTCCTGGTGCTGATCATCTCCCATTGCTCATCTCGGCGCCCACATATCTGATAGGTAGTGTCTTTAAGCTCCCTGTTGTACACTTCTCCAATGCGTCCCATGGTAATGTGGGCTGCCATGCTCTTGCCCAGACTCCAGGTTGGTGCTTCGAAAGAAAATTCTATGGGTTTAGAAGTTGGTGAGAACGTTCTTCCTGGAACTTGTACTTGAATCATCCAGCGTTTTTCTTCTGGTAAGGTGGCGTTGTACGTCCCGGTGAAACTAGGTGTTCCAATGTTCAAGTACCTAGTGACTTCCTTCAAGTGGCGTCCAAAAGGTGTATCCTCATCTGGTTGCGCGAACTTGTTCTTCTTATCCGTCATCCTAAGGAGTGGAAAAGGGAGAGGAGTCAGAAATGAGTAGAGAGGAGTGACCTATGGTTTATCTTAGTGGTCGTGTCCTACACTCAGCGTGTGCTCTGATACCATCTTGTAGCGACCCGACCTCAAACGGTCAAGTCTCTGTGCCTCAGTGTCATCCCTGGATCAGTAATGCTGACACACACAGTACTCAAAGGATTTATAACAGAGTAGCAATCACACACTTATTACATCGAATGTCTCAAAAGAGAACTTATGACAATAATATGGCTTAAGGCCATCTAATGCGATAAAAGCGGAAGGCTTGGAAGATAAAGTGAGTCCATCAACTCCAACGGCATAGCTGAGCTGCACGAGAACGACCTAATGAACCTTACTCCTTGTCTGAAAAGTCTGCAACATAATACGTTGCAGCCCGAAAACGGGTCAGCACATGGAATATGCTGGCAATATAACACAGTAGAGCAAGAATAGAATAATGCTACCACTACATGCATATATGGCTGGTGGAAAGCTATAAGGTTATGGTTTTGCGGAAAGCAAATTTTCCCCTATAACAAAGGAATAAATTTTAATTTAACTATCATGGTGGTTGATAAAATATTGAGAAGGTAAACCCCCTCTCAATCCCAAATTAAGAGTCACTAACAACCCAACAATATTAATTAGGAGTATTGGGATACATGTGAATACTCAAGTACTAGATACACAAATTGTCCATACACTACAAGAAATATGTTAATCCATGACGGATTTCTGATGACGTTCTCGAAAACCGTCACAGAAATCGTCACATTAAGCAAGATACGATCGGGCCCGAAAATGGTAGTCCTTTTATGATGGACTTTGAGGGACCATCATAGAAACTGTCATGGATCGACCAATTGCGCCTAAGTCGGGCCTAGCCTATCTCCTTTATGTATACATTTTGACCGTCATGGATGGTTCTAGCCGATGCGCCCTTTGTTTGGCCCACCTGTCAGCCGAATGTGATCAACACGAAACCGAAACTGAGAGAGCGTGCGAGAAGGAAAATTTTAAGTCACCAGCGCGGGGTGTCAAAATTTTCGAGCCAGCCCATTTAACTGCAGAGCCCACACCAGCCTAACCCTAATTACCCTCCTCCCGGTTCCTCCCGTACCAACATCTACCGCTGCCACTCTACCTATCCTCCTGCCGGCGCCGGTGCTGAAGCACCCCGCGCCGCTCCACCGACGCCGGTGCTGAACCACCCCGCGCCGCTCCACGGGTGCCAGCGCTGAACCACGCCACGACGGGTCACTCCCCACCCATCAAGCATAGGACCCTTCCCCATATTCCCCACACCATTCCCCTTCCCTCACCATTCAGATCTCCGCTAAACCTATGGCGGCCCAGTCCTACCCCTCGAGCCGAGGTGACAGCGGTGTCATTGGGACCGACAGCCAGATTTGGAAGTCCCCGAGGTCAGCGACGGCGGGCACAGATCCAGCTACATCCGACGGAGAGCCAATGTGAGAGACGAATCATCCACCTTGGTTGTTTGTCGGGATTAAGTTCTTACACAGTTTCTTATTTGGGTTGTGGGATCTGCAGGTCGGTCTCGTGGGGATGGTTAGCAGCAAGGCAGAGCGGAACACGCACGTGTCCTTCACCCTCGATGACGGCTCTGGCCGCATCCACTTCATCAGATGGTGAGTGCGTCTCTGCAATTCGCTTGCTTTTTCTGGGGTTCAGATGTATTTCAGGGGTACAATTCTAGATATTTGTTTGGATTCCATTGCTGGATGTTGGATGGCGGTGGGATTTGTTTAATGCTGCAACTTTAATCTTCGCTAGATAGAAATATTGTTGGCTGTTGGTACGACAATGCAAAATTAATTCAGTAATTGAGTTCCAGATGTGTTTTAGGATACAAGTTGCGCACGATTGAGACAGTAATTGAGTTCCTGTGGCTCCATCATCTTTCAGTCGGTTTTCCATCTACACCATACTCTCGTCTTATTTATTGATGATTTTTAGGGGTTCTTGTGCTTGTTTATTCTGGACTTCACTGTCAGAACTGCTTGTCTGTCCATCTGCGAAAATGTCTGCTGGTCAGGTATGCTTGTTTGTCTATTTCTTGCCTTCATTGCTCCCTAGTGTTGTTCAATCCACTGTCTTTTAGGAGCCTTCATTACTTATTTCTGTCTACTGCAAGTTATTTTTTCAGTTTCAATCCGAATCGCATAACTTCGAGTGACAACCTGCATTGAGCTTGTATATGGCTCACACCGCAAGTTGGATTCCATTCCTGTTCAAACAACTACATATGCTAAAATCATTGCAGGTGAATTTTTCCCTTCTCTTCTTATTTCACATTGTCACGTACATCTGAAATTACTCAATATAAATTTATGTATGCAACAGTGTTTAACTACTAGCTGTAAAGCACCTGCAAAAAAACTACTAGCTTTAAATGTAAAATTGTTGATATAACTGTAAACATTTTAGTTTTGGAAGACAATGATTACCCCAATGCAATTGGTGTTCAGTCCGTGTTTATTATTGCTTACTTGCTATACAGTGTACTGTCTATCTATGTTACAACACTTGTTGGTTCCTTTAGGAATGGTAAATCTGTTGTGACTCACTGTTTCGGCATCAACAAACACTTTTGTTTATTATTAGTAATCTTGTGCCAATTGACAAATATTACCGAGCAAACAGAAGTGATGGCCGCACTGTGAAGAGTGCCTTATATATCCTTCAGTTATGGTCATCTGTGAATGTTCAGAGAGTTGTGGTGTATCCACTTTAGCTTTTCATGAAAACCTGAAGTAATATTCATCATTCTTTAATGTGGTCAATACTTTCATGTAGTCTGCAACATGATGAGTCACTATTGCGCGTGTTTCAGTATGCCAAAGCTGAAAACACGTGTGGCACTTCCCATGAAAACTATCTTACTTCCTTTAGTTATGGTCATCGATCTGTGAATGTTCAGAGAGTTGTGGTGTATCCACTTAAGCTTTTCACTAAAACCTGAAGTAATATTGCATCATTCTTTAATGTGGTCAATACTTTCATGTAGTCTGCAACATGATGAGTCACTATTGCGCGTGTTTCAGTATGCCAAAGATGAAAACACTTGTGTCACTTCCCATGAAACCTATCTTACTTTTGGTTGTGTCGTGTGTGCCATCTCGCAACTGCATCTGCATGCTCCTGGATAGCTTAATGTTGTGTTAATAACTACGGAATTATTACTGTATGACATGTAAAGTTAATTTAAGATGACCGGTCATTTAGCTAGCTCCACACATGTTACAATGTTATAATCTGTCACCTACCTAGCTTGTCATATTAGGGTAAATTTTCTAGTTCGGCATGGCTATCATAATCAGTTGATGCTTTTATAATCCTTTTGCTCTTTGTTGCTGGTGTGTCTAGCATGGCCAATACCATGATGTGGTCTATGTTCATTCACGTTCACCATGATGGCTGGGTGCGGCAACACACTCCTTCGTGTCCTAGTATGTTTGTAATTTACCAATGTAAATGCTGACATATATTAATTCAGTGTACTATGGTTAGCGCATAGGTCCTGAACATGCCTATGGTTTTTCTTGTGAATTTGCAATCTGTAAATTGATTTTGAAAGAGTTTTACAACAATACTTGAAACTAGACCCAGATTTGTGGGTATTGTAGGTTGCAGTTTGTCTATGATTGCCTACTTGCTTCATTAGTTGGAAATATCTTCTTTCTATGTATAGGGAACTTAACATGGAAGCTTAGAATGCTAATTCATGTCTATTGAACACTAGCAGCCCTTTTTGATTTATGAACTTTGAGGTATGAACTCTGAACATTTTTGGAAAGAGATAATTGTGTGACTTGTATCTCATGTCATATGGAAGTGTGGGCGTAGATAATTATGTACCTTGTATGCCATCAAGGCCAATCTATAAATGGGAGAATGCATGCTTTTCATAATTCCTAGGTGCGGTTAATCTATATGTGAAGGTTATGGTTTGAAAGCATTAGACTAAATCCGAACCATTAGGTTCCTCTTTGTTCTAAAGTGGTTAATTGAAGTTCTCTAATGCTCGTGAATATGTGGTCATTGTAAAGAATTCTAAATTAGCATAATGAGATTAGTAAGTGGATCATTTAACTGCCTAAAATTGTTTTGCCTTTGAGTGTTTTTATTTTATATGAAAAAACAAGTTTGCCAGGAATTAGCTTTAATTGATGAAAAAAAGTATGCCTCCAGTATTACCTTTTTTGGTTTTCTAACTACAAACTACAATACATTGTATTGTTGAACCATCCGTTTTGATACAGCAAGCCCTATCACATGTATACAAACTTGATTTTTTGTTGTACTTGATGAATAAGAAATGATTTGTCCTTTCTTTGCTTTAAAATGATTTCGACCTTTCTTTTGGATGATCAAATGTCACATCAAACAAAATTTTGAACTTGTAACTAGTTTTCTTTTTTTTAAGTGTGTTACTCACATTTTTACGGATGGTTGCTTGGGAAATCAACTATATTATTTCTCTCTAGATTCATCTGGGAGCTGGCTGTTATTACTTGGCTTGGATTCTATGCAGGTTGGCAGTGATGTTTTTAGCAGGAATTACTTGGCATCGAATAACTACATGGGAGCATTTGTGGTGTAGCATTGGAGATTAAATCTAGCTAGAAATTTTGTATAGTGCTTTCTAGATATGTACGTGGTGTTTTGATAGAAATATTTGTTTTTAGAAATCAGACTAGCTAGGTTGTTAGAAGTTTGTATTTTCATGTAAACAAATGCTATTTTCTGAATAAATATAATTTGGTCGTCGTGTTGTAAATTGGGTTGCATGAAAAAACATGGACAAAAAAAGGCTAATACATTGGACTCAAAAAACAGGTAAACTAATGGGCAAAACTGAAATAAATGGCTAATGGGCTGGACTGGACCAAAATTATTGGGCCAAAACCCTAATTGGGTTGGTTACTACATGGGCCATGTTGGCTGCCATGTCAGATCTACGTAGATGCCACCTCACGTTCATGTTGCTACCAGGTCATGTAAGATTGTGACGGTTTAGTGTGTCATGGAATTTTGGGCCTGGCGGGCCTAGGGAGAGATCTATGACGGCTAGAAATCGTCAAGGAAAGCATAGTGCCAAATTATGACGCGATATACATGACGGATTTTGTATCCGTCATGGGTGGGCGTCCATGACAGTTTTCCATTAGTCCATGACAGACTGGGACTGTCATAGATTAACGGGTTTCTTGTAGTGGTAACCGGGGACACGGCTAACCATGATTAGTTTGTACACTCTGCAGAGGTTTGCGCACTTTTCCCCACAAGACTCGATCGGCTCCGTTGGAATTCTCGCACTACATGGTGTTTGAGAAACGGATGACTGAGACACAGTCTTTCAGAAACATTAACTCTCTACTCTGGGTAGACCATACCAAACCTACAAAACCCACTACCTGCTGATCTACCTCTTCAAGAGCTTCACGTAACTTACTCAACTATGCTAGAGCCCATAATAGCTTGTGGCTGCACACGGAAGTTTTTAGCATGAATAAACTCAGTTCCCTTTGAGACTGGGTGGCGGTCCATAGGAAGATCACACGGATACCCCGGGATTTCCAAAAATAAAATAGATAACACTGGGTTCCCCAGGTGCCTCAATCCACCCAGATGTGTATTTAAGTTGCCACCTTAAGTAAACCATTAATTAACAATCTCACATCTGTCATGGAAATCACTCAAACCCAATCCACGTCTACGAGCATAGCATAGCAATATAAGCAACGTGTAGAAGTAACTCCCAAGGGTTTGATATTAACAGGGCAATAGGTTCTACCTCAGCACCTACTTCCCAACCCACAAATTAAAGACATCCTAATCATGCAATGTTTGAGGATTGAACTAACGCAATGAAAACTGGGTATGGAAAGAGTATGATCAATGTGTTACTTGCCTTGCTGACGATCCGTGAATCCTAGAGACTCGTAGTAACACGCTTCGCACTCCGGGAATTCTATCGCAAACAAACAGTAACATACATAAGCAACTAGCAAAGATGCACAAGTAAAACTCAAAATAAAAGAGATTAACCAGAAAGTTCAACTTAAGAACTCCGGTTTGCAAAAAGAATCAAACCGAACGGAACAACTAAACTCAAATGGCGAAAGAAACAAGATCCGTTTACTAATCTGGACTAAGGTCAAATTTTACAGTACCAAAACTTTGTTTAAGTTGATTAAACAGAAAGAGGGTCTCGAGACGAAACTCTAGGTTTGTTTGAATCACCTGATTCCGACTAACGAGCGCGAAGAAAAACAGAATTTAAGATCGGATCACAAATCACGACTGGAAAATAATCGCGGATAAATCCGATATAAGAATCTGAAGAACAGACTATCGAACGATCGTTCGTTATCTGTAACTAACGGAAGAAAACCGTTCGTTTAAACGAACGTACGGACGAACGTCCGTTAAATAAATGAGCTGAGAAAACCGGCGAACCGAAACTAAAAAAAGAAAAACAGATCAAGGGTTTCTAAAAAACCGAATGGTCTTTTTAGAAAAACCAGCGGCGACGGTTCGGCACGGTACCTCGACGAGGTGGCTCCGGCGAGGCGGGGCTTGGCGGCAGCGTCGGCGCTCGGCTGCGGCGGCGGCGGCAGCGGCGCTCGGCTCGGGGCAGCGGGGCTGGTGGTGGTGGCGGTTTGGGGGGGGCTGGCGGCGTATATAAAGGGGGGTGGCTTGGAGGAGGGGCCAAGGCGGCAGCGAGGAGGAGTCCCGGCCGGACTCCTCGTCCGAGGTGGCGGCGGCTCGGTCTCCGGGTGGGAGACGGCGCGCGCGCGGGGAGGTGGGCCGGCTCGGCTGGGCTTCGGCCCAGCCAGCGCTGGAAGTTTTTTTTTTAAAAAAATAATTACGCCGACAGAAAATAAATCCTATAAAAATAAAATAAAAACCTAAAAATCCAAAACAAATTTTCATCGTCTAAATAAAATATTTAGAACGAGATGAACATTTTCTTGGCCCTAAAATGCAATTTAAAAAACGTGCATATTTTTTCTAATGCAAATAAAATCCAAATAAACTCAAATAAAAACAAATAAATGATTTTAACATTTTTCCTCCAATATTTCAATTGTTTTGGAGAAGTTATATTATCTCCTCTCTTTTATCTTTAGAAGAAATATTTTTTGGAGAGAAAAATAATTAAAATCAAAAATCCTCGTTTCACTATTTGATACAAAATCAAATATGAAAAATCGGGAAATCCCCAACTCTCTCCGAGGGTCCTTGAGTTGCTTAGGATTTCGAGGATTTCGGAACGGAAATACAATAAAATATGATATGCATGGATGATCCATGTATAACATTCCAAATTGAAAATTTGGGATGTTACAGCCTCCCAACAAGCGCTATCGTTTAACGCCCCTAGCTAGGCATAAAAGCGAGAATAGATCTAAGTATTGCCATCTTTGGTATTGGGAAGGAAAAGAGAAAAATTCTGATCTATAGCATTCATCCTTCTATTTTGGGAAAGCACATTGCCATTAATGGAGGAAGAAATATTAAGCATGTTACGGAAATTTGCATCTAAGCTAGCCTTCATCTCTTTGATAATTTTGTTTTCATAAAAGCATAAGAGAGTGGTTGATTCAACCTTATCATTCATGGGGTGCCCAAATATAGTTTTGATTTTCTCATAGGTATCTATAGCATCCCCTTCAAGAAAACCTTCTTCAAAAATAGAATCTAGAACTTGCTTGAAAGAAGCAGGTCAGCCAACATAAAAGCTTTTTAAGTATATCTCAATTTGATATTGTGGCACATAGCTAGCTCGAATCCTTAATAGCCTATCCCAAGCATCTTTTAAAGTCTCATCAAGTAAATAACGAAAAATTCCAGAGTCATCTTCATCGAAATTACTCAAACTTTCATTGATAACCCCGGTAGGTCTTTCCATAGCATCATTATTTATGAGCATAGAGAGGACAGAGGGACTATCCAAAGTACTAAAACTCTGGAAAGAACCCTTAGTTCTTTTTGATTCGGCCATGGCAAAGAGAAGGCAAACGGTAAAGAGAGGGCGAATAAAACGGCAAGGGTGAACTGGGGGAGAGGAAAACAAGAGCCAAATGGCAAATAATGTAATGTGAGGGAGATGAGTTTGTGTTGGGTACTTGGTATGTCTTGACTTGAGCGAAGACCTCCCTTGCAATGGCGCCAGAAATCATTCTTGCTACCTCTTGAGCACTGCGTTGGTTTTCCCTTGAAGAGGAAAGGGTGATGCAATAAAGTAGCGTAAGTATTTCCCTCAGTTTTTTAGAACCAAGGTATCAATCCAGTAGGAGGCTCCACGCAAGTCCCTCGTACCTACACAAACAAACAAGAACCTCGCAACCAACGCGATAAAGGGGTTGTCAATCCCTTCACGACCACTTGTGAAAGTGAGATCTGATAGAGATAATAAGATAAGATAAATATTTTTGGTATTTTTATGATATAGATTGGAAAGTAAAGATTGCAAAATAAAGTAGATTGGAAGCTTATATGATAGAAGATAGACCCCGGGGCCATAGATTTCACTAGTGGCTTCTCTCAAGATAGCATAACTATTACGATGGGTGAACAAATTACTCTCGAGCAATTGATAGAAAAGTGCATAGTTATGATATTATCTAGGCATGATCATGTATATAGGCATCACGTCCGCGACAAGTAGATCGAAACGATTCTGCATCTACTACTATTACTCCACACATCGACCATTATCCAGCATGCATCTAGAGTATTAAGTTCATAAGAACAGAGTAACACATTAGGCAAGATGACATGATGTAGAGGGATAAACTCAGGCAATATGACATAAACCCCATCTTTTTATCCTTGATGGAAACAATACAATACGTGCCTTGCTGACCTGGCTGTCACTGGGAAAGGACACCGCAAGATTGAACCCAAAGCTAAGCACTTCTGCCATTGCAAGAAAAATCAATCTAGTAGGCCAAACCAAACTAATAGTTCGAAGAGACTTGCAAAGATAACCAATCATACATAAAAGAATTAAGAGGAGATTCAAATATTTCTCATAGATAAACTTGATCATAAACCCACAATTCATCAGATCTCGACAAACACACCGCAAAAAGAGTTACATTGAATAGATCTCCAAGAAGATCGAGGAGAACTTTGTATTGAGATTCAAAGAGAGAGAAGAAGCCAACTAGCTAATAACTATGCCCGAAGGTCTGTCGTAAACTACTCACAACTCGTAGGAGAGGCCTTGGCGATGATGTAGAGGCCCTCTGTGATCGATTCCCCCTCAGTGGAGCACCGGAAAAGGCTCCAAGATGGGATCTGCGGCGGTGGAAATAGGGTTTCGTGGTGCTCCTGGATGTTTTCAGGGTATGGATGTATATATAGGCGAAGGAGGTCGGTCAGGGGAGCCCTGAGGGGCCCACGAGGGTGGGGGGCGCCCCCACCCCCCTAGGGCGCGCCTTGCACCCTCGTGGCTGCCTCGGCTGCTTCTTGACGTCCACTCCAAGTCTCCTGGATTGCGTTTGTTCCAAAAAGATCGCTCCCAAAGGTTTCATTCCGTTTGGACTCCGTTTGATATTCCTTTTCTTCGAAACACTAAAATAGGCAAAAAAAAAACAGCAATTTGGACTAGGCCTCCAGTTAATAGGTTAGTCCCAAAAATGATATAAAAGTGTAAAGTAAAGCCCATAAACATTCAAAACGGGTAATATAATAGCATGGAACAATACAAAATTATAGATATGTTGGAGACGTATCATGCCCAGCGTTGGTTCGAGCTGTGGAAGACATCGGCATGCCGTGAAGGTGCTCAAGAGGCATGGGCCATGATGAAGACACGCTATACTGGTCTTGACCTGAACCATATGGACAGAGTTGGACCGCGGGGACCCGACGGGAAGGAGATTCCCGTAAGCTTGGTGTATGACCAAGTGATGACAGCGGCGAAATTTTCGCAGGAGTATTGTAAATTAGATAGCATACTAGATGGCGTAGAAAGGGAGTGAGCATTCGATTTGATGTACCCATGCACTTTATGACCGAGCTTATCTCTTGCCGAATTGTATGAAAGTTTTGTCATCGCAGACCTTCGTCTTCCACCTGCGAACCAAAAAGTTGGAGTGTTTCCGCATACTATGTTTTGACTAGTAAACATTTGGTATTATCGGAAACCAGACAATCCGATCATATTGTTCAAACAAACAAAATGTGTTCAGCGGAGTTATGCTATATTACTTTTTAACATAAGAAACATCTTCCAAGAAAAATAGTTCCATTAGGGGTTCCTTTTCTTAGGCTGGGATTGTATCTGAAGTACAGACATCCACTTTTATGCGTTATTTCGAAAACATCCTGTTGAATATGTGCCGCCCAATTATTCTCTTAAGAACGCTAGCTTTCGGCTTCACCTGTCTGAGGTACAGTGCCGGATAACCCGGTTGTAACAATCGCAGAGGTGCTCCCTTTACACCCTAGCCGATCAATCGGGAACGTAGGGTATAAGCACAGGAGCGAGGCAACCCAACTTGGCAAAAACTTAAGTCATAGAGGTGCATAAAATGGCAGAAACAACAGATAGTACGGACATAAGAAGCTTGTAAGCTTTTGAATAAAATTCTTCTTTTAAAATAAGCCCGCATGTATGGCGGGATGTATACATTTAAAGATGCGTATCCCCAACAATGCGGTTTATCCGGACATACAATATAAGGAGAGAAAGGTAAAAAGGGTAAAATAAAGAGAAAATGGAAAAAACCTAGTTTTGATCTTAGACCTAAGGAGGCCGAATTATGCGTAAAATCTTTGGAGCCGGGCGGCGTTCCATGGGTTTGGCTCAAGGCGATTATCCTCCGCATTACGAAGGCGGTAGGCTCCTCCAGTGAGGACTTCATCAATAATGAAGGGCCCTCCCATTTGGGTTTGAGATTATCCTTTTTCTTCTCCGGGAGGCGTAGAACAAGTTCTCCGACGTTGTATGTTTTAACCATCACTTCTCTGCTTTGGTAACGCCTGGCCTGTTGTTGGTAGAATGCGGAACGAGCCTTGGCTACATCGCTCTCCTCTTCAAGTCCATCTAGGTCGTCCTGCCGATCTAGTTTGGCTTCTTTCTCTTTGTACATGCGCACTCTAGGCGAGTCATAAATAATATCGCAGGGCAATACGGCTTCTGCGCAGTACACCATAAAGAAGGGTGTGTATCCGGTCGTTCAATTGGGCGTGGTTCGGAGTCCCCAGAGTACAGAATCAAGTTCCTCGACCCAGTGCTTATCTGATTCTCATAAAGAGCACACTAGTCTGGGTTTAATACAACTCATGATCAGACCATTGGCCTGTTCGACTTGGCCATTTGTTTGAGGGTGGTATATAGATGCATAGTTGAGTTTAATGCCCAACTTAGCGCACCAGGTTTTCACCTCATTAGCTATAAAGTTAGACCCATTATCAGTGATGATACTGTGCGGGACACCATAACTGTGGACTACGTCAGATATAAAATCGACCACTGGTCCGGCCTCAGCTGTTTTGACTGGTTTGGCTTCTATCCATTTAGTGCATTTATCCACCATGACCATTAAGTATGTTTTTTTAGGCTTCCCCCTTTAAAGGTCCAACCATGTCAAGCCCCCAGACCGCAAACGGCCAAGTAATGAGGATTGTTCTTAATGTGGGGGGAGGCATCTGGCTCTGATTGGCGAAGAGTTGACAACCCACGCATCGTTGGACAAGGTCTTGAGCGTCAGCTCGAGCCGTCGGCCAGAAAAAGCCTGTCCGGAACGCTTTGCTTACAAGGGCACGGGCTGCAGCGTGATGAACGCCGAGACTGGCATGTATCTCTACCAAGAGTTGTCTTCCCTCCTCTTCGGAGATACACCTTTGAAGGACTCCAGTTGTACTTCTTTTATATAGTTCGCCTTCATGTACTTTGAAGGCTTTGGAGCACCAAACTATGCATCGCGCCTCGTTTTGATCGTCAGGGAGCTCTTGCCTATTTAGGTAGGCCAAGTAAGGTTCGGTCCAAGAAGCGATAACCACCATGATCTCATGAGCAGAGGGTGTTATCTCGATATCTGAACCCCCGACGTTGTCCGCATTGTGTTCGGCGGTTGTGGGTGTGATCAGGTTTGTGTTGCCTTCACCGCTCTCAACCTGCCACACCACAGATGGCTTAAAGATCCGCTCCACAAAGGTGTTGGGTGTCATGGGGTCGCGTTTAGTGCCCATATGAGCAAGGATGTCAGCTGCCTGATTACTTTCTCGGGCGATGATGTCGCTTGAAGCTACATCGGTATTTCTACAAAGAGGAAGGGATGATGCAGCACAACGGTGGTAGGTATTTCCTTCAGATATGAAACCAAGGTTATCGAACCAGTAGGAGAACCAAGCAACACAACGTAAACAACCCCCGCACACAAAGAACAACACCTTGCGACCCAACGTGTTAAAGGGGTTGTCAATCCCTTTCGGGGTATGGCACCTCAAGATAGGCAAAGAACGTGAGGTAAATTTGTAGATAGAATAAATAGATCACAGAACAAATAAATTGCAACAAGGTATTTTTGTATTTTTTGTTTTAATAGCGGAAGGAAAAAGTAGATCGCACGGCATATTTATGAGAAAGAAGACCCGGGACCCGTAGATTTCACTAGTAGCTTCTCTCAAGAAAAATAGCAAACGGTGGGTGAACAAATTACTGTTGGGCAATTTATAGAACTTCAAATAATCATGACGATATCCAGGCAATGATCATTACATGGGCATCACATACAAGATTAGTAGACCGACTTCTGCCTGCATCTACTACTATTACTCCACACATCGACCGCTATCCAGCATGCATCTAGTGTATTAAGTTCATGGAAAAACGGAGTAATGCAATAAGAACGATGACATGATGTATACAAGATCCATTTATCTATTGCGGCAGATATGGATCCCGTCTTTTTATTTTTAGTAGCAATGATACATACGTGTCGGTTCCATTTCCATCACTGGGATCAAGCACCATAAGATCGAACCCACTACCGGGCACCCCTTCCCGTTGCAAGATAAATAAATCAAGTTGGCCAAACAAAACACAAATATCGGAGAAGAAATACGAGGCTATAAGAGATCACACATATAAGAGATCAAATAACTCAAATAACTTTCATGGGTATAAAAATATATAACTGATCATAAACTCAAAGTTCATCAGATCCCAACAAACACACCGCCAAAAGACTTACATCATATGGATCTCCAACAGATCATTGTATTGATAATGAAGAGAGAGAGAGAGAGAGGAAGCCTTCTAGCTACTAACTACGGACCCGAAGGTCTACAAAGAACTACTCACACATCATCGGAGAGGCACCAATGGAAGTGGTGAACCCCTCCATGATGGTGTCTAGATTGGATCTCGTGGTTCTGGACTCTGCGGCGGCTGGATGAAAATTTCGTCGACTCCCCTAGGGTTTCTGGAATATTGGGGTATATATTGAGCAAAGAGTCGGTCCAGGGGGCACCCGAGGTGGGCACAACCCACAAGGGCGCGCCTTGGTGGGTTGTCCCCTCCTCGGGACTCCCCCTAGGTGCAACCAGGGCCTAACTTCTTCCTTTTGGTCCATAAAAATCATCATGAATTGGCATGACATTTGGACTCCGTCTGATATTGATTTCCTACGATGTACAAAACATGCAGAAAATAGCAACTGCCACTTGGCACTATGTCAATAGATTAGTACCAAAAAATGATATAAAATGACTATCAAATGATTATAAAACATCCAAGATTTATAATAAAATAGCATGGAATAATCAAAAATTATAGGTACATTGGAGATGTATCAGCATCCCTAAGCTTAACTCCTGCTCGTCCTCAAGTAGGTAAGTGATAGAAACATAATTTTTGATGTGGAGTGCTGTTTATCATGTCATATCATATTCTTTTCTCCATAGCATGGACATTTGGACTTTTATGTGATTCAAGGCAATAGTCTAGTTTTGACATAATAATTTAGATACTCAAGCATATCAACAAGCAACCATGTCTTTCAAAATATCAATGCTAAAACAAGTTATCCCTAGCCCATCATGCTCAAACATTGATCCATTCATGAAACAAACTCGAATATTAGCTACACCCAATACTTAAGTACGATCATATTGTCCCCCAGTTGGTGCTTTTATAAGAGAGGATGGAGACTCAAAAAATAAAAATTGCATAAAGTAAAAGAAAGGCCCTTCGCGGAGGGAAGTAGTGATTTGTAGAGGTGCCAGAGCTCAGAGCAAAAAATTAGAGATAAAAACATTTTGGGAGGTGTATCCATCCTACCAACAAAAATGACTTGGAGCATCCCAACACTTTCCTTGCTAGATATATCATAGGCGGTTGCCAAACGGAAAATAAAGTTTATTATTTTTTCCACCATAAGTTTCACTTTCCATGGCTAGCCGTATCCACGGGTGCCCTCCATACCAACACGTTCCAAGGAATTTATTATTTGACAACATAAAGTAAATTCATTTTTGCATTTAGGGACTGGGAATCCCTAATACCTTTGCCTTACTCTTGTGCAATGACAAGTGAATAAACACTCGTCATGAGAATAACACATCTAGCATGGAAAATATTAGCTACCCGTTACTGTTCCGCGAGCGAAACAAACACACAAAAGAGAAGTTCATTTTGAAAATTAGAGATGGCACATGCAAATTTGCTTAGAGCGGCAAAAGAATACCGCATACAGGTAGATATAGTGGACTCCAATGGGAAAACTAGTTTAAAGGATTTTAAATGCACAAGGAGAGGTCATGCTTGGTGCAAAATGAAGGCTGGCAAAAAGATTGAGAAGCGACCAACCAAGAAACGCATAATCCCATAGGCAAGCATTAAGCATAATTAACACCGAATAATGCACCACAAGTAGGATATACTTTTCATTGCATGATTATTGACTTTCGTGCATGCATAGGGAATCACAACCCTTAACACCAATATTCTTATTAGAGCACAATTACTCATCAACATAACTCACATATCACACCATAATATCTCAAAACTATTACTAAGAATCAAGTTTATTTTGTCCAATGACATTTTTTTGTTTCTTTATCCTTCTTGGATATCTATCACCTTGGGACTAATTTTCATGTGTTGCTTTTCATAAGCTCAAACAAATATAAGTGAAGATCATGAGCATAACATATTTCCTTTCTCTCAAAATAATTTAAGTAAAGCAAGAGAGATTTTTTTAAAAATTTACTAACTCTCAAATAAATCTAAGTGAAGCAAGAGAGCATTTCTTCAAAAACACTAAGCACACCATGCTCAAAAAGATATAAGTGAAGCACTAGAGCAAGTCCATTGCTCATAAAAAATTTAAGTGAAGCTTAGAGAGGAATTCTAGCAAGTCATGGCATAATTTTGGCTCTCTCAAATAGGTGTGTCCGGCAAGGATTGATGACTTAAAACAAAAAATAAAACAAGCAAACACACATATCATACAAGACGCTCCAAGCAAAACACATATCATGTGACGAATAAAAATATAGTCTCGAGTAAAATACCGATGGTCGTTAGAAGAAAGAGGGGATGCCACTCGGGGGCATCCCCAAGCTTAGTTGGTTGCTCATTATTGTATAATAGCTTGGGATGCCGGGGCATCCCCAATCTTAGGCTCTTCTATTCTTCTTTCATCCGTCGTAAGATAACCCAAAACTTGAAAACTTGAATCATACAGAACTCAACAAAACCCTTATGAGATCCGTTAGTAAAAGAAAGAAAACTACTACTATAAGTGCTGTGTCAAACCAACTCTCGTTTTATTTTTGTATTATATCTACTGTATTCCAACTTTTCTATGGCAAAAACTCATCAAAGAAAACCATAGAGCCATCAAAATAAGCACACAACACAAAGAAAACAGAATCTGTCAAAACAGAACAGTATGTAGTAATCTGGAACTTTAGGATACTTATGTAACTCCAAAAATTCTACCAAACTAGGAAAACCAGAATAATTTGTATATTAATATTCTGCAAAAAGAATCAGGGCAAAATGTCTTTTCTGTGATTTATGATAATTAGTTTCGTGAGCACAAATTTCTGTCTTTTTCAGCAAGATCAAACAACTATCACCCTAGAAGATTCTAAAGGATTTACTTGGCACAAACACTAACTAAAACACAAAAAACACAATTATAAAAGTAGCATAATTGTGCTAACACCCAAGAACAGAAAGCAAAAAGCAAAAATAAATTTTATTCATTGGTTTGCCTCCCAACAAGCGCTATCGTTTTACGCCCTTAGCTAGGCATAACGCAAGGATCTAAGTTTTGTCATCTTTGTCCAACTCTTCAATCAAACACTTAGAATTCTTCAAAGATTTAGCATAAAGACCTTCAATATCAATACTCCTCGGAGTAAATATTTCATTCTTACGAAAAGAATCTCTTATCACTTCAACAAAATCCGGATGGATGCTAATCATCTTAAGGTCTCCTTTATCATTATTACTAGAAGAAGCACCCTTGTTCCTAGATTTCTTACTCTTTATGGGAGTTTCCTCAATTTTAGTGGAAGTAAAAGCCGTGCTTAGATTACTAAAGATTTCTTCCAATTTATCGATCCGAGATGAACTTTCTTCTATTCTTTCATGGATTAAGGTACCCCTCTCTTTTAACAACTTAAAAATATCGCCCGCTTTTGGCCCAAGATTAGTAGAAAAATTATGCATCTTTTTGTATATAATTTCCATATGATCTTCGGTGAGCATTTTCTTTTCAATAGCATCCAGTCTTTCCATAACATGCTCAAGAGTCAAAATTGTTTCATTAACCATAAGAGGTGGTGAGCCTACTAAATTTCCATAGCACTAAGAGCATCAAAAGGAGGACTCATTAAGAAATTTCCACCGGTAATCGTATCAAGGACGAATCTATACCAAGTGGTGATGCCAACATAAAAACAATGAAGAAGCACAACGGTAGATTGCTTACTGTAAGTGCATCTAGTGCCACCCCTAGCTGGTTTTGGAGTATTGACGACAAACCTGGTTGAGGGACTAATGTCTTTGTGAGAATTACAAGATAACACAAGTAGTAGTCCCTCATTGATTCGGTTTACCTACCGGAGATGACCCCTAAAAATGTGTGAAGACATTGAAGACAATGGTGGTCAGTGAAGCTATTCACGTTGAAGACTATGACATGAGAAGACATTGCATGAAGACTATGGAGCGCGAAGACTTAGTTGTTTCGTTGTTTCCTTTTCTTCTTTGTTGAGTCATAGGAACCACCGCACTGTTAAGTGGGGTCCAAGTGAAAAAAGTCAGAGTGACCGAAGTGATGCTCAACCTAATCCTATGTCTTCGAACAAAGACAATGAGAGCAAACCTTATCCAGAGTCGGATGAGTCAGCTTTACTTGTAGCCCAAGTCAAGCTGCCGCATGTGTTTGAAATCTAACCGTTGGGACATGTGGCAGTTCTTTAGTGACCTAGGGTCATTTCGGACATATCAGGTCGGGTTGCCCAATGGCTATAAATAGCCCACCCCCTACACCATAAATTGGTGGCTGCTCCGAGTTAGTGCATGACTTTTGACGTTTGAGAGCAACCCACCTCCGAAGCATTTGAGAGAGAATCCTTGCGAGGACAAAGCCCAAACCACCCAGAGCCCAAAGAGTGTTTGGCATCACTGAAGTCTTTCTGTCCACGTGATCTGAAGAATTATTACACTTGAGGACTGTGAATCCTCCAGGCGTCGCATTCTGAGCATCCAAGAGTCATTGTGGATTATCGGTGAACGAAGTCTGTGAAGGTTTGGAAGTCTACCTTGAAGACTTACCAAAGTGATTGGGCAGGGACTAGGTGTCCTTAGCTCAAGGGGAATAAGGTGAAGATGCGGTCTTCTGAGTTGAATCTCAGCCTCCCTAACCAGACGTACAGTTGTCATAGCAACTGGAACTGGTCGAACAAATCTCTGTCCTCTCGAAGCTACTGGTTCTATCTATCACTTCTCTTAACTTATAGTTTGTGTTCATGAAGTCATTACCTGCTAGCATTATCTGTTTGCCTTCACTGTGTGACTACTTGTCCTGATTGGCTTCATACTATCTTCCATCTTGATCCTTACTACCTAGCTGCTGATAGTCTTCGTGCTTTCACTTCATTGAATACTTGAGTATGGCCTGTCTATTGTAGTCTACCTTCTGCTGCATACGAATAGTGTCATTTCTATTGTTTGTCTTCCAAACTCCCATGTTTTGAAGACTTTCATAAAAATCGCCTATTCACCCCCCTCTAGTCGATAACTAGCTCTTTCAATTGTATCAGAGCAAGGTACTCCCTTGTTCTGTGTGATTCGGTTTAACCACCTGGAGTTTTAGCTATGTCGACTACAGGGATAATCAAAGTCTCTGCTGCGTGCCCCATCTTTGATGGCACTGAGTATCCCTACTGGAAGAATAAGATGCACATGCATCTTGAAGCCATTGATGTCGATATGTGGTATGTCGTCAAGAATGGCGTTCCCAAGACTGGTGAAGGTGTCACCGTGCTGATGTCAAGAAGTTCGTTCAACTGGACTCTACTACCAAGAACATCATCTGTGGTCATATGACCAAAGGACAGTATGGCCGTGTGAGTGCTCTGGAAACATCGAAGCTAGTCTAGGACTGGCTCTCCAAGGTCAATGAAGGCGTCTCAACTCAGCGAGATCAAAGGATAAGTGTTCTTCGCAACCTCTTCAACTGCTTCAGGAGACACGACAACGAGAACGTCTAGCTCACATTTGATCGCCTCACTGATATCACAAATGAGCTCCAAGCACTCGGCACCACTGAGATCACGAAGCATGAAATAGTCAAGACACTACTGAGATCACTTGACAGCTCATTTGACACCTTATCCCTGATGATTCAAGAACGCCCTGACTTCAAGACTCTCGATCCGTCTGACATACTTGAGAGGCTCAACACACATGAGTTTCCGCTATCTGAGAAACAAGATATCTATGGCCCCAACTATGGGCGAACTCACACTTCGAAGGCAAAGGTTGTTTCCTCATCTGAAGAAGAATCTAACTGTAGTTCTGGTGATCCCGAAGACATTGGAAAGGAGCTTGCTATGCTTGTGAGAAGTTCCAGAAATTCACCAAGAAGAAAGGCTTTAGAAAGTCTTCACGATCCAGCTCAAGAAATGATGAAGCTTCCACACATGACCACAAGAAGAGAACCTGCCACAAGTGCAAGAAACCTAGTCACTACATCTCTGAGTGTCCATAGTGGGACAATGAGAAGAAGAAGAAGAAGAGCAAAGAATATGATTCTGATGACAAGAACAAGAAATCCTCAAAGTCTTCTTCCAAGTCTTCATCACACAAGAAGAGCTCATCTGGCAAGGCTCGTGCTTTCGTTGGCAAGGAGATGGATTCAGAGGAGGAGTCTGTTTTTGAGGAGGCGGAGGTGGAGTCTGAGGAGGAGTCCAACTCTGGTGTTGCGAGTCTGGCTCTAGCTATAGCCTACGTCGCCAAGTCCATCTTCAACACTGAAGACAATGGCTCCATCACCAACGCTGATGATAATGACAAGGACGACTCGCCTCCCACCTACTGCTTCATGGCACGTGGTGCCAAGGAAAAGTCACGCGATGCCTACTTTCAAACATCAAGTGAAGATGACTCTGATGGTGAATCCAAACCTAGTTACAAAAAACATGCTAAAATTGCAACTGAACAATAGAAAGCTATGGAACATATTCAAAAACTATTAGACAAAAGCGATGACCTGTTGGACGCGGGAATGACCCGATCTCAGTCCTTAATTGAAGACATCAAAAATCTTCATGTTAAGTACGAAGAAGTTGAAAGTCGTCATGAAACACTCACAACAACTCATGAAAAGTTTTCCTACGTTTATCTTCAAAGGAAGCAAGATCTTGAGAATTTGAGAGCGATTCATGAAGATCGTCAAATAGAGAACCAGTCACTTTGCGCTCAACAGATCAGTCCCGCTCAAGAAGGATTTGAACCACCATGTCTAAAATGCATTGAGCGTGATACGCTACCTCTGTTGCAAAATGTTCTATTGCTACTCCTGTTGCAATATCTTCAACTGCCAATGTGGTAACTAACCCCTCTGCTGAGGATACCACAACTATTGCTAATGAGAATGCTAGGTTGAAGACACTGCTTGAGACAGGGATGTAAAAAAGTCTCAAAGGGCATCAGACATTATGTGATGTCCTCAAAAAGCAGATTCTGAACCGAAACCCTA
Organism: Triticum timopheevii; assembly: GCA_963921465.1. Lineage (NCBI taxonomy): Eukaryota > Viridiplantae > Streptophyta > Magnoliopsida > Poales > Poaceae > Triticum > Triticum timopheevii. The sequence goes on from OY997268.1 coordinate 529,022,796, forward strand.
GGAAAGAGGGTGTTGGGTTCCAGAGGAAAATGCATGTTGATGGGTCATACTGGAAGCCTGAGCAGTACCCCCAAACCACATGGGTTGCTGCAAAGGAACCTTCAGTAGATCCATCCACCTTATCTGGTTTCACTTGTGCTAACCCTATTATCATTGATGAATCCTTTGATGCAAACTATAAACTGTTTAAGAATCAGAATGGTGAAGTGTTTGCCCGGTATATTGGTACTAACTGCAGGAATGGGCCACCTATGAAGAAGATATGGGTACCCAAAAGTTGTCTTGAGAATCTTCCAGCGAATGTCATCATGACACCACCTTTGAAGAAGACAAACCCCATACCAAAGGCTTCATATGGTCCAAAAGCTTCATACAGACCGAGGACTCATCTGAGTCACCCTAACGTCAATGTTTTGCAGGGAAATCATACTCAGACCCATGAATATGAGCGTGTTTACTCAAACCGCTATGTTCATAGAACTAAGAACTTTTCTGATTATTCCTATGAGTATTATTCACCTCCTGCAAGGCTATTTACTAGGGCTCCAAAGCCGAAGTTCTCAGATGCTGCACTTAGACTCATTGCTTCTAAGCCACCCCTGAAAATGTGGGTGGTTAAGAAAACTTAACTCTCTTTTGTAGGGAAAGGTCTCCAGCCGGAAATCAAAGGCGTCCAATGCTAATGCTGGGGACCTTAAATATCTTGTGGGGCGCAAGATAAAATGCCCAGATGGTCTTACTATGTATTTCCTTCCGGGATTCCTTGACACTCATCCTATCTATCCTAACCAAGATCTGAATTTCCATGTTCCACTTGTATGTTAAATGTTTTTGCTTCACAACTCGCTTGGTTAAGCCTATCCCCCAAACTGCACTGTAGGCTATGACACCTCGTACTTCAGAATGGATTATGGACAGTGGATGCACTAACCACATGACTGGCGATCGAAGTCTTATGATGGATTCAACGCTACCTCCATCAGACAAGATTCACATCACATTTGCAGACACTGGTAAAAGCAAGGTATTGGGTCTAGGTAGAGTTGCAATATCAAGGGATCAGCACATGGATAAAGTGATGCTTGTTGAATCCCTTGGTTTCAACTTAATGTCTGTCTCAATGCTTTGTGACTTAAACATGATTGTGCTATTTGGAAAGTATCTTGCCTTTTACTAATTGAATCTGACAAGTCTCTAGTCTTTGAAGGGTATCGAAAAGACGATCTGTATATGGTAGATTTCTCAGCAGGACCACAGATGGCCGTCTGTCTTCTAGCAAAAGCTTTAGAGTGCTGGCTTTGGCATCGAAAGCTAGGGCATGCTGGCATGAGGAACTTGCACACTCTCGCGAAGAAGAAGCATGTTGTGGGCATCGAAGGCGTCAAGTTCAAGAAGGAACATCTGTGTGGTGCATGCGAAGCTGGAAAGATGACTAGGGCCAAGCATCCCTCGAAGACAATCATGACTACATCTCAACCCTTCGAGCTGCTACACATGGACTTATTTGGCCCTACTCACTACTCTACTCTCACTACCACTGCTTGCCTCTATGGCTTTGTCATTGTTGATGATTACTCTAGATATACTTGGTTGCATATAATCCTCTACAAGAATGAAGTGCAGGATGTCTTCAGACGCTTTGCCAGTCGTGCCATGATGAACTATGGCGTCAAGATCAAGCATATCAGAAGTGACAACGGCAGTGAGTTCAAGAACACCGGCCTCGACCTTCATCTTGATACTATGGGCATCACTCATGAGTGCTCTGCTCCGTACACACCTCAGCAAAATAGCATCGTGGAGCGCAAGAACAGAACCCTTATTGAGATGGCCCGAATGATGCTCGATGAGTACAAGACCCCACGGAAGTTCTGGCCCGAAGCCATTGATACTGCATGCCACATCATCAACCATGTTTATCTTCACAAGCTTCTGAAGAAAACATCCTATGAACTCCTAACTGGTAAGAAGCCAAATGTAAGCTACTTTAGAGTATTTGGTGCTAGGTGCTGGATCAAGGATCCACATCACACTTCAAAATTTGCACCGAAAGCACATGAAGGTTTTATGCTTGGTTACGGAATGGATTCGCACTCCTACAGAGTCTTCAACATCTTTCACTATAAAGTGGTTGAAACTGTGGATGTGCGGTTCGATGAGACTAACGGCTCACAAAGAGAGCACCTGCCAAATGTGCTAGATGAAGTAACTCCAAGTGAATCAATCAAGCAGATGGGAATTGGAGAGATCATACCATCTGAGGCTCAGACTGAAGAGGAACTTATCATTTCTGCACCTAATCAACCTGAAGACAATGCTCAGCCTGAAGACAATCCCCCAAATGATGACATTGATCAGCAAGAGCAAAATCTTCGTCCTGTTCATCCTCGTGTTGCAAATGAAGTACATATTGAGAAGGTAATTGACATCATCAATGCACCTGGTCCACTCACTCGTTCAAGAGCTACTCAAAGAGCAACACAGCTAACCAATTTCTGTGGGCATTTTGCATTCGTCTCAATCTCTGAACCCAAGAAAGTTGTTGAAGCCTTCATGGAACCCGAATGGATTCAAGCCATGCAAGAAGAGATTCCACAGTTCGAGCTGAACAATGTGTGGGAATTGGTCAAGCATCCTGATCCTCGTAAGCACAATATCATTGGCACCGAATGGATATATCACAACAAGCAAGATGAGCATGGTCAAGTTGTCAGAAACAAGGCTCGTCTCGTTGCTCAAGGATACACTCAAGTGGAAGGGATTGACTTTGATGAAACATTTGCTCAAGTGGCTAGGCTTGAAGCCATTCGCATACTGCTAGCCTATGCAAATCATCACAACATCCTTCTGTATCAAATGGATGTGAAGAGTGCCTTTCTAAATGGAAAGATTGAATAAGTAGTATATGTTGCACAACCTCCTGGCTTTGAAGATCCAAAACATCCTGATATGGTATACAAGCTCAACAAGGCATTGTATGGCCTCAAACAAGCCCCTCGTGCTTGGTATGACACACTCAAAGACTTCCTGAAGAGCAAAGGCTTCAAACCTGGTTCACTAGATCCTACACTCTTCACGAAGACATATGATGGTGAACTATTCGCATGCCAAATCTATGTGGATGACATTATCTTCGGCTGCACTAACAAGAAATACAGTGATGAGTTTGGTCACATGATGCAAGAGCAATATTAGATGTCCATGATGGGCAAGCTGAAGTTCTTTCTGGGTCTCCAAATCCGTCAGCAACGCAACAACATCTTCATATCTCAAGAAAAATACCTCAAAGATTGGTTGAAGAAGTTTGGAATGCAAGACTGCAAAGGATACACGACGCCAATGCGAACAAAAAGTCATCTGGTCCCCGACGCCAATGGTAAAGAGTTCGATCAAAAGGTATACCACTTCATGATTGGTTCTTTACTTTATTTATGTGCATCTTGGCCAGATATAATGCTTAGTGTTTGCATGTGTGCCCTATTCCAAGTGACACCAAAGGAATAGCATCACTTAGCTGTGAAGCGAATTCTTCGATATTTGGCTTACACCCCAACACTAGGATTATGGTATCCAAAGGGCTCGGAGTTTGATCTAGTTGGATTATCAGATGCTGATTACGCTGGTGACAAGGTTGATCGCAAGTCCTCATCAGGCACATGTCACTTTCTGGGACGATCTCTTATCTGTTGGTCTTCAAAGAAGCAAAACTGTCTCTCTCCACTGCTGAATCCGAATACATTGCTGCTGGATCTTGTTCTGCTCAGCTTCTCTGGATGAAGCAAACTCTCAAGGACTATGGTATCCACCTGAAGAATGTGCCACTCTACTGCGACAATGAGAGCGCCATCAAGATTGCCAACAACCCAGTTCAGCACTCGAAGACAAAGCACATTGAAATTCGTCATCACTTTCTCAAAGATCATGTCATGAAGGAAGATATTGATATCATTCACGTCAACACTGAAGAGCAATTAGCTGATATCTTCACAAAGCCCTTGGATGAGAAAAGGTTTTGCAAGTTGCGGTGTGAGCTAAATATCTTGGAATCCTCAAATGTCCTGTGATTGGACACACATCCTAACACTTATGCATTTTGATGACTTAGATGTGCAACACACGAAGTAATGTATATCTTCAATCAATGAAGACATACACTCTAAGTGTGAATTCATTAATGCATAATTTGACTTCGGAGAGCCACGATAATTGTGCGCCATGTTTGGGTCTAATACTTCCTATACGGTGGGTAACGCCACCAACAAACTTTTGTTTGAAGTGTTTCCCTTGGCGTTATGATTGCAAAGTCTTCGCATTTCATTTGTCTTCATCCTTGACTTCGTTCAAGTATATCTTCATCTTGTTGATTTGGTCTTATACTTGTTATACACATATTTATGTTCTGTCCTCTACAGCATTCACTTATAGTTATGACTTCTTGCTGAATTTTTGATCTAAGTGAATGTGATCGGACCCTAACCTATCTATGCTTCTACCTCAACTCTATCTGTCCAAATCATAAGCATTCTATTGAAAACTGTCGATTGTCTTCACTGAGACCTTGTTAGCCGAAGTCAATCTGACAAACATTTATATCTGTTTTTAATGCTATATCCTAATTGCCTGAAAGCTGGAGAATTCGGGAGGACCACCCCGACAATCCAGGCGTGCGTGGGAACATGGAACAACTTTCAAGGTGTTGCATGCTTGCCACGTGCCCTTCAGATGTGAACTGCCAGGGGCACCTGCATAATTGCACTGTGTCATCCCTTTCCTTATAAATACCCATCACATCGCGGTTAAAATCTTTCTTCCACCTCGCCACTAGCACCACCGCTAGCTCTCGACGACGCCGGCGACGAAGCGCTTAGCTGCCACAACCTCACCGACGCCGTCCTCACGTCGACCGCGGACCTCGTCTTCTCCGCCGCCGCCGTAGGTGTATTCTCTCGCCAAGTTAGGGCACGGGACATCGAACTGCTCGGCCTCCAACTTCACTCTGTCTAGTAGTTCATCGTGTGGTAATTAAAATTTACCTTTTACCGTCTTTTTGATCTGATAGATTCATCCTTCTTTACCAAAAGTGGTTTCTATACTTCCAAAATTGAATCTATCCCATTCTGGATCTCATATTATGCCTAGTCTGTTCACTTATGCTTCTCTAAAAGTTAGATTCCTCACTTGTACTTATTCTTGGATTCGTACAAATCTAGAATCAACTCACAACAAATAAGTGAATGTCTTCGCGTTATGAGGTGAATGTCTTCAAACTGATTTATCTTCAAAATCTTCTGAGAATGCATATGAACTCTTCCCCTTCCCTCGCACCTCTAATGTTGTCACACGTACATGTCCGTGGGAGAATCCCTTGGTTCTCATAGTCTGCATTCATTTGTAGAATTCTTACAGAGTCACATAAATTCTCCAGAAGCCAATTCTTGTCTGACCAGCCGTCAGAAGCCTTTGCTAGTTCTGAAGCCTTTCAGGTTAAGCTTCATGGCTACTGAGTAGTCAGCAAGAAAGGGTGGCAGACAGCGCCGAGGAAATACATCCAAAGATTTGCCACCAGATCTGCACGAAATGTACAAGACAGACCCCGAAGAAACCTATGGTGAACGCAAGAATCGAATCCAATGGATTCGAATATATTGGGCAGAGCAATGGTTCAAATACAGATTTGTCACTGCTGAGTATGCCGAGAAGAATGCCATCAAGCGACCCTGGGGAGATATCCTATACAAAAATCTTCCTCCCAGGTCCAAGACTGAAGCTATTGATCAAGGCTTCTATCCGTGCATGGTTGACGGACCACAGCCAGAGAATGCTGACCCTTCTTCTCTACTGTGGTGTCGCGAAGACAATCTGTTCAAGCGCAACTTCAAGTTCGCCAAAGACTTTGCTGTGAAGAACAAGAAGGCGTTTGGACTTGACTTCAACCCAGGTCCGTCTGCTCCTCGGGAAGATGGCACCCGTGAAGCCAATGAAAACAGAATTGGCCCCTTCTACAACCTCGAAGGCCTCATCACTCACATTGCCGTCCAAGGTGCAAATGTGGATCACTCTGCCGATGATGTTGATTTCAATGATGCGCCAGCTCCTCCTCCTAAGCCACAGAAGCAAAAGAAAACTAAGGCTTCAAGACCTTCTGCTGCTTCATAAGCTTCACGAGCGAAGCCATTGGCAACTGCCCCTCCTGCTCCAAGTATCAATTCTGAAGATCTCTCTCGCATCTCCAAGAAGAAAGAGAAGCCCCATAAGAAAGATGTCCAAAGTTCTGGTCAAGCCCCGACACCTGCTGCCGTTCTAAGGAACAAAACTAAAGCCATTGATCTATCATCAGATGATGAGTGTGGTGATGATGCTCTTGAGAAGCTGATAAAGAGCAAGCAAGAGGCGGAGATCTTCAATGATCTGCCCCTCTTCATGTCAACATTCTGGACAACTTCATTGATGAGTGGTTTGACAATCCCAATCTTAGCTTTGATGATCTTCAGCTCCCAATTGGCATCAGCGTCGCCTTTCAAGGCGCCATTGCTCCTGAGCTGGTTCTGGCTCAGCGGATAGTTGATCTGAAGAACAAAATTGACTTTGAGAAAGACCAGTTCAAGAAGAATGTGGCCAAGCTCAGTGTGGCTGATGTTCAAAACTTCAAGCTGATGCTGCATGACCTCAAGGAGGCATTTCGCAAGAAGCGCGAAGAAGCCAAAGGTTAACGCGAGCGAATGAAGAATCTAGCTGCTAAGTGTGTTCAAGCTTACAATGAAGCTGAGAAGTGCAAGGCACTTGGGCGACTTGGCATACACCCCAAGCTGGCTGCCAAGAAGAAGAAGCCTGCTGTGCCCCAAACTGAAGCACCAAGGCGTGAAGAACCTCGCATTGTCTTCCTTGCCAGTATGACAGGCTCGAAACCTAAGGTCCCCATAGTGGCTTAAGAACAGAAGAAAACCAGGGCAGCTGAAGCCGAAGCCAGAAAGCGCAAACTCAAGAACACCACTAGCGATGCCCCACCCACCAAGAAAAGAAAGACCAAGAAGAAAGATCGGGCTGTTCCCACAAAGCCCCTCGTTGTCGAGCCCATCGCTTTTGCTCGTCCTGCATTCGAACGCCAAGAGCGTCAGTTGATAGTTCATGAGCCTGCTTCCACAGAGGCTCCTGAAGCTGAAGAAGTTCCAGCCGTTGACCCCATCACGGCTGAAGACATTGGTCCCCAAGACAATGTAGTTGATGATGAAGTCCTTCCTCAGATCGAGCGCCCAACGGTATCATCGCCTGTTCTCACAAACATTAAACTCATCAGTATTGGTTGTCCTTTGACGCCAATCTCTAAGGATGCCTCATGGGCTGATCGCCCCCAACCAGCTACACCAAGTCAAGACTCACCGCGAACTCCCCCACCTCATGTCACCAATCCGGTGCTTGATGATGATGTCGACTATGTGGTCCATCCCACTCCTACTCCAAAGGCGTCACCCGCATTTCGCAGGCTTCGCAAAGGACCAAGGCCACAAGTCGCTCCATCGAGCATTCCAGAAGGAGAAGTGCAACCCAACATGGCAGCACAACTAGAGTTTCCTGAAGCCACTCCTACTGCGAATGTCTCTGCGTCTGAAGCGAATGCTGCTGAAGACATACTGGCTGCATCAGCCGATGAAAATCAAGAACCCCGTCAAGAAGAAGAACGTGTTGCCACACCTCCTACCAACCAAGAAGATTTTCTCGAGGAGAACGTGTCTGTGCCCGACCCTCCAGCTACTCAAGTGGAGGTTGAAAATCCTGAGGCGGCCACCAACAACACTACTGACGCCAATGTCGTTGTCATGGCTGAAGATAATGTGGCGCCTGCAATGAACACCGTGCATGAAGCCAATGATGCACCTGCAACAAATATGCAGCCTGACGCCCTTGCTAATGCCACTGCTCCTGCTCCGCCACCAAGGCCACACACTATTGAGCAAGCATTTTATCAAGGCGAGCTTGTTACTGCCAGATGTCCAATTCTGTTTCCTCAGCCTGCTCCCGGACCTTAGTTTGATTATCATGTGGAGCACAGGCCACAGGTTCAGAAGCCAAAACCGAGGCTGCCAAGATTTCTAGGTAATGCATATGCACCAAGATCATTCAATGTCAATGGCTTCATTGCACACAACACTTTCTTTGATAGAGCTAAGAACCCATATTCCAAGCCAAGAATATCATCTGATCGGTTCTGGAGTTATTAGTAGTGCAGCTATTACTCTTGTGTTCTATACAATCAAGGGCGCATATTTCCTCATATGCGTCTGGACTGCAAAGCCATTGCTGGCCTCCCCTGCTTAGAAGAAGCCCTCGACTGTTTCAGAGATGCAGGCCTTCTCCAGTTTGTCATTGATAAGGAGAATTAGAATGAAGAGCTTTTGCTGCAATTCTATGCAACTCTCGACATTCGCGGCTACAACAGGGATCCGAAGACATGGGTCCTTGAGTGGATGACAGGCAATGTACACCATGAAGCCAAAGCTCTTGATCTCATTGAGCTTACTATCCTGTCCACTCCAGGTGAACTACATGAGCCTGGTTGTCAGCATGACCGCAATGCATTTGAAAGCATCTTCCAGAAGCCTGAGCCCAATATGAGCCAAATGCTGAGTATGATGAAGCCACTGCCGCAGGATGCTGAATATCCCAAGGAAGTCTTTGTTGAAGACCTAGAGTATCTGCCCCGCACCATCTATCACATTATCAGGCGAACTCTATGGCCCATCAAAGGACATTCTTCCTCAGCAAAGCTTGAAGGCGCAATGAAGACATTGGTCTTCTATATTCTCAATGGCATCAGCTTCAATGCTCAGGATTTCTTCATTCGCCAATTTGCAGCATCTGGCTCTGACATATTTGGTCTGAAATTCTATGCTCCATGGGTTATGCGTCTAATCAAGCTTCATTCTGCTGTTGACTATCAGCCCTCTGCTCGCAACCATTTCATATTCTTGCCAGAGGTTGATATGTCCGTCGAAGCCATATACCCAGAGCCTGCCAAGGAGGCAATTTATCTTCACAATGTCGATCGTCAGAGTTTCTCTCAGCATGTTGAAGGAGTTCAGGCTGCTTCTCGTGTTTATCCGCTGGCTGGCAATACTCATCGCGCACGTACTTAAGCCACTGAAAGCACTATTGCTCCAAGGCCTCGGAAGCGATCTCGTGTGCTCAATGACCGAGAGCTTCTCATGGCCTTGCACCCGAAACACGACAAGCATCATTACTGGCTCAAGCGTCAGATGCAAAGCCTCTTAGTGGATATTAATCGCATTCGCAACCATGCCACCAAGAACGCCTTTGTCACCCATGAAACCTGTTGGCGGTCTTGGAAGAGTTTGACATTGCTCAGTGGTGAAGCTGATCTTCAAGACGATGGCTTCATAGAGAGATTCAAGTTCGACACCACTCCTCCCAGGAATGTTGTCTTGCATCGGACTCCATCACTCGAAGATTCTGAGTACTCCTCCTCCGCGGCAACTGTTAATGCCAGAGTTCTTGATGACGCTGATGATGCTACTTCACCACCCCCAACTTCGGCGCACATCAACACTGTACCAAGTTCGTCTGCACCACCAAACCTCAACGCGACCCTGCTGCCTCACCTACTCCTCAGGGGAACGAGTAGAGACTATGTCTTCAAACCTTTTTGGTCCTTACTGACAAAAGGGGGAGAAGCATATGTTTATAGTCTTCAAGCGGGTCCATATGGGTGGTTGCTATACATTTTCCTAGTGTTTACAACTCTTGCTTTTGACACATTTGGTTCTTTGAGTTGTAACACTTAAACTTGATGGTTGTCTGCTACTTTTTCTGTCATTCTATGATGCGATGATAAATTCCGCATGTGCGATGATAAATCCTGCATGAAGTCATTCTGCAGACGTCCATTTTTCATTATGCATATCATTATTCTTTTTATATCTATTCATGCATGATGTATTGTTTTCGTAAGGTGAAGAGGATCTCCACAAGTACAACTTGCCATGTGCATTTGCATTCCAACGCAAAACAGTTATATGCACATCTTCAAGGGGAGACTTTTTTCCACCTATGAAGACAATATCTTAATCCTTTACAATTTCACATACTTTTATCCCCGTTGAAAACTTCAACCAGTTTGTCATCAATCACCAAAAAGGGGGAGATTGTAAGTGCATCTAGTGCCACCCCTAGTTGGTTTTGGCGTATTGACGACAAACCTGGTTGAGGGACTAATGTATTTGTGAGAATTACAGGATAACACAGGTAGTATTCCCTCATTGATTCAGTTTACCTACCAGAGATGACCCCTTAAAATGTGTGAAGACATTGAAGACAATGGTGACCAGTGAGCTATTCACGTTGAAGACTATGACATGAGAAGATATTGCATGAAGACTATGGAGCGTGAAGACTTAGTTGTTTCGTTGTTTCCTTTTCTTCTTCGTTGAGTCATAGGAACCACCGCACGGTTAAGTGGGGTCCAAGTGAACAAAGTCAGAGTGACTGAAGTGAAGCTCAACCTAATCCTATGTCTTCGAGTGAAGACAATGAGAGCAAATCTTATCCAGAGTCGGATGAGTCAGCTTTACTTGTAGCCGAAGTCAAGCTGCCGCGTGTGTTTGAAATCTGACCGTTGGGACACGTGTCAGTTCCTTAGTGACCCAGGGTCATTTCGAACATATCAGGTCGGGTTGCCCAGTGGCTATAAATATCCCACCCCTACACCATAAATTGGTGGCTGCTCCGAGTTAGTGCATGGCTTTTGTCGTTTGAGAGCAACCCACCTCCGAAGCATTTGAGAGAGAATCGTTGCGAGGACAAAGTCCAAACCACCCAGAGCCCAAAGAGTGTTTGGCATCACTGAAGTCTTTCTGTCCGCGTGATCTGAAGACTTGTTACACTTGAGGAGTGTGAATCCTCCAGCCGGTTAGGCGTCGCGTTCTGAGCATCCAAGAGTCATTGTGGATTGCGAGTGAATGAAGTCTGTGAAGGTTTAGAAGTCTACCTTGAAGACTTACCATAGTGATTGGGCGGGGACTAGGTGTCCTTAGCTCAAGGGGAATAAGGTGAAGACGCGGTCTTCTGAGTTGAATCTCAGCCTCCCTAACCAGACGTACAATTGTCACAGCAGATGGAACTGGTCGAACAAATCTCTGTCCTCCCGAAGCTACTGGTTCTCTCTCTCACTTCTCTTTACTTATAGTTTGTCTTCGTAAAGTCATTGCCTGCTAGCATTATCTGTTTGACTTCACTGTGTGACTACTGGTCCTGATTGGCTTCATACTATCTTCCATCTTGATCCTTACTACCTAGCTGCTGATAGTCGTCGTGCTTTTAGTTCATTGAATAGTTGACTATGGCCTGTCTAGTGTAGTCTACCTTCCGCTGCATACAAATAGTGTCATTTCTATTGTTTGTCTTTGAAACTACCATGTTTTGAAGACTTTCATAAAAATCGCCTATTCACCCCCCTAGTCGATAACTAGCTCTTTCACTTATGGATAGATCTATTATGAACATTGCAAATTCTGTACCAAGTGATACGTCCATTTTGCATCATGCTTTTATATCAATATTTATTGCATTATGGGCTGTTATTACACATTATATCTCAATACTTATGGCTATTATCTCTTATTTTACAAGGTTTACCATGAAGAGGGGGAATGCCGGCAGCTGGAATTCTGGCTGGAAAAGGAGCAAACGTTGGAAACCTATTCTGCACAACTCCAAAAGACCTGAGACTCCACGAAACAACTTTTTAGATTTAATAGGAATTTTTGGGCAAAAGAAATAGGCCAGGGGGCCCACACCCTGTGCAGGAGACAGGGGGCGCGCCCCCCTAGGGCGCACCCCCCTATCTCCTGGGCCCCCTGGTGGGCTTCTGGCTGCCATCTTCTGCTATATGAAGGGTTTTTACCTGGAAAAAATTGTGGGCAAGCTTACGGGACGAAACTCCGCCGCCACGAGGCGGAACCTTGGCGGAATCAATCTAGGGCTCTGGTCGAGCTGTTCTGCCGGGGACACTTCCCTCCGGGAGGGGGAAATCATCACCAACGTCGTCACCAACGATCCTCTCATCGGGAGGGGGTCAATCTCCATCAACATCTTCACCAGCACCATCTCATCTCAAAACCCTAGTTCATCTCTTGTATCCAATCTTGTATCAAAACCACAAATTGGTACCTGTGGGTTGCTAGTAGTGTTGATTACTCCTTGTAGTTGATGCTATTTGGTTTACTTGGTGGAAGATCATATGTTCAGATCCTTTATGCATATTATTACCCCTCTGATTATGAACATGAATATGCTTTGTGAGTAGTTACATTTGTTCCTGAGGACATGGGTGAAGTCTTGCTATTAGTAGTCATGTGAATTTGGTATTCGTTCGATATTTTGATGAGATGTATGATGTCTCTCCTCTAGTGGTGTTATGTGAACGTCGACTACATGACACTTCACCATTATTTGGGCCTAGAGGAAGGCATAGGGAAGTAATAAGTAGATGATGGGTTGCTAGAGTGACAGAAGCTTAAACCCTAGTTTATGCGTTGCTTCGTTAGGGGTTGATATGGACCCATATGTTTAATGTTGTGGTTAGGTTTACCTTAATATTCCTTTTTGTAGTTACGGATGCTTGCAATAGGGGTTAATCATAAGTGGAATGCTTGTCCATGTTAGGGTAGTACCCAAGTGCCGGTCCACCCACATATCAAATTATCAAAGTACCGAACGCGAATCTTATGAACGTGATGAAAACTAGCTTGACGATAATTCCCAATGTGTCCTCGGGAGCTCCTTCTCCATTATTAGAATTTGTCCAGGCTTATCCTTTGCTACATAAAGGATTGGGCCACCTTGCTGCACTTTATTTACTTTATTTACTTTTGCTCGCTACTATTTATCTTATCACAAACTATCTATTACCTACTATTTTAGTGCTTGCAGAGAAAACCTTATCGAAAACCGCTTATCATTTCCTTCTGCTCCTCGTTGGGTTCGACACTCTTACCTATTGAAAGGACTACGATAGATCCCCTATACTTGTGGGTTATCAAGACTCTTTTCTTTCGCCATTGCCGGGGAGCGTAGCGCTCTTGGTGAGTGCAACTTGGTAAGGAAACATTTATATAGTGTGCTGAAATTTTCTGTTACTTGTTACTATGGAAACTAATCCTTTGAGGGGCTTGTTTGGGGTATCTTCACCCCAACCAGAAGATCAAAGAAATGCTCCTCAACCTACTAAACCTACTGAACCTTTATGAAAATATTCACTTTGAGATTCCTTCGAGTATGATAGAAAAACTGCTAGCTAATCCTTTTGTAGGAGACGGAACATTGCATCCTGACTTACACCTCATCTTTGTGGATGAAGTTTGTGGATTATTTAAGCTTGCAGGTATTCCCGATGATGTTGTCAAAAGGAAGGTCTTCTCTTTATCTTTGAAGGGAGATGCAATAACATGGTATAGGCTATGTGATGATACGAGATATTGGAATTATAAGCGATTGAAATGGGAATTTCACCAGAAGTTCTATCCTATGCATCTTGTTCATCGTGATCGTAATTACATATATAATTTCTGGCCTCGCAAACGAGAAAGCATCACTCAAGCTTGGGGGAGGCTTAAGTCAATGTTGTATTCATGCCCCAATCATGAGCTCTCTTGGGAAATGATTATTCAGAATTTTTACGCTCGGCTTTCCCTTGATAATCGCAACCTGCTTGATACTTCCTGTGCTGGTTCCTATATGCTGAAGACTATTGATTTCAAATGGGACTTATTGGAAAGAATTAAACGCAACTCTGAAGATTGGGGTTCTGACGATGGTAAGGAGTCAGGTATGACACCTAAGTTTGATTGTGTTAAATCTTTTATGGATACCGATGCTTTCCATGGATTTAGCTCTAAGTATGGACTTGACTCTGAGATAGTAGCTACTTTTTGTGAAACTTTTGGTACTCACGTTGATCTCCCTAAAGAGAAGTGGTTTAAATATAATCCTCCTGTTGAAGTGAAAGTAGTTGCACCTATTACAGTCGAAGAGAAGATTATTACATATAGTGATCCTATCATTCCTACCGCTTATGTTGAAAAATACCCCTTTTCCTGTTAGGATAAAAGATCATGTTAAAGCTTCGACTGTTGTTCGTAAGAGTAATACTAGGACTTATACACCTCTTGAGCAAATTAATGTTGAACCTGGTATTGCTATGATTAAAGACCTTTTGGATGAGGACTTAGATGGGCATGTTATCTCTTTTGGTGGTGAAACTTCTAATATTGCTAGACCCGATACTAAGACACGTAGGCCTGTTGTAGGCACGCCTGTTATATCTGTCAAACCAGGAGATCATTGTTATCATGGTTTATGTGATATGGGTGCTAGTGCTAATGCAATACCTTATGATCTTTATAAATAAATTATGCACGATATTGCACCTGTTGAATTAGAAGACATTGATGTTACTATTAAGCTTGCCAATAGGGACACCATTAAACCTATTGGGATTGTTAGAGATGTTGAAGTCTTGTGTGGGAAGATTAAATACCCTGCTGATTTTCTTGTTCTTTCTTCCCCCCAAGATAATTTTTGTCCCATTATTTTTGGTAGACCCTTCTTGAACACTGCTAGTGCTAAGATTGATTGTAAGAGAAAGGTTGTCACTGTTGGCATAGACGGTACGTCTCATGAGTTTAATTTTGCCAAGTTTAGTAGACAACATCGTGAAAGGAACCATCTAGTAGGGATGAAATTATTGGTCTTGCTTCCATTGCTGTTCCTCCAACTGACCCGTTAGAACAATATTTGCTAGATCACGAAAATGATATGTTTATGAAGGAAAGGGAAGAAATAGATGAAGTGTTCCTTAAACAAGAACCTATGCTGAAACATAACCTTCCTGTTGAAATTCTTGGGGATCCCCCTCCACCCAAGGGTGATCCCGTGTTTGAACTCAAACCATTACCTGATAATCTTAAGTATGCTTATCTTGATGAAAAAGAAATATATCATGTTATTATTAGTGCTAACCTTTCAGAGAAAGAATAAAAATATTATTGAAAACTCTGAAGAAGCACCAAGCTGCTATTGGATATACTCTAGATGATCTTAAGGGCATTAGTCCCACATTATGTCAACACAAAATTTCAGTGGAGAAAGATGCCAAACCAGTTAGAGATCCTCAAAGACGATTAAATCCCAAAATGAAGGAAGTGGTTAGAAAGGAGATACTAAAACTCCTTGAGGCAGGTATTATTTATCCTGTTGCTGATAGTGAATGGGTAAGCCCTGTCCATTGTGTCCCCCAAAAGGGAGGTATTACTGTTGTTCCTAATGATAAAGATGAATTGATCCCGCAAAGAATTATTACGGGTTATAGGATGGTAATTGATTTTCATAAGTTAAATAAAGCTACTAAGAAAGATCATTACCCTTTACCTTTTATTGATCAAATGCTAGAAAGGCTATCCAAACACACACATTTTTGCTTTCTACATGGTTATTCTGGCTTCTCTCAGATACCTGTATCAGCGGGCGATCAATCTAAAACTACTTTTACTTGCCCTTTTGGTACTTTTGCTTATAGACGCATGCCTTTTGGTTTATGTAATGCACCTGTTACCTTTCAAAGATGCATGATGGCTATATTTTCTGATTTTTGTGAAAAGATTTGTGAGGTATTCATGGATGACTTCTCTGTCTATGGATCCTCTTTTGATGATTGTTTGAGCAACCTTGATCGAGTTTTGCAGAGATGCAAAGACACTAGTCTCGTCCTGAATTGGGAAAAGTGTCACTTTATTGTTAATGAAGGCATTGTCTTGGGGCACAAGATCTTCGAGAGAGGTATTGAAGTTGATAAAGCCAAAGTTGATGCTATTGAAAAGATGACATGTCCCAAGGACATAAAAGGTAAAATAAGTTTCGTTGGTCACACCGGTTTTTATAG
Source organism: Triticum timopheevii (assembly GCA_963921465.1). Taxonomy (NCBI): domain Eukaryota; kingdom Viridiplantae; phylum Streptophyta; class Magnoliopsida; order Poales; family Poaceae; genus Triticum; species Triticum timopheevii. The sequence goes on from OY997268.1 coordinate 529,038,745, forward strand.
GAGGTTCATTAAGGACTTTTCTAAAATCTCTAGGCCTCTGACTAATTTATTGCAAAAAGATATTCCTTTTGTCTTTGATGATGATTGTGTAGAAGCATTTGAAACACTTAAGAAGGCTTTGATCACTGCACCTATTGTTCAGCCACCTGATTGGTACTTACCTTTTGAAATTATGTGCGATGCTAGTGATTATGCTGTAGGTGCTGTTTTAGGGCAAAGAGTCGGTAAGAAATTGAATGTTATACATTATGCTAGTAAGACTCTTGATACTGCCTAGAGAAATTATGCTACTACTGAAAAAGAATTCTTAGCAGTTGTGTTTGCATGTGATAAGGACCTTATATTGTTGATTCCAAAGTTACTATTCACACTGATCATACTGCTATTAAATATCTTATGGAAAAGAAAGATGTTAAGCCTAGACTAATTAGATGGGTTCTCTTGCTCCAAGAATTTGACTTGCATATTATTGATAGAAAGGGAGCTGAGAACCCCGTTGCAGACAACTTGTCTAGGTTAGAGAATGTTCTTGATGACCCACTGCCTATTAATGATAGTTTTCCTGATGAACTATTAGCGGTCGTCAATGCTTCTCGTACTGCTCCTTGGTATGCTGATTATGCTAATTACATTGTTGCTAAATATATACCTCCTAGTTTCACATACCAGCAAAAGAAAAAGTTCTTTTACGATTTAAGACATTACTTCTGGGATGATCCACACCTTTATAAAGAAGGAGTAGATGGTATTATTAGACGTTGTGTGCCTGAGCATGAACAGGAAGAAATCCTACGCAAGTGTCACTCCGAATCCTATGGAGGACACCACGCCGGAGACAGAACTGCACACAAGGTACTACAATCTAGTTTTTATTGGCCTACTCTTTTCAAAGATGCTCGTAAGTTTGTCGTATCTTGTGATGAATGTTAAAGAGTAGGTAACATTAGTAGACGTCAAGAAATGTTTATGAATTATTCTCTTGTTATTCAACTGTTTGATGTATGGGGCTTTGATTATATGGGACCTTTTCTTGCCTCCAATGGTTATACACATATTTTAGTTGCTGTTGATTACGTTACTAAGTGGGTAGAAGCTATTCCAACTAGTAGTGCTGATCATAACACTTCTATTAAAATCCTTAAAGAAGTTATTTTTCCGAGGTTTGGAGTCCCTAGATATCTTATGACTGATGGTGGTTCACACTTTATTCATGGTGATTTCCGTAAGATGCTTGCTAAGTATGATGTCAATCATAGAATCGCATCTCCTTATCACCCGCAGTCTATTGGTCAAGTAGAGTTGAGCAATAGAGAGCTCAAATTAATTTTGCAAAAGACTGTGAATAGATCAAGAAAGAATTGGTCCAAAAAACTTGATGATGCATTATGGGCCTATAGAACTGCATACAAAAATCCTATGGGTATGTCTCCATATAAGATGGTTTATGGAAAAGCATGTCATTTACCTTTTGAACTTGAACATAAAGCATATTGGGCTATTAAAGAGCTCAATTATGACTTCAAACTTGCCGGTTAGAAAAGGTTATTTGATATTATCTCACTTGATGAATGGAGAAACCAAGCATATGAGAATGCAAAGCTTTTCAAAGAAAAAGTCAAACGCTGGCATGATAAGAGGATACAAAAGCGTGAGTTTAACGTAGGAGATTATGCGTTATTGTTCAACTCTCGTTTAAGATTTTTTGTAGGAAAACTTCTCTCAAAATGGGAAGGTCCCTACGTTATCGAGGAGGTCTAACATTCTGGTGCTATAAAAATCAATAACTTCGAAGGCACAAACCCGAAGGTGGTAAATGGCCAAAGAATTAAACATTATATTTCAGGTAATCCTACCAATGTTGAAACTAATATTATTGAAACCATAACCTCTGAGGAATACATAAGAGACACTTTCCAGAATGTTCCAGACTCCGAAAAGGCATAGGTACGTGGTACGGTAAGTAAACCGACTCCAAAACAACTCTAATGGCAATTTTTATCAGTTTTGTATTATTTAAGGATTTTAGGAAGAAAGAAGTAGTCCGAAAGGGGCACGAGGCTCCCACGAGAGAGGAGGGCGCCCCCCCTGTAGGGCGCGCCCCCTGTCTCGTGGGCACCTCGTGTGCCTCCCGGACTCCGTTTTCTTGTATGTTATGTATTTTTGTCGGTAAAAATTCATTATATATACTCCCGAAGGTTTTGACCACTGTATCACGCAATTATCCTCTGTTTTCGTTTCGAGTTGTTTCTGTTTCAGACCTAGAGCATCATGTCGTCTCCAAGCGCTCCCAAGGATAAGTTTTTCGAGAGGGTTATCAACCCCTATCTCGCGGAGGTGCTGCATCACCCTCAAACAATCGAGATGCATGAGGGGGTGTTGCACATCCGCGATGTGGCGGGACCAAGGCGTACTGGGAGCATGGAGACAAAGCTCGAAGCTATGGAGCAAGAAGTTTTCAAGTGTCAAGGGATGGTGGAGCGTGGACTCAACGCCAACCAGATGATGATCACGGAGTTCGCCAACAACCACAAGCTGGATGCCAAGTCATTGGGGAGACCATCTTCAAGCTTCAAGAGAAAATCGAGCACCTCCAAGCCCAGAGCTATGACCTGCAAAACCAGACCTATGAGTATGAATATAGATTCAAGCGAATGAGTTTGGCTGCAGATTTAAGGATCCCGGAGACTCGATCATCCTTCTATGATGGAGAGCCTATGCCTTGGAAGACGGACGACAAGGCTACATCATCAACAACTCCTACTTCACCACCTCCGAAGAAATAATCACATGGGTATGGGCACTCCCTTGGCAACTGCCAAGCTTGGGGGAGGTGCCCTGGTATCATATCACCATCACACTCCTATCTTTACCGCTTTATTTAGTTTGATCCTTTTAGTAGTATCTTGATCTATTAGTTCGAAGTTTTGATATCAAGTAGTTTTGAGTTTTGCTTTGTGATCCCTTTATGTAATCGAGTCCGTGTGCTATCTATAATAAAGATTAGTGTTGAGTCAAGGGCTTTGCTATGTTTCTATGATCTGGAAAAGGTAGAAAGAACAAAAGAGTTCATATTGATCTTATGGATAGTGATAACTTCACACATAGAAAGTATGAGGCATAAAAATTGTTGAGAGTTGATGAACGTAGCATTGGTCATCGTTGCAATTAATAGAAAGTGATAAGGAAGGAGGGGTTCACATATAAATATATTATCTTGGACATCTTTTATGATTGTGAAGCACTCATTAAGTATGACATGCTAAAAGAATTGATGTTGGACAAGGAAGACAACATAATGGTTTATGTTTTCCGACATCTTAGTTAAAGTATATTGTCATTGACCTTCCAAACATGTTGATCTTGCCTTTCCCCCTCATGCTAGCAAAATTCCTTGCACCAATTAGAGATACTACTTGTGCTTCCCAGTATCTTTAAACCCAGTTTTGCCATGAGATTCCACCATACCTACCTATGGATTGAGTAAGATCCTTCAAGTAAGTTGTCATCGGTGCAAGCAATAAAAATTGCTCTCTAAATATGTATGACTTATTAGTGTAGAGAAAATAAGCTTTGTACGAACTTGTTGTGGAAGTAATAAAAGCGACAGATTGCATAATAAAGGTCCACATGCAAGGGGCAATATAAAGTGACGTTCTTTTGCATTAAGATTTCGTGCATCTACCCTAAACGTGCATGACAACCTCTGCTTCCCTTTGCGAAGGGCCTATCTTTTACTTTATGTTTTTTACTTTATGCTTGAGTCGAGGTGATCCTCACCTCTCCCTTTTTCATTTTATCCTTTGGCAAGCTCCTCGTGTTTGAAAGATCATGATACATATATCCAATTGGATGTAAGGTGGCATAGGCTGTTATTGTTGACATCACCTAAAAGTGAATACGTTGGGAGGCAACACAATAAGCCCCTATCTTTCTTAGTGTCTGGATGAAACTCTATAACCACAAGTATTGCGTGAGTGTTAACAATTATAGGGGACTACGAGATAGTTGAGCATGTGAGCTTGCTGAAAAGCTCTATTATTGACTCTTTCTGATATTACGATAAATTGCAATTGCTTCAATGACTGTGATTATAGTTTGTTAGTTCCCAATGAAGTTTTTGAACCATACTTGACATTGTGAATTGCTTATTACTTGAACATAGGAAATCATATGACAAAATCCATATATGTTGCTATTATTAGAATGATCATGATGCCCTCATGTCCGTATTTTATTTTTATCGACACCTCTATCTCTAAACATGTGGACATATTTTTCGATTTCGGCTTCCGCTTGAGGACAAGCGAGGTCTAAGCTTGGGGGAGTTGATACGTCCATTTTGCATCATGCTTTTATATCAATATTTATTGCATTATGGGATGTTATTACACATTATATCTCAATACTTATGGCTATTCTCTCTTATTTTACAAGGTTTACCATGAAGAGGGGGAATGCCGGCAGCTGGAATTCTGGATGGAAAAGGAGCAAACGTTGGAAACCTATTCTGCACAACTCCAAAAGACCTAAGACTCCACGAAACAACTTTTTAGATTTAATAAGAATTTTTGGGCAAAATAAATAGGCCAGGGGGCCCACACCCTGTCCAGGAGACAGGGGGCGCCCCCCCTAGGGCGCACCCCCTATCTCCTGGGCCCCCTGGTGGGCTTCCGGCTGCCATCTTCTGCTATATGAATGGGTTTTACCTGGAAAAAATCATGGGGAAGCTTACGGGACAAAACTCCGCCGCCGCGAGGTTGAACCTTGTCGGAATCAATCTAGGGCTTTGGCGGAGCTGTTCTGCCGGGGACACTTCCCCCCGGGAGGGGGAAATCATCACCAACGTCATCACCAACGATCCTCTCATTGGGAGGGGGTCAATCTCCATCAACATCTTCACCAGCACCATCTCATCTCAAAACCCTAGTTCATCTCTTGTATCCAATCTTGTATCAAGACCACAAATTGGTACCTGTGGGTTGCTAGTAGTGTTGATTACTCCTTGTAGTTGATGCTGTTTGGTTTACTTGGTGGAAGATCATATGTTCAGATCCTTTATGCATATTATTACCCCTCTGATTATGAACATGAATATGCTTTGTGAGTAGTTACGTTTGTTCCTGAGGACATGGGTGAAGTCTTGCTATTACTAGTCATGTGAATTTGGTATTCGTTCGATATTTTGATGAGATGTATGTTGTCTCTCCTCTAGTGGTGTTATGTGAACGTCGACTACATGACACTTCACCATTATTAGGGCCTAGAGGAAGGCATTGGGAAGTAATAAGTAGATGATGGGTTGCTAGAGTGACAGAAGCTTAAACCCTAGTTTATGCGTTGCTTCGTTAGGGGTTGATATGGACCCATATGTTTAATGTTGTGGTTAGGTTTACCTTAATACTCCTTTTTGTAGTTGCGGATGCTTGCAATGGGGGTTAATCATAAGTGGAATGCTTGTCCATGTTAGGGCAGTACCCAAGTGCCGGTCCACCCACATATCAAATTATCAAAGTACCGAATGTGAATCTTATGAACGTGATGAAAACTAGCTTGACGATAATTCCCAATGTGTCCTCGGGAGCTCCTTCTCCATTATTAGAATTTGTCCAGGCTTATCCTTTTCTACATAAAGGATTGGGCCACCTTTCTACACTTTATTTACTTTATTTACTTTTGCTCGTTACTATTTATCTTATCACAAACTATCTATTACCTAATATTTCAGTGCTTGCAGAGAAAACCTTATCGAAAACCGCTTATCATTTCCTTCTGCTCCTCGTTGGGTTCGACACTCCTACTTATTGAAAGGACTACGATAGATCCCCTATACTTGTGGGTCATCACCAAGCAACTTTTATATTTTCTCCTCCCCTTTGTTTAAAGTTGAGGACCTCGTCCTCCGGAGAGAAAGCAATAGAGAAAGAACTATCCACACTAGCAAGCAAGGATGCACGCAAAAACAGATACGGCAAAAAAACGGCGAACGGAAAAAGAGAGGCGAATAAAATGACAAATTTTATTGAAGTGGGGGAGAGGAAAATGTGAGGGAAATAATGTAAATTGCAAGGAGATGAGATTTGTGATTAGAGACCTGGTTATGTTGAAGATTCTCCCCGGCAACGGCGCCAGAAATTCCTTTTGATGTCGCTTGAAGCTATGTCGGTATTTCCCCAAAGAGGAAGGGATGATGCAGCACATCGGTGGTAGGTATTTCCCTCAGATATGAATCCAAGGTTATCAAACCAGTAGGAGAACCAAGCAACACAACTTAAACAGCCCGTACACACAAAGAGCAACGCCTCGCAACCCGACGTGTTAAAGGGGTTGTCAATCCCTTTTGGGGTACGACGCCTCAAGACAAGCAAAGGACGTGAGGTAAATTTGTAGATAGGATAAATAGATCGTGGAACAAATAAATTGCAGCAAGGTAGTTTTGTATTTTTTGGTTTAATAGATCTGAAAATAAACGCAAGGAAAAAGTAGATCGCAAGGCAAATATATGAGAAAAAGACCCGGGGGCCGTAGATTTGACTAGTGGCTTCTCTCAAGAAAAATATCAAATGGTGGGTGAACAAATTACTGTTGGGATATTGATAGAACTTCAAATAATCATGACGATATCCAGGCAATGATCATTACATAGGCATCACGTCAATGATTATTAGACCGACTTCTGCCTGCATCTACTACTATTACTCCACACATCGACCGCTATCCAGCATGCGTCTAGTGTATTAAGTTCATGGAAAACAGAGTAATGCATTAAGAACGATGACATGATGTGGACAAGATCTGTTTATCTACTACGGCAGATATGGATCCCATCTTTTTATCCTTAGTAGCAACGATACATACGTGTCGGTTCACTTTCTGTCACTGGGATCAAGCACCGTAAGATCAAACCCACTACCGGGCACCTCTTCCCATTGCAATATAAATAGATCAAGTTGGCCAAACAAAACCCAAATATCGGAGAAGAAATACGAGGCTATAAGAGATCACGCATATAAGAGATCAAAGAACTCAAATAACTTTCATGGATATAAAAATATATAACTGATGATAAACTCGAAGTTCATCAGATCCCAACAAACACACCGCCAAAAGACTTACTTCATATGGATCTGCAAGAGATCATTGTATTGATAATCAAGAGAGAGATAGAGAGCAAGCCATCTAGCTACTAACTATGGACCCGAAGGTCTACAAAGAACTACTCACGCATCATCGGAGAGGCACCAATGGAAGTGGTGAACCCCTCCGTGATGGTGTCTAGATTGGATCTCGTGCTTCTGGACTCTGCGGTAGTTGGATGAGAATTTCGTCGACTCCCCTAGGGTTTCAGGAATATTGGGATATTTATATAGCAAAGAGTCGGTCCAGGGGGCACCCGAGGTGGGCACAACCCACCATGGTGCGCCTGGGCCTCCTGGCGCACCCTGGTGCGTTGTCCCCTCCTCGGGACTCCCCTCAGGTCCAACCAGGGCCCAACTTCTTCCTTCTGGTCCATAAAAAATCATTTTAAATTGGCGTGGCATTTGGACTGCGTCTGATATTGATTTCCTGCGATGTAAAAAACATGCAGAAAACATCAACTGGCACTTGGCACTATGTCAACAGGTTAGTTCCAAAAAATGATATAAAATGACTATAAAATGATTATAAAACATCCAAGATTGATAATAAAACATCATGGAATAATAAAAAAATTATAGATACGTTGGAGACATATCAGCATTCCCAAGCTTAACTCCTGCTCGTCCTCGAGTATGTAAGTGATAAAAACAGAATTTTTGATGTGGAGTGATGTTTATCATGTCATATCATATTCTTTTCTTCATAGCATGGACATTTGGACTTTTATGTGATTCAAAGCAATAGTCTAGTTTTGACATAATAATTTAGATACTCAAGCATATCATCAAGCAATTCTAACAAGTCAGGGCATAATTTTGGCTATCTCAATTAGGTGTGTCCAGCAAGGATTGATCACTTAAAACAAAAAATAAAACAAGCAAAGACACATATCATACAATAAGCTCCAAGCAAAACACATATCATGTGACGAATAAAAATATAGTCTCGAGTAAAATACCGATGGTCGTTAGAAGGAAGAGGGGATGCCACTCAGGGGAATCCCCAAGCTTAGTTGGTTGCTCATTCTTGGATAATAGCTTGGGATGCCGGGGTATCCCCAAGCTTAGGCTCTTCTATCCTTCTTTCATCCATCGTAAGATAACCCAAAACTTGAAAACTTGAATCACATAAAACTCAACAAAACCCTTGTGAGATCCGTTAGTAAAAGAAAGCAAACTACTACTATAAGTGTTGTGTCAAACCAATTCTCGTTTTGTTTCTGTATTATATCTACTGTATTCCAACTTTTCTATGGCAAAAACTCATCAAAGAAAACCATAGAGCCATCAAAATAAGCACACAACACAAAGAAAACAGAATCTGTCAAAATAGAACAGTCTGTAGTAATGTGGAACATTAGAATACTTCTGTAACTCCAAAAATTCTACCAAATTAGGACAACCAGAATAATTTGTATATTAATCTTATATAAAAATAATTAGGGAAAAAGCTCTTTTATGTGATTGATGATAATTAGTTTCGTGAGCGCAATGTTTCTATCTTTTTCAGCAAGATGAAAGAACTATCACCCTAGAAGATCCTAAAGGATTTACTTGGCACAACCACTAACTAAAACACAAAAAACACAATCATAAAACTAGCATAATTGTGCTAACACTCATGAACAAAAAGCAAAAGTAAAAATAAATTTTATTCATTGGGTTGCCTGCCAACAAGCGCTATCATTTTACGCCTTTAGCTAGGCATAACACAAGGATCTAAGTTTTGTCATCTTTGTCCAAGTCTTCAATCAAACACTTAGAATTCTTAAAAGATTTAGCATAAAGACCTTCAATAGCAATACTCCTCGGAGTAAATATTTCATTCTTACAAAAAGAATCTCTTATCACTTCAACAAAATCCAGATGGATGCTAATCATCTTAAGGTCTCCTTTATCATTATTACTAGAAGAAGCACCCTTGTTCCTAGATTTCTTACTCCTTACGGGAGTTTCCTCAATTTTAGTGGAAGTAAAAGCCGTCCTTAGATTACTAAATATTTCTTCCAATTTATCGATCCAAGACGGTCTTTCTTCTATTCTTTCATGGATTAAGGTACCCCTGCCTTTTAACAACTTAAAAATATCGCCCGCTTTCGGCCCAAGATTAGTAGCAAAATTATGCATCTTTTTGTATATAATTTCCATACGATCTTCGGTGAGCATTTTCTTTTCAATAGCATCTAGTCTTTCCATAACATGCTCAAGAGTAAAAATTATTTCATTAACCATAAGAGGTGGTGAGCCTACTAAATTTCCCATGGCATTAAGAGCATCAAAAGGAGGACTCATTAAGAAATTTACACTTGTGATCGTATCAAGGACGAATCTATACCAAGTGGTGATGCCAACATAAAAACAATGAAGAAGCACAACGATAGATTACTTACGGATAGATCTATTATGAGCATTGCAAATTCTATACCAAGCATCTTTTAAATTTTATCCTCCCATTTATTTAAATTTGAGGACCTCGTCCTCAGGAGTGCAAGCAATAGAGGAAGAACTATCCACACCAGCAAGAAAGGATGCATGCAAAAACAGATCCGGCAAAAAATGGCGAACGGAAAAAAAGAGGCGAATAAAATGACAAATTTTTGTGAAGTGGGGGAGAGGAAAACGAGAGGAAAATAATGTAAATTGCAAGAAGATGAGATTTGTGATTAGAAACCTGGTTATGTTGAAGATCCTCCCTGGCAACAGCGTCAGAAATTCCTTTTGATGTCGCTTGAACTAAGTCGGTATTTCCCCAAAGGGGATGGGATGATGCAACACATCGATGGTAGGTATTTCCATCAGATATGAAACCAAGGGTATCGAACCAGTAGGAGGACCAAGCAACACAATGTAAACAGCCCTTGCACAGAAAGAACAACACCTCGCAACTCGACGTGTTAAAGGGGTTGTCAATCCCTTTCGGGGTACGACTCCTCAAGATAGGCAAAGGACATGAGGTAAATTTGTAGATAGGATAAATAGATCGCGGAACAAATAAATTGCAGCAAGGTATTTTTTTATTTTTTAATTTAATAGATCTTAAAATAAACGCAAGGAAAAAGTAGATCGCAAGGCAAATATATGAGAAAGAAGACCCGGGGGCCGTATGTTTCACTAGTGGCTTCTCTCGAGAAAAATAACAAACGGTGGGTGAACAAATTACTGTTGGGATATTGATAGAACTTCAAATAATCATGACAATATCCAGGTAATGATCATTACATAGGCATCACGTCAAAGATTAGTACCGAGTTCTGCCTGCATCTACTAGTATTACTCCACACATCGACCGCTATCCAGCATGCATCTAGTGTATTAAGTTCATGAAAAAAAATGGAGTAATGCAATAGGAACAATGACATGGTGTAGACAAGATCCGTTTATCTATTGCGGCAGATATGAATCCCGTCTTTTTTATCCTTATTAGCAACGATACATACATGTTCGTACCCTTTCTGTCACTGGGATCAAGCACCGTAAGATCGAACCCACTACCGTGCACCTCTTCCCATTGCAAGATAAATAGATCAAGTTGGCCAAACAAAACCCAAATATCAAAGAAGAAATACGAGGCTATAAGAGAACACGCATATAAGATATCAAAGAACTCAAATAACTTTCATGGATATAAAAATATATAACTGATCATAAACTCAAAGTTCATCAGATCCCAACAAACACACCGCCAAAAGACTTACATCATATGGATCTCCAAGAGATCATTGTATTGATAATCAAGAGAGAGAGAGAGGAAGCCATCTAGCTACTAACTACGGACCCCGAAGGTCTACAAAGAACTACTCACGCATCATCAGAGAGGCACCAATGGAAATGGTGAACCCCTTCGTGATGGTGTCTAGATTGGATCTCGTGGTTCTGGACTCTGCGGCGGCTGGAAGAAAATTTCGTCGACTCCCCTAGGGTTTCTGGAATATTGGGGTATTTATAGAGCAACGAGTCGGTCCAGGGGGCAGCCGAGGTGGGCACAACCCACCAGGGCGCGCCTGGGCCTCCTGGCGTGCCCTGGTGGGATGTCCCCTCCTCGGAACCCCCCCCCCAGGTGCAACCAGGTCCCAACTTCTTCCTTCTGGTCCATAAAAAATCATCGTAAATTGGCGTGGCATTTGGACTCCGTCTGATATTGATTTCCTGCGATGTAAAAAACATGCAGAAAATAGCAACTGACACTTGGCACTATGTCAATAGGTTAGTACCAAAAAATGATATAAATGACTATAAAAGGATTATAAAACATCCAAGATTGATAATAAAACAGCATGGAATAATCACAAATTATAGATACATGTTGGAGACGTATCAGCATCCCCAATCTTAACTCCTGCTCGTCCTCGAGTAGGTAAGTGCTAAAACCAGAATTTTTGATGTGGAGTGATGTTTATCATGTCATATTATATTCTTTTCTTCATAGCATGGACATTTGGACTTTTATGTGATTCAAAGCAATAGTCTAGTTTTGACATAATTATTTAGATACTCAAGCATATCAACAAGCAACCATGTCTTTCAAAATATCAATGCTAAAACAAGTTATCCCTAGCCCATCGTGCTCAAACATTGATCCATTCATGAAACACACTCAAATATTAGCTACACCCAATACTTAAGTACAATCGTATTGTCCCCCAGTTGCTGCTTTTATAAGAGAGGATGGAGACTCAAAAAATAAAAATTGCATAAAGTAAAAGAAAGGCCCTTCACGAAGGGACGTAGTGATTTGTAGAGGTGCCAGAGCTCAAAGTGAAAAATTAGAGATAAAAACATTTTGGGACGGGTATCCATCCCACCAACGAAAATGACTTGGAGCATCCCAACACTTTCCTTGCTAGATATATCATAGGCGGTTCCCAAACAGAAAATAAAGTTTATTCTTTTTTCCACCATAACTTTCACTTTCCATGGTTAGCCATATCCACGGGTGCCCTCCATACCAACACTTTCCAAGGAATTTATTATTTGACAACATAAAGTAAATTCATTTTTGCATTTCAGGACTAGGCATCCCTAACACCTTTGCCTTACTCTCGTGCAATGACAAGTGAACAAACACTCGTCGTGAGAATAACACATCTAGCATGGAAAATTTTAGCTACCCATTACTGTTCGCGAGCGAAACAAACACACAAAAGAAAAGTTCATTTTGAAAATTAGAGATGGCACATGCAAATTTGCTTAGAGCGGCAAAAGAATACCGCATATAGGTAGATAAAGTGGACTCATGTGGCAAAATAGGTTTAAAGGATTTTGGATGCACAAGTAGAGGTCATACTTGGTGCAAAATGAAGGCTAGCAAAAAGATTGAGAAGCGACCAACCAAGAAATGCATAATCTCATAAGCAAGCATTAAGCATAATTAACACTGGATAATGCACCACAAGTAGGATATAATTTTCATTGCATGATTATTCACTTTCATGCATGCATAGGGAATCACAAACCTTAACACGAATGTTCTTACTAGAGCACAATTACTCATCAACATAACTCACATATCACACCATCATATCTCTAAACTATTACTACGAATCAAGTTTATTTTGTCCAGTGACCTTCATGACATATATTTTTTTCTTTCTTATTCCTTCTTGGATATCTATCACCTTGGGACTAATTTTCATGTGTTGCTTTTCATAAGCTCAAACAAATATAAGTGAAGATCATGAGCATAACATATTTCCTTTCCCTCTAAATAATTTAAGTGAAGCAAGAGAGAATTTCTTCAAAAAATTACTAACTCACAAATAAATCTAAGTGAAGCAAGAGAGCATTTCTTCAAAAATACTAAGCACACCATGCTCAAAAAGATATAAGCGAAGCACAAGAGCAAGCCCATTGCTCATAAAAAATTGAAGTGAAGCTTAGAGAGAAATTCTAACAAGTCATGGCATAATTTTGGCTCTCTCAAGTAGGTGTGTCCAGCAAGGATTGATCACTTAAAACAAATAATAAAACAAGCAAAGACACATATCATACAATAAGCTCCAAGCAAAGCACATATCATGTGACAAATAAAAATATAGTCTCGAGTAAAATACCGATGGTCGTTAGAAGGAAGAGGGGATGCCACTTGGGGGAATCCCCAAGCTTAGTTGGTTGCTCATTCTTGGATAATAGCTTGGGATGCCGGGGTATCCCCAAGCTTAGGCTCTTCTATCCTTCTTTCATCCATCGTAAGATAACCCAAAACTTGAAAACTTGAATCACACAAAACTCAACAAAACCCTTGTGAGATCCGTTAGTAAAAGAAAGCAAACTACTACTATAAGTGTTGTGTCAAACCAATTCTCGTTTTGTTTTTGTATTATATCTACTATATTCCAAATTTTCTATTGCGAAAACTCATCAAAGGAAACCATAGAGCCATCAAAATAAGCACACAACAAAAAGAAAACAGAATCTGTCAAAACAGAACAGTCTGTATTAATCTGGAACTTTCGTATACTTCTATAACTCCAAAAATTCTACTCCCTCCGTTCCTTGATATAAGGTGTACAGTTTTTGAGAAAAAACCAAGATATAAGGTGTATCATGTTGCACCACTCGTTTGGATAATTTTTTAGGGATTTGATTACATTTCCTTATATCAAGCAACCTCCTCTATTTTCTCATGTCAATTAGTCAGGTGAAATCTTGCCCAAAACTTGTGAAATTTTCCCTCCATGTGCGTTCTTTAATTTCCGTGCCAAAAACTATACACCCTATATTTAGGAACGGAGGGAGTATAAAATTTGGGCGACCAAAATAATTTGTATATTAATCTTATGAAAAAAAGAATCAGGGCAAAATCTCTTTTCTGTGATTTATGATAACTATTTTCGTTAGTGCAAAGTTTCTGTCCTTTTCAGAAGGATCAAACAACTATCACCCTAGAAGATCCTAAAGGATTTACTTGGCACAAGCACTAATTAAAACACAAAAAAAACACAATCATAACAATAGCATAATTGTGCTAACACTCAAGAATAGAAAGCAAAAGGCAAAAATAAATTTTATTCATTGGGTTGTCTCCCAACAAGCGCTATCGTTTTACACCCTTAGCTAGGCATAACGCAAGGATCTAAGTTTTGTCATCTTTGTCCAACTCTTCAATCAAACCCTTAGAATTCTTCAAAGATTTAGCATAAAGACCTTCAATAGCAATACTCCTTGGAGTAAATATGTCATTCTTACAAAAAAGGATCTCTTATCACTTCAAAAAATTCTGGATGGATGCTAATCATCTTAAGGTATCCTTTATCATTATTACTAGAAGAAGCACCCTTGTTCCTAGAATTCTTACTCTTTACGGGAGTTTCCTCAATTTTAGTGGTAGTAAAAGCCGTGCTTAGATTACTAAAGATTTCTTCCAATTTATCGATCCGAGACGAACTTTCTTCTATTCTTTCATGGATTAAGGTACCCCTCTCTTTTAACAACATAAAAATATCGCCCGCTTTTGACCCAAGATTATTAACAAAATTATGCATCTTTTTGTATATAATTTCCATATGATCTTAGGTGAGCATTTACTTTTCAACACTTATAGGAATAGCCCAATGGATTGGTCGGAAAGAATAACTTTGAGGTGGTTTCGTACCCTACAATAATCTCTTCGTTTGTTCTCTGCTATTAGTGACTTTGGGATGACTCTTTGTTGCATGTTGAGGGATAGTTATATGATTTAATTATGTTATTATTGTTGAGAGAACTTGCACTAGTGAAAGTATGAACCCTAGGCCTTGTTTCCTAGCATTGCAATACCGTTTACGCTCACTTTTACCACTTGCTACCTTGCTGTTTTTATATTTTCAGATTACAAAAACATATATCTACCATCCATGTTGCACTTGTATCACCATCTCTTGGCCGAACTAGTACACCTATACAATTTACCATTGTATTGGGTGTGTTGGGGACACAAGAGACTCTTTGTTATTTGGTTGCAGGGTTGTTTGTGAGAGACCATATTCATCCTACGCCTCCTGCGGATTGATAAACCTTAGGTTATCCACTTGAGGAAAATTTGCTACTGTCCTACAAATCTCTGCACTTGGAGGCCCAACAATGTCTACAAGAAGAAGGTTCCGTAGTAGACATCAATATTGAAAGTGGGAGCTATTAGTTAATGTAGCTCCATATAGAGCATTGTAAACATAGAATATTTGTAAAATACATACGGCTCTGAATGTGACAGACCCGTTGGCTAAACTTCTCTCACGAGAAAAACATGATCACACCTTAGTACTCTTTGGGTGTTAATCACATAGCAATGTGAACTAGATTATTGACTCTAGTAAACCCTCTGGGTGTTGGTCACATGGCGATGTGAACTATGGGTGTTAATAACATACAGATGTGAATTATTGGTGTTAAATTACATGATGATATGAACTAGATTATTGACTCTAATGCAAGTGGGAGACTGAAGGAAATATGCCCTAGAGGCAATAATAAAGTTCATATTTATATTTCCTTATATCATGATAAATGTTTATTATTCATGCTAGAATTGTATTAACCGGAAACTTAGTACATGTGTGAATACATAGACAAAACATAGTGTCCCTAGTATGCCTCTACTTGACTAGCTCGTTTGTCAAAGATGGTTATGTTTCCTAACCATAGACATGTGTTGTCATTTGATGAACGGGATCACATCATTAGGAGAATGATGTGATGGACATGACCCATCCGTCATCTTAGCATTATGATCGTTACAGTTTCATTGCTATTGCTTTCTTCATGACTTATACATGTTCCTCAGACTATGAGATTATGCAACTCCCGAATACCGGAGCAACACTTTGTGTGTTATCAAACGTCACAACGTAAATGTGTGATTATAAAGATGCTCTACAGGTGTCTCCAAAGGTATTTGTTGGGTTGGCATAGATCGAGATTAGGATTTGTCACTCCATGTTTCGGAGAGGTATCTCTGGGCCCTCTCGATAGTGCTCAGCATTATAAGCCTTGCAAGCAATGTGACTAATGAGTTAGTTGCGGGATGAAGCATTAAGCAATGAGTAAAGAGACTTGCCGGTAACGATATTGAACTAGGTATGATGATACCGACGATCGAATCTCGGGCAAGTAACATACCGATGACAAAGGGAACAACGTATGTTGTTATGCGGTTTGACCGATAAAGATCTTCGTAGAATATGTAGGAACCAATATGAGCATCCAGGTTCCTCTATTGGTTATTGATTAGAGATGTGTCTTGGTCAGGTCTACATAGTTTTCGAACCCGTAGGGTCCGCACGCTTAAAGTTCGATGATGATTTGTATTATGAGTTATGTGTTTTGATGACCGAAGTTTGTTCGGAGTCCCGGATGAGGTCACCGACATGACAAGGAGTCTCGAAATGGTCGAGACATAAATATTTATATATTGGACCATGTTATTCAGACACCGGAAGTGTTCCGGGAAGTTTCGGGTAAAAACGGAGTGCCGGGGGGTTACCGAAACCCCCCGGGGGAACTAATGGGCCACCATGGGCCTTAGTGGAGAGAGAGGAGGGTGGCCAGGGCTGGCTGCGCCCCCCCCCCCTTAGGAGTCCGAATTGGACAAGGGAAGGGGGGGGGGCGGCACCCCCTTTCCTAGTCGTTGTTCCTCTCCTTCCTTCCCCCTCTCTTCCTTGTGGAGGAATCCTACTAGGACTAATAGTCCTAGTAGGACTCCCTCTCCTTGGGCGCGCCCCTAGGGCCAACTGGCCTCCCCCTCCCTCCTTTATATACGGTGGAAGGGGGCACCCTAGAACACACAAGTTTCTCTTAACTGTGTGCGGTGCCCCCTCCACAGTTATACACCTCGATCATACCATCGTAGTGCTTAGGCGAAGCCCTACACCGGTAACATCATCATCATCGTCACCACGCCGTCGTGCTATCAGAACTCACCCTCGTCCTCAACTGGATAAAGAGCAGGAGGGACATCATCGAGCTGAACTTGTGCTGAACGCAGAGGTGACGTACGTTCGGTACTTGGATCGGTTGGATCGCGTAGAAGTTCGACTACATCAACTTCATTATTAAACACTTCCGCTTTCGGTCTACGAGGGCACGTGGACACACTCTCCCCTCTCGTTGCTATGCATCTCCTAGATAGATCTTGCGTGATCGTAGGATTTTTTTTGAAACTACCGCGTTCTCTAACAATAATAGTCAGGATATCACGCCGTCTGAGGGCACAATTAGGGCAAAACTAGCACGGGTTCCTTATCCAGTTCATTGATGTCCAAGCCAAATATCTACCAAGTGACAAGCAATGAAAAAACCTATTCAGTTAACTTGCATCATAGGACATGCAGGTGCAGAAAATGGGATATGACTGCAATGTCATGTAAGCATGCCCGAAGACTTTGTGCATCAGTTCTTCAAAAAGTCTATGTATCTGGCAGCATACAGCCCAATCATATTTCTGTACCTGGACCTGATCTCTAGCCCAAGACCAAAACTAGAGACATAGAACCTCCAGTGTTCAAGGATAAGCGAGGGAAGTAGCAAACCAAGAGGAGAAAGAGACAGTTTGAGCCACCAGCACCTAAAGATACATCTAGTATGGCACCAACTACATGCAGCAATTGCAATCTTGTGGGTCATAGATACACATCATGCCACAAGACCCTAAAGCCAAGCCTAGCAATGAGAAATAACAAGCATGAGGTTAGTACTTGTTGCCATTCTTGTTGCCATTTTTTTTGTTCTTGACTGTAGTATGTACTTGCTAGCATTCTTAACTGCAGAGTAGCAGGGCAGAGAAGTGTAGCACACAAGGAAGCAATGCAGGGACCAGGGCAGTTGTGCTACCCCTTGAGCTTGCGTTGGTTTTCCCTTGAAGAGGAAAGGGTGACACAACAAAGTAGCATAATTATTTCCCTCAGTTTGGAGAACCAAGGTATCAATCCAGTAGGACACGACGCACAAGTCACCGAATACCCACACAAACAATCAAGAACTTGCAACCAATGCGATAAAGGGGTTGTCAATCCCTTCACGGTCACTCGCAAAAGTGAAATCTGATAGAGATAATAAAGTAAATATTTTTAGTGTTTTTGATGTATAGATTGGAAAGTAAAGATTGCAAAATAGTAAACGAGATTGAATAATATGGAAAAGAGATGTAACATAATGGAAAAGAGACCTGGGGGCATAGGTTTCACTAGTGGCTTATCTCGAGATAGCATGGCTTACGGTGGGTGAACAAATAACTCCCGAGCAATTGATAGAAAAGTGCATAATTATGATGAAATCTAAGGCAATGATCATGAACATAGAAATCACGTCCGTGTCAAGTAGACCAAAACGATTCGGTATCTACTACTATTACTCCACACATCGACCGCTATCCAGCATGCATCTAGAGCATTAAGTTCATAAGAACGGAGTAACGCATTAAGCAAGATGACATGATGTAGAGGGATAAACTCAAGCAATATGATATAAACCCCGTCTTTTTATCCTCGATGGCAACAATACAATGCATGCCTTGTTGCCCCTACTCTCACTGGGAAAGGACACCGCAAGATTGAACCCAAAGCTAAGCACTTCTCCTATGGCAAGAAAGATCAATCTAGTAGGCCAAACTAAACTGATAATTCGAAAAGACTTGCAAAGATATCAAATCATGCATATAAGAATTCAGAGAAGAACCAAATAATATTCATAGATAATCTTGTTCATAAATCCACAATTCATCGGATCTCGGCAAACACACTGCAAAAGAGTATTACATCGAATAGATCTCCAAGAACATCAAGGAGAACTTTCTATTGAGAATGAAAGAGAGAGAAGAAGCCATCTAGATAATAACTATGGACCCGAAGGTCTGTGGTAAACTACTCACGCTTCATTGGAGAGGCAAGGGTGTTGATGTAGAAGCCCTCCATGCTCGAATCCCCCTCCAACAAATTGTCGGAAAAGGCCCCAAGATGGGATCTCACGGGTATAGAAGGTTGCGGCGGTGGAAAAGTGGTTTCGTGGCTCCCCTGATGTTTTTAGGGTATAAGAGTATATATAGGCGAAAGAACTAGGTCGGTGGAGCTACGAGGAGCCCATGAGGGTGGGGGCGCGCCTACCCCCCTTGGGCGTGCTGTCCTGCCTCGTGGACGCCTCGTTGCGTCTCTGACTTCAATTCCAAGTCCTCTGGTTTGCTTTCGGTCCAAGAAAGATCATTGCGAAGGTTTCATTCCGTTTGGACTCCGTTTGGTATCCCTTTTCTGCAAAACTCTAAAATAGGCAAAAAACAGAAACTGGCACCGGGTCTCCGGTTAATAGGTTAGTCCCAAAAATAATATAAAAGAGCATATTAAAGCCCGTTAAACATCTAAAACAGATAATATAATAGCATGGAACAATCAAAAATTATAGATACGTTGGAGATGTATTAAGCATCCCCAAGCTTAATTCCTACTCGTCCTCGAGTAGGTAAATGATAAAAATAGAATTTTTGATGTGGAATGCTACCTAACATATTTATCAATGTAATTTTCTTTATTGTGGCATGAATGTTCAGATCCGAAAGATTTAAGACAAAAATTTAATATTGACATAAAAACAATAATACTTCAAGCATACTATGAAAGCAATCATGTCTTCTCAAAATAACATGGCCAAAGAAAGTTATCCCTAGAAAATCATATAGTCTGGCTATGCTCTATCTTCATCACACATAATATTTAAATCATGCACAACCCCGGTTTCAGCCAAGCAATTGTTTCATACTTTAGTATTTTCAAACTTCTTCAATCTTCACGCAATACATGAGCGTGAGCCATGGACATATCACTATAGGTGGAATAGAATGGTGGTTGTGGAGAAGACAAAAAAGGAGAAGATAGTCTCACATCAACTAGGCGTATCAACGGGCTATGGAGATGCCCATCAATAGATATCAATGTGAGTGAGTAGGGATTGCCATGCAATAGATGCACTAGAGCTATAAGTGTATGAAAGCTCAACAGATACTAAGAGGGTGTGCATCCAACTTGCGTGCTCACGAAGACCTAGGACAATTTGAGGAAGCCCATCATTGGAATATACAAGCCAAGTTCTATAATGAAAATTCCCACTAGTATATGAAAATGACAACATATGAGACTCTCTATCATGAAGATCATAGTGCTACTTTGAAGCACAAGTGTGGAAAAAGGATAGTAGCATTGCTCCTTCTCTCTTTTTCTCTCATTTTTTTTATTTGGACCTTTTCTCTTTTTTATGGTCTTTTTTTATTATTTAGTCCGGAGTCTCATCCTGACTTGTGGGTGAATCATAGTCTCCATCATCCTTTCCTCACTGGGACAATGCTCTAATAATGAAGATCATCACACTTTTATTTACTTACAACTCAAGAATTACAACTCGATACTTAGAACAAAATCTGACTCTATGTGAATGCCTCCGGCGGTGTACCGGGATGTGCAATGAGTCAAGAGCGACATGTATGAAAAATTATGAACGGTGGCTTTGCCACAAATACGATGTCAACTACATGATCATGCAAGGCAATATGACAATGATGGATCGTGTCATAATAAATGGAACGGTGGAAAGTTGCATGGCAATATATCTCGGAATGGCTATGGAAATGCCATAATGGGTAGGTATGGTGGCTATTTTGCGGTAGGTATATGGTGGGTGTATGGTACCAGCGAAAGTTGCGCAGTACTAGAGAGGCTAGCAATGGTGGAAGGGTGAGAGTGCGTATAATCCATGGACTCAACATTAGTCATAAAGAACTCACATACTTATTCCAAAAATCTATTAGTTATCAAAATAAAGTACTACATGCATGCTCCTAGGGGAAGGGTTGGTAGGAGTTAACCATCGCCCGATCCCGACCTCCACTCATAAGGAAGACAATCAATAAATAAAGGGCCATGTGCATTTCTGCCCCTAACTCGAACCACCTACTCAGATTTGCTCCTAATTTCAAAGCATGCTCAAATTTTCCCCTCTGCCGTTAAGTCACTACTCAGAAATGCCCTTCCGTCCAGTCAAAGGCCTTTGACCGTCAGAGGCCCATGTGTACTGTAGCGGACGGAAAGTGCTACAGTATTGGACGGAAAGTGCTACAGTATTGTACGGAAGGGCATCTCTGAGTAGTGATTTAACGGTGGAGGGGTAAATTTGAGCATGCTTCAAAACTAGGGGCAAATCGGAGTAGTGGGTTCGAGTTAGGGGCACAGATGTAAATGTCCCATAAATAAATGGTGCTCCAACTTCATCACATAATGGTTCACCATACATGCATGCTACGGGAATCACAAACTTTAACACAAGTATCTCTCAAATTCACAACTACTATACTAGCATGACTCTAATATCACCATCTTCATATCTCAAAACAATCATAAAGAATCAAACTTCTCATAGTATTCAATGCACTTTATATGAAAGTTTTTATTATACCCATCTTGGATGCCCATCATATTAGGACTAGTTTTACAACCAAAGCAAATTACCATGCTGTTATAAATAGTCTCAAAATAATATAAGTGAAGCATGAGAGATCAACAATTTCTATAAAATAAAACCACCGTCATTCTCTAAAAAGATATAAGTGAAGCACTAGAGCAATATTGTCTAGCTCAAAAGATATAAGTGAAGCACATAGTGTATTTTAATAAATTCCAATTCATGCGTGTCTCTCCCAAAAGGTGTGTACAACAAGGATGATTGTGGTAAACTAAAAATCAAAGACTCAAATCATACAAGACGCTCCAAGAAAAACACATATCATGTGGTGAATAAAAATATAGCCTCAACTAAAGTTACCGATAGACGAAGACGAAAGAGGGGATGCCTTCCGGGGCATCCCCAAGCTTAGGCTTTTGGTTGTCCTTGAATATTACCTTGGGGTGCCTTGGGGATTCCCAAGCTTAGGCTCTTTCCATTCCTTATTCCAAAATCCATCAAATCTTTACCCAAAACTTGAAAACTTCACAACACAAAACTTCAACAGAAAATCTCATGAGCTCCGTTAGTATAATAAAATAAACCACCAATTTTAGGTACTGTAATGAACTGATTCTTTATTTATATTGGTGTTAAACCTAATGTATTCCAACTTATCTGTGGTTCATACCCCCCCCCCCCCCCCCCCGACACTACTCATAGATTCATCAAAATAAGCAAAAAACACACGAAAAACATAATCTGTCAAAAACAGAACAGTCTGTAGCAATCTGTAAATTTCAAATACTTATGTAACTCCAAAAATTCTGAAATAAATTGGTGAATTTGTCTATTAATCTTCTGCAAAAAGAATCAACCTAAAAGCACTCTTCTGTAAAAAAATTACAGCTATTCTTGTGAGCGCAAAAGTTTCTGTTTTTTACAGCAAGATCGCAAAGACTTCACCCATGTCTTCCCAAAGGTTATACTTGGCACAAACACTAATTAAAACATAAAACCACATCTAAACAGAGGCTAGATGAATTATTTGTTACTAAACATGAGCAAAAAGCAAAAATAAAATAAAAAATAAAATTGGGTTGCCTCCCAACAAGCGCTATCGTTTAATGCCCCTAGCTAGGCATTAATAATTTCAATGATGCTCACATGAAAGACAAGAATTGAAGCGCAAAGATAGCATCATGAAACACGTGATAAACACATCTAATTCTAACATACTTCCTATGCATAGGCATCTTATAGGCAAACAAATTATCATAGCAAGCAAAAACTAGCATATGCAAGGAAGCGAAAAGAAACAGTAGCAATCTCAATATAACGAGAGGTAGTTTAGTAACATGAAAATTTCTACAATCATATTTTTCTCTCTCATAATAATTACGTGTGGGATCATAAGCAAATTCAAGAAAATAACTATCATATAAAATATTTTCAACACGATCCACATGCATACGAAGTTGACACTCTTCCAAAATAGTGGGATTAACATTAACTAAAGTCATGACCTCTCCAAACCCGCTTTTATCAAACATTTCGTAAGATTGAACATTCTCCAAATATGTGGGATCTAAAGTTGACACTCTTCCAAACCCACTTTCAATAATATTGCAAACACTATTATCAATTTCATATTCATCATGGGGCTTAAATAAATTTTCAAGATCATAAGAAGAATCACCCCAATCATGATCACTGCAACAAATAGTAGTCATAGAAAAACTAGCATCCGCAAGCTTGAGTTTTTTCATATCATTAACCCAATGGAAATTAAAATAATTTATAATAACATCATTGCAATCATGCTTTTCATCGAAGGAACTATCAAGTATGGGTGCAATAGCAATGATTTCATGTTTAGCATAAGGAACTGTAGCAAATTCATCTTCATAAATATTGGCATCATGGCCACAAGAATAGCAAGCATCATGTTCATCAAGGGATATTTCAATCAAATCATCGGAATCATCATTATCTATAGATTCATGCATATCATTATTTTCTTCCAAAGCAACGGTCATTTTGTCATTAAATTCTTTGACAGAGACATTATGAGCATAGTTTTCATAGCAATATTCAAGTATGTCAAAATTTTCAGATTCGTAGAGAGTAATATCATACTTTTCAATCAAATAAGCACCCTTAAAAGAAAAAAATTCTTCAGTTTGTTCGATACCATAGTAACTATAAACACCCTTTGCATAAGAAGATAAGATTTCATTATCATTAAACTCACATAGGTAGGGAAGGTGTTTTTTAGGGTTCTTAGAGCAACAAGTAAAATCATAAATTTCACAAAGATTCCAAGCATAACACATCAATCTATTTATTTGATCCCATAAGAGTCTCCCTTTTTCAGACAAATGGTGATGCACAAAATGAGCATGCTCATCTATAGACTTTCCATAAACTAGGCTAGTTGGGGTTTCATCACGAGCGCATAAGGATCAAAGATGATCCAAGTAGAACACTTTAAGTGGATCCATATCAATAGATTTTTAGCAAGCAAAGATGCAAGCAAATAGAAGGTACATGGAAACACAAACAAAAAGACATACGGGAAGAAGGTGAAGAAAAGACAAAGGTTTTCGAAAATCGTTTTAGGAGTGGGGGAGAGGAAACTGAGAGGCAAATGGTGAATAATGTAATGCAATGGAGAAGAGTTTATGATGGGTACTTGGTATGGCTTGACTTGGCGAAGATCTCCCCGACAACGGCGCCAGAAATCCTTCTTGCTACCTCTTGAGCTTGCGTTGGTTTTACTTTGAAGAGGAAAGGGTGATGCAGCAAAGTAGCGTAAGTATTTCCCTCACTTTTGAGAACCGAGGTATTAATCCAGTAGGAGACGATGCACAAGTCACCGAATACTTGCACAAACAATCAAGAACTTGCAACCAACACGATGAAGGGGTTGTCAATCCCTTCACGGTCACTCGCAAAAGTGAAATCTGATAGAGATAATAAAGTAAATATTTTTGGTATTTTTGATGTATAGATTGGAAAGTAAAGATTGCACAATAGTAAACGAGATTCAATAATATGGAAAAGATATGCAATATACTGGAAAGGAGACCTAGGGGCCATAGGTTTCACTAGTGGCTTCTCTCAAGATAACATGTATTACAGTGGGTGAACAAATTACTGTCGGGCAATTGATAGAAAAGCGCATAATTATGATGACATCTAAGGCAATGATCACGAACATAGGCATCACGTCTGTGTCAAGTAGACCGAAACGATTATGTATCTACTACTATTACTCCACACATCGACCACTATCCAACATGCATCTAGTGTATAAAGTTCATAAGAACGGAGTAACGCATTAAGCAAGATGACATGACGTAGAGGGATAAACTCAAGCAATATGATAGAAACCCCATATTTTTATCCTCGATGGCAACAATACAATACGTGCCTTGCTGCCCCTACTGTCACTAGGAAAGGACACCGCAAGATTGAACCCAAAGCTAAGCACTTCTCCCATGGCAAGAAAGATCAATCTAGTAGGCCAAACTAAACCGATAATTCGAAGAGACTTGCAAAGATATCAAATCATGCATATAAGAATTTTGAGAAGAACCAAATAATATTCATAGATAATATTGTTCATAAATCCACAATTCATCGAATCTCGGCAAACACACCGTAAAAGAGTATTACATCGAATAGATCTCCAAGAACATCGAGGAGAACTTTGTATTGAGAATCAAAGAGAGAGAAGAAGCCATCTAGCTAATAACTATGGTCCCGAAGGTCTGTTGTAAACTACTCACGCTTCATCGGAGAGGCAATGGTGTTGATGTACAAGCCCTCTGTGATTCAATCCCCCTCCGGCAGATCGCCGAAAAAGGCCCCAAGATGGGATCTCATAGGTACAGAAGGTTGCGGCGGTGGAAAAGTGGTTTCGTGGCTCCCCTGATGTTTTTAGGGTATAAGAGTATATATAGGCGAAAGAACTAGGTCGGTGGAGCTTCGAGGGCCCCACAAGGGTGGGGGGTGCGCCTACCCCCTGGGCACGCCCTCCTGCCTCGTGGACGCCTTGTTGTGTCTCTGACTTCAATTCCATGTCTTCTGGTTTGCTTATGGTCCAAGAAAGATCATCGCGAAGGTTTCATTCCGTTTGGACTCTGTTTGGTATTCCTTTTCAGCAAAACTCTAAAATGGGAAAACACAGAAATTGGCATTGGGCCTCCGGTTAATAGGTTAGTCCCAAAAATAATATAAAAGAGCATATTAAAGCCCATTAAACATCCAAAGCACATAATATAATAGCATGGAACAATCAGAATTATAGATACGTTGGAGACGTATCAAGCTGCCTCCTCTGTTATAGGGACCAGGGCACCACCAAGGGATTCTTCCTCAACTGCTCCAGTAGCAAGGGCATCTTCCTCAGCAGCTCCAGCAGCCAGGGCATCTCCCTCAGCGGCTCCAGCAGCTAGGGCATCTTCCTCAACTGCTCCAGCCAGGAGAGCTTCAACAACTGCAACTAGGAGAGCTTCAACAGCTGCAACTGGCATAACAACACCCTTCTTGCCACCAAGACAGAGAAACAAACCCGGCATGATGAAGGACTATTTCTATGCTTTAGGGATCTAATGGAAAACCTTGTTGATGATTTGATCTGGCTTTTATGTTATGGTATTGTAAGCAAACTTCTTATGGAGGTCTGATGTTATTAGCAAGAAGCATCATTTCATGATCTTGCTGTTATGGTACTTCAAGAACTGCCAACAACTGTTGTGGTGCTCTCATGTTATTAGCAAGAAACATCATGTTATTATCTTGCGTTTATGAACTGTAACCACTGCTATTAGATGCACTATTATGAAGATTCCTATATGTGTCTTGCTGTGATGGTTGTTCAAATTATGGGCATGCTGGTGTTTCTTACTATGATATTTTGGGTCATTTTGTCAATTCATTGATGAAATGAGGCTTAGGTAACCCTAGGGTCATTTTGTCGATTCATCGATGAAATGAGGCTTGGGGTAACCCTAGGGTTATTTTGTCGATAAATCAATGAAATGAGGCTTGTGGTAACTCTAGGGTCACTACTAGGAAAAGGATAATTAGTGGCACACCTGTTTTGGCCATTAATGGAGCACTACAGGTACGCTACTATCATCACGCCACTAGTAGTTTTTAGTAATGGCGCACTAGCCATTACTATCACAGATAGTAATGGCGCACCTATAGTGCGCCATTACTATGCCTAGAGGTGCGCCATTACTATCTGACTTAGTAATGGCGCACCACATAGAAGTGCGCCATTACTAACAAAAAATTTTCAAAAAAAGTTTTAGATTTTTTTCATTTTTTCTTAATCTCGGGTCACTATGGCTTAATCTCGGGTCAATATGCTTAATCTCAAGTCAAATCACACTCCGTGGTCGAACTTAGTAATGGCGCACCTATAGTGCGCCATTACTATGCCTAGAGGTGCGCCATTACTATCTGACTTAGTAATGGCGCACCACATAGAAGTGCACCATTACTAACAAAAAAATTTCAAAAAAAAATTTAGATTTTTTTTTCATTTTTTCTTAATCTCGGGTCACTATGGCTTAATCTCGGGTCAATATGCTTAATCTCAAATCAAATCGCACTCCGTGGTCAAACTTCCCAAAAGGTCACCCATCCTCACACTACTCTAGCCCAAGCACGCTTAACTTCAAAGTTCTATCCAACCCCAGCACCAGCTCACTTAACAGGCACTTGTTGATATATCTAGCATATCAATCCTATTAAACCTTGTTGATGTCTAGGACTTTGTTCATGTTCATGAGTGTGATGAAATATTGAAAAAATATTTCAAACTTCCGTTCATATAACGTATCATATTTTGAACATTTTTTCCAAGAAAAACTCAAAACTATTTTTTTCTGTTACTAGTGGCGCACCTAGCAAATGGTGCGCCACTACTAAGTTTGAAAGTTTTTTCCATTTTCCCCCTCTAGATCTTAAAAGCCCCAATCTTTTTTTCTGCTAGGTTTTTGCGGATTCTAAAAATCTTCAACGGGGTTTCCCCCGTTGAATTCGGATGTAACTTTTCGAGTAGATGATTTTTCATATAAAAAACTTTTTAATCCGAGTTCGTATGCAAAAGTTATGCCCATTTTACAAATTCCAGAGAGATTTTGCAAATAAAGTCAAAATTCATATTTGTAAATTTTCCCAACAACTAGACCACATATCACATGGGAAACTTATTTTCTTTTATTTTTTTGACATTTCCGTCATTTTCTTTTATTTTTTTAAAACTGAAAAGGCGATCCACGGGGGAGGGGGTGCATTCGCTGCAATTTTTGGTCAAAGTTACTAATGGCACACCGTGGGTGTGGTGCGCCATTACTAGTTTAACTAGTAATGGCGCACCACACCCACGGTGTGCCATTACTAGTTTTGAAAAAAATGAAAAAAAATGTTAGTAGTGGCGCACCGAGAGTGTGGTGCGCCATTACTAGTTAAAACTAGTAATGGCGCACTATCCCCTGGTGCGCCATTATTAGTTTTGAAAAAAAATTGTTAGTAGTGGCGCACTGAGGGTGTGGCGTGCCATTACTAGTTAAACTAGTAATGGCGCACTATCCCCTGGTGCGCCATTACTAGTTTTTAAAAAAAATCAAAAAAATTTGTTAGTAGTGGTGCACCGTGGATGTGGTGCGCCATTAGTATTTGGAGTTTAATGGCGTACCTATATATGATGCGCCACTACTATATAGCAGTGGTGCACCACATACGTAGTGAACCATTAATGTCCATATTAGCTATAGCCGTTTTCCTAGTAGTGGGTCATTTTGTCGATTCATCGATGAAATGAGGCTTGGGGTAACCCTAGGGTCATTTTGTCGATTCATCGATGAAATGAGGCTTGGGGTAACCCTAGGGTCATTTTGTCGATTCATCGATGAAGTGAGGCTTGGGGTAAACCTAGGGTCATTTTGTCGATAAATCGATGAAATGAGGCTTGGGGTAACCCTAGGGTCATTTTGTCGATAAATTGATGAAATCAGGCTTGGGCAATAAATCGATGAAATGAGGCTTGGGGTAACCCTAGGGTCATTTTGTCGATAAATCACTGAAATGAGGCTTGGGGTAACCCCACGGTCATTTTGTCGATAAATCAATGAAATGAGGCTTGGTAGCCCTAAACATCTAAAATTAAATTCTACTAAGCACATACACCAAATAACATCAAAGTGCACTCACATTCATAAAGGTACATCAAGGTTGGATCCAACACCTGGAATTACAAAATACATACATAAAGGTTCAGAAATTCATACTAAAGTACTTAATAGATGATTAAAATCTAGGTTACAACACTGCTAGATCCAACACCATGGATCACAAAATACATAGTTAAAGTACTTGGTTCACAAATTCATACTAAAGTACTTCATAGAAGATTATCATCTAGAAACTGATAGATGATTATCATACTAGAAGGCACCCTACTCATCTAAGATGGCCTTCACACCCTGAAGCTTCAACTTTATCTTCTCCTCAGACTTTTGAAACTCAGAAATGTGATACTGCAAATTCCACCTCTCTTCTGTCAGCCTTTCCTTCTCCTTCAAATGATCGAACTTCAAGTTCCTTATCACATTGGCTTGAGCACTTGTCAGGTTCTTCAGAGTATCATACTTTTGCAGCAGCTTGTTGTTCTCCTCCTCTTTCTTTGACAGTTCTGCCTTCAAGTTGCCCACTACAGTTTCTAGCTCAGAAATCTTCATATCAACACACTCCTTCTGCTCCTTATGGTTGTTTAACTCCACACCCCTCTGCTGTTGGGCATCCAAGAGAGCATTCACATCAGTATGCAAACCGTCATAGTTCTCGTGTAGTTTCTTCTTCTCTTCTATCAGGTTGTGAATTGCAAAGGAACTATCTAGATTTTCATTGGTCCTAGCTGCCTTAATCTCCTCATACATATCCCATAACTTGGCCAAAGCCTTCTCCATTGAGTCTGGCCATTCAAAATCAATCCATGGAACTACTCCACAGTTTATGTCTTCCTGTAAAATAAACAATAAAACAATAAAGAATTAGGATGAAGACCACTGTTAAATGCCATACTCCATAGTATTTTCAATACCATCAAACCAACAGGTCCAGGGATCTAATATGTGCAGCAAACAAATCAGACATCAAACAAATAAACAATGATCATTGTTAAACAAGTCATTAAGCATTAACCATAATAAACAATGACTACCATCACAGTGGATAAAATAATTTAAATAAAGAATTATCTAAGTGAGTAGGATGAAGACCACTGTTAAGTGCCATACTCCATAGTGTTTTCAAGACCATCAAACCAACAGGTCCAGGGATCTAATATGTGCAGCAAACAAATTAGACAGCAAACAAATAAACAATGATCATTGTTAAACAAGTCATTAAGCACTGACCATAATGAACAATGACTACCATCCACTGATGGCAGCACAGTGGATAAAATAAGTTAAACAAAGACCCTCTTAGCACATACACTTAACAAAGCTTAACAGCTTGATAAACAAAGCATTAAGCAATGAACACCTTCCATTACACAGGACCTGGATCATACCTTCTTAGCACATCCAAGAAACCTCCTGCCGATGTGCAACCCTTCAAATGCAACAAAGCGCTCGGCCAGCTCGCCGTGTTCGCAAAAAACATTCACATCTGCGTCGATGCTATTGAAATTTGGATCGTGCATCGTAGCCGGAAGCTGCGGGAGCAAGCAAAGAGAAACCCAGGTTCAGATTGAGCTCATTCACAAAATCCCCAATTCACTAACCCTAACCCTAACTCTAGCTCTAGCTCTCTAACAAACTGACCTTGATGATGCCATCATAGGAGGAAGAGATGTTCATGACTGAATCCTCACTGGTCTCATCGCTCCAAGACACCATGGCACGGGGGAGCAGCACAACGGCGATCGGCGGTGTGGTGGCGTCGGGGGAGAAGAACAGAGTGAGGAGAGGAGAGGGCGACCCAGAGGCGAGAGAGTGAGGAGAGAGCTAGCTTGAGCCGGTTATTACTCACACGATGGAGCAGGAGCGGTTGTCACGCCGTTAGACAGCGTCAGCTCACGGCCGTGACACCACATCGACGAAATAGGGTCCCACCTATCATAATAGTGCTTAAATGCCCGAACAGAAGGTTAGGTGTTTTCTGCAAATGATTAGGCGTGAAATCATTGTTTTCTGCAACAAAATCGTATTAGAGTCTTTTCTGCAACCCTATGCTTCAATGTGGTGTTTTTTTGCAATTTACTCAAATTTAAAAGAGGTTTCATGTGGGATGCCGATGAAGAAGCTTCGGGCATACCAAATGCTCGGCTAATTGAAAGAGGTTATGTGCTCCAAAAATTTTTGGGAGGCCTAGGTGTTAAAGATCTTGCTTGTTTCTACCGAGCCCCGAGATTCAGGCGCCGTGGTATGAATGGGATGAGAGTATGAGACTGATAGACCTTGGAGAGGAACGAGTGTGCCCTGCGATGGAAACGGGCATGAATTTGTTCAGAGCATGTACCAAGATTACGGTTAGCATGGCTGTTGGCTCGCTCCAGGGTGTGTCGGTGAATGTGGCGCCCTACTAGAATAAAGATTGAATGTACATTGTGTGCTGATGACAAATACTCGGCTATATATATCATCATAAAGTGTAGTTTTCCGCTGGAAGAAAGATCCCAAAGGTGAATAAAGTCTGGTGGATCAAGGCGGGGGGTAAGTGTTGTTTCATATACCTGGGCTTTGTTGTCGCGCGTGATGGGTTCTAGCTAGAGCGTCGACAGTAGCATGATAGTGCGACCACGCGCACTGGCGCTGGACTAGAGGAACAAGGGTAGAGGGAAGGTTGTGGAGGCGCACGAGATAGTGAGCGCCGGGGGGGGGGGGGGGCGCTGCCCCCCAGCCCTGCAACGGAACAAGCATGAATTTGTTCAGAGCATGGACCAAGATTACGGTTGGCATGGCCGTTGGCTGGATCAACGGTGTGTCGGTGAATGTGGTGCCCCACTAGAATAAAGATTGAATGTACACTATGTGCGGATGACAAATACTCGGCTATATAGATCATCATATAAAGTGCAGTTTTCCGCTAGAAGAAAGATCCCGGAGGTGAATAAAGTCTGGTGGATCAAGGCGGAGGGTAAATGTTGTTTCGTATACCTGGGCTTTGTTGTCGCGCGCGATGGATTCTAGCGAGAGCGTCGACGGTAGCATGATGGTGCGACCACGTGCACTGGCGCTGGACTGGACAAACAAGGGTAGAGGGAAGGCTGTGGAGGCGCACGAGATAGTGAGCGCGGGGGGGGGGGGGGGGCGCTGCCCCCCAGCCCTGTGAGGGAACGGGCATGAATTTATTCAGAGCATGCACCAAGATTACAATTGGCATGGCCGTTGGCTGGCTCCATGGTGTGTCGGTGAATGTGGCGCCCCGCTAGAATAAAGATTGAATGTACATTGTGTGCTGATGACAAATACTCGGCTATATAGATCATCATATAAAGTGCAGTTTTCCGCTAGAAGAAAGATCCTGGAGGTGAATAAAGTCTGGTGGATCAAGGTAGAGGATAAGTTTTGTTTCATATAGCTGGGCTTTGTTGTCGCGCATGATGGGTTCTAGCTAGAGCGTCGACGGTATGATGATAGTGCAACCACGCGCACTGGCGCTGGACTGGCGGAACAAGTGTAGAGGGAAGGCTATAGAGGCGCACGAGATAGTGAGCGCCATGGGGGGGGCGCTCCCCCCCAGCCCTGCGACGGAACGGGCATGAATTTGTTCAGAGCATGCACCAAGATTACGGTTGGCATGGCTGTTGGCTGGCTCCATGGTGTGTTGGTGAATGTGGCACCTGGCTAGAATAAAGATTGAATGTACACTGTGTGCTGATGATAAATACTCGGCTATATAGATCATCATATAAAGTGCAGTTTTCCGCCAGAAGAAAGATCCCGGAGGTGAATAAAGTCTGGTGGATCAAGGCGGAGGGTAAGTGTTGTTTCATATACCTGTGCTTTGTTGTCGCGTGCGATGGGTTCTAGCTAGAGCGTCGACGGTAGCATGATATTGCGACCACGCGCACTGGTGCTGGACTAGAGGAACAAGGGTAGAGAGAAGGCTGTGGAGGTGCACAAGATAGTGAGCACCAGGGGAGGGGGGGCGCTGCCCCCAGCCCTGCGACGGAACGGGCATGAATTTATTCACAACATGCACCAAGATTACGGTTGGCATGGCCGTTGGTTGGATCCACGGTGTGTCGGTGAATGTGGCACCCCGCTAGAATAAAGATTGAATGTACACTGTGTGCTGATGACAAATACTCGGCTATATAGAACATCATATAAAGTGCAGTTTTCCGCTAGAAGAAAGATCCCGGAGGTGAATAAAGTCTGGTGGATCAAGACGGATGGTAAGTGTTGTTTCATATACCTGGGCTTTGTTGTCGCGTGTGATGGGTTCTAGCTAGAGCGTCGACGGTAGCATGATAGTGCGACCATGCGCAGTGGCGCTGGACTAGAGGAACAACGGTAGAGGGAAGGCTGTGGAGGCTGATACGTCCATTTTGCAACATGCTTTTATATCGATATTTATCGCATTATGGGCTGTTATTTCAAGATATGTCACAATACTTATGGCTATTCTCTCTTATTTTACAAGGTTTACCATGAACAGGGGGAATGCCAGCAGCTGGAATTCTGGCTGGAAAAGGAGCAAATATTGGAGACCTATTCTGCCAACTCCAAAAGTCCTGAAACTCCACGGAATATCTTAAAATAAATAAAGAAAAATCATCGCCAAAGATGAAGTCCAGGGGGCCCACACCCTGCTCACGAGGGTGGGGGGCGTGCCCCTCCCCCCTGGGCGCGCCCCCTACCTCGAGGGCCCCCTGGTGGCTCTCCGACGCCCATCTTCTCCTATATGAAGTCTTTCGATGAGAAAAAAATAATAAGCAACCTTTCGGGACGAGACTCCGCCGCCACGAGGCGGAACCTTGGCAGAACCAATCTAGGGCTCCGACAGAGCTGTTCTGCCGGGGACACTTCCCTCCGGGAGGGGGAAATCATCGTCATCATCATCACCAACGCTCCTCTCATCGGGAGAGGGCAATCTCCATCAACATCTTCACTAGCACCATCTCATCTCCAAACCCTAGTTCATCTCTTGTATCCAATTCTTGTCTCCAAGTCCGGGATTGGTGCTAGTAGGTTGCTGGTAGTGTTGATTACTCCTTGTAGTTGATACTAGTTGGTTTATTTGGTGGAAGATCATATGTTCAAATCCTTTATGCATATTATTACCCCTCTGATTATGAACATGAATATGCTTTGTGAGTAGTTACGTTTGTTCCTGAGGACAAGGGAGAAGTCTTGCTATTAGTAGTCATGTGAATTTGGTATTCGTTCGATATTTTGATAAGATGTATGTTGTCTAACCTCTAGTGGTGTTATGTGAACGTCAACTACATAACACTTCACCATTATTTGGGCCTAGAGGAAGGCATTGGGAAGTAATAAGTAGATGATGGGTTGCTAGAGTGACAGAAGCTTAAACCCTACTTTATGTGTTTCTTCGTAAGGGGCTGATTTGGATCCACATGTTTCATGCTATGGTTAGGTTTACATTAATACTTTTGTTGTAGTTGCGGATGCTTGCAATAGAGGTTAATCATAAGTGGGATGCTTGTCCAAGTAAGGGCAGTACCCAAGCACCGGTCCACCCACATATCAAATTATCAAAGTACCGAACGCGAATCATATGAGTGTGATGAAAACTAGCTTGACGATATCCCATGTGTCCTCGGGAGCGCTTTTCCTATTATAAGAGTTTGTTCCGGCTTGTCCTTTGCTACAAAAAGGATTGGGCCACCTTGCTGCACTTTATTTACATTTTTTACTTGTTGCTCGTTACAATTTATCTTATCACAAAACTATCTGTTATCACTTATTTCAGTACTTGCAGAGAATACCTTGCTGAAACCCGCTTATCATTTCCTTCTTATCCTTGTTGGGTTCGACACTCTTACTTATCGAAAGGACTACGATAGATCCCCTATACTTGTGGGTCATCAAGACTCTTTTCTGGTGCCGTTGCCGGGGAGTGTAGCGCCTTTGGTAAGTGGAATTTGGTAAGGAAAAATTTATATAGTGTGCTGAAATTTTCTGTCACTTGTTACTATGGAAAGTGAATCTCTGAGGGGCTTATTCGGGGTATCTTCACCGCGTCCAGTAGAGCAAAGAGTTGCTCCTCAACCTACTGAACCTATTGAAAATGAAACTCCTTTTGAATTTCCTTCGGGTATTATGGAAAAAACTGTTGTCTAATACTTTTACAGGAGAAGGGACAAAGCATCCCGACGAGCATCTACGCTATTTGGATGATGTTGTTAAGAAGAAGGCTTTCCCTTTATCTTTGGAGGGATACGCATCGACATGGTATAGGCTATGTGATGATACGAGATCATGGAACTATAAAAGAGTGAAATTGGAATTTCATCAAAAGTATTACCCTATGCATCTTGTTCATCACGATCGCAATTATATATATAATTTTTGGCCTCGCGAAGGAGAAAGCATCGCTCAAGCTTGGGGGAGGCTTAAATCCATGTTATATTCATGCCCCAATCATGAGCTCTCAAAATTGACAATTCTTCAGAATTTTTATGCTCGGCTTTCTGATAATAATCAAACCATTCTCGATACTTCTTGTGCTGGCTCTTTTATGATGAAGACTATTGAATTCAGATGGAATTTATTGGATAGAATTAAATGCAACTCTGAAGATTGGGACCTCGACGAAGGTAAGGAGTCAGGTATGACACCTAAGTTTGATTGTGTTAAATCTTTTATGGATACCGATATTTTCCGTAAGTTTAGCACTAAATATGGACTTGACTCTGAGATAGTAGCTTCTTTCTGTGAATCTTTTGCTACTTATGTTGATCTCCCCAAGGAGAAGTGGTTTAAATATCATCCTCCCATAGAAGTAAAAGTAGCTGCACCTATTAAAGTTGAAGAAAATACCATCACTTATAACGATCCTATTGTTCCCACCTCTTATGTTGAGAAACCACCTTTCCCTGCTAGAGTAAAGGATCATGCTAAAGCTTCAACTGTTGTTTGTAAAAGCAATACTAGAACTTATACACCTCCTGAGCAAGTCAAAGTAGAACCTAATATTGCTATTGTTAAAGATCTCTTGTCCGATAATATTGATGGGCATGTCATTGAATTCTCTGGTGAGACTGCTAGAATTGCTAAACCCTGTGATAGAGATAAACATAGACCCGTGGTAGGCGTGCCTGTTATTTCTGTTAAAATAGGAGACCATTGTTATCATGGCTTATGTGATATGGGTTCTAGTGCTAGTGTTATACCCATTGACTTATATAAAGAAATTATGCATGATATCGCACCTGCTGAGTTAGAAGATATTGATGTTACAATTAAACCTGCCAATAGAGATACTATATCTGCAATGGGAATTGTTAGAGATGTTGAAGTCTTGTGTGGGAAAACCAAATATCCCACTGATTTTCTTGTTCTTGGTTCTCCACAAGATAGCTTTTGTCCCATTATATTTGGTAGACCCTTCTTGAAAACTATTAATGCTAAGATAGACTGCGAAAAGAATGTTGTTACTATTGGCTTGGATGATATGGTTCATGAGTTTAATTTCTCTAAATTGAGTAAACAACATCGTGAGGAAGAATTGCCTAGTAAGGATGAAATTATTGGTCTTGCTTCTATTGTCGTACCTCCTAGTGATCCTTTAGAACACTATTTGCTAGACCATGAAAACGAGATGTTCATGAATGAAAGAAGGGAAATAGATGAAGTATTCTTTAAACAAGAACCTGTTCTACAACACAATTTGCCTATTGAAATCCTAGGGGATCGTCCTCCACCCAAGGGTGATCCCGTGTTTGAGCTCAAACCATTGCCTGATAATCTTAAATATGCTTATCTTGATGTGAAGAAATTATATCCTGTTATTATTAGTGCTAACCTTTCAGAGCATGAAGAAGAAAGATTATTGAAAACTCTGAAGAAGCACCGTGCCGCTATTGGATATACTCTTGATGATCTTAAGGGCATTAGTCCCACTCTATGTCAACATAAAATCAATTTGGAAGCGGATGCCAAACTACTTCGTGATCCTCAACGACGGTTGAATCCTAAAATGAAAGAAGTAGTAAGAAAAGAAATACTCAAGCTTCTGGAGGCAGGTATAATTTATCCCGTTGCTGATAGTCAGTGGGTGAGTCCTGTCCATTGTGTCCTTAAGAAGGGAGGTATTACTGTTGTCCCTAATGATAAAGATGAATTGATCCCGCAAAGAATTATCACAGGTTATAGGATGGTAATTGATTTCCGCAAATTAAATAAAGCTACTAAGAAAGATCATTACCCCTTACCTTTTATTGATCAAATGCTAGAAAGATTATGCAAACATACTCATTATTGCTTTCTAGATGGTTATTCTGGTTTCTCTCAAATACCTGTGTTGGCTAAAGATCAATCAAAGACTACTTTTACATGCCCTTTTGGTACTTTTGCTTATAGATGTATGCCTTTTGGTTTATGTAATGCACCTGCTACCTTTCAAAGATGCATGATGGCTATATTCTCTGATTTTTGTGAAAAGATTTGTGAGGTTTTCATGGACGACTTTTCCGTCTATGGTTCCTCTTTTGATGATTGCTTGAGCAATCTTGATCGAGTTTTGCAAAGATGTGAAGAAACTAATCTTGTCTTGAATTGGGAAAAGTGCCACTTTATGGTTAATGAAGGTATTGTCTTGGGGCACAAAGTTTCTGAAAGAGGTATTGAAGTTGATAAAGCCAAGGTTGATGCTATTGAAAAGATGCCATGTCCCAAGGACATCAAAGGTATAAGAAGTTTCCTTGGTCACGCTGGATTTTATAGGAGTTTCATTAAGGACTTCTCAAAAATCTCTCGTCCTCTGACTAATTTATTACAAAAAGATGTACCATTTGTCTTTGATGATGATTGTGTAGAAGCATTTGAAATACTTAAGAAAGCATTAGTCTCTGCGCCTATTGTTCAGCCACCTGATTGGAATTTACCCTTTGAAATTATGTGTGATGCTAGTGATTATGCTGTAGGTGCTGTTCCAGGGCAAAGAGTTGATAAGAAATTAAATGTTATCCATTATGCTAGTAAGACTCTAGACAATGCTCAAAGAAACTATGCTACTACTGAAAAGGAACTCTTGGCAGTTGTGTTTGCCTGTGATAAATTCAGACCATATATTGTTGATTCTAGAGTAACTATTCATACAGATCATGCTGCTATTAAATATCTTATGGAAAAGAAAGATGCAAAACCTAGACTCATTAGATGGGTTCTCTTGCTCCAAGAATTTGGTTTACATATTGTTGATAGAAAAGGGGCTGAGAACCCCGTTGCAGACAACTTGTCTAGGCTAGAGAATGTTCTTGATGACCCACTACCTATTGATGATAGCTTTCCTGATGAGCAATTAATGTCATAAGTACTTCTCGTAGCACTCTGTGTTATGCTAATTATGCTAATTATATTGTTGCTAAATTTATACCGCCTAGCTTCACATACCAATAAAAGAAAAAGTTTTTCTATGACTTGCGACATTACTTTTGGGATGACCCACATCTTTATAAAGAAGGAGTAGATGGTGTTATTAGACGTTGTGTACCTGAGCATGAATAGGAACAGATCCTACGCAAGTGTCACTCCGAAGCCTATGGAGGACACCACGCTGGAGATAGAACTGCACATAACGTATTGCAATCTGGTTTTTATTGGCCTACTCTCTTCAAGGATGCCCGTAAGTTTATTTTATCTTGCGATGAATGTCAACGAATTGGTAATATCAGTAGAC
Source organism: Triticum timopheevii (assembly GCA_963921465.1). NCBI lineage: Eukaryota > Viridiplantae > Streptophyta > Magnoliopsida > Poales > Poaceae > Triticum > Triticum timopheevii. The sequence goes on from OY997268.1 coordinate 529,077,168, forward strand.
GTCAAGAAATGCCTATGAATTATTCACGTGTTATTGAGCCATTTGATGTTTGGGGCTTTCATTATAAGGGACCTTTTCCTGCCTCTAATGGTTACACTCATATTTTAGTTGCTGTTGATTACGTTACTAAGTGGGCAGAAGCTATTCCAACTAGTAGTGCTGATCATAACACTTCTATTAAAATGCTTAAGGAAGTTATTTTTCCGAGGTTTGGAGTCCCTAGATATTTAATGACTGATGGTGGTTCACACTTTATTCATGGTGCTTTCCGTAAGATGCTCGCTAAATACGATGTTAATCATAGAATTGCATCTCCTTATCACCCGCAGTCTAGTGGTCAGGTAGAATTGAGCAATAGAGAGCTCAAATTAATTTTGCAAAAGACTGTCAATAGGTCTAGAAAGAATTGGTCCAAAAAACTGAATGATGCATTATGGGCCTATAGAACTGCGTACAAAAATCGTATGGGTATGTCTCCGTATAAAATGGTTTATGGAAAAGCATGTCATTTACCTCTTGAACTAGAACATAAGGCATATTGGGCTATCAAAGAGCTCAATTATGACTTCAAACTTGCCGGTGAGAAGAGGTTGTTTGATATTAGCTCACTTGATGAATGGAGAACCCAAGCTTATGAAAATGCCAAGCTGTTTAAAGAAAAAGTTAAAAGGTGGCATGATAAAACAATACAAAAGCGTGAGTTTAATGTAGGTGACTATGTATTGCTATACAACTCTCGTTTAAGATTTTTTGCAGGAAAACTTCTCTCCAAATGGGAAGGTCCTTACGTTATCGAGGAGGTCTATCGTTCTGGTGCCATAAAAATCAACAACTTCGCAGGCACAAATCCAAAGGTGGTAAACGGTCAAAGAATCAAACATTATATCTCAGGTAATCCCATAAATGTTGAAACCAATATTATTGAAACCATAACCCCGGAGGAATACATAAGGGACACTTTCCAGAACGTTCCATACTCCGAAAAGGAATAGGTATGTGGTACGGTAAGTAACACTACTAGGGAAAAGGCTAGCAGCAGCGCGGGTTTTTAGTCTAGCAGCAGCGCGGGTGGCCGCGCTACTAATAAGGCGCTACAGCTAACTCATAGTAGTAGCGCGGCCCTAACCCGCGCTACTACTGTTGACGATATCAGCAGCGCTTTTTGTGAACGCGCTACTATTAACTAGCTGTAGCGATTTCGCCATCCCTCGCTACTGCTATATCTTTCATCATTTTCCCACTGCCCATTCCCTTTCATTTCTCCTTTCAGATACTAGATACTAGGTACTACTAGTAGATATCAAATTCATAAACCATTACTAGGTACGGTAGTACTCCCTTCGTTCCAAATTACTCGTCGTGGTTTTAGTTCAAACCACGACGAGTAATTTGGAATGAAGGGAGTACTAGATAACAATTTCATGCATAGCCAACATGCATCCTCAAGCAGTACAAGGTCATATCAACGGCCATCATCATATGTAGTTCTAGATGATATCGACGACGATCATCATATGTAGTTCTAGATGATATAGCCACACACACACATATGTAGTTCTAGATGATATGGCCACACACACATATGTAGTTCTAGATGATATAGCCACACACACATATGTAGTTCTAGATGATATCGAAGACAATCATCATCCTCAAGCCTGGGCGGTTGGTGTTCCTGATAGTAATTAGGATGGCCTGTCCAACACGAAGATTCTTGCCATCGAGGAATTTCTTCCACCCAACCGAGTTTAAGTGTGTGCGACCGTCCGTGTCCACGCGGTAAGTACGGGTTGTGACGGAGCCCCTTGCAGTAAGGCGTAGTCCAGCTGAGCCTTCTTCATCAGGCTCGATACCATAACTCACAGATATGCTCTTTGCCAATTTCTGAATAAGAAAAACATATCAATTAATAAGCATGTGATCGAACTATACACTAAAACATATATATCATCGACTAGATTCCACACAACATACCATATCATTGGACTATACACTAAGTAATTCACACTATTAATTTGCATTTGTAAGTATAACATACCATATCATGTCGATCAACCATGGTATTTGTCAAGCGGGTCACGAATGGCACCCCGACAAAGTCAGCACATGGCGGAATTATGTCCCACAGGTTGGACACCTCCTCCTCACTCAGCCTTGTTCTTTGAGCTACGATGGTTTCATGAAGTGGGTCCTCATCATCTTCATCGAGTGGGTCCTCATTATCTTCATCATCTTCATCATCCTCGTCATCTTCATCATCTTCCACCAGGTTGAGATAAATGACAGCTAGCTTGGGTCTTTCTGCTCGGAAGTTGAAGCTGATCAACTCACCACCAGTAAGATGCATGCGAGCGACGAAACGGGCCCATCCATCTCCTCCAATCTGCGACATATTGCGTCCTTTCTCGACCTCCATAGTGTACGGCCCCCCAGGAGCCTCAAATGTCACAGTCCTGTCAGCTTGTTGAATTTCAACCTCACATTGCATGGGACAATGTGTAAAATAAGCAAAATGACACAATGCAGTAATGCCAACACTAAAAATAAAATAGTTATTACATTTCATCTAATTTCTTACCGCCGCATGATGAAAACTCGGCTGGAAGTAGATGCCGAACAGCTTGCCAGTTGCAAGACTGCTGGCACATCTTGACTTGCATAGTTGACATAGTGGTGGTGGTGGTGGTGGCGCCATTGTTCCTAAAGCAATATGAGCAAAGGATTAACGATCAACTAAATCAAAATGTTCTAAGTGAACTAAATCAACTAGCCTACTAAATCAACTAAATCAAAATGTTCTAAGTCAACTAAATCAACTAAATGAACTAGCCTACTAAATCAACTAAATCAAAATGTTCTAAGTCAACTAAATTAACTAAATGAATTAGCCTACTAAATCAACTAAATCAAAATGTTCTAAGTCAACTAAATCAACTAGCCTACTAAATCAACTAAATCAAAATGTTCTAAGTCAACTAAATCAACTAGCCTACTAAATCAACTAAATCAAAATGTTCTAAGTCAACTAAATCAACTAGCCTACTAAATCAACTAAATCAAAATGTTCTAAGTCAACTAAATTAACTAAATGAATTAGCCTACTAAATCAACTAAATCAAAATGTTCTAAGTCAACTAAATCAACTAGCCTACTAAGTCAACTAAATTATATCAACTAAATCAAAATGTTGCATATGAGCAGGAGGGAGAAGGAGGGGCGAATCGAGGAGGGAGAAGAGAGTAGGATGGAGAAGGAAGGCAGAGCGAGGAGGGGCCGGCCGGCGCGTCCAGTTGAGGGAGGACGGAGGAGGAAGGCGGAGCGAGGAGGGGCCGGCCAGCGCGGCTAGTTGAGGGAGGACGGAGGAGGAAGGCGGAGCGAGGAGGGGTCGGCCAGCGGCGAGTGGAGAGGGAGGACGAAGGAGGAGGCCGGTACCGAGTCCAGCAAGGAGGAGGAGGTGACGGCACGTGGCGCAGACGGAGGAGGGGCGACGGGGGTGCGCGGCGCAGACGGAGGAGGGGCGACGGGGGCGCGCGGCGCAGATGGATCGGAGAGGATTGAGTGGTTGTGTGTGTGAGTGGATCGGAATGGAGGAGATGGGGGAGATGAATAGCTTAGCAGTAGCGCTCTTCAGGAAAAGACGCTACTGCTAAGCTATCTAGCAGTAGCGCCTTTCACAATAAAGCGCTACTGCTATGTGTCAGCATGTAAAAATAGACTTTGTTCAATATATCAAAAACACATTGATCATCAACGATCTTTTTGTGTACAATCTGATTTGTCAATATGAGTCCTCACCGGTTTAGGAACAGGTGAAGACTCATATTGCAGCCACAAATTCTACACATAGAGTTCAATGAAGATCAAGTGCTTGTCAAAGTTTGAGAAGTAACATATTTAAGGTGGTAGAAACTCTCTTCACGGAGCGAGGTGGGACTAAATTTTTGTAGGAAACTTAGCAGTAGAGCTTATCTGAGAAATGCACTTCTACTATGCTACGTAGTAGTAGCGCGCATCACTATAACGCATTGTTGCTATAACTAGCCTCGCGGCGGCCTCGTAGGAATTATAGCAACAGCGCGTCTTTGGGAGGACGCGGTACTGCTATATTTGTCTCAGCAGCGAGTTTCGTGTGTCTGCGCTACTGCTAGTTAGCAGCAGCGAGTTATTTTGAAGCGCGCTGCTGATAAGATTCTGTGTATAGGCTTTTCCCTAGTAGTGTAAACCGACCCCAAAACAATTTTTAAAGTAATATTTCTCTGTTTTGGAATATTTAGAAAAATAGAAAAATAAGTAGCAGTCCGGGGAGGACACGAGGCCTCCACGAGGGTGGAGGGCACGCCCCCCTACCTCGTGAGCACCTCGTGTGCCCTCCGGACTCCGTTTTCTTGCACGATACGTATTTTGGTCGGTAAAAATTCATTATATATTCTCCCAAAGGTTTTGACAACCGTATCACGCAAATATCCGCTGTTTTCATTTCTAACTATTTCCGTTGTAGATTTGAGGATTCCGGAGACTCGATCATCCTTCTATGAGGGTGAGCCTATGCCATGGAAGGTGGACGACATGCTTCCATCATCAACAACACCTCCACCGCCAACAACAAAGAAGGAGATATAATCACATGGGTATGGGCACTCTCCTTGGCAACTGCCAAGCTTGGGGGAGGTGCCCCGGTATCGTATCACCATCACAACTCCTATCTTTACCGTTTTTCTTAGTTCGATCCTATTAGTAGTATCTTGATTTAGTAGAATAAAGTCATGGCACGATCTAGTCTTGAGTTTTGCTTTATGATCCCTCTATGCAATCGAGTCCATGAGCTATATATAATAAAGATTAGTGTTGAGTCAAGGGCTTGATTACTTTGCCATGATCTTGGGTGAATAAAGAAAAGAATAAAAAGAAACAAAGAGTTTATATTGATCTTAGTGAAAGTAACGACTCCACATAGAAAGAATATGATGATTAAAAGTTGTTGGGAGTTGGCAAATATAGCTTTGGTCATCGTTGCAATTAATAGGAAGTAATAAGGAGAGAGAGGCTTCACATATAGATATATTCTCATTGACATCTTCTATGATTGGGAGCACTCATTAAAATATGACATGCTAAAGAGTTGATGTTGAACAAGGAAGACAACATAATGAGTTATGTTTTCTTACATCTGAGATAAAGTATGTTGTCGTGGTTCCTCTAACATGTGGAGCTTTCCTTTCCCCCTCATGCTAGACAAATTCTCAGCACCAAGTAGAGATACTACTTGTGCTTCCAAATACCCTTAAACCAGTTTAGCCATGAGAGTCCACCATATCTACCTATGGATTGAGCAAGATCCTTCAAGTAAGTTGTCATCGGTGCAAGCAATAAAAATTGCTCTTTAAATATGCATGACTTATTAGTGCAGAGAAATAAGCTTTGTACGAACTTGTTGTGGATGCAATAAAAGTGACGGACTGCATAATAAAGGTTCACATACAAGGGGCAATATAAAGTGACGTTCTTTTGCATTAAGATTTTGTGCATCCAACCATAAAAGCGCATGGCAACCTCTGCTTCCCTCTGCGAAGGGCCTATCTTTTACTATTATCCTCTACTTTATGAAAGAGTCACGGTGATCTTCACCTTTCCGTTTTCATTTTATCCTTTGGCAAGCTCAGCATGTTGGAAAGAACATGATATATATATATATCTAATTGGATGTGGGGGAGCATGAATTATTATTGTTGACATTACCCTTGAGGTAAACGGTTGTGGGGCAAAACTACAAGCCCCTATCTTTCTCTGTGTCCGGTTAAAACTCCGTAACCACAAGTATGGCATGAGTGTTAGCAATTATGAAGGACTAAGTGATAGTTGAGTATGTGGACTTGCTTTTAAGATCTGACATAGAATCTTTCTGATGTTATGATAAATTGCAACTGCTTCAATGACTGAGGGTATAATTTGTTGGTGCTCAATAAGGTTTATGATTCATACTTTGGCTTTGTGAAAATATCATCACTTGAACATAAGTAATCATATGACAAATCTATATATGTTGCTGTTATGAAGATAATCATGATGCCTTCATGTCCGTATTTTATTTTTATCGACGCCTCTACTTCTAAACATGAGGACATATTTATTGTTATCGGCTTTTCGCTTGAGGACAAGCGAGGTCTAAGCTTGGGGGAGTTGATACGTCCATTTTGCATCATGCTTTTATATCGATATTTATCGCATTATGGGCTGTTATTTCACGATATGTCACAATACTTATGGCTATTCTCTCTTATTTTAGAAGGTTTACCATGAAGAGGGGGAATGCCGGCAGCTGGAATTCTGGCTGGAAAAGGAGCAAATATTGGAGACTTATTCTGCGCAAGTCCAAAAGTCTTGAAACTCCACGAAATATCTTAAAATAAATAAAGAAAAATCGTCGCCAAAGATGAAGGCCAGGGGGCCCACACCCTGCTCATGAGGGTGGGGGCGCGCCTCTCCCCCCTGGGCGCGCCCCCCTACCTCGTGGGCCCCCTGATGGCTCTCCGACGCCAATCTTCTCCTATAAGAAGTCTTTCGGTGAGAAAAAAATAATAAGCAACCTTTCGGGACGAGACTCCGTCGCCACGAGGCGGAACCTTGGCGGAACCAATCTAGGGCTCCGGCAGAGCTATTCTGCCGGGGACAATTCCCTCCGGGAGGGGGAAATCATCGTCATCATCATCACCAATGCTCCTCTCATCGGGAGAGGGCAATCTCCATCAACATCTTCACCGGCACCATCTCATCTCCAAACCCTAGTTCATCTCTTGTATCCAATTCTTGTCTCCAAGTCCAGGATTGGTGCTAGTAGGTTGCTAGTAGTGTTGATTACTCCTTGTAGTTGATGCTAGTTGGTTTATTTGGTGGAAGATCATATGTTCAGATCCTTTATGCATATTATTACCCCTCTGATTATGAACATGAATATGCTTTGTGAGTAGTTACGTTTGTTCCTGAGGACAAGGGAGAAGTCTTGCTATTTGTAGTCATGTGAATTTGGTATTCGTTCGATATTTTGATAAGATGTATGTTGTCTAACCTCTAGTGGTGTTATGTGAACGTCGACAACATAACACTTCACCAGTATTTGGGCCTAGAGGAAGGCATTGGGAAGTAATAAGTAGATGATGGGTTGCTAGAGTGACAGAAGCTTAAACCCTAGTTTATGCGTAGCTTCGTAAGGGGCTTATTTGGATCCACATGTTTCATGCTATGGTTAGGTTTACCTTAATACTTTTTTTGTAGTTGCGGATGCTTGCAATAGAGGTTAATCATAAGTGGGATGCTTGTCCAAGTAAGGGCAGTACCCAAGCACCGGTCCACCCAAAATACAAATTATCAAAGTACCGAACGCGAATCATATGAGTGTGATGAAAACTAGCTTGACGATATTCCCATGCATCCTCGGGAGCGCTTTTCCTATTATAAGAGTTTGTTCCGGCTTGTCCTTTGCTACAAAAAGGATTGGGCCACCTTGCTGCACTTTATTTACTTTTGTTACGTGTTTCTCGTTACAATTTATCTTATCACAAAATTATCTGTTATCACTTATTTTAGTACTTGCAGAGAATACCTTGCTGAAAACCGCTTATTATTTCCTTTTGCTCCTCGTTGGGTTCGACACTCTTACTTATCGAAAGGACTACGATAGATCCCCTATACTTGTGGGTCATCAGAGGCGCACAGGATAGTGAGCGCCGGGGGGGTGATGTCCCCCCAGCCCTTGGAACAATTGCTCAAGGAAAAATAAATAAATATGGTTGAATCCCCCCCCCCCAAACAATGATGATATGTGTTTCGCCCCCTCATGGATTTTCGGCTAGCTTTGTCACTGCATGGGCGACCGTGGCAAGGACATAGTAGGGCCAGAGCTATGGATGACCGTGGCAAGGACATAGTAGGGCCAGAGCTACGGCCAGAGCTACCGACTCCCCGCACCACCCCGCCTTTCCTACACCGACCCCACCCTCCCTGCATCATCACGCCGACGGATTAGGGCCTCCCGCCATCGGATCCACTTCTGCCTTCCACCACCCCGACGTCGAGATGGCCGACGCCTCCGCGTTCTCCCACCGCCCGTGCCGGCCCCCAGTGCTCTGCCCCAATACCCCACCTTCTTCTTCCTCCCTACCCTACCTCCCCAAACCCACCGCCACACCCCAACACTGGATCCTAGCCTCGGTGGTTGCTGGATTGGCGCCAGATCCATGGCCCCTCCCCAGCACACCCCACACTCGAGGGCTAAGGGACGACCACTCCCAACAAAGGCGCTCTTCTTTGGTGAGACCAACGGCGGCCATGGCTCTGCTTGGGAGCCCTCAAGGTCGCCAACCACCATCCAGCCCCCGCACTGAATCCATGGCGGATGGGTTGAGCACCGGCCTTCTCGGCCTGCCACTAGGGTCCCGAGGTGCCGCCACCGGTGTCCGCACTGTCCGCCGCACCAGAGAGCCAGCTGCGGCAAGGCTGCTTCCCTGCATGTGGTTCGAAAGAGAACGAGGTGCAACTCGTCGGCTTGTGCTCGTGCAGTATGTCATGCCGGTGCGTACAGTTCACCTCTGCTCCCCTCCCATGTTGTTCTCCGCTGATGCAGTGCATGTTCCCTCCCAACGCAGGTCGTATTGGTCGTCGGTGCAGTCCATCGACACGGCGTTTGTGGTGGTGATCTACTCCACCATTGGCGCCCCGACCATCACAGCAACCCTCTTCCCCTTGGCTCCCTCCTTCCCCACTCCGCAAACTCCCTCCTCTTGGTAAAACTACCCTCTCTCTAGTGAAGGAAATACTTCTGAGGCCACAGTGGTCTCCGTCGTGCTCGCCTCCCCTGGTTCTGGTGCTCGAGTGGAAAATTGATGTTTTTTCTCGCAGTTCGGTTCACAGATTGCTTGTGGTTCATTTTGTTGTTGTTTTGTGTAGGAGACAAGGACTGCAACAAAAACTTAAGCACTCCCCTGGCTACGACGCGGCTGCCAGATGCCCCCATGTCCCGCCTTTCCCCTGCCAAATCCACTCCGCTTCCCCTGATATGATGTATGTTACAGTTTAGTTCGCGTGTACAAGGTTCTGCACTGCATCGAGCTCCCAGGATACCAAATTGCGATTCACTTTTAGATTCAGAAAAAAGGGTGTTGTGCAATTTTCTAGGGAACTCGAAGTTCATATTTTTTTGGAAAAATTCACTGTCTCTTGGAGAGGTTCGCTCCTCACCGTTGTGGTTTACTCTGTTCCCTGTGAACCAAAACAAAAGAGACACAAAAAGAAAAATGTCCCCTGGTAGTATGGGAGAGAGCGGTTCGCTTCTATGGGCCTAGAGGTTCACTCCACAAAAAATGCAGCTCAATGTGATATTGTTTTAATTCAATTCCATTGTTTTGCTGGAGCTTTGTTGTTGTTAAAGAAATCCACTGTAGTCATCAACAACAGCTCGGGAAAAACATTAACATTTACTATGCAACAAAAGTTTTCTCGTTCACTTTCCTTGTGGTTCACTGCAAAATGTCTTTTTTTATGCAACTCACTATGTTGGCATGTGAAGTACAAAAAAATAAACAAAAAAATGATACATTCCACTTACCTCGTCCTTGTAGTACATACTCGTTGATAAAAATAGTATGCCATAAAAAAAGCAAAAATGAGATGCAAAATTATGCAGTCCACTCGCTTAGTCCTCGAGGTTCACTCGTCCAGTCTTTTGAAGCTCACTTTGTTCTCTCACGAAGTTTGCCGTAAAACTCCTTCGTGGTTCACTTGTTGATCCGAAACAAAAACACCTCGAAAAACAGCTCACTTCTCATTACATGTGGTTCACTTGCTCAGTCCCTGCAGTCCACTCGCCCGGTCTACACATGTACAAAATATTGAGTTTGGAAAAAGCTAAAGAGGTTCACTTTCGGTAGTGTCGTGGCTTGTTTACGGTAGTCTCGAGGTTCACTTTTCAAAATATTGCGGTTTACCAACACTCGACATGAAGTGCACGTGCCCATCTGATGCAGTGCAGTTTTCAGTTCAAAGCAGTGCGGTTTTCTCTCTGATGTGGTTCACTCATCGATTTTGGTGTCACGAAAAAATAGAGTATCCGCATTTCGTTAAAATCAAAATTGCTCTTAAACCGTAAGGAATCTGAGAGAGTATTCTACATGAAAAAGTTGCACCTCATCGATATCTTTCCAACGGCATATAATTTGAATCATTTGGACCAACGGTTTGTAAAAAAAATCGCGAAAAATGGCCGCTTCCTCTCGTCGTCAGTCGCACGATTTTCAAAATTAACTAAAAACTGTAAAGAATCTGAAAAAAATTTCAACATATGAAAGTTGCGCCTCGTCCTTAGCTTTCCAACGGCGTATCACACGCCTCGTTTTGAGAAATGGGTCAAAAACTGGAGCGAAAACGGTACAAAAATTACAAAAAATTCGAAAAAACATAATTCCGCGATTTACTAAATTTAAAACTGTTCTTAAACCGTAACAAATTAGGGAAAGTAATAGATTTGAAAAAGATGCGGCTCGATGATATTTTTCCAACACCGTATCGTTTGCTTCATTCCGATGTGTGGTTTAGAAAAAATCGTGAAAATACGCTCGCTGCATCCTGTCATGCGTTCACTGTTTTTGAAACTGCTCTTAAACCGGGATGAATCTCGAAAAGTGTTCAACATGACGAGGCTGCACATTTTCCATAGCTATCCAACGATATATTATATGCCTCATTCTGACAAACGGTTTAGAAACTGGAGCGAAAACAATACTGAAAAAATGCATGCAGTTTTTTCATGTGACATTGCAGTGCTCGTTTGATAGGGATGCAGTGCCCTCCCGTTCAGCGTGCAGTGCGGAAGTGTTATCAGAATAACTATTCTGCTAATATTAGCAGAATAGACCGGCTATATATATAGTGTTATCTTTCCGTGGATTACCACCTTGGCTCCAACAATGGAGATGGCAAACATCTCATACGGGTGCTCGCACCGATCGATTGGCTAGCTGGCAAGTACTTCCTCTGGGCAAATGTCGGTTCCAGTGACATAGAAAAAGGGAAGGAACAACATGTAATGTCGCCGTGTCCATGGTTTTGCATGCAGAAAAGGAAGTGACACTCAGGGCGCGCGCGCCGGCTGGAGGAAAAAGGGAAATATGTTCACTGATCAGCTTGCAGTATTGCCATGGCCATGGTTTCGCATTAGCATTTCAGTATGTACCTACTTTTACCTATCGTCTGTCATGTGATCACCCTTTGATAGAGGGCATTTGATTGTAACGTACTTTCAGAGAATCGTTGCATACATATATAGAGGTTACTTGTACGCATATCACTTCCTGCATTAGCACGCACTTTTACCTGTTGTATTGCACACGCACGCATAGCACTTCTTTGCATTAGCATTTAACTTACCATGCATATACAGAGGCGCTCTGAGGAGGAGAATCGACCACTCATTTAACAGAATAATAGTAGGGAGTAGGGACAAGAAAAAAACTAGTATGGTGGAACGGCAAGCATATGTTGATCGAGATACTAAGTACGCTAAGCTTCAATAAAAATCGTCCTTGATGGAGGAACTTCACCGTCAGTGAGCCAAATTAAGTTGCCGCGGGGCAGAGTTAGGTACCACGGTCATGATCATCAATGTGCTCACAACTCATAAATCAGCACATCTTTACATCATGTAATGTATACATATTTTTGTTTTCAGTATATAGCGTGTACATATGATATTCCTGTGATTACTCACAAAGGATGAAGGGGCTAGCTGCGGGCCTGGCGTGCATCTCCTTTTTATTACTCACGCATTTTCTCTTCATCCCCATGGTTTTCCTCTCCATGGCGTTTCACTTTGCCGCACACCATCCGGCTGGTGCTAGTAGTAAGAGTATAACTATCGTTTCAGATCACCATGTTACGTAATATCTTTTCTTCATCTCTTGCACCAGAAAATAGCAAATCTTCCATTGTCAAACAATCCACAAAGTAGCTTATCACAACCTATAGGTAGAAACATAGACCCTTTCATGATCACTATTTGAATGAAACAACAAACACTCAACAGTCAACATTTACGTATACAGCAAAACAGGCCATTGTATAAAACAAATGTGCCTTCCCTATGAAGAATAAGATGGACACATCAAGAGATAGCACACATTTCAGAGCGGCAAAACCTTGCTTGTTACAACATCCCTTTATTTCAAGAATTAATCCCCTGAGTTCCTTCAGGAAAAAACTTACCCAGTGCCGTATCTGATAAAACGGAGGCCCGGTGCAAGATCAAAATGTGGCCCCTCACCTCTTTATATATATATTTTTTACATTTTTCTATATTATCATGTCTTATACTTCCCAATTCTACAGGCACTGCAGAGAGGAAAACAAAGAGGCAAACAAAGACTGAAGATAGAGATAAAATGGAATGAAGCCACCTTAGACTAACGTGAGAAGCAAACTATGGGGCGACGACATGCATGACTCTAATTGCTCTTCTTGCTGAGCCATGATGTGGCCAACAAGAACTTATAGCCTTCAACTGTAGTCGAGGCACTAGTTGATGCTCATGCACGCAGGTCGCAGGGCCGGCAACAGGCGGTGAAGGAGGTCGGGAGAAACGTTGATCTGTAGATGGGGGATTAGGAGTGGAACATTAGCAAGGAGTGAACATTGGTGAGGATTTAAGATTTTTTTTTTATCAGGATGAGGATTTAAGAATTGAGAAAGGGGAATTGCGCTTGAGGTCCGAGGAAGATGAAAAGCAGGAGAGAGCCATGCACAAGGAAAGGCTAGTCAATTAATTTGTGTAAAGTCCCATGTAATAATTGGCTGAGTTAGTTCTTTGCCTAGGGAGTAGCTATAGTAGTAGAGTGTATGATTCCATTATTTGACTATCAACGCTACCTGCTCCTAATTACTAGTATCAGTTAATTAGTATACCCAATATACGAAAATTTGGGGCCCTGATGATTTGGGGGTCCTGTGCATGCGCACACCCTGCACATGTGTGTGGTACGGGCCTAAACTTACCAAATCACTGTAAATATTAAGGAGGTAATGAATGATAATGCACAAGTTATTAGGTGTTGGGGATAGGGAACCTAAAACGCCTTCTAGGGTTTCGAGTCGTTAAGGCAGGCAAAGCGATTGCTGCCATAATCTCCATCCCTTTGATGCTCACGGGAGAACAAGGTCTCGGGCGGCGAGGGTTAGTGGCCATGGGGTTCGAGTTCGAGCAAGCAGGAGAATGAAAATGTGGAGAACATGCTACTCCTCCGTCCCATAATGTAAGGCGTTTTTCTACACAAAAAACATCTTACATTATGGGACAGTGAGAGTAGAAAGGATGAATTTATAGACAAGGAGAAGGCCATTTTGACTCTGTATGATCTTATTGAAGATGATCAAGAGCGGATGTGGTTTTTTTATAGGAGGATCCCCCGATCTCGTCATCATTACTATTGAATATCGTGATTATTTAGGTAGTATAGGATAGCATAGGATTTTTTTTACCCTACCTTGTACTCCAAGAAGGTCATGTACTCACTGTATATACGCCTACGAGGCTCAAGCAATAAACAACGATTTCACCAATCTCTCTATTCCCTTCTAACATGATATCAGGCTAACCGATCCAAACCCTAGCCGCTGCCCATCGCTTCCGCCCCGCGCGCCGGCCCCGGGGCGGTCGGCCTCCATGACCGTCGTCGGGGGCCGCGCTGCTCGTATCTAGGGTTCGTCTGCCGGTCATGTTGACCGGCTGCCCTAGAGAGTCTTTTCCCCGAACCGTTGATCTGGGTTTTTTCTCTCTTTCACCTGTTACTTTGACCTTTGACCAGCATTTACTTTTTGGTTTTTCAATGTAAGATCGGTTTGCGTCGCCCACCGCCGTTGTCGACCCCAGCGCCTCTACTCCGACATCAGCGTCGACTCTACACCAGCCGCTTCATCATCAACCGTGCGGGAAGGCTGGATGCGCCGCCCATGGAATGCCTTCATGCGTCGCTGCCGGCTGCTCGTCTACGCGGTCTCCATTGCCAGTCCGTCTTCGTCATCATCGCCCGGGACATCACCAAAAACATTGCCATCGACCCCGATATGTGTGTCGTCCCTACCATGGCACATGCAGCACTGCCGTAGGTCTGATCAACCGATCACGCGCCCGTCTTCGCCAAGCCCATCCCTGAGCACGCGCCTACCACCGATCGAGCCACAAGTTGCTGCCGCGTTGTCCCTCCAGAGGTCATCCCTCCGGCTGCCCTGACCCACGCGTCGCTCCCACATACGCCCCTTCGAGCTATCGCACTGCGACACTCGGTCCACGCCGCGGCCCCAAGATCCTCCCGCCGGCTACCTCCGTAGCCGCCGCCTCAGCGTTGCCCCTTCGGGCTGTCGCGCCGCGGCAAGTGGTCCATGTCGCTGCCTGTCGGGCCATCACCGGCCATTGGTTTTCCCCGCGGCTGCCCCCGACCTGCGAGCCGCCGCTAACTGCCCCTTTGGGCTATAGCGCCAAGGCGTGCGGTCCTCGCCGCCGTCCATGTGGCTGCAACAACCCGCGCTCCGCCGCCCCTTCGGGCCGTAGCGTTGCAGCCCGTGGTCGATGGTGCTGCCCCGAGGTCTTCCCGTCCTCACCTCGACCAGCCAGCTGCCGCAGTGTCGCCCCTTCAGGCTATAGCGCTGCGGCCCGCAGTCCACTCCGACGTCCCCACTCGTCGACTTCCCGTGGTATGTGTCGCACCGCCTCCCTTGGCGCGGGAATGCCACCGTCCACGCCGGTCTTTGTCACTGTCAGATTACGGGTTCTGCAAACCCTTGAGAGGTTCGAACTCTGGGGTGCGTGCGGAGATCTCAACCAACCCAGTCCGCCTACTCGCGATCCTCCTAAGCCTAGCGCGATGAGCTCAAAGAGACACAACAGTTTATCCTGGTTCGGTCCACCTTGCGGTGTAATACCATACTCCAGCGTTTGGTGGATTGCCTTGGTGGGCTGAGGATGAACTAGTACAGTGGATGAACTAGCCTAAGGAGGTGAGGTGTTCTTGAGCTCAAGAGAGCTTGTGAGGTGGTAGGATGAGAATGGAGCCGATGCCCCTCTATGGTGGTGGCTAAGTCCTATTTATAGCGGCCTTGCTCCTCTTCCCAAATGTTGGCGGGAAGGGAACCACAACGGCCAGATTTGAAAGGGGACAAGTGGTACAACTTATCCTGACAAAAGTAGTCTTTGCCTGCGAAAAGCCTCTAGTCCTGATGCTGCGGTGTGATCGGAGATGACCTCCGTCCTGCCGCCCTGGCGGTCTTGGTCTTGTTGCACGAGAATGGAAACCTTTGGCTGATTCCTTGGGACTCCGCGCCTGCGGCCTGCCTCCTTTGCACCGAAGAGGAAACCTGCGCTCTGCGCCCGCTTGGCACCCGCCTGGCCTTGGTCGTCATGGCTCACGTTAGCTGAGCCTCGTGGGGTATACCTTGCATAGAACTCTCCGCCCCTCGGGAGCCAGCCTGAAGAGGCCGATCCCCTCGGGGGTCTTGGCGTCGTGCGCCTCGCGAGGCTTGGCCCCTCGTGAGGGTCCTGAGCTGTTGATGTTCAAGCTGGGCCGTACCAGGCCATTGATGGAGCCACGTGGTGGGCTGCAGGCAGGCAGGGCTGGATACCTGCATATCAAGAACGCCGACAGTAGCCCCCGGGCCCAAGCACGCTCGGACTTGGCTTCCAGGCGAAGCCAAAGGGCAAGTGCGGAACACCGCGGGCCCTAACTGCGGCCTTGATGATGTGTGGTGATTGATGGGACGTGGGCGACTCCGCTTACCCACGCTGCCTCGGCAACTGATCCCGTCTGACAAAAGGGGCGCCATCTGCCGCAAGGCTTTCATTGCCTCTTCTTCGTCTTGCTCCAGATCCCCTTCTCCCAGCAGCGGAAGAACTCACCAGATCTGCCGATTTTCCCCTCCAATCCTTCGCCCAATGGCCGCTGAGAAGACCACAGCCTCTGCCTCGGCTGCCGGCTCCGCCTGATACGAGCCGGCGCTGCTTGCGCCCTCCCTGGACAAGGAGAAGCTCCAGACCGCGCTCCTCCTGACGGCGAGCGAGGACAACGAGTGGAAGGGGACGACCCTCCGGGTCGCCACCTCTACGCCGGAGCCCCCGAACAACACTTTCTTTCCTTTCTTCCTGCACAACGTCTACTCGAGGTTTGTGCCCCCATTCTCCCGCTTATTCTATGTCGTTTTTCACCATTATGGCCTCCACGCGCTCCACATTCATCCCAACTCCATCCTCCTCCTGTCCATTTTCGCCTTCCACTGCGAGGCGTTCATGGGGTTGATGCCTTCCGTCGCCATGCTTCGCCACTTCTTCTTCCTCCGCTTGACTGGCGACCATCCCGTTGGGTGCATCGGCTTTGTCGCGGCACGGGGCGGCAACGCGATCTCCTGCGCTGGGAAGAAGGTGGAGGATGCCCTGAAGAGGTGGGTTCTGATGGATGTCAAGTGCTCCCAGGGCCTGCTGGAGCTGCCGACCGAGCTCCCCTCCTCTGGGAAGGGGTGGTATTTTGAGAAGATCACTGAACCTTCCCTGAAGTCGTTGGCGAAGAAGATGGAGGAGGACCTGAAGAGCGAGAAGCAAATGGGGGCCATGTTCATCAAGGAGTTCTTGACGCAGCACATAGCGCCGCTCCAAGATCGCTCCCGCCCCCTGTGGAAGCTTGGGGGCACCGACGACAAGATTTGCCTGCGCCAGGACGCCCTTCCCGAGGAGGAGCTAAGCAAGGTGTTGCTTTACTTGACGGGGAAGGACCCGAGAAATCCTCCAGAGGATTGGCTCCCGTTGTACTGTCAGGTCGACGGGGAGGAGGTCGCCGCTGCCATGCCGGTCTTTGACGAGTTTGGGATCGTGCGACGGGGCCTCCCCCACCGCCTTCATCCTTGGTAGACCTGTCCTCCGACGATAAATCCTCCGAGGCCACCGAGGACGAGGTTGTGGAGGAATCCTCTGCCCTGTGGCAGAGGGATCTCCTCGCGACTTCCCTGATGATGATGATGATGACGCGCCTCCGGTGGTGGAGGTGCCTCGCCCTTTTGGAGTCACCACGAGATCTAGGGTGTCCTCCTCAAAGCAGCCCAAGTGGACGGCCACGAAGAAAGGCAGAACTGCGCTAATTCCTCCGGGCAGTGTTCCGCCTTTGCCGACGGCGTCCCGAGTGGCGCCAACTATGAGTTCTCCTGCTCTCAAGAGTTCAGCTCCAGCTGCCCCGTCTCGGCGCCCGCTGCTGGGCCTTAAGAGGAGCTATGTCTTCGCCAACCAGTAAGTCTTGTCCTTCGCCTTATTTGTTTCTTGAAGCGATGCCTAGCGTCTTCGTCTGTCATTAGGTAGCAGTCGTCGAAGAAGCAGAAGGAGGGTGCGGAAGTCGTTGTGGTCGAGGGCGCCGAAGTGGCCGCCGTGGCCCTGGCGAAGGAGAGTGCCGCGGCCTGTGTAGCCCCGGTGGCGATGCCGTCTCCCCAGGGCGTGGAAGCCCGCCCTCAGGAGGTGCCGGCACCTTCGGCGAGGTTGACCCCGCCGATGCCCATCCTCGCTGCGGCTGCTGAGGTTGCCCAGCCTCCGGAGCCCCCGGTCCTTCCTGAGGCTGAGGCTTCTTTTGTCTTGGCGCCGAGGATGTCTTCTCCCCTGCCTGGCGTGCAGTCGGGCCATGGTGCTCCTGCCACCTCCGTGGCCCTGGAGGAGGCAAGGGCGGCACCGAACCTCCTCCAGGGTGAACTTCGGGGCCCGGACCGGCGCTCGTCATTGGGATGCCTGCGGCTGATTTCTGGGTGGCTCCAGGCCGAAGCGTCTGTCCGCGCGGCCTGGGGCTCTGCGCACGAAGCCCAGAAGGTGCTCTGGGTGGTTGCCACTGAGTTCGACCTGGCGCGGAAGGAGGCCATGGAAGCCAACGATCGGTACCACGGGGTGGAGGCTGAGCTGAAGGATCTTCAGGACCAGCAGGCTGCCCAGGCCAGCCAGCTCCAGGAGCGCGAGGAGAAGCTGAAGGCCCAGGAGGCTGCCATTGCCGATCGAGACACCAAGGTGAAGAAGGCATCCTTGGAACAGGCCGCGGAGAATGACCGCCTGATGAGGCTGAAGGAGGAGGCAGAGGCGGCCCAGGCGGCCCTTACTGAGGCCAAGAAGGTGGCCGCCATGGAGCGCAACACCCTTGCCTCCCTCGAGGCAAGGTTCCACAAGGCTCAGCAGTCGCTCTTTGGGGACGATCCCTTGAAGAAGGCGACGGTGATGACCCCAAGGGAGAGCCCCGCTGCTCTGCTCCCTGAAGTCTTGGCAGTGCTAGAGGATGATATCGACGGGTTTGGATCTTTGGTGGAAAGTGAGGTGCGCTTGCTTTCTTCCTCAGTACTTACGTGCGTCTTCAGCCATCTCTATCTCCAGGACACCGGCTTCAACTTCTCCTCCTTCCTTGCACCGATGGACTTTGACTCCCGGGACGCTGTTGCTACCGCTGTGAAGACCTCCATGGACGCCATGCTGATTAAGTTCCTGGTTGTCGGTCCTCCGACCGAGGCCGAGGGGACAGGCGACGTGCCTGGCGATGAGGCTCCGCTGGCGGGTGACAGCGGCACCCAGGTCTGAAGAGGTGCCTTGGCGATGCATCTCTTCCCTGTTTGTCCTGTATCATGTAGCATGCCTCGGGGAGGCATTTAAAACTGTTTGCTTGGAACAACATGTTTTGTAATAATTAGATTATGGTCCCTCGACTTTTCTGTTTGCTTTGTTGTTCTGCGTCGGTAGAGCCCGGCCCCACACATTCCTCAGCCACCGTTGGGTCGTCCGGATCGCCAGGACGAGCCCAAGGGGTGAGGGGCTACATTACCAGTTAGGCTCCTGAGACGCGATGCTCAGGAGTCCTCCTTGACGTGCGAAGAACTTAGGAAAAGGTGCGGAGGTAAGCCTTGATGTCCTGGCGTCGGCAGAGCCCGGCCTCGCGCATTCCTCAGCCGCCATTGGGTCGTCCAGATCGCTAGGACGAGTCCAAGGGGTGAGGGGCTACGTGACCAGTTAGGCTCCAGAGACGCGATGCTCAGGAGTCCCCCTTGACGTACGAACGACTTGAAAAGGAAGAGTGAAAGTTAGGCCTTGGCGTTCTGCATTGGCAGGGCCCGGCCCCGCGCATGCCTTAGCCACCGTTGGGTCTTCCGGATCGCCGGGATGAGCCCAAGGGGGAGGGGCTACGTGGCCAGTTATGCTCCTAAGACGCGATGCTCAGGGGTCTCCCTTGACGTACGAACCGACCATCATACCTTTTCCTCGCCAAGCTCTCGCTTGGGAGGGGTGCGCGAAGACCAGGCCCGTGAGGCCTGGCGAGGTGGGGTACGCCAGGCGTGACCTGAGCGTAGCCCCTGTGCCCAGCCCCCTCGCACTACCCTCACGAGGGAGAGCAGCACGGTGAGGCTGGTCACTGAGCCCGGAGGCACCCTGAGGTTAATGCGGCCCCGAGGCTACCCCCAGTTGTTTATCACCAGCGCGGAGCATAGCGCTTCCGCTCTTGCATGAGCATAGCCGCTCCTCGGCAGTGTCGACGTCTAGCGCGGATCATGGTGCTTCCACTGGTGCGTGGGAGGGGGCTCCCTCTGAGGAGAGCCCCCGGGGCGTGTACAGGCCCGCCCTAACACGTGGCTTGCACGGCAGGGTTGGAGGAGGTGTATATGGGCACCCGTGAGCCAGCGCGGGACTCATGAGGCCCTACCTCAAGGTGGGTTGCGCCTGGTCTTGGTTGGGGATGCTTCTGTTAATCCTGCGAGATGGTTAGGCAGCCTTCGTCGAATGAGTCTCTTGAGGAGATGGCATGAGAAAGGCCAGACACCAACGACCCTAGGACGTGACGTAAATGGGGCCGGCTCGCTAGATAGAGCTTAGCCATTGGGTTTATCGATGCTACAGGGACGGACCCGAGCATAGACGCCATGCCCAGTCTTCTCATGCAAAGATCCTGAAGAAAAACAGCCGGCACATAGTTCCCATGGCCACGGGGGCACCATGTCGCTCGCCCTTATTCATCCACCCGCGATTAGCTCATGCGAGAACAAGGCACCAAGGGCCATGGGAGGTGACGTACACGAGGACTGGCCCATGATCCAGAGCTCAGTCTCTCGGATTTAGCAACGCTGCAGGGACGGACCCGAGCACAGACGTCGTGCCAGTCCTTAATCATAAGGCAGTCGCAGGGG
Source organism: Triticum timopheevii (assembly GCA_963921465.1). Taxonomy (NCBI): domain Eukaryota; kingdom Viridiplantae; phylum Streptophyta; class Magnoliopsida; order Poales; family Poaceae; genus Triticum; species Triticum timopheevii. The sequence goes on from OY997268.1 coordinate 529,097,379, forward strand.
GGCTCGCAAGGGCGCGAGATGTTCTTGGCGATATAGCGTCGGTCAGGCAATTGATAACTTAAAGGTAGCTTGCAAAGGAGGGTAAACTAGCTCTGATAGATGCAAAAGGGAAACATGACATAGGGACAGACCCACACGGCTTGGGGATGATGCAGCCCGAGGGGCGCCCCCAGACTGAATGAACTAGAGAGGTGTCACCTGGTACTGTCGCTGAAGAAGTGTTGAGGTAGCCAAAAACATGCGCTGCTGGAGTTGTTCCTCACGAACCGCTCTGGTGCCGAGCCTCGGGAGGCTCCTGGAGGCGCTCCTCCATCTCCCCAGGATCGCCTGATGCCTGGCCTCGCGAGCTGCCAGGGCATCCCTCATGCAGCGTTGGAACACCACAGCCGCACCAGGCAGGCCAAAGGGCATGCAGACGTAGCTATGAGGTGGACCCTCGCATCGGCCGACACGAGGCGGCCAGATGAGCTGCCAAGACGCGGCCCTGCTGAGCCCGAGGATGTCGATGAAGACGCGGAACTCCTTTCCCTCGCCGGAGCAGTGAGCCGCGCCTCGTGGCAGGCGACGATCGCCTTGTAGGACCCTTGCCTCTTGAATCTCCTCGATTGCCTTGCTGATGAACTCCTGAATGCCTGGCGGCTCCCGCCTGATGCCTTCTCCTGGGAAGCGTGCTCTGAAGAGTGCCCCCACATGGTGCCCGAGCACCTCCCTTGTGACTCTGGCTAGGTCCCTTCCGAGGAGAGCCCCCGAGCCCATCTTGAGAGGGGCGCCGGGCACGCCTTCCTATGTGATGGGTGAAGGTGCCGCGTCCGGGGACGCGAGGACTTATACGTCCATTTTGCATCATGCTTTGATATTGATATTTATTGCATTATGGGCTGTTATTACTCATTGTGTCACAATACTTATGCCTTTTCTCTCTTATTGTACAAGGTTTACACGAAGAGGGAGAATGCCGGCAGCTGGAATTCTAGAATTAATAAAAAATCCACGGAATTTATTTTTGGAATTAATAAAAAATACTGAGCGAATAAAATACCAGAGGGGGGCCACCCACCATCCACGAGGGTGGGAGGCGCGCCCCCTGCCTTGTGGGCCACCTGGCAGGCCTCCGGTGCCCATCTTTGGCTATATGAAGTCTTTCACCCTGGAAAAAATTAAGAGGAAGCTTTCGGGACGAAACACCGCCGCCACGAGGCGGAACCTTGGCGGAACCAATCTAGGGCTCCGGCGGAGCTGTTCTACCGGGGAAACATCCCTTTGGGAAGGGGAAATTGTCACCATCGTCATCACCATCGATCCTCTCATCGGGAGGGGGTCAATCTCCATCAACATCTTCACTAGCACCATCTCCTCTCAAACCCTAGTTCATCTCTTGTATCCGATCTTTATCTCAAAGCCTTAGATTGGTACCTGTGGGTTGCTAGTAGTGTTGATTACTTCTTGTAGTTGATGCTAGTTGGTTATTCGGTGGAAGATCATATGTTCAGATCCTATATGCATATTAATACCCCTCTGATTATGAACATGAATATGATTTGTGAGTAGTTATGTTTGTTCCTGAGGACATGGGAGAAGTCTTGCTATAAGTAGTCATGTGAATTTGGTATTCGTTCGATATTTTTATGAGATGTATGTTGTCTTTCCTCTGTCGGTCTTATGTGAACGTCGACTACATGACACTTCACCATTGTTTGGGCCTAGAGGAAGATATTGGGAAGTAATAAGTAGATGATGGGTTGCTAGAGTGGCAGAAGCTTAAACCCTAGTTTATGCGTTGCTTCGTAAGGGGTTGATTTGGATCCATATGTTTCGTGCTATGGTTAGGTTTATCTTAATTCTTCTTTTGTAGTTGCAGACGCTTGCGAGAGTAGTTAATCATAAGTGGGATGCATTTCCAAGGAAGGTCAGCACCCAAGCACCAGTCCACGCACATATCAGATTATTAAAGTAATGAACGTGAATCATATGAGCGTGATGAAAACTAGCTTCACGGTAATTCCCGTGTGTCCTCGAGAGCATTTTCCTTCATATAAGAATTTGTCCAGGCTTGTCCTTTGCTATAAAAAGGATTGGGCCACCTTGCTGCACCTTATTTACTTTTGTTACTTGTTACTGTTTGGGAACATAGTAATTTCAAAATTTTCCTACGCACATGCAAGATCATGGTGATGCATAGCAACGAGAGGGGAGAGTGTTGTCTACGTACCCTCGTAGACCGAAGCAGAAGCATTGACGCAACGTAGAGGAAGTAGTCGTACGTCTTCCCGGTCCAACCGATCCAAGCACCGTTACTCCGGCACCTCCGAGTTCTTGACACACGTACAGCTCGATGACGCACCCCGAACTCCGATCCAGCAGAGGTACGGGGAGGAGTTTCGTCAGCACGACGGCGTGGTGACGATCTTGATGTTCAACTGTCGCAGGGCTTCGCCTAAGCACCTCTACAATATGACCAAGGTGTAATATCGTGGAGGGGGGCACCGCACACGGCTAAGGAACGATCACGATGATCAACTTGTGTGTCTATGGGGTGCCCCCTACCCCCGTATATAAAGGAGTGGAGGAGGGGAGGGCCGGCCCTCTACTATGGCGCGCCCTAGGGGAGTCCTACTCCCACCGGGAGTAGGATTCCCCCTTTCCTAGTCCAACTAGGAGTCCTTCCATGTATTAGGAGTAGGAGACAAGGAAGGGGAAGAGAGAAGGGAAGGAAGGAGGGGGTGCGGCCCCTCCCCCTAGTCCAATTCGGACTAGGCCATGGGGGGGCGCGCGGCCTACCCTAGGCAGCCCCTCTCTCTTTCCCGCAGGGCCCAATAAGGCCCAATACTTCTCCCCGGCGAATTCCCGTAACTCTCCGGTACTCCGAAAAATACCCGAATCATTCGGAACCTTTCCGAACTCCGAATATAGTCGTCCAATATATCGATCTTTATGTCTCGACCATTTCAAGACTCCTACTCATGTCCCCGATCTCATCCAGGACTCTGAACTCCTTCGGTACATCAAAAACTCATAAACTCATAATATAATTGTCATTGAAACCTTAAGCGTGCCGACCCTACGGTTCGAGAACAATGTAGACATGACCGAGACACATCTCCGGTTAATAACCAATAGCGGGACCTGGATGTCCATATTGGTTCCTACATATTCTACGAAGATCTTTATCGGTCAGACCGCATAACAATATACGTTGTTCCCTTGGTCATCGGTATGTTACTTGCCCGAGATTCGATCGTCGGTATCCAATACCTAGTTCAATCTCGTTACCGGCAAGTCTCTTTACTCGTTCTGTAATACATCATCTTGCAACTAACTCATTAGTTGCATTGCTTGCAAGGCTTATGTGATGTGCATTACCGAGAGGGCCCAGAGATACCTCTCCGACATTCGGAGTGACAAATCCTAATCTCGAAATACGCCAACCCAACAAGTACCTTCGGAGACACCTATAGAGTACCTTTATAATCACCCAGTTATGTTGTGACGTTTGGTAGCACACAAAGTGTTCCTCCGGTAAACGGGAGTTGCATAATCTCATAGTCATAGGAACATGTATAAGTCATGAAGAAAGCAATAGCAACATACTAAACGATTGGGTGCTAAGCTAACGGAATGGGTCATGTCAATCAGATCATACAACTAATGATGTGATCCCGTTAATCAAATAACAACTCTTTGTCCATGGTTAGGAAACATAACCATCTTTGATTAACAAGCTAGTCAAGTAGAGGCATACTAGTGACACTCTGTTTGTCTATATATTCACACATGTATTATGTTTCCGTTTAATACAATTCTAGCATGAATAATAAACATTTATCATGAAATAAGGAAATAAATAATAACTTTATTATTGCCTCTAGGGCATATTTCCTTCAATCTCCCACTTGCACTAGAGTCAATAATCTAGATCACATCACCATGTGATTAACATCGATAGTTCACATCATCATGTGATTAACACCCATAGTTCACATCGTCATGTGACCAACACCCAAAGGGTTTACTAGATTCAGTAATCTAGTTCACATCGCTATGTGATTAACACCCAAAGAGTACTAAGGTGTGATCATGTTTTGCTTGTGAGAGAATCTTAGTCAATGGATCTTTCACATTCAGATCCATTATGTATTTTGCAATTTTCCATGTCTACAATGCTCTGCATGGAGCTACTCTAGCTAATTGCTCTCACTTTCAATATGTATCTAGATCGAGACTTAGAGTCATCCAGATCGGTGTCAAAACTTGCATCGACGTAACCCTTTACGACGAACCTTTTGTCACTTCCATAATCGAGAAACATATCCTTATTCCACTAAGGATAATTTTGACCGCTGTCCAGTGATCTACTCCTAGATCACTATTGTACTCCCTTGCCAAACTCAGTGTAGGGTGTACAATAGATCTGGTTCACAGCATGGCATACTTTATAGAACCTATGGCCAAGGCATAGGGAATGACTTTCATTCTCTTTCTATATTCTGCCGTGGTCGGGTTTTGAGTCTTACTCAATTTCACACCTTGTAACATAGGCAAGAACTCTTTCTTTGACTGTTCCATTTTGAACTACTTCAAAATCTTGTCAAGGTATGTACTCATTGAAAAAACTTATCAAGCATCTTGATCTATCTCTATAGATCTTGATGCTCAATATGTAAGCAGCTTCACCGAGGTTTTTCTTTGAAAAACTCCTTTCAAACACTCCTTTATGCTTTGCAGAATAATTCTACATTATTTCCGATCTACAATATGTCATTCACATATACTTATCAGAAATGCTGTAGTGCTCCCACTCAGTTTCTAGTAAATACAGGCTTCACCGCAAGTCTGTATAAAACTATATGCTTTGATCAACTTATCAAAGCGTATATTCCATCTCCGAGATGCTTGCACCAGTCCATAGATGGATCGCTGGAGCTTGCGTATTTTGTCAGCACCTTTAGGATTGACAAAACCTTCTGGTTGCATCATATACAACTCTTCTTTAAATTCATTAAGGAATGTAGTTTTGTTTATCCATTTGCAAGATTTCATAAAAATGCGGCAATTGCTAACATGATTTGGACAGATTTAAGCATCGCTACGAGTGAGAAAATTTCATCGTAGTCAACACCTTGAACTTGTCAAAAACCTTTTTGCGACAAGTCGAGCTTTGTAGATAGTAACACTACTATCAACGTCCGTCTTCCTCTTGAAGATCCATTTATACAATATGGCTTGCCGATCATCGGGCAACTCCACCAATGTCCACACTTTGTTCTCATACATGGATCCCATCTCAGATTTCATGACCTTAAGCCATTTTGCGGAATCTGGGCTCATCATCGCTTCCTCATAGTTCATAGGTTTGTCATGGTCAAGTAACACGACCTCCAGAACAGGATTACCGTACCACTCTGGTGCGGATCTCACTCTGTTTTACCTACGAGGTTCGGTAGTAACTTGATCTAAAGTTACATGATCATCATCATTAGCTTCCTCACTAATTGGTATAGTAGTCACAAGAACAGATTTCTGTGATGAACTACTTTCCAATAAGGGAACAGGTACAGTTACCTTATCAAGTTCTACTTTCCTCCCACTCACTTCTTTCGAGAGAAACTCCTTCTCTAGAAAGGATCCATTATTAGCAACGAATGTTTTGCCTTCGGATCTGTGATAGAAGGTGTACCCAACAATTTCCTTTGGGTATTCTATGAAGACGCACTTCTACGATTTGGGTTTGAGCTTATCAGGATGAAACTTTTTCACATAAGCATCACAACCCCAAACTTTAAGAAACGACAACTTTGGTTTCTTGCTAAACCACAGTTCATATAGTGTCGTCTCAACGGATTTAGATGGTGCCCAATTTAACGTGAATGCAGTTGTCTCTAATGCATGATCCCAAAACGATATTGGTAAATCGGTAAGAAACATCATAGATTGCACTATATCCAATAAAGTGCGGTTACGATGTTTAGACACACCATAACGTTGTGGTGTTCCAGGTGGCGTGAGATGTGAAACTATTCCACATTGTTTTCATTGAAGACCAAACTCGTAACTCAAATATTCGTCTCCGCGATCATATCGCAGAAACTTTATTTTCTTGTTACGATGATTTTTCCACTTCACTCTGAAATTCTTTGAACCTTTCAACTATTTCAGACTTATGTTTCATCAAGTAGATATACCTATATCTGCTCAAATCATCTTGCGAAGGTCAGAAAATAACGATACTTGCCATGAGCATCAACACTCATTGGATTGCATACATCAGTATGTATTATTTCCAATAAGTCAGTAGCTTGTTCCATTGTTCCAGAGAACGGAGTTTTAGTCATCTTGCCTAAAAGGCACGGTTCGCAAGCATCAAATGATTAATAACCAAGTGATTCCAAAATCCCATCAGCACGGAGTTTCTTTATGCGCTTTATACCAATATGACCTAAACGGCAGTTCCACAAATAAGTTGCACTATCATTATTAACTTTGCATCTTTTGGTTTCAATATTATGAATATGTGTATCACTACAATCGAGATCCAATGAACCATTTTCATTGGGTGTGTAACCATATAAGGTTTTATTCATGTAAACAGAACAACAGTTTATTCTCTTACTTAAATGAATAACCGTTTTGCAATAAACACGATCAAATCATATTCATGCTCAACGCAAACACCAAATAACACTTATTTAGGTTCAACACTAATCTCGAATGTATAGGGAGTGTGCGATGATGATCATATCAATCTTGAAACTACTTTCAACACACATCGTCACTTCACCCTTAACTAATTTCTGTTTATTTTGCAACTCCCGTTTCGAGTTACTACTCTTAGCAACTGAACCAGTACCAAATACCGAGGGGTTTCTATAAACACTAGTAAAGTACACATCAATAACATGTATATCAAATATACCTTTGTTCACATTGCCATCCTTCTTATCCGCCAAATACTTGGGGTAGTTCTACTTCCAGTGACTAGTCCCTTTGAAGTAGAAGCACTTAGTCTCAGGCTTAGGTCCAGACTTGGGCTTCTTCACTTGAGCAGCAACTTGCTTGCCGTTCTTCTTGAAGTTCCCTTCTATCCCTTTGCTCTTTTCTTGAAACTAGTGGTCTTGTTAACCATCAACACTTGATGTTCTTTCTTGATTTCTACCTTCATCGATTTCATCATCATGAAAAACTCGGGAATCATTTTCATCATCCCTTGCATACTATAGTTCATCACGAAGTTCTACTAACTTGGTGATGGTGACTAGAGAATTCTGTCAATCACTATCTTATCTGGAAGATTAACTCCCACTTGATTCAAGCGATTGAAGTACCCAGACAATCTGAGCACATGCTCACTAGTTGAGCGATTCTCCTCCATCTTTTAGTGATAGAACTTGTTGGAGACTTCATATCTCTCAACTCGGGTATTTTCTTGAAATATAAACTTCAATTCCTGGAACATCTCATATGGTCCATGATGTTCAAAACATCTTTGAAGTCCCGATTCTAAGCCATAAAGCATGGTGCACAAAACTATCAAGTAGTCATCATATTGAGCTGGCCAAACATTCATAACGTCTGCATCTGCTCCTGCAATAGGTCTGTCACCTAGCGGTGCATCCAGGACATAATTCTTCTGTGCAGCAATGAGGATAAACCTCAGATCACGGATCCAATCCGCATCATTGCTACTAACATTTTTCAACACAATTTTCTCTAGGAACATATCAAAATAAACATATGAAAGCAACAACGCAAGCTATTGATCTTACAACATAATTTGCAAAATACTACCAGGACTAAGTTCATGATAAATTTAAGTTCAATTAATTACTTAAGAACTCCCACTTAGACAGACATCTCTCTAGTCATCTAAGTGATCACCTAGTCCAAATCAACTAAACCATAACCGATCATCACGTGAGATGGAGTAGTTTTCAATGGTGAACATCACTATGTTGATCATATCTACTATATGATTCACGCTCGACCTTTTGGTCTCCGTGCTCCGAGGCCATATCTGCATATGCTAGGCTCGTCAAGTTTAACCTGAGTATTCCGCGTGTGCAAAACTGGCTTGCACCCGTTGTAGATGGACATAGAGCTTATCACACCCGATCATCACATGGTGTCTGGGCACGACGAACTTTGGCAACGGTGCATACTCAGG